>JARGSG010000011.1:0-600000 GCA_030374805.1 Gracilaria gracilis | reverse complement strand
TGTCAAGCCCTGGTGAGTGTTAACCCGTATTCTTAGCACACCTACCTTTTCAGGATTCTCACTGGAGTAGTCTTTGTTCTCCTTGGCTAGCCTTCGCAAACGCTTTCGGATTGCATCAGAAGTTTGCTCTGTTCTTTCAAGAAGCCTGGAGATCTTATTGGCTGCGCGTTGCTTCTCATCAGCACCCATAGTTTCATCCATTGAATTCTGGTACTGAGCTTCAATCAGAACGACGTTCTCATGAATGCGATCGACCGCTTGAGACAGCATGTCCATCTCTTTCCGAAACTTCACCAAATCAGCTTCGGCTTCTTCATCTAGCCCATTCTCTAGGTCCACTTGTTCCATAGAAACCTGAAGACAGAACAGCAAACACGTTGTTAGATTACCATATTTAAAGCAAACCAAGCTAATGGAAATAGTGAAACAGCCTTGGCTTACCTCTGCCTCAATCTCACAACCTGCGGTTAACTCTGCAAGCCTGTCCTTCATGCTTGACGGGTAGAGAAAAAAATACAATAGACGAAGGCAAAGAACGCGCTAATTTCTGAGAAAACGTCTCACGGGATTTTGGTAGTAAAGCATAAAAGGAAGAAAGAACGAAAAGCTCTGTCCCCAATGGGCGAAGCGGCTTGTGGTCTGGTTTTGACAAATACTGTTGCCGACCAAGTCAGGCCATAGATGCAGTGCAAGCTGAGAGGCCGAAGGCACCACGACCACTTTCGAACTGCGTTCATGGACAGAAGAATCGAGAGGGGAATGGGCTGAAACGTATCTGTCAGCAAGCCCAATGCTGATAAATGCAGCAGCTCACCGAGAAGCATCGTCGCGATAGGCTCCGTGACCATGCATGCGCATTGCATGCAAATTTAAACACAATTCATTGCGTTGATCCTGATAACCCACACTCCCACCTCATCAGGCACGATTGGGACCCCAAAAACACCGCTCTCTCTAATGTTAGGACACATGGCTTCAAGTCACCAAAAAGAGGCGGCGCATTTGAGACGAATGATTCGTGCCTCAACGCAAGTTCACCTTGTGTGGTGTCCAAGAAAGCAAGGCCGAAGCGCAAAGCCCGTGGGTCAATTGGATTGTGGAAGTTGGTCCATTTCCCAGAAGCGAACGGTTCCATCCTCACCTGCTGTAAGGATATATCTGTTTTCGAACCAGACAGCTCCGCTAACCCGACCACGATGCTCCCGTATTTGAGCCCTTCGTTTGAGGCGCCCATCTGTGTCGGATGACCATACGAGCGTTTCTCCGTTCTGCAACGCGAGCAGGAGATAAGAGGAGACCAATACATTGCTGTGCTCACTTTGGTCAGATTCGGACCATCGCATGAACCGAACTGCGCTAGGTAGCTCGTACTGATGTATGCTGTTGGTATCGACCTGCAGTTCCATTCCATTCGCTTGATTTGACAACGCAGTGTTGGACCACTTGAGCGTTATCAGTAACCCATTTGTATCAGACACAGCAATCAAGGACGAAGTGGGTTCATATTCAACACAAAGAATCGAGGAAACCGACAACGACTGTGAGAGTAACCTAATCTCGGTTCCCCCAAAAAGGATGTACAAACGTCCTTTCGCAGAACCAAGCAGAAAACACATCTGCTCTCCCTCACCATGACACTTGGCCGGGAGAAGGCAAGCACCAGTCACCGTGTCATCTTTCAATACATTCTCTGGCATCAACACCGACACTGGGGCACTTAAGCCAACTTCTCGATTCTTCCTCCGTTCGTTTAGCGCACTCGGGACAAAATTCTTGTTAGTAGATTCAGTCTTCTTATTGCTTTTTTTGACTACATCCGCAATCACAGCTTGTCTTAATGTTGCTGAGTGATCGCTTTGCAATGCACCAACATTCACTTTCCCGTCAGTAATTGAAAACGCACCTCTCTTGCCCTCGGCAAAGCCGAAAACAAACAATGTCTGAGACTGCACTTTCACAGCAGAGAAAGATTGGTCAAACAGTTGATCAGGAGTGGTGACATATGACACGGTTTCTCGTTTTCTCTTTCCCAACGCCGGATTAGATGGACAAGCTTCAGCTACGAGAGAAAATAGATGCTCACCTGGAATCCATTTCGCGCAAGCAACGGAATTTGAAGCACTAGAATACGAAATGTACACTTCATTCGCACTCTGTCCATGACTTGACATTGCAAGCGCCGTCACCGGTCCTTGAGTGCGCAATGAACGCCACTGAAGCGTCAGACATGGCTGTGCAACATGTGTGATGCACCACTTTGCCAACGTACGGTCCATAGAAATGGAGAAGATGGCGTTGTTCGTGACAGTCTTGACGGCAAAGATCTGGCGTGAATGAGCATAATGTCGCTGTGCAAAGAAGCGCATCTGACATGCATCATCCACTCGCCACGCGTATATAGCCCCCCTTGTATCGGTTGTGTACAGAAGCTGATCGACATCCCAACACACAGCTGTGCGCAATAACTTGGAACAAAGCGGTTTCTTCTGCTTATCATAACTATCCAAGGTGCGGATTTGTTGCGGTACGTGTGGTTTCGCATCTGGGAGTTTTACCCATTGAATTCCGTCTTGAGACGTGAAGAACATTGGGTACGAAAGCTTTGCGGACGCGACAGCCATGACATAAGGATGGGTATGACGAGGTCGATGTCGAATGGCGATATCATGAACCGCAAACCCCGTAACAAGAACGTGGATATCATTTTCATCATAAAGATTAGCAACACATAGACAAGCTCCTTTGTCACGTTTACCCGCCAGGATTATGTACGATGACAAGTTTGGAATGAGCTCCACCAAGAATACATGTTTAAAAGGCAACTCTCTACGAACGACAACGTGAACCTGTTGAACAATGTCAAACACACACAGAGAATCCGAAACGACAAGCACTCTAAACGGCAGCTTCTCCAAAAACCTCACCGCAGAACAAGCGGGCCCTCCCTCGACAAGCACTCTAAAAATGCGTCGCGCATGCACATCGAAGATACGAACGTGGCCGCCCTGGCTGGCAACCGCCAACAAAGAGGTCAAACAAGGCGCGTCACAAAACGAAAGAGAGGCGATTCGCGAAGGACCGCCCGTCGCTCGCAGCTCTGTTTGAAAGGTGGCGTCGTGCGAATAGATCAACACGGTGTTCCGAACGGCGACTGCCACGTGCTCTGGAGACGTTGCCAGGGAATCTCGCGTCCAGTTGGGGCCGTTGTGGGCGACGATTCTCATGGCGACGTGGCGGGATATTGGCGGGGAGCGGCGCGGGCGGGCGGCGAGTAGATAGAAACGATGGGGCGGATGGGTTGCGACTGCAGAATTATTTGAAGTGCGATTTGAAGGTGTTTGACTACCCTTGTACTGGAGACGGGCGCATTTGCAAACGAGCCGTATTTTTGATAGTTGGTAGATAAGAAGTTGAGAAACCACTGGATGGACCGATGGCATGCTACAAGATGTATGTATGCTAACGATAAAGCGCCGCTTCCGTGTATCGTTGGTACGTTTTACAAAAACAGCCAAGAAAGGAAGTGAGACTACATTACGGCGACAAAAAAGGACCAATGAGTAAAGTAAGCGCTGGGTTTTGGCAAGCAAGTAATGTTGGAGAAAAGTTGTCACGGTACAGACGCTATTGTGAAGAGCTCCAACGGCTCGGAGGCGGTGTTGAAGATGGTGTGTTTGGTGGGTGGGAACACCAATGCAACCGAGCCATCAGACACAGTATAATTGGTTCCATCCAGGTTTAGCACGCCATGACCTGCAACAAACAAGAACATTTCAACCATATCATCATGCCTGTTAAACACACAACGCACAGTTAGTGTACCAGCCAGCACCGCAGCTCGAAAGACAACATTAACAAAACGATGGAGTTGACGCACCAGTTTTCAGACGCTATCTGCCCCGGTTGAATGTACGCCTTCGCAACCTGCGTCACATGCGGCATTTGAAAGTATCTGGCCAGCACTCTCTTCTGTATCTCCGGATTGTGCGACACGCCCGAGAACGGCACGGTAGAAATGTGGAACGGCGAATCAGTATGATCGAAGCCGCGGGGAGACGCAGACAGAACGCGGCTGATGTAGAGGCCCATGACCAGCCCCATGAAGAAGGTGACAATCGCCACAGGTTGTCTCATGATAGAAGTCTCCCGCATGGTACCGTTTGAGAACATGAGAACTTGGAGGACAAGATTGACAAGCCGGCGGGGCAACGACGAAGAAGAGGTTTCGCTCCGATTAGATACTGTTGAAAAACTTACCCATGATAACTTAAAGCGCGACGAGCGGTAAGCTCTTGTTGTGTGATCGAGCAGCGCGTTTAACGCGAGTTGAGGGCGGGCTGACACCACTGTAAAGCACCAACTGCGTCTTTGCATTGCTGCACCTCGCTGGCCGCTTCTGCGTGGCCTGTTCCGCACGCATTGCATGCGATCATCATAACTTGGCATGATCCAGGATCACCGCCGCCCTGCCGTCTTGACCCCTTCGTTCACAATGTCAAGGCGGCCAGTGACCACATTCATTCGTTGTAGATAGGCCGTATCTAACTTGTAGCGCTGCAACAGCGCTGATGCGCCGATGCGCATTTGAGGGTGCTGAATGACACTTTCGCGCTCTCAACGAAGGTCGCGCGTGGTATCCGAACTGCTTCTCAGACGCGTCGCAAACAACGCAAAGCTACATCCCCCCCATTGATTGTCCGCGCATGATGAAGCCATGGCTTCGGAGAGTATGAGCGCTCTCGATCAACAATCTGCTTCAGCAGCCCGCACAACATCCTCATGCCCGCCGCGTTTTCACGGCCTATCGTTGCGCCCAAGCTTCTGCTTCACGACAGCGCCACAGATCTCAGAATAAACAGCACCTGCGATCTCACGCCAAGCCAAACAAACATACACCAACATGGTTTTACGTTTCCAGCCTTTGCTTAAAGATTCGATCAGACAACGAATGAAGCAGTGCCCTTCTTTTCTTACCAATCGCTTCTTATCAGTCCCACTTCCAAACAGCCATAGCACACGGATTTTGATACAAAATGCATTTCTCAAGAGTACAACATACGACAAAGCGAAGGGGTCCCCTTCCCTTTTATTGATACTATCAGTTTTCTAATGGTAACTAAAGATCAGAAGAAGCTACACTAGGGTAAAAGCACGCACATGGTCGAAAAAACAAACCTCTGTTCATCTACACTGTAGGAAAAAGGTGTTTTCTCTCCCGGGGGCCAACCGCATCTGTTCACGGATCCGCCTCTCGTCCTCATCATCTGCCTCTCCAAACACATACCAATATCCTTCCTCCCCGGCGACTCCGTAACTTCCCCTTTCACGCATTTCCGCAGCGGCCCCCTCCTCGCAGAACCAATTGTGATCCCATGAAGAAATCCTTGTTTTGTATTAGGTAGTTGAAGCAACCGGGGTCGTCACTCCCCGGAGCCCTTCGGGCACCATGGTGATCAACTCCACGAGAACCCGGGACGGGGGACGCCACCCCCCAGCCCCTTCTGGCAGCAGTTACTTCCTCGCGTTCTTCGGGCCCCATGGTGATCAACTCACGGGAACCCGGGACCAGAGACACCACCCCCCAGCCCCCTTCTGGCGGCAGTTACCTCCCCAGGGACTCGAAAGCTTCCAGGGATCGGTTGAGGCCCTTCCCAGTAGTCGCCCTGCCCGCCCCCAGGCCACGACCACGGGCCGAGCCCGCTCCGCCCGGGCTCTGGGGGTTCTTATCGCCCCAGAAACCCCTTCTGGACCAAAACCTAGAGCTATCGCACTTTTCCAGCCAGTGGGCCATCACCTCCCATCTGGTCAGGACTCCCGTTCCCCCTGCGACTTCGCTCCAGGCTCTGACCCAGGAATCGTCACTATCCTGCGCCCTTCGGGACCCATGGTGATCAACTCCACGGGAACCCGGGACCGGGGACGCCACCTCCCAGCCCCCTTCTGGCGGCAATTACCTCCCCAGGGACTCAAACAGCTTCCAGGGATCGGTTGAGGCCCTTCCCAGTAGTCGCCCTGCCCGCCCCCAGGCCACGACCACGGGCCGAACCCGCTCCGCCCGGGCTCTGGGGGTTCTTATCGCCCCAGAAACCCCTTCTGTACCAGGGCCCAGAGCTATCGCACTTTTCCAGCCAGTGGGTCATCACCTCCCATCTGGTCAGGACTGTCGTTCCCCCTGCAACTTCGCCCCAGGCCCTGATCCAGGTGTACCCGCCCCTATCCCACAATGTCCATATTCTTCGTTCTTTTCGGCTATCACCTTGTTATTACCACGTTGAAACCCAAGTTTGCTCCGTCGCTTTGAATCCAGTTCCACACCACACCCAAACACACAACACTGCACATGGTAGAAGTTCCAGACCGCTGTCTTTTCCCCGATTATCGATCCATTCGGAAGCATGCGCTCTTATACTCGTGCACGCCTTGTCCGACGCTGTCTAGTTGTACGTCTTTCGAATTATTGGAGAGTGTTAGTCACGGGGCATCCACGTAGTGCAAACCATCTTGGAATTGCACTTATTCAATGCGATGTTGTATAGCAATTTAAATGGGCTCAGAAGTAGCAATTGTTCGTCCTTAACGCTTTTTCATTCAGAAGACATAGCTGAAAACCTGTGGCAAACCGGCTGTTGCTTTTGTCAAGGAGAGATTTGCATTTGCATCCTCGTGGAGGCTTTGTCCTACTTAGGGTAAGATGGCTACCATTTTTGACCATTTTACGTTGAGTCGTAACCATGTTTTGCCCTTGTAGACGAACTGAAGGTCAAGAAGCAAATGCAACTCCTGCCTGTCCTGTATGTGTGGATTAGCCAGCAATGCAGCTTTCAATTGCAACTTCACCCAAAGGTTGGTACAGTAGCTTCGTGTAGGCTACGGCTTGCAACGTCCATCTCTTCCCCGGCAGATTGGCGCCAAAACGAGCACCAAACCGGCATCATGCTGAGTTGATGATCAACTCGGCTGTCGTCCTCGTTGTTCTTCCGCGACCTCGTGTCAAAGGAATTGTCGCCTTTTCCTGCGCTAGCGTCGCCTGTTTAGGCGATTCCCTGCCCGACGCCGGCGCTTAGATAGATCCAGAAGTTTCCTTGTCCATGGTTACGCGCGAACGCGCGGCTATCTTCATTATTTGCCGCTAAGAGGAGAACCGGTAGCAGTGACAGACGCTCCCGTTTTGCCAGTGCCATCCATAGAGATGCTGCGTCTAGTTAATCTAGTGCCAATACACGAAATGGATATCTTCGACACAGATGGGATGGAGAACTACGAGGGAAGATCAAGAGTCAGGGAACCGAATTGTTGCCTCAAGAGTCGTCTCTCGAACGAGATGATGCGCGCATTGGTGGAAAGCTGAAAGAGAGGCGTTTAAGCATTAACGTGTAGCTACGAAGCACGGGCGAAAAACTCCATATCGACCCATGGATTCTTTCGATGACCTTTCGCTCATGATTGCGAAGCGATTCGAAAGCAAGTAAGGTTATGGGCTGTAGGGAGTTGCAACCGAAGTACATTATATTTATTCTTCAGAAAAAGCCGTTGAAAGGATGATGAAATCTTCGTCGAATGGCCGCAATGGCCTGAAGTCAGCATGGGCGTTAGAAAGCAGGGAGGATACGTCGGACATGCTACTGAGTCCTACAACTAATGCGAGAAGAACTTCTGGCACTCGACCAAGCTCGTCAGATGGAAACATACAACGGTCTGGAAACGCAACTCAACGCATTGACGACTGGGAATACAGATGAAGAGACAGAAGCGGCTTTAGATAGTGAAGACAGCGAACCGAAACGTGTTCGATTCAAAGTTGTTCGGGCGAAATGTGTTGTTCAGTTACAGCTGATTCAACTGGTTCAGGAATTGGTAGTGTGCTTCTACAAGGGGTTGTCCACTCCAAACGTGTTAAGCCTGGGAGAGTCACTTTCTTTGAGTTACCTGTTCGCGCACAATTTCAATGCGAACATAGACCTGCGATTCACTCTTTGGAGAACAGGGTTTATGAACCAGGTTCCAAATCTTCTGATGCAGGAAACGAAAGGTCTGATGGCTTATCTAAGGCTACTGCTCTGGCTTTACTTGGACCCAAAAAGAATGGAGGGCAAAGAAAAGACAGAAGAGAAGGTAATGGCTCTGTGCGAAGGTGTTCTGCGGAACTACATAAACGCGTGTGAAGAATCTCAACTGAACGCAGATTCGGAAGAGCGACGTGAAGTAACAGCGTTTTCAGCGGTGATTTGCTTCATTGTGAATGGGATGATGCAAATGTCTTACGAACAGTTTGAGAAACATCTACCTAGTCTGTACAGTATTCTTTTGGACTTGCTTGACGGGGCAGATGACAATGAAGTGCGTAACTGCGTAACGAGATTGTTCCGGGCACGAATTGCACCAACGGCTCGGAGGCCAGAAAGTAGTTCGAAGGGGGCTGGACAGAGTCACTCTCTTTTGGTTGCGCACCCTCAACTTCCCGGTGAAATGAGAGAAAGAATTGTTCGTACGAAGGTGGGAATTGAGATTGGGCCGAATGTGAGTGATGAGATATGCAAGTCGTTGGGCAAGGTTGGAGGCGTTGAGAGTGTGGCTCCGATTTCGTCACATAAGAACGACTCGTTCAAAGTGGTATGTGCGGCACCTGATGAGATGCTGGTAGCTGGGGTAATGGGAGTGAGTGCTGTGAAGGCAGCCTTTGTTGAACCACCAGATAGCACATTACTTGACTAAACTGAATTGAATAGCGATATAGGTAGATATTTGTATTGTGCCGTGTTGTGTTTCAAGAGACGAGCAGCATTGGGAACATGTGCGAGTAGAAGAATGGCGGCTGGGTGGTTTTATGTTTCAGAGTTTAGGAAGGGAAGTAAACTCATGATATCCTGAAACGGGCATTAAGAACTTTCGTTCTGGCGTACCTACGTGAATCCTTTGGGCTGCATTTCCTTTGCGTGGTCACAGGAATTCTGTAAAAGGATGCACGATCTACAATAATGTTTTACTCGTGGAATACCAGTACCCAGCAGACGGTTCCTCTTGACTCAGAACTGAACAAAGTCCTGTTGCGGAGTGCCCATTAACGCGTGTCAAGCTACGAAAGAACTTATAGAAAGTGCTACCAACCTCCATTGCACAGGGAAAGAAGAAGAGGATTAAGAGTGTTCGAATGACAGAGGTACAATGCCCAAAGTCTGATACGTTTATAGGAATTCCAATCATGTTCTAACACTCCGTTTCAAACTACTTGTATACGAACGAACGAAAGCAGTTTATATACAAGGGTACTCGCGAGCTATTCAGCAACAATGTGCCAGTGATTTACTCTCTCTCTCTCTGGAGCGCAAGTTTTCCCTGTGCGTACAAAAAACACAAACATGACAAAAGTCAGTCCAACTCCCAACCACAAATCCAACTTCCCTCGGCGCTCCTCCCAGTATCTGCTCATCGCAAAGACAGGCAGAGACAAAAACGAGTGACAAAAGAAACATTGGAAGTTAGTAAACGATTTCGTGGAACGCTCGCTCGCTCGCTCGCTAGCTCCACACAGGCCGGACAAACGGGAAACTGTCTATAACCCGTCGCACCTTAAGCGACCAGGACCGATTGCCGTGTACTTTGCGCTTAGAATACAATCTAGCAACCTGAATGAACCACGACACGCAGTCAAGTGATCAATCAGGAACGACAACGGCAGTTTTACGACCCAGAATGCCCTCCAAACTCGTCCCCGGACCCGTTCCCAAACCCATCCCAAACCCGCCCCCAAACCCGTCCCAAAACCTGTCGCACCTCAAGCAAGCCAGGAATTTGCATGGGAGAGGAGATCCAAAACCCGTCGCACACCAAGCAAGCCAGGAATTTGTATGGATCCCCAAAACGAGCAAAGGGAAAGGAAGGGGAGAGGAAACGGAGAGGAAACGGAGAGGATGAAAGTGAGGAAGGAAGTGAAAGAACTGAAGGGAGTGAAGGGAACGATGAGAACGAAGGGGAAGAAGGGCTCGCGACCAAGACGCTGAGTGAACCGGGGGGAGCTAGTTGTGGAGTGATGGAGCACGGTCCTCCTTCTATAGAAAAACCCAACAGCTTCGCTGTCAGCGAGTTCCTCCAGCCGAAAAGCGCTGGAACACAACGAGCAGTGCGACAGGTGCGGGAGATGCGAGAGGTGCGGGAGGAGCGGTGGTAGGAGAGTGACGTGGATGGAGTTATGCACGCAAACGGATACAAAACTGAATTGCAAAGTACAAATGCTCAACGACGAGCACAAAACAAGGATCAAAACCGCCCACCTGCTGGATTGCACCCCATTTTTGGCTGACCACCATCGCGCCAACTGTGCTAGGTCCCTTTCTGGTACCAAGAAGGTATGAGGGCTAACCCGCTTTAACGCTTACTGTGATGGAGACCACAACGATGCCAGGAAGCTCCCCAGAGGATCGCACGACCTTGGAGCACTTGTGGAATGCAGCCAACGAACTCCAGGCGATCGCGCCCACGGTCTCACAACGACTTGCAGTAACACTGGCAACTTCTGTTCCGGAAGATGGCATGTCGTCGTTTGCAAAACGAAAGCATTGTAACAAATGCGCGGCCCTGATGAGCACATCAAGAGTACGAGTTCGTAAGGTGGTCAAGAAAACGAGACGCAGGTGCGAGGCGTTTCGAAATGTAATCATCAGCACTTGCGAAGGCTGTGGCACAAACAATGTGGAAAGAGGAGTGCGTAGGGACTGCAGACCAAAGGCCGACGAAGCGGAAATGATCACGTTCAGAAGGAGAGTACTGAGGAAAGCGAGGAAGGCCAAAAACAACACGGTAGGGAAACGTGATGACGCGAACCAAAGCGTCGAACAGAGTGTACCAGATACGGACGCGGCATCCGCACGCAACTCGTCGAACAAGAAGAAGAAGAAGCGAAGAAAGCCAAAGGGCAACAGCACCGAACCAAAAGCACCTGGATCCCAAGGCGGGCTCACAGCATCTTTCCTCTTCGATCCGCTGTAGAAGGCACAGAGACAGAAGCAGGTAAGGTTACTGTACTCAAGGCAATCACATTCCACAACTTTAGCCGGCACAATATCACTGCTCTTTGAGACGAGGTGGTTGCTGACGTGACTTGGACCGTGCCCACCACAACATGACGTTGCAGTTCTCTCTTAGATAGACGCATGTGAATCAGTTTTCTTTCATGGGGAGTTTCCGAGGCGTGCCTCCTAGGCGCCAATGACACAACCCTAGCAACACATTCACCTTCCGTCTTTGCACTATCCTTCATGTAAGGCCCTGTAGCCAATACGCTGGTCAACCCGGTGCGAATATCTGAGATGCCCTCTAGGTAACCCGGTGCTTGAACATCCAAATATGGTCGTTAGCTTCCAACGGATTATGATACTTCTTCAACACCACTTTGCGTGATCCTTCTGCATGAGCATCGCCTGGATCGCAACAGATCAGCCGTACAGCTCTTCCTCCCCGTGTTCCTGCCTCACGATGGCAATCCACTTAAGAAAACAGGAGCTAAAGATTTGCTTCACGAACGGATGACTTCCCAGACACAATGTCGAGAAGGATCTAAACCTGAGCATTAGCACCTTGACATATGTGCCTCTCAGAAAGCAAGTGCTTCAGAAGGTGGCAACAACGCCTCTTGTATTTCGTCCATGACTTCGATCCTCAGCGCATTTTTTTACGCTGTAGCATCAACAAACGTATCTATTGCTGCAAACTAATCGAATGCGCAGTGCTCAACAATTTCGAGCATCGTGCACACACATTGTGCGTCCGTCTCGTTTCCTTCCCTTTGTCGCTTCTCTCACTCTGATAAGCAGAGTCTGTCGCCGGGAAAAAAGAGTGCGTCCACGGACTGCGCACACTCGGCCCAGACTTTGGCTTGCCCATTCGGACCTTTGCGCTATCATTGCGTGCCATCATTGCGCCAGATCGTTTGCACTGTAAAAGCGCTTGTACGTGTGGGCTTGAAAGGCATGTGAAGACATCATCTGCTATGGTTACGAATGTTTAATATGTTAAGGCGTTTGTGACAAGCTAGCTTCACTGGAGTCCCGCGAGACCTGGGAAAGACAAAGCGAATGGGAGACAAAGCATCGCGAGCGATGACGATTGGCCGAAAGAAAGATAATCCCTATCTCAGAGATGTTAAATCGATTGGTGCCTGGATTGGAAAATGATTCCCTTCCATCGTTTTGGGGTGATCGTTTGGCAGCCCAAGGATAGATTTTGACAGTTGTGAAGACTCGCCTGGGCAAGAAGCAAAAATCTCAGTCGCTACTCGAGCACACCTTCTGTTCCGCACATCGACTCACATCTGCCCGAAAACTCTTTAACAAATCACCCTCTTACTTTTCCGTCTTTCTACGACCATTCTTCTCGTCATGGGCAGCACAGTCGTTCGGCTAGGGATAATATCCACTGCAAGTATCAGCGACGTGATTGTGAAGAGTGTTTCTTTCGTTGACGGAATCGAGTGCACTGCTATAGCGTCTCGCAATGTCGACAGAGCGCAGAAGTATGCCGACAAGCACAATATCAAACATGCATGTAACTACGAGCAAATCCTAGACAAACCTATTGATGCCGTTTATATCCCGCTCCCGACTGCTCTCGCCACCGAATGGGCAATTCGCAGTGCCAACGCGGGCAAGCACGTTTTCGTCGATAAACCATTCGCATCTGCTGCGCAGGTGGAAGAGATAACGAATGCGTGTGAGAAGGCAAAGGTTATATTCATGGATGCCACCCATTTTGTGCATGCTGCTCGCACCAAAGAAGTCCAAGAACGGATTGCGGCGGGTGATATCGGAAAGATAAAGCGATTGCAGGCTACGTACTGCATACCCATGCCAAACTTGGCTAACAACATCCGATCGAAGCCCGAACTTGAACCTATGACACTTTGGGGCGATCTTGGCTGGTATGTGGCACGCTCGGCTATCGCATTCCTCGGTGTCAACGTTACCAGAAACATACTGTCAGTTAAATGCACAAGTAAGGCACATGAACGTTTCCCTAATGTTGTAGAGAATGTTGAAGGGGTCGTAAAGTTTGGAAATGAAGATGGCAATAAGATATCTTTGTGCTTTGTCATAGATTGCACTGCAACCTTGATAATGCGGACGACTGTTTTGGGTGAGATGGGCTATCTTGAGGTAGATGGATATGGTGTACCCCCCACACAATCCTCCATCTTCGAATCAGTTCGGAAGGCAGAAGATTACACGGACGATACTGAGTATATCTTCCAGAAGTCAGTTCAAGCAATCGATGGAGATGATGATTATCAATGGTGCTACCCATCTGCTGAACAGATCCACGTGGATGAAGGTGGGCGATCACAGGCTACGAAGATGGTACAAGAATTTGTTCGTATGATTCAAGACAACGATTTGAGCGCTTCTTCAAAGTGGGCGGTAGAAACTATGAGGACGCAGTGTATCGTGGATGCTGTGTACGAGAAGGTCAAGGAAGAGCATAATTGGGGGCAATAGCATGGCCCTAATGACAGTTGAGGAGTCTGAGAAGTCAGTGAACCGCACTCCGCAGCTATGACCGACGTGACTTCTTATGAGTGCAGACGCCCCCGTTGTCTTGCGCAAAGTAGCAGTAGAGGTAGTGCATGTAGCGACACCGTTGGAGAGATCCAAAGCACAGCACCAATTCCAGGCAGTTCTCTCCTTGATATTGTGTTATCCTTTTTTTCCTTTCGCCCCGACTGTGAGACATCATCTGATAAGTAGACCACCTTCCATCTGGAAGGGTTTGTTCGCCTGTTATACACGGTAATGAAGATTCTATTCTGCATCATTGATGGGGGTCATCGCAGGACAGCAAGTTCTCCATAGGCCCCCCAAGGGAGCTACAAAGCCACTTTCGGTACACAGGAAAATGTATATGGGAGTAGGAACACAGGCGGAGTTAAAGGACTTGACCGTATGCTTCAGTACGCACTTCGACAATAAGTCACGATCGTGTCAAGCATCCACAGTATCTACGCACAAATGCTGGCTCGTGCACAGCCAGCAATACGAAAAGTGAGCACGCCCGTGTGCAAAGCCCGTTCCATCCACTGACGCATAAGCATCATCGACTGCCATCATTCATGGGCGTCATCCAACCGTTCCCTCAGAAGTGCCAAAAAAGGTGGATCTGTTCGGCGATGACCGAGCTCAACAATGTACGCGCAAGGCGTTGCGCGCTCTAGGCTTTGTGCGCGCACACATGGTACGGTGCCGTGTGACGCATCCCGTGTCAACATTAGCCGCCAAGCGGCGCGGGACAGCACAGCAGCACCTGTTTGCCGTGCATATTGTGCACCAAGTCGGAGAGTGTCGCCACTTCAATGGACCTCATTCGCGTGACGTCAACATTGGGCGTGCCATTCAGTGAAGGGCTTCACGTCATACATGCGATATGTGCTGCTGATCCGTTCAATCTCTCTGCTCTGAAAAGTGTTCGAAAACGAGCTATGCAATGTACAGTCACCATGTCATGGTGACTGCACCTAGAACAAGGCTTCGACTCCGGCGTAATTGAGCTCGCGGCAGACCAGCGAGACTGAAGGTATCTACCGAAGGTACAAGAAGCAAATGCAGCAAGGGTAGCAGCGCTTTCACGCGTGGCCCCCTTCGTGACATGTGTTCGCACGTGTAGATACAAGCGCAATGTAAGGGCCTTTCTACACTGGGACAATTCATCGCGCATGTTGTCCAGAATGTGCTTTGTGCTATCGTCTCGCACGTGTCCAGCGCAAGCGCTTCTCTCGTTAGCCGCGCTGCTGCCGCCGCTCGCGGGCAGCTCGGGCGACGGAGAGATCGCTGCGCTGCGCTGGACAGAGACGGAAAGGCCTAAATAAACGAGAGCCCGCCTGGACTCTCTAAGAAGGGAGAGGCCAGACGGGAGGGATCACTTTTGTCCCTGAACTGGCCCGAAAAGCGACAGCGTCGACGTCTGTACTCCTCTGCGCACGCGTCTCCCATACTCCGTCAAGACTTCCATACCATACAGAACCCCAGCTTTTTGGCAATTGCCTAAATGCATTGACTTCAGGGGTACCCCCGGAGAATCTAAGCCCGCGAAGAATCTACGCACTGTACAGGTCGTAGAGGAACCCCCCAGATCCTATGTGTTTATGAAACGTTTTGGGGGAGATCCTCCCTTTAGTCGGTGGATCCTGCCGGGTCTGATACTCCCAGTCATCTCTCGCCAAGTCCTTAGATCTTCTGTAGCTCGCGCGCCAATTGGCTATGACGAAACGTCACACTGTCCAGATCGCGTTGAGCGTTACAGCCACAAAAAGCGCGCGCGTTTCTAACTAAGTACACCGGTAGTCGCCATCGAAGTAAACAAACGGACCACGATGGTTAATGACGTTGTTGTTTTACCATCTCTTAGTCGCGGTATACTCTTGCGTACCGCCTAAAACCTCGCCATGATAACCTTCCGCGCAGACAATGATAGTACTGTTCGTTTTCTACCAATCGATCCTCTTGATTCGATTATCATTGCCTTCCTTGATCCAAGAAACGAGGACTCTAGTAAAAAAGTGGATTGTAACTTCAATTCGGTTCAGACTCCAAAAAACCTCAATGCTGCGAAAAGCGTGGCAAATCAAGAATTTTGTCTGACAAAAGCCGAGAAAAAAAGATACAAACACTTGTATCTGAACTATCTTCTTTCGTTTGCATGGTAAGCAAAAAAACGAATATATCGTTCCACAGGAAGCATGGGAGCGGTTTCAATGAGTGAAAGAGTCTATGGTACTATATGATCATCGAAAACAAAACCTCAAGGAACTCTAAGGGCGAGATAGGGTCCAACCTCGTGGAATCCTCCAAACAAGGCCACTGGTTCTGTAACATTTTGGTAGATGCAAGCATCTTGGAACTCGAACCGAATAGTGGAGTCATACTTGTTCCCTCACAGGCAGGTTGTAAACTCCATCCCATTTCGAAGAAATTCGATACAGCAGGCAGGGCGGAGCAAGAGCGCATAATATCGCGATTTGTCGGGCGGTTTAGTTAGAAGCTGTATCTTAGTTCTCGTGAGGTGTCAACTATTGTTGTCCGTATTAATGTGGACTACGTAAACTGGGGAGCGTTTTTGGCGGCACAGAGGGAGGGAAAGCAATGGGATATTTACTGGGGCGACAGTCTAGTGTTCGATATACCGGAACGCTGTAGACTTCTGATAACGAAGATTATTGACCGCGCGCTTGGTGAGGATAAGGAATGGACGTTGAGAAGGGAGAATTACATGTTGGATATACTTAAATTCGCCCCGCAGACGGACTTCTATAGCTGCGGGGCGTACTTGCTGTCAATGATGAGCCAATTTGCTCGTACATTGGGTGTCATGCTCAACGTTCCTTTCCTGGCGGGCCACGAGAAAAACCTCACGGAGCGGTATCGGTGTGCCTGTGTAGAGGCTCGAGTGCGTACGGTTATGGCAGTGAGTCATTTGCTGCCGATATCGGACGAGAATGCTGTATCTCAGATTCAAATGCAGCGTCGGGAGCGTATTTATGCCGCACGGCAAGAACGAGATCCTGAGGTTGTGCCCAATACTGTGGTTGGGAAGAACTGTAGCCCGAAAAACGAACAACCGGCTTGCAGTACCAGTTCGGAGGATCTAAGGGTTCCCAGCCATGCGAAGTTGAAGGACGTTAGATCGAAACAGGAGAAAGGAAATGACACATCCCGCATGAAAGGCGATGAAGGGAAGGATGTTACTGCTTTTGGGAAGTAGGACAATGCTAGATCCTCTGTGCCGGACACTGATGGATCCTCCGTTCCAGTGAAAGCTGATGGTGGTAAACAGGGCGCTCGCAATCAAAGTGGTGACGGTGGAAGTTCCGGTAGGATTTGGAATGTTGTTGATCTCCCACAGTATGTTCATGATCTCTGTGGTCAAGAAGGATATGAATATGGCATGCAGTTCACGAGGACCGTAACGAAATCACGGGAGTACGGTCTAAATGTTAGAATGAGATGCTTGAAGTACAAGAAAAAGGCTCCCGGATGCGGGTGTAGAGCAGCCTTCATGGCGAAAGCCCTCCGAAATGGGTCGGGGTGGATCCTCTCTGGTGTCGATATGCATAATCACGAACGCCTCGACGCAAGTAGCCGATTTAAGAAAGAGAAACGGAGAGAGGCAGTTCGAACCGCCATCAAGAAGATTGCCCCAAACTGGCTGCGCATTCCCTTCATTACATTCACGCCCTTGAGCACTGGGGGTGGGGATGTGGTGGGAAATGATGCTACAAGGTCGAGGGAGGAGCAGAGTAAAGTGCAATATGATGAGAAGCAGAATATGATCCACTGTGATGTAGAAGATTTTATGGAATCCTTCCCTTCTCGCCCAGGTCGCACAGCAGAGTGGCTTGCGTCTTTAGGTGAGGTTCCTCATGATGGGATTTATATGTCTACTCAAGAAGTTGAAGGAGGTCCTACAAACAATAGATCTGGACAGGTTGGAGAGGAGAAGTTTCCTATTCCTCATAACGTTGAGAAAGGATCTCGGCAGCTTGTGAAAGTTCTATCCGTTCCCGACGAGAGCCACAAAGGATCTCCCTCCCCTGATGTGATACATGTCACCTCGACAGAGTCAGAACACAGTTCTGTTATTGATATAACGGAAGCAATAAGAAACCAACGTTCTCGCATGGAAGAACAGGTAAGAAAAGCAAACTTGTGTAACGCGAACTACGTTCTCATACCTTTCTGACAATCATATATCATATCAGCCATGTGTATCTTCTCAAGGGCGATCAGATCCCCCGCTACCGCTTCCCTCAAGTGATGAAGATTTGCCACGCTCCCATCCTCCACACTCCAGTCAGCGATCGTCCTCCCCGTCCTGTACTACCGAGAATACGGGTAAGTCCGACGAAGAGTATACTACTGAGGAGTGTATTCGTCGAGGGTTTTTGGCCTATCTAGATCAGATGGATGGGAGCTCCCATCACGAAGTACTGCAGCATTTGCAGTATATCGCTGAATACTTCGGATAAAACCTCATCATAAGGGATTCAAAGTACAGGAAGGACAAAGACGGGAAGAAAGAGTTGCTGCGGGGGTATCTCAAATGCTCGTTGACATACGATGAGCAGCATAAGTGCCCCTATATTTTGAAAGTTCGCAGAGTGCGGGTATCCGAGTCTGGTCTTCAGAAGTTTGTTTTCTCTGCTGAGTTCGATCAGGCTCACCATAATCACCCTCCATCAAAGAGAGCTTTACAACGGAAGCTCTCTCCGGACATGGAGCGAGACGCGAAGCATTTGCGCACGACTTTGCACTTGCAGTATGATGTTGTATTTAAACTAATTGAGACGACGTATGGCATTATGGTGGACAGGGAGCTATTTCGGAAGCGTTTGAAGTACATAGAAGATACTCAATACCCCAAACATAAGGAGTGCCTCAGACTGTACGAGAACCTCCTTCGATTGCAGGCAGAGAATCCTTTACACAAAATCTACTGCAGAACGGATAACGAGAACGGTCTGCAATTCGTTGCATGGTGCTTGGAGGAATGGGCGAATGACTTCGAGCGCTACGGTATCGTCCCAGGGGTATCTGTGGACTCCAAGGCAATAGCTAATCGCTTTAATCTCCCGCTAGTGAGTATAAATGGACGCGATAATGATGGCAACCTCACGACCTTTTTCATGGGTTATATGGGAAACGAAACCATGATTAGTTTCGTATGGATATTAGAGCGCTTTAAAGAATGCTTGCGTGTCTCCCCCTCCTCCTTCACTGTGGATCAATGCGCCTAGTTGATAGGAGCAACAAGCGAAGTGTTCCGGTTCTCCCACATAATGCTGGATGACTGGCACCTGAACAAGAACCAGGGTCCCAACGTACAGCGTTGGTGTCAGTCAATCGGTAGAATCGACTTAAAGGCGGATATGGGACAGGGGCTGTTCTTGCTAAGAAAAGCTCTACTGTGGACAAGTTTGAAGTGAGAAGGAATCAATTCGAACAGAGGTTCTTTTACAGCTACAGAGATAGTGTACCACAGTGGTATAAGTATCTATATCGCGATAACCCTTCAATGGTCATGAGATGCTATAAAGACCTCAAGCTCCCCTCAACCGCTTTCTATTCCAGGGCTCAGGCTATTGTGAGGCCTCCCACTCGAGGTACCGTCACTTTGTTTGGAACAACGATGTTCCTTTTTCCGAAGTACCAAACGTGATGGCCACCATAACCAAGCGTCTCAAGGTGGAGCGGGGAAAGAAAGCATCCCTTGGAGACACAGCGCTGAGAAACAATCTTACCACTTCTGGACTCCCGCTCTCCGTAGACGCTGCCACGAACCTTATTTAAAATTTCACGAGCTACAGCATCAAGAAGTTTGTGGAACTCAGCGTCCAACACTCATGTCACTATAAAGTGACAAATGCGGAGATCCTCCCCACCAGAGATGCACCTTTCAACTACGACATAGATATTGAACAGCTTCAGATATCGTCGGAGCAACCACTCGTTGTCTTCTCCCTCACAAAGTCCGCACCTGATGAGCAGAATACCAGAAAGTATAACATATACCTCCACAAGCGCACCGATGGTGAAAATATGATTACTGGGAGATGCAGCTGCCGGAACATGACGGCTTGGGGCTTCCCATGTGCTCATATGACACGCTTCCTGGTTGTCTACAACGATGTCGCCGATCGTTGGCCATCCATTAGAACTGTTCTCCCACCCCAGATTCCTATAGCCGACCTCTGGCACCCGTACTGGAACCGCAATCCAGTTTTCTGGACGTTGAGAGACATACTGCCCTGAGGGAAGCAGTATCAGAGTCCTTCTAAGATGGAGGGGGCATACAAACAACGGCTGACGAGACAAATAATCTCCCATTGAACCAATCAAACGCACACAACACGGAGTCTGCTAACATTCTCCATGGAATAGCTTCAGAGCGCTGAAGAGAGCTAACTTCTTATGCCAGCTACTCCGACGGCAAAGCGAAGTATGATCAGATGCACAGACTGGCGGAAACCTATGGCGAAATTGGTCTCCATAGTCTCTCTCAGTACTTGAATAACGGGTTACGGGAGCTCCAAGCCGGAAGGTACCCTACCCGACCTCAAGATGCGCTACCAGTCCTCGCAACTGTTCCAGATTTACCTACACATATCCCACACGCGTCGAGCGTCGAAGTTTGCAATCCAAATGCTGGTTTGGAAGCGCGAGCCCGCAAACGAAAGCGATCTTTCCTGGAACGAGGTCAGAAGCGACAGAAGCTAGATCGACGAAGCTCCCAACAACAAACAGTGCAGCCGCAAGTTTCAAATCCTGCGCGAGCCTCCTCCGTGCGTAACCGGCGGGATGCCATTGCGAAGGCAATTGCTATTGTTGATGACTTTGACAAACAATACACAGGAATGAGAGCGGAGCAATGACTTATAAATGATAATTAGATTGTTTAGAACATAAAGAACGTGCAAACATACATTGATTGACAGACTTCACCACCGCGCTTGGCGTAGCAGTGTCGGCGGTAGCGCAAGGTGCCAGGGTCGGTGGGCCGTTGGGTGGGTGATGCCGGTAGCACAAGGTACCAAGGTGGCCGATGTTATCAGTTACTACCGGTGTACTTAGAGTTAAAAACGCGCGCGCTTTTCGTGTCTGTAACGCTCAACGCGATCTGGACTGCGTGACGTTTCGTCATAGCCAATTGGCGCGCGAGCTACAGAAGATCTAAGGACTTGGCGAGAGATGACTGGAAGTATCAGACCAGGCAGGATCCACCGGCTAAAGGGAGGATCTCCCCCAAAACGTTTCATAAACACATAGGATCTGGGGGGTTCCTCTACGACCTGTACAGTGTGTAGATTCTCCGCGGGCCGAGAATCTACGCACTGTGAGGAATGTCAGATTCCTCCCGTAGATCCTCCACTTCTATGAAACGAATACAGTTGGATCCTCCGTTACAGGAGTAACGTTCCCAGAACCTCCACATGTCCTCAGCTCCCGCCAAGTGTCTAGAACCTCCGCTTGCAACACACTCACTCGCCCAGGTTCTTCTTGTCACACCCATCGCAGTTCAAATTGAGTGACACAACCGTAATTTCAAAAAAGCGCGCACTTTGTCCATCCAAATCTTGTCTGCTAACGTTCCACATTACGAACTTTGACCATTTTCGCTGCATTTCTCCATTGAGGTCCTTTAATCGAAAACCCTTTTCCTGGCGCAGTTGCTCCGTCGTTGCTTCTCTGTTTTTCTCGCGTACAACGCCGTCTCTATTGCATAGCTTTGGCCCCCGTTTGACCATTTCAAGCAGGCATAATAACGTTCCGCGCCGCAGACAACAAATCTGTGAGATACCCCCCCGAGGATCCTCTTGACGCCAACATATTCAGTGTGTTAGATCCTCGATTGGAGGACTCAGGCGATGAGGTCGACGACAATCTTCTTCCTGTGAAGACTACAGAAGAAGTAATGGGTGAAAAGAAAGAGCTATATCGAGAGCTGACAAAAGAAGAGAAAAAATTAATATGTCAGGTTGTGAAGAAGATCTCGTCAATTTTTAAAAACGTGAAGCACACGATGGTTGACTTCAATAGGATAGACAGAGATGGGTTCAAGGAATTAAAAGGGTTGTGATGCTATCTCATTCTGGAGTTGCAGAACTCAGATGACAATAAGGGAAATGTTGTCTTCTTGTGATCGAAACGCGTGGTTCTGCAACTTACTTCTTGCGAGCGGGGTCTTGGAACTGGAGCCTCGTATCGGTGTCGTACTCGTCACTGTAGATACGGAATGTGGTATCAGCGGTGTAGCCAGTTCGTACCGAAAGATGTCGCGGGCGGAGCAAGTTGATGTACTTGATCGCTACAAAGAGAAGTTCGGTGAAAAGCTGTACCCGAGCCCTACAGAGTTTAGGTCGATTGTCGTCCCGGTCATAGTTGAAGGTAAACATTGGGCAGCCTTTGTTACAGAAAAGATTGGAAAACAGAAGTGGCGCATATACTGGAGTGATAGTATGAGGTTTAAATGTCCCGTGGAATGTCGAGAGCTCATCATAGCGATAGTTGACCACTCTCAGGAAATGAGAATCGATTGGATAATTGCAGAGGAAAACTACATACTCGATGTTCTTGGCTTCACGAAGCAGACAGACTCGCTCAGCTGCGGTGCCTACGTATTGTCCATGATGAGATGCTTCGCTCGTACGCACGGTGTTATTCCTAGTGCGAAATTTATTGCAGGCCATGATACCAACTTGATGGAGAGATATCGATGGGGATGTGTTGAGGTGAGGGTGCGTTTTGTTATGTCCATAACTCACGTCATGCCGTTCATGAACGAATACGCCGTCGCGAAAATCCATCTTGAACGTCGCGAGATGATCTACCTTGCACGCATGAAGGCAGCCGGAGGAGTTGAAAAATCGGGCATGTGTGACGATAACACGACGGACAGTGAAATGGTGGACACCAGCGGGAGAGTAAACGCTCGGGGTGGGGATGATGGTACAAGGACTCTGGATGGTGGTGGTGCTTCTGAAAAGCGTTTGATGGCGATGAGATTGCAGAGATGGTTGTTGCGGACCTTTCCGGATATGTCTACGACCTATTCGAGAAGGATGGGTATGAATACGGGGTTCATTTCTGTAAACCCATTAGGAGATCCCGTGAATACGGACTGAATGTGCGTCTACGTTGTCTGAAATACAAACGAAAGCCGCCTGGTTATGGTTGCAAGGCTGCCTTCATGGCGAAGGCCCTGAGGAATGAAAGAGGATGGGTACTCTCTGGTGCAAACATTCATAACCACGGGCGTCTAAGTCGTGGTTATCGAGGGAATAAGAATAAGCGAAGGGATGCCATAAAGGCTGAAATAGCGAAGAGTATACCACCCTCTTTACGCATTCCTTTTGTTACATTCGACCCTCCAAAGAAAAAGAAGGCTGCCAGCGAATCAACAGTGAGAGGGGTTCTGCCCGATGATGACGAATTCCTTGCTTCACTACCATCACGCCCCTCAAGTGCATTGGATTGGATGCGTAAAAATAGAGAGCTGAAAAAGAATGGGGAGTACATGAGCACTCCCGATCCTCTGAGAAACTGTGGACAAAGTGAGGATGATGATATTATCGACCTTGATGTGGAGACGAGCCGTATAGCTCCTGGAGATCCTGACCAAAGCAATGCACTTGGAGGTTCTGACGATTTCCGCTGTGTGGAGCCTGATCCTCCAACTTGCGCATCCGATGACAGCTCTGTCATCGATAATACAGATCAAGTTAAGAAGAACGGTCGCCCGGAAGGGGAGCAGGTACGTCTTCAGAACAAAGCACAGTACTATTGCAGTACATGTCTTCGAATCTCTAACTTAACTTATGTCGTAGAATTCAAATATGACTCCTGCACGGGGCATTTCCAGATCTCAGGGTGAGAAGGGTGGAGCAGGCGGTGAGGACGGAGATGTGGAGCTGCGAATGACGCCGTCCGAAGTCGATGTTGATACCATCAGTTCCACCTCAAGTGAGGAGTATCAAGCGGAGGAGTGGGTTCGTCGGGGCTTTATAGCTTATATGGATCAAATAGATGCTAGCACGCAACATCAGGTGTTGCAGCATCTACAATATATAGCTGAGTACTTCGGGTTCAAACTTTTTATTCGGGACTCCAAGTATGGAACTGATGAGGAGGGGAAGAAGATGCTACTGCGGGGGTACCTGAAGTGTTCATTTCAGTATCAGGAAGAGTACAAGTGCCCATACAGCTTCAAAATCCGGAGGGTTCAAGTGTCCACATCCGGGGCACAGAAGTTTTCATTCTCTCCAGAGTTTGCCAGAGCGCACCACAATCACAGTTCCACTCCACCTGCCCTGTTACGCAAACTATGTCCTAAAGCGGAGGTTGAAGCCTGCCATCTACGAAACAACCTCCATCTGCAATATGACGTTGTAATCAAATTGATGGAGGATAAATACGGTGTGACTGTAGACAGGGAACTATTTCGGAAGCGACTGCATTACCTCTACAATTCGCGTTATCCGAAGGACAAAGAGTGTCTACGATTATATCAGAACCTCATTCATATAAAGTAAGAGAACCCAAACCACAAGGTTTTCTGTCGAACGGACGATCGAAACAGCCTCCAATTTGTTGCTTGGTGTTTGCAAGATTGGTGTACTGACTACGACCATTACGGAATCGTACCCGGTGTTTCAGTGGACTGCAAAGCAATTTCAAACCGCTTCAATCTGCCTCTCTTCAGCATCAATGGGAGGGACAACGCTGGACATATGACTACATATTTCATGGGGTACATAGGAAATGAGACAGAGGAGAGCTTTACTTGGGTCCTCCAGCACTTCAAAGCGTGCGTGCGCATATCCCCTTCTTGATTCGCAGTAGATCAGTGCGCCGCCTTAATTGCGGCAATAAGGTCCGTGTTTCCCTTTTCATCCGTATTTCTGGATGACTGGCACTTGAACCAGAACCGGATGGGAAACAGGCAACGATGGTACAAGTTGATCGGTAGAGGCAAAGAAGGACAGGATATGAGGGAGCAGTTAAATGAGCTCCGGGCGAGCCTTACGGTGGAGAAGTTCGAGGAAGTGAAGAACACACTGGAGCGAGAATACTTTTCTCCATCAAACCCACTTTTGAAATGGTATAAATTCCTGTATCGTGAGAACCCTTCCCTTCTCATATGGTGCTACAAGGATCTTCAAGTCCCGTACCGCTTTATATTCCAGGGTAGCGGTTACAGCGAGTCCTCGCACTCGCGATATCGCCGAAACATCCTGAGTAAGGACGTCCCGTTTTCTGAAGTACTTCTTGTTATTGCCCAGTTCACGAAGAGATTGAAGGAGGAACGAAGGCACCGAGCATCACAGGGAGATACCGCTCTGCGGAATAGACTGGTTCAGTCTGGACTCCCGCTATCCATGAATAGCGCCACAAGGTTGTTGACTACCTTCACATCCTACAGCATCAAGCAATTCCTTCAACGAAGCATCCGATTCTCCGCCTTCTATAGGGTTACGGACGCCGTCCTGCTACCCACCCATGACGCTCCATTCAATTATGACATTGACATGGAGCATCCGGAGGTGTCGTCCGGGGAGCCACTAGTTGTGTTCACTCTCTCCCTCTTCACCACAACAAATCCAACTGACGGAGATACTCAGGCCCAACATACCGACAGTAACAAGTACAACGTGTACCTGCACAAGCAAGTAGGTTTCCACGAAAAAGTAGCTGACCGATGTAGCTGTCGTGACACAACCGCATAAGGCTTCCCTTGCTCCCATATGGTGCGACTCTACGTCGTCTATGACGATGTCTGAGATCGCTGGCCCAATACAGGAGATGCACTTCCCGCACGTTTTCGAATTGAGGACGTCTGGCACCCTTATTGGGGCCGCAACCCCGAGAAATGGACGATGAGAGATATCCTGAACCTGCGGGAAAAGCAAGGAGGACCAACTGCAGAGCTACGGGGAAGGGCCCACAGAGAGGACAATGGAAGTGGAGGATCCCAATTACCTGTTACGGCGCAAGACACAAACGCAGCTTCAGAACAGACAATGCGTGATCGATTGACGGAGCTCGAGCGACAACAACGAACACAGATTTCAACCGACGTATCGTACTCCAACGGCAAAGCATTATATGACCAAATGCATCGCCTAGCGGAGAGCTATGAAAACGTACGGCTTCAAAGCGTAACGAACTATCTTCTGGAAGGCGTGCGCCATCTACACAATGGGCGCTTTCCATCGAGACCTGAAACCACGCTACATGCCTCATATCATGTACCAGACCTTCCTGTAGCACCGCGCGAAGTAGAAAACGTCGAAGTTGTCAACCCAAACTCCGGATTGGGAGCCCAAGCGCGAAAGCGAAAGAAGTCATTTCTCGAACGAGGACGTAAGAGACAACGTGTGGATAAGAAATCACAACAAGGCGCGGTCACTGTTCCAGATACTAGCATTCGCACTCCAAATAACGCTTTGTTGAGAGCACTATCTGTCGTAGCTCATCCAGATAATCAGTACAGATCCATGAAGTAAAGAAATGCAAAGTTAGCTGACCGGAAGTTAAGAAATAGCTGCATTGCTTTCCAGTCTCGTATCAAGTTGACACAAGTAAAGTTGAACGCGATGAAGAACCACAGCCGTGAAGGAGGGGTGAAGCGCGTCGCGGCGGTGGCAGGGGTACTGGTCCTCCAGTCCGACGAACACCTCTAACCTCCAGTGCAGGGTGACATCACAGGTGGCGGTAGCAACGGGATCCGCCAGCGAATGGTGATATCATGGGCGGCAGTAGCAAAATCAACCTCCAGTGGCGGTAGCAACAGCAGCCTGCAGAGGGTGATTCAGGCGGGCGTGGTAGCAACAGCCATCGCCAGTGGTGCGGTAATTTGGCGGCGTCGGTAGTAACAGCAGTCGCCCGCGGCGCGTTAAATCGGCGGCGATGGTAGTCACAGAAATTACCAGTGCCACGTGAAGTCAGCGGCGGCACTACCTGGGGGACTGGCGTGAAATGCTGCGAAAAGACCGCAGCCGCGTAAACTTGATTTTGCGGTTAGGGGCGAGACGGTAGGAAGGTTGTGGAGGTGGTGGCAAGGATGGGCGTGAACGCTGCGGCAGGGATGCGCGTAAAGGCGGTGGGAGGGTTGGTGAGCGTGGCGGCGGGTGGGATGGGCGTGAAGATGGTGGGAGGGATAGTGCGCGTCGCGGCAGTGGGAGGGATGATGCGCTTGGCGGCCGTGGCGGTCGGCAGCTGCCCGTGCGTGGTACATATGTTGGCGAGAAAAGTGCAGAGTTGCGCGCGCTTTTTCGAATTGTACTGCAGTCTAAAACTGCCCGCCGGGCAGTTTTAGGTCGCGGATTCTGTCACGCTCTCGAGATGGGTTGGAGTCGGTAAAAATCTGTACTCTCGAGGTTCTAGACACTTGGGGGAGCTGAGGACATGTGGAGGTTCTGGGAACGTTACTCCTGTAACGGAGGATCCAACTGTGTTCGTTTCATAGAAGTGGAGGATCTACGGGAGGAATCTGACATTCCTCACAGTGCATAGATTCTCCGAGGGTCCTTCAGGGGTGACAGCTTGCAAGTTTAGACCACTCGCCAGGTGACAGCTCGATTGTTCTTATTGCCCAGGGTGATACACTCACTTCCGCCCGTTCTGCAGTGCGTAAAAATCACCTTTTAGTCAAGCATGGGTGAATAATTAAGAATCTTTAGCAACCTAGGGTGACATCGATGCAAAGAAAGCGAAAGTAAAGTCCTTGTTGTGTTGGTAGGGTGAAAGTACGCAATGTCTCATATTCTAGGGCGGCTGGTAAGCAAAAGTATTATAATCTAACGTGACATTACGAACCACATTTCATTCGAATAACTGACGAAGTTGACATTGATTAGAAACATGGCCGTCTTGATGGCATAAAGAGCAGAAATAAGGTCTTGTCTTCTTGGCTGAAGGTCCCGATTCATACCATCCCTTCCGACGAACACCAGCGTTTTTTACGGGTCTACCACGCGAGGGAGGTAAAACTCTAGGTATATTTAGGTTTCTTCCAGTTACTACCAGCACTTTTGCTTGCAAGATGACATCTTCCATATCCACCTGATTTGGAATTGTAAAGAACACATTGTCGTAGAATGTTCGCCAGTTTGGGGCCAAATGTCTTGACTCGATAAAGCGGTAAATGTTGGAGGCTCCGTACTTCTCACATAGTACAGCAACGCCATGATAACAATGAAATCCACTTCCGTTGTTGGAATATCCACAGCATAGTGGTGGTGTCTGTTCTTTCTCGCTTAGTTTCACTTGGCGAAGAACTGATTTATCTGAATAGCTCCACACGGTGGCTCCCATCTGAGCAGATCCATATGAAAACTTACCAGTATCCTGGTACACTCTTGCTCTTCGAATCAAGCTTGCAATATTTTGCTCTATTCGAGGAGGAACCGGCCTTGTACACCTCTCTGCAGCCTGTTGGCGCGTCAGAAACCCGGCCCGTTGCGTCAGCACTACTTTGTCCAACATCTTCTGTGGCTCCACAGCTCTAATATGATTGCGTAACGAAGCTTCCATTTGACTTTCTGCTCCTTGATACGACACGACAATGTCTTCCAGTTGTGAGTATGCACGATACAGCTCCTTCTTCTCAAATCGTTCCAAGTACTTGTGTTGCACATCTCCGTACTGCTTCACAATATTATCTACTGCTGCCTTCATCGTCGCATATAGCGCTTTGTCGTAAAGTGTAATCCCAACCGCTCTTCTCGCACCAAGCATTGATCCCATATTCTTCTTGACATGAATGGGATCCAAGAACATATTTGCATTAAAGAACACCTCTTTGTATGACTTATCAATTGACTTTTCTTGATCAACGATTGTAGTGCGAGATGTAGTGTCAAGCCATTTAACTTCTTGCATTCCTCGAAGACCATTTTCCAACTCTCATAACATTCTGGCCCAACAAATTGTGCAAATATTAGAGGCAGAAGGTGCATATTGGTGTCGTACGTGACAACTTCAGAAGTCGTTCCGTAAGATTGCGGTCCGATTCCGTCACAATATGCAGCGTCGGCTGCTGCAGTCTTCCGACCTTTTGCGACGTAATGTTTTGCTACGCTTAGGACGAAAATCAACCAGCCATAATATCTACCATCATCAGCAATATCCGTAACCTCTACCACATTTTTGTCAAACTTTGCATCCTGCGGTATACTCCTCCCTTTCTTACACTGCTCGAAAATATGACGTGCGGCTTTGAATCTGGTTTCCTTCATTCTCAATCCGTCTATCACAATTATACGAACTTTGTGGCCACAATCGCGAAGAAGCTCAGCATATCCTTCTAGTGTCGCCATATCCACTGCACGACAGGCTTGCATGTGGTTCAATATTTCTTTCCGAACGAATCGGTAATGGCTTTGTGTTGGTTGGCGCTTCTAGATTTGCCTCGCTTTCACGAGAGATGCAATTGTCTTTGACGAAATATTGGGGTCCCCCACAGCCTCTTCCAGTATTGCTCGAGCTACCTGTCGCGGAGTATATGCTGGTGCGCAAAACTTCGGCTTGAAAGAACGATCTCCATTGCTTCCAACATCTTGTCCGCAGCGCTCATTACGGTGTTTCACGAACTGGTTGAGTTTCTACAGACCGCTGCGAAGTTGCCAATTGAACGTAAGCTTAGTGTTACAATTCGCCTGGCGGCATTCCGTTGTAACACGCTCCAAGGTCTGAGCAACCGTTATCGCTTTCTGAACACCTATGTACGCTGTGTAGGCTCTAATCAGTTGCTCGCACTGCCATCGAAAGTTCAACGATATTCCTACCTGTGGCGTGATTTCGACACATCTCTTAGGTCTCCATGATTTCGAACCGTCCAAATCTGCTTCAAGCGCAGCCTTAGCTCCTTCCATGGTGTAGTATAGTGGGCCCGAGTTGGTGCTTTGTGTATCCGATTAGCCGTCCACGTACAAAGGGGTAGTGCAAGGTGGGTTGGTGCAGTGGCACCCCCACGTGTACGAGATGATGACCGAGTGCCGGACGGGTTGGCCGAGCGTACAAGTTGGACACGTGTGGTGATTGTGTGGTGCTGGGTGGTGACAATGCAAATTAGACCGATCGTACAGTAGTTAGTAATGGGGCCCAGACCCGATATTTAGTTGTAGTTCGGATCTTCCGAGGCCCCCAATCGTAAACGACAAGCATCTTCTGCCGAACGTCTTCTTCGATAGTTTGCATTCACGATAGACCGCACGGCTACTTTTTTATTGGGATTCTCAGACCGTTCGTACCCTTCCGCACGTTCCTGTACGCGCCTGGTGATACCAATCGTCCACTCTCCACTCGACCGCCCGGTGCTTCCGCCCCTTCTCTCCGTTCGGATTCATTACAGTCATAAGACTGTACGCTGCCGCCGCTCCCGTCTCAAGACCGCTTCGGACTCTCTCCTTTTTGTGCATTATACCACACATGGCTCTTTTCTTTGATGCTTTCTTCTGACGTTTCCTTATCTCACTCCTGTCTCCTGACTTCGGTCCAGGTGAGATATTTTGGTCACCATGAAATTCACCCTGGGGAGAAGCAATGGCACTAGTGTCACCCACAGCTGCATCACATTCCCCACTGTCACCATCTGGGTTACAGGCCACAGAACCTGAACCGAGAGCGGAACTGACAAACTCAGCTGAAATCGAACGGATGTAGTTTGCGGCACAGAACCCCTCAATATCATCTATTTGGGCCTCCGAATGTTCATTTTCTACATCGTCATGAACATCATCACCAGAATCAGCGTCATCACCATCACCTCTCTCTGTCCACCACGTTCTACGAAGTTCCTCAGACGTCATACTCTCAGCTCCATACCCCTGGTCTGTACAATGAGGCGCTGAAATACCTGCCTCAACTGCGCTTTGTCGCTGCTCCCTCTCTCGTTGGTGCTGTGATTTTAACTCACGCTGCTTCTGTTGCTTTCTTACTTGTTGCCGTCTCAACTCTTCCTCTCTCTCCTTGTCTTTTTCTCGCTGCTTTGTTGCATCCTCCGATTCTTTCTTGTCAAACGGCATTGCGGTGTTTTCTTCACTGGGACGGTTGCGACTAGCCTTCTCTATTTCTTTCAATTTGTACTCGGTTCGGGTCGTCTCAGTGCTGAGCAGGACACTATAGTCCAAGTAGAACTCGGTGTCTTTGAATATTACTTTGCGCTCTTTTGTGAGTTGTAGTTCCGCATTGGCGAGGTGTAGGGCACGGGACAGGAGTCGCATGCTTCGATGTGCTGCGTTCATGTGATCTTTGCAGCGATCAGGGTGAACTAAAATTGCAAGCTTCCGGAATGCCTTCCGAACAGTTCTCATCGTTGTTTGATTCTCTTTGATGCAGGAAACACTTAGTAAGGACGTATGACCACTTTCAAATGTGTTAAAATGGCGAAGAGTTTGTTTTAAATTGACGGGAAGTGTAATATTGTCTTCCATGTTGGAGAAGTGGAGATATACAAAGCTAGGAAAAGATAAGGGTGAACTGCAGTAGTAGCTTTTGGATGAGGCAACAAAGTAGCGTGAAGATTTGTTCACTGGGTGACTTCCAGCACTCCTCGGCGATTTCAGCAGCGATTTGCACATGTGGAGGGTGACATTTCGATTTCACCCAGTGATTATGGTACTCCTGCGTATGTCACTCTCTGACCAGTCCATAATGCCAACAGTCGCCACCTGACTACTGCAGATATGCAAGCAGTCACCCCCTAGGGCTCAGAATCTGTCATATTATTATGATGCCGACGGTTGACTGGGTGCGCGGCTCGCCCTTTGAGCGCACACGACTTACAACGGTACACGAGAGCATTTCATATATATATATATATATATCTACCGTCAAAAGCGCAGGCAGGCGGGCGAGGCGGCAGCAACGCGATCGGGCTCTTCGCGAGCTGCATCATCAACAGCGGCCCCGTCGGAGCGGCGCGTCTCGCGGCTGTCGGCGTACTACACGCGCGCGTCGTCGGTGCCATCAACGGGGTGGGGACAGAGGAGGCAGTGGGCACAAAGGAGGGCGGCGGGTTGTATGGACCGTAAGCGGCGCTGCAGCACGCGGCGACGCTGTCGCGCCCGCAGGCGTTAGACGCGCTGCTCTCGCACGCGTCGCGGGCGCGTAGCCGCTCCAAGGCGCAGCAGCACAGCAAGAACGCGGGGACGCGCCGCCACCACGCACAGCTGCGAGCGGCCATCGAGTGGTCGTGTGCGGCGCGCCAGCTGCCCGCGAACGTACTGCGCGATCTCTCGCCTTCGCCTTCGCCACCACAGCCGGCGGCGGCGCTGCACGCGCTGCGCGCCGGCGCGGCTGGCTGCGGCGCGGCGATGGAGCGTCTTCAGCCCGTCCAGCTCGCTGCGGGGGCTGGAAGGCGTGCGCGTGGTAGCGCGGCTGCGGTCGACGGCGGAGAGACTGAGCACGCAGATGCGGGCGCTGCTGGTGGAGCTGAGGCTTTGCCCGGATCCGACCCGCGCCGCCACGCACATGCGCCCGGTGGCGACGCACATCGACGCGGTACGGCCCACGCTGGCGCACCACGGGCAGCGCGACGCTTCGGTACATGCGCCGCGGCGTCAGCTATACGACGCGGGCGCCTAGTGCGCGCGCACTTTCTGGCCAATGCCGCCTCGCGCGCGTGCGCGCGCCCACGTGTACGTACAGCGGGCGCAAGGTGGCGCCCGCGCTGGAAGAGACCGCCCGCCGCTACGAGCAGATGTTCGGCGACGGCGACAATGACGGAGAAGGCGGCGACGGAGCCACGCTTGGTTTGCTACTCATCGCTCGATCGTAAGTGTCGGTTCGTTTCGCGCGCAAGCAAAGGAACCAAAAGCTCTGTGAGGGACCCCTACCGCCGGCGCGACCGCTGCAAACTGCGCGCGGGCTTTTCACGAGTTTGCGCAGCCGCGGGGCGTACGTACGCGGGCGCGTATGTGCACGGTGGCCCTTTGTTCGACGCTGGCGCACCTACTAGCCACGTCTGCGACGCGGCGCGTGCCCGCGCCGCTGTTTCGATTCCCGCGCACGCGGCTAGGGCCGAATCGACATGGCGTCGCCAGCGTCAAACCCACAGCCAATAAGAAAGGGCGGTTCAATATCGTGACTCAAATAAAATAGGCAGTGTATGAAGCCATGTCCCTGGCCAACCACACTTCGATTTCGCGGGTCAAGGCCACTCAAGGCGAGGGGTTCAACATCAAACGTTCTCCCCCAATTGTTTTGAGCCAAGTACACCCTGAAAAGAACGCGCTTTTCAAACCGAAACAGAGTGCAATCCCAAAATTGCGGTTGCCATCAGTTTTTCTAGCTCGGCTTTCGCTCTCTTGGACATTATCTTCATGCCTTACATTGACCAATACGCAAATACTCATGACTATTTCAACATTCTCTTACAATCTCTAGCCACGCCGTTCTTCTTACCAGTCTGAAACCACACAGTCAAAGGCTCTTCAGTAACGTACGCACAAAAAGATTTTCAATCTTACCGTTTTATTCCTTCCTTTGTTTTACCCATCTGGAGATCAGTTGTCTCCATTCAATTCGTTTACAATCTCTGACAATCTCTCGGTTTCCAATGCAGACAAAACAGGCGTTTTCACGAAGAAACGCACTTTATTTCTGAAATAAGGCTTAATATCTACACCAAAGGTCGTTCAAATGCTTTTCCGCCATCACAGTGCTACATTCTCCAACACTGATAATTTCCATAGAAGGAACCCAAACACACCAAGGTTATGTTTGCTTCAGCATTCTCAAGACACATGTAATATGTTTACATTTTCTTTTTGGTTAACCTTACTTCGCAATAACCTACATGTGTATATTGGTTATCAGAAAAACCGGCAAAAACATCCCGTCTGTCTAGAACAATGGACATGACTAACTTGCAATGTCCCGTGAAAAGGGTTCAAAAGCAATCTGGTTAGCTGTCGTGAAAGAAAGCGGACTAGGTAAGTTCAATAATAATCGTTCTCAATGTAGTTAATCAGAACGATAATAATTTGAATCTTCAACACTAACAACCAATTTAAAATTATGGTTTATTACTTTTCATGGACCGACAATGCCAATGTCAAATATGCAGATGAGCGGAACATGTTAAATACTCTAAAATGACGACACCAGTTGCTTTTCTAAATTGTCGTCGAAGAAGAAGGATGCATATCGAGAGTTTTTGAAACCAAAGGGCACTGATGCCGTGTTTCAACCTCGAAGTATGGCGCAGTGTTCTGTTTTTCTGCAAAAAACGCATACGATTTTATTGCAAGCAAGGCAAATTAGGAACACCGGTTACTTCAAAGCGAGTCGTGTACCTAGATAATTTTAGCTATGGGAGGAATTGTACCTGGGGGAGACCTTGATAACTTTGTTTAATTTCATTTCTATTCCCTTGAGGTAACGAATGCGTTATTATAAGGGTCACACCATGTGCCGTAGGAGAAGAAATGTGGCCGGGATCCTCACTACTTTTATATGACTATGTTAGTGTATTCTTTGCACATAAATTATGATGGCCTGTGGTGGGTATATGGTCGTTGTGGGTAGTCGTTAGAAAACCTACATATAGCTTCGGAGCTGTAGGTGGGAAAAGCGTCTTAACTTTTGCTTGAGATGCCTTTGTATCACCTGAACAGGTTATATTTACATTCCTCTCAGAATACAAACAACCGATATATAACAGCCGAGGTATAAGCAAAATATAAAGGTGAAGTGTGTGTAGGCAAGACTAATATACATATACTTTTCAATATCATTCTATGTTTCTCTATTCTCCACAATACTAAGAGCAAGACTAATTGCATTATTGACAGCTGTTCGAGACGCTACGTTACCCTGCGACCCATGCTTCCCTTGTGATTGCTCCTGGGACAATTCGTATTGTTCATCACCAACCCCACCTACCTTCGCCTTTTTTGATTGAAAGCGTTACGTGTAGCTTTTCTTCCTTTTTAGACATTTTAACGTTTGCTTTGTTTGGTGGCTTTATAAAAGGAGCAGGGCTGTTTTTCCATCGGATGAGTTCCTTCTGTGAATGGGGATTTTCACACACTTTGAACTATTTAAACACCGAAAGAGACGGAAGATGACCTCTGTTATAGTTCTCCATGGCAATCTTTAGGACTTCTTGAAAATTATTTACCGCATACGGACCCATCCCAGACGTTATCCGTCTAATTTGGTCAAACAAAGCTTGTGAATCGGCCCATTTGACGCAAGTTCCAACATCTTCCTTGGACATGCTTTTGAAGAAAAGATCGATGTCTTCATTGATCTTTTGCGAATCCTCGACACCCACTGGATCCAGGGCATGTTTTAGACCTATCATGTCCAGAACCCTGGCCTGTTTCCGCAGACCACAACTACGAAGATAGTCGAACTGATCCTCGTCCGCTTTCCAGTATTCGTCAATAAACCCCTCCACTTCTATATAAGCATCAAGCACGGCCCTCAAATGGGGATTCTGTTCGGCCATGTCGCCGTAGGCCATAGCACATTTTACTAAATGCCGACATGGGAATCCCATCAATTTGGTCTTCATGCAATCACACCGCGCCAGCAACACACTATCTCCACCGTCCTCGCTTTCCAGCTGTTACCTAGCGAACAACACCTTCAAGGTCCGTTTTTCCCGAGGGGGAGGTTGCTCAACTCTATGCAGCAGATGTACGCTCCATGTGAGCTCAAAATGCACGACGAGTTAGATACGCTCTTTGTCCGCATCGCTCAGCCCAGGCCAGTTACCATGCTCAGGAGAGAGGACTGAGGCACTGGTTACGACATAATTTCTGGACGGAACAACGCTAATCTCTTTAAACTTTGTGAGGCAGTAGCTTGTGTATTCCGAAATCAGTCCATCAAGCACATGAGCAGGAACCGGTAGCTAGCAGTCCCGTATAGAGCAAAACCGCGAGCTCGTCGCGCTCATGGATCGCAGACGCGACTCATCGCGCTCAGCCGCTCTCTTTGAGGTAAGCTACTTCAGTTGGTCCGGGATAGCACTGAATGGGACTTTCTTTGCAAGAATACAGGCTCTATACCCGGTGTCAGAGGCCTCTGTGTATCCTGTACCTTGAAACAGATACAGGCGGGGGACAGCAGCGTTCCGGAAGCAGGCCACCAGCAGGTTTGGTCGATGAACGTGTAGGAACGAGAACCACACCGGCAGTTTATCAGTATATCCATCGAAGTACTTCCTTCGGAATACTGTACGGCGTTCCGTGAACGATGGGAGAGACCGTGATCGTCTTAGATTGAATAGGTCCCTATTCATGTCGTCGCACCATTGCGTGTGTTCTTTCTTGGCGCACCAAGGTGTGACGTTCTTCATCTGGTTTTGATTGAGATGCCATTCATCTAGCGTGATGGAAGACGTGCTGAACACCTTCTCCGTCGCGGTGATGCACGCTGCACGTTGATCCATTGTTAGTAGAGATGGGGATATTGGGATCACTTCCTTAAATCTCGTCAGAACGTGCACAAAGTCTGCCTCTGTTTCGCCACTCATGAAACCCATGAAGAACGTAAGGGTGAAGCCATCGTTAGCTCGCCAATTAATGGTGAACAATGGGAATCCATAGCGATTTGCAATCGCCTTGCAGTCAACGAACACCCCAGAGACCACACCGAACAGCTTATAATCTTGTATCCAGTCTTTGAACGCCCAACAGACAGATGTTATTCGACCTTCTATATCACAAGTGAAAAAGAATTTGTTCTGACTGTCCTGCTCGTGCAAAGCCACCACGTTCTCCAGGAGCTTCGTGCACTCTAGATTTTTTGGGTGTCTAACCGTCCGGTTGGAACTGACCATCTGCCGTACAGATCTTACATTGATCGGCACACCGTACTTGTTTGAAAGAAACCGCACAGTGTCCCCAAGGCTGATATGAAGGTTATTAGTCATATCAATGGCTTCAGAGCGCATCTTAGTTGAAAAATGTTTGATACCTCCATTTTCTTTCGAAGGAGAATGGTTGTGTTTAGCCTCCTGGAAGTCACCAGCGTAAGATCTACCATATCGTTCTTTCTCAGGCGCCAACGTCTTCCAAGTCAACGAGAAGTGACAAAGCTGCTTATTAAGTCGTTTGCGATACTTCAATATACACTTCTTTAAGACGCGAGTGTCTTTCAGATCGCCATCGACCGGACTTGCATGAGCAGCCTTCTGTCCCACAAATATTCAATTCCTGCACTTCAAGCTGTACCTCAGACACTCTGAGATGTAGCGTACTTGTCTGACGACCTCCTGCTCCGGTGCATTGGCCTCCAGGCTTCTGAAGTACGCGAGAACCGCTGCTTTGAACACATCGTGAACGTCCAATCTATCATCCCCTTCCTTAGTGAGATGGCTTTCGTCCTCGAGGTATTGAGACATGTGAATTTTTGGTGGAGCCATATTCTGCATGAAGCCATCCTGCTGCTAAATGTCTTCCATGGAGATATCGAGGAGCTTATCTGGAAGCTCTTCGTTGTCATCCAAGAACAGAAACTGTTCAATTATTTCTGAGCCGTCTTGATCATCTTCGATCTGAGAGCCATGACGCATCATTTTGTCCTTCTGATCCTTTGCATCTGACAATGCTTACAACACACTTTCTCTCTCCCTAGGGTCAAACTCAAGGACAGGATTTTTCACAAACCGAGTTCTCCGGTTCTGTATCTCTTATTTTCGCAACATCAATGTCATGAAGCTCTCTGGTGTCAATTCCTTCTCTATTGACTCCAGTGACGTAAGTTTGTAATCGCACCGAAACTGCATCCTCGTCTGGATTTGTAGCCTTACTCCCCGTTCCCAGAACGTTACCGTTTGAGAGACAACGTGGTGCCTGGTGTGTGCGACGCAGAATGGGCTTGAATTCTCCTTGCTTCAACTCAAATGGCCCTGCCTCACGGGAACTCTCAACTGGTATACGAGAGGTATTGAAGTGCAAGTCTTTGAGCACCGAGGCATGGTGAACAGTAACCTCTTCATTAAACACATTCATGTAAGGCTCGCCGTCTACAACGGACCCCAATGACACTCGAGGAAAACACTTTTGGTATAAAATGTCCCAGTATCCCTGCTTCTTCCCCACAAACTTCGTTCGAAGTGAGTGAAAATGGAGGATCATTTTCTTCTCCACTTTCTTAGAGTGTTCCTCAACGACGGCCTGAGACAATTCATCCCTGTTTGATTGGTGTGAGTGATTGAAGTTGACGACGACATCCCGAGACCGAGAATTGACTGCAGGGAGCGACACTAAAATGTTCGATGGACAGCGGTAGTTGTGCTTTTGACAGCGTAAGCGTGCGTCCAGTACTCGTTCCTGGGTTTTTGACCTTTTCTGTACATACCTCAAGTAGTGAAATGAATACAGGAATCCTGTTTCCCTACATATCAAGGAAAAAAGTCCCAAGACGTCCCTCGTGTCTCCAATATAGTGCAAATGTCCACGTTCTGCGTCACAATGTACAATGCCCCACAAGGAGCTTGACAAAACATCATCTATTACCTCCTCCATAATACTTCTCACCACCGACTTCTCTTCACTTTCCTTCAAAGGAACTCGGAACCTGACTCGAGGTTCCGAGATACGGGGAGGGATGGGAGACATGCGAACATTTTCATACTCGGCCCTCTTTCGCACCTCCATGCGTATCTGATTCCGATACTTGGCCAACTTCTCCGGAGATGTAGGGCGTCTCTTATCCAGAACATCACATCCCTGAGAAATATCGTTTCCATCTAGACCACCTGCAAGTCCATCATAGTGAAGTGGTTCGCCAACTACCCGAGTTTGCCCATTTTATACAACTTCTTTGCATTTACTCCTCGCAATTTTCTCGTTTCCTTTTGAAGATGTTCCCGTGCAAACGGCTTGGGTCTTAGCCGATACCAGTAAACAATCTATTACCCTTACAGTCTGTGGCTTGCCCTCCAAATCCTTCTCGAATGATCCCGTTGTCAGTTTTGTACCTTCTTCCATGCAATTCTCTGCATCGCGTTCTCTGTCATCCTCATAACGCTTAACATGCTGCAATATTCTCTTCGTATTGGGTTTCACAAAAAGCTGGCCGTCGTAATAGCGGATACCGAAGGTACTTCAACCTGCTTTTAACGTTTTCACGTGTAGTAAAATAGTGAAGAAGATGCTTTAAACGGTATTCTGCGACCATCGATTCGCTCACAATATCCGTGTTAAATCGAAGAGACGCTCACAACACCTGCAGTATGCGGCTTTTGAGAGCAGACCGTCGGTACTTTTCGGACAAAGACCGCTTATATCCCGACTTGTAGGCTTCATTTGGGGTCAGCCCCCTATCAGAACCGAGTGTCGCTGCGATTGCTATTACGAAAAATCTGCAACTCAATCCATCAGTTTGCGGTGGGAACCGACAAATGTCAGGCATAAAATTTTGCTTCGAAACCACAGAGGAGACATTGGGCTCAAGAATCGCAAACTCAAACGATTCTTTGAAGAAGGACATAACGTTTGTAGGACAAGAGTAGCGAAGACTATCGCCAAAATACACAGTCGGTTTTTCTCGCCGTGTTCGGCCGCATCCTATGTAGCGAGTTCTAAGAAGAAAAGCCCAATGATTCCCATCTATGTTCAGCAGTACAAATACAGTTTGAATCGGGGTGCTGGCTCCAGTAGTGTTCACTGTAAACGAGTTCTTTATGTGCTCCAAGTAGATATGTTGCTCATGAGAGAATTCTTGCACTCGATTCGAATACGAGGACAGAGATACACCCGTGTCACACGGGCAGATGCAGACTCCGGCTCGTGGCTTAATTTCCATAAGCGCGGATGTAAGAACATCTGCACAAAGCATGGAACCTGCAATAGAACTATGAACAAGGGAGGCCGGACTTTTCTGTTTTTTTTCTGCTTTCACAATCGGATAAACATGATTATGTATGATTGAAGCTCTCTGGACCGTGTCAGTGATGTTCATTTTAGCGTGTCGTGCAAGGTTACTATAAAACCTTCTACACGTTAATGATGTTTTTTGGTCATCATCGCTCGACATGACGCAGTCCAATATGTTTTCTTGAAACAACATGGGAGATGTTTCTTATTAAAGCGTTAGTAACAAAGAGTTCGTACATCTTAAGAACGTCGTTAAAGAGTGACATACCTGACTCCATTGACATATAGTAAGTTGCGCAACGATTGGAAAAGGAATATCGAGACGGGTGTGTATTGAGCAAAGATCAGCCAATGTCGGCAAAGACCTCACTTGGAAATTGGCGCGTGAACGTGTCGACCAAATCTCTTTTGACATCAGGCTGATTCGTCGCATTTGCAGTGTTTGCTTGGCTCAAAACAATTGGGGGAGAACGTTCGATGTTGAACACCTCGCCTTGATTGGCCTTGACCCGCGAAATCGAAGTGTGGTTGGCCAGGGGCATGGCTTCATACACTGCCTATTTTATTTGAGTCAAGATATTGAACCTCCCTTTCTTATTGGCTGTGGGTTTGACGCCGGCGACGCCGTGTCGATTGGGCCCTAGCCCGCGCGCGCGGCTTGGGAAATTACGCCAAAATGTGGCGCGCGCGGAAGGCAGCGAGGCAGCGCGTGCAATTGGCTGGCGATGTAGCGGCCGCGGCGGCCTGTGCTCGCAGCGCGTCGGGAAGTAGCGCGCTACGGCGGCGTGAAATCCATGCCATCGTCGCTGTTTCTGCCGCGCACCATCCCGCACACACCGCAGCTCACGCTGCGCACTACAGCGCAATGGTTGGCCAAGAAGGCCGCGCCCGCCGGCCCGCGCCGGCCCGTCACGTCACCGCACACGCCGGCCCGCGCTGACACCGACAGCTAACCGGTGAAGGTTCGGCGCGTCCCCAGCGCTGCACCGAGGTGTGCGAGGCGGGGCCAAGGCGCTCAACGAGAAGCCCAACGTCTTCTAAAACCAAGCGCAAGTTGTCAACCACGACCTGTGCGTGCTTCTGCTGCGCAGACTCACCTAGGTAACCGCAGTTCGGACAGGCCGACCAGCCACCGTGCCAGCTGCGCGTGTGGGAGGCTTTTTCGGCCACGGGCTTGGGCTCCTTGCCCTACTTCAAGGGGGTGTCGCATGTCAGAAATGTCACTGCGAACGAGGTCGACCAGTACGCCGTCGATACCTTCGCGTTTAACGTGAGCCACAACAGGCTCACCACCGAGCAGGAAACACCGTCGCACGGCCATGTTGTGTCGCTCATGGAGTGCTTGCCCGAGCGAGATAAGCAGTTCAAGGTCGTTGACCTCGTTCCGTACCGAAGTGCAATGCTCTTTTTGGAGAAAGCCGTGCAGTCTGTCGCGCACGGCGGCTTGATAGACGTCACTGGCACTGATCTACTCGTCTTGTGGACAAGTCGCCGGAGATTTGCTACGACAGGTACTTTAGTGCGCCGCTCAAGGGCACCGCCTCGTATGAGATGGCCGTGCGCATTTTATTAGCTGCCATTCAAACCGCCCCCAATCGCCACGGCAATGGCTTCGTGCCCGTGTTCTCCCTTAAGATTGACTATTGTGTGCGCCAATTCGTGCACGTGCTGGAAAGTCGACAGCTTGCGCAGCAGACCGCTTCCAGCATTTCTTGTCCTGCAGTGCACCGATTGTGCCACGCACCGCTTTCAGCCACTTGGAGGGGTGCCACACTTCACGTCCGATTCGAAGAAGAATCGCCGGCGCTCGAGTGATGAGAACGTGCCTGATGCCACTCAGCAAACGCAGTCGCACACGCACGTCAAGTTTTCGCCACCGTTGGCCGCGCTGTATCTTTCGGACAAGTGCTCCATCTTCGATGGATTCGTGCTGGTCAGCCGCCGCATCTGAACTTTTTCGAAGCCTGGGACTAAGTGTGACCGTGGCACTATCTGTTCCAGAACTCGAAAGAAGCTGTGCGTGAAGCCGCGGTGTACAGGAAAAGGCAGCGGACGTGATCCATTCTGGGTTAGGCGGCCTGGTCTTGGCTGCATTCATGGGATATGAAATGTGTAATGTGAAGGCTATTATAGAATGGTCCTTTAGGATTGACTGTATACAGACGCTATTTGGTTCAGGCCCGCAATTCGAGTTGTATAATTCACCAAGTGAGCCACAATTCTAAGCAACCTGCCACGCTTGTAATGATCCGCAGGAAGGGTTCTTGTTAATCTTCGAAACGGTGCCTTCAAACCTCGCACTCCTCATTCAGCACTCGGTCGTTTGCTTGGAGATATGCGTTGGAGCATAAGTTCAATGGCGACGCAGCCATCCGATATTGGCCTACCTCTGTGTTCATTGACTTTTCGTGCCACTACAAACCTCAAATATGGCCCAAATATGGCCGAAATGTGGCCGTTTAACTCGAAAAGTTGTGAGAACGTTTAAAAAGCGGAGATAAACGAGTTTCATTTTTCTTCATATCGCCGAAATACGGCCTAAAGGTGGCCTAAATATGGCCGAAGTGTACACGTGTCAGTTGGCTGAAGTACTAATTTTCCGTAGTTACTCGTTCTCTGGAATTTACGAGCTAGACGGCCACATTTCGGCCATATCTCGGCCATATTTGGGCCATATTCGATGTTTATAGGGTGAGAGCACGTGCTCTCACCACCTTCCCAGTCCGCCTTTCATTCACGAACGCACTGTCACCAAATATGACATATCCAGGAGGCTTGTTGCAAGCAAGAGCTAACGAAGGCCATTATATTCCCAATTCGTAAGCCAATTGGCTGTCGTGCCAACTACCCGGAAAGTTCAACTCTGCATGGATTATTTCGCCCTTGAAATTCCCTACCGACAGAAATGTGGCCTCAACATCTTGGGACTTAGCATTGTAGAACGCATTTTTGTATCAGGATCATCGAAATTAGATACCAGAAGTGGAGCTCCATCGCTTATACCAAAGACACCGCGCATCGCGTACCCGTGCAATCTATTTTTGTGCCAAAGTTCAGCTGAAGCAGGAATTTAGCTTCCGTTGGCTACTGGACACCAAAGCATAAGTTGAATTTGTCTGAGACTACGGAATAAAGAACTTTAACTCCATAATCCAAATATTGTAGCACAGAAGAGAGAGTTATAGCAAATATTGAACGTAGTTTGTTTTAGACATCTTCACGTTCTAGGTATTACAACTCCAGTACTAGAAGATCTTCGGTTTGTAATAGTGGGGTTCTCTTCGTTTTGTCGGTGTGTGCGTCAAAACGGTGAGCCAGAATTGTGGTTTGCTCTTGCCATAGAAAGCTAAAAAAGCAGATCAAGGAGAAATAGTGAACGTGGGAGTTTTTCAATTCAAAGACGTCTGGGTAGGTGCCGCGTCTTAGAAATCGCATTTATCGAATTGTGTCCAGTCAAGAATGCAGTAAACAGTTCCGGAAATATTTGTTGCTTTTTGCGTATCTTTCTTTTTTTCTGACAATTCTTTAGTTGCAATTCTTTTCAATTAATACAAAGGCGTAAAATTAGAATAAAAAGGGCGTGTAGAGAGAAAACTTGATGCATTCGTGTTTGGTTGTGGAAACATGGTAGATGAGTTGTTAGAATGGTTTTGGATAAGTTTAGAGTGCAGTACAAATTTTGTTTTTGAGTAAACTTGTTACAAGCGGGTAAATTTACTTGCGGGTTACTTGAAACTTTCAAGAGCAAGGCGTCTATAATTCTGTCCGGGGTCTTGCTTACCTCGACCAAAAGCCTACATTTCTGGCAGCAAGATAATGTACTTGTCTATCTTTTATTCGAGTAAAGCGCTCTAGTCTAGGAATGAAGGAATTCTTGGATGAACCCGCTGGGTCCTACCAAGAATTTCTAAAGTTCTAAAGACACTGGGTGATATACTCACCTCATTGGCTGAGAAGAATTCTGGAGTTTACTTGTCTTGTTTCAATTCATTGAGAACCTAGTAGTCTAGGGTTTAGGGAATTCTTGGCTGCACCCCCTCCCACAAGCATCAGGCGTCGCTTGATGCTCAGTTTGTTGACAGCCGTTGGCCTCGTGCAAGGCGAAAGCGCCACACAAACGTCATTATATGCGCCGTGCCCCACTGCGCACACAGCAATGCGGCTGTGGCGTGCACTGGCCAAATAAATTGTGCGACCGTTCGGCGCGGCGGAGTGCCCGCCGGCGGTCAAGTGTGCGCAGACCTTCTCCCGACTACTTCGTTCCCTACATGGTAGCATCGCCTGGGGCGCCGCTGCCCCAGGCCGCCGCTTAGCCTTCCCTCGTCCCTGTTCTACCGCCCCCAAGCCTCCGCGCGCTCACCGCCCACAGCATCGCCCGGGCTCTGCCGACCCGGGCCGCCGCCGCTGGCGACACCAGCATCGAGCATGCTCCGCGCGCAGGGACTCTACCCTCTCTGTTCGCCTACAGATCCGCGCTAACACAAGGGCTGGACATCATTCGTGCGCCTGCGGGCCGTAGTATCGCCTTTGGTTCTGTCGTTTCTCTGCTTGGCTTGTCTCGGCGTGCGCGCTTCATTATCTTTGCGTCTCCAGACTTCTTTTCATCAGAATCTGCCCCTTTCTTCAACCAACACCGGTACCAACAGCACGTCTACAACTTCTACAGTCCGATTCCGTGATCAGCCTACTACCCCTGCCTTCTCTCCGCGCTGGTGATCTTCTGTTCTTCGCCGCACGCCGCGACTACAATCGCGCGCAAGCGAGCTCCGGTTTTTGCGCGCGCGCTCCCAGCAGAGGTGAGCCGACTTGGGTTCAGCTCTTGCTCCTCCCTGCCCACGCACATACATCTCGTGTGTCTGGAAGTTGCACCGCGCATAGGACACTCCCGAAAAGCACCATATCGTTTATGGCTTTGACATTTTACTCCACAATCTGCAATTCCTGGCTTCAGAGCCTTCAACCGAAAACACTAGCCGTTCATTGTCACTTCTACAACATGGCTTCTGGCCCTTTATTAGGACTTGCGTGCCGCATCCCAATTCATGCGGCTTATTTGCTTGTAACCTCTCATGCCGCACCGGTGGGAACTCCATACAGGCGTTTTCTCGGACATCTTCTCTTTTAATTCATATCGCTTGTGGATCCTCCTGCACAAACCTCTCGTAACAACTTATGGCTGTCTGTCAATCTTGCGCAACACTATTATTACGGATGTACGCTCGGCCACTCAATGTCTTTATCGACTACAAGGACATATCTACCGTCATGAATTTGTAAGGATTCGCTCACCTGTGCCGATAAATCGTTCAACTGGTGCTATCTTCGACCGTAGCTCCTCCGTCTCGTTAACATTTCGTTCGTCCATCTTCTCTCCCTACGGCGCATCCCCTCGCACTACGCATAGCTTTTCTTTTCTTGCGACATCCAACTGCTCCTGCGATTGAAGTTCCTTCTGCTTCGCGTTATCGTTTTTCGTCTTTATTCTCGGAAGTGAAGTACCCTCCGCTACGCGGGTGTGGGAAGATCCTTCAAAAGGTCGGACCGTTGTGGTGCGGGGCTAGCTGCTTAATTGCGGGGACCTGTACTACATCGATCGCCTAGCTCCCTGGGTTGGGCTAGGGTCACCTCACAAGTTACTAACCAGAAGTTGAAGTTGAAGAAGAAGTTGAAGTTGAAGAAGAAGGTGAAGTTGAAGAAAAAGATGAAGTTGAAGAAGAAGTTGAAGTTGAAGAAAAAGGTGAAGTTGAAGAAGAAGTTGAAGTTGAAGAAGATCAAAACGTTCCTACCGCGTAGGTCGCGGAATCCTTTCCCGTTCAAGAGGGTTGATAAATCACTCAACCTCGCTACTCCTCGTGCAATACGATGTCGAGTTCTCAAGACGGTCTCCTAGGTAAGCTCCCGAAGCTTATGGTCCCGACCGACTACATCCTTTGGCGTCGTCGTCTCTTGGCCTACCTCCGCCGAGACGACGCGTTTCTGACAGGACTGGACCCACGCCTCGAAGGGTTGAATCAAAACAATCGGGCAATGAGATTTTGGTTCGAGAAGTGTATGAAGGCGAAGAGCACTATCACCCTCTGCCTCAGTGACTCTCCGCTTGCTCTCGTTCGCACCTTTGTCGACGATGATGACAAAACGGCCAAGGATCTCTGAGATGAACTGCAGCTCGTGTACACCACCTCCAACGCGCAGGCTGTGCAGAACATCCGTCATCGCTTTGACAGTCTGGTCTACAAGGGTCATGACGACTGGAACAAGCACGTTTCTAAATTCCTGGAAATCGTTGGGGAGCTTGCGACTTTCGATGAAGAGTTATCGGAGAAGGACAAAGTCTCCAAGCTTATTCGAAGTCTCCCCAACTCCTTTGCCGCTTTGGCCATGATGTCGAACTTAACCGACGCTGGGTTCGACTCTATTGTGAACGCAGTCGAAGCTGAAGTGGCTCGCCGTAAGAACCCGAACAACCCGGCAACCCCCACTCTTTCCACTACGCCTACCACTCAACCGAAGGCGCACACGGCAACCAGGTATGGTCGCAAACGCCGAACCCGTCGTAATAAGTCTTCGGCTACCAAGAGCCGCCACGATGACCACTGCTATTATTGCGGTCGTCGTGGTCACTACGCGAGGGACTGTTATAAACGCAAACGAGAAGAGTCTGGCAATAACGACAGCCGACGAACCTCAAAGGGACGACAATCATACGATCGTAACACCAGTGGTTCGAGTCGCCAACATGACTCTCACCAAAATGAACAACGTCAGTCCAACTGGAACTCAGGCTTTGCACCAAGGGGGGATGGAAATGGCAATGGCACTCGTAACTCCAACCCTCAAGCGTATGTGGTGCAAAGGCGTGATGATCCGCCACCCTCGCCTGGCTTTATAAAGCCATAGTTAAATTTAACTGTAACATGGCCAAGTTCAAGAGCAACATCGCTCTCCTCTCTCAGTCTAAGGTGGACTCAGCCTATATCGACTCAGGAGCCACGCACCACTTCTTCCATTCGCGTAAGGCTTTCATTCGCTATGAACGCATCAACATCGAGACTGTTCGAGCCGCTTCTGGAACAACTCGACTCGTTGGAAATGGCCACGTTTGGATACCCTTAAATAAAAGTACTGTTGTTGAAGCTTATCATGCCCCAGCATTCCAGTCTAACATACTCTCGGTTGGCGTGTTAAATGCTGACTTCATGGTAGTTTTCACCTCTACCATTCGTCCGTTCAATGGGTGTTTCATAATGGATCCAAAGCATAACTCGGAGATCATCTGGGAAACTGAAATACATCCAGGTCTGTACGTGATGGACCTTACTGATAAGGACAAACAGATCATGGTTGTCAATGCAAGCAACAGCAATCAAGAGTTGGCTTTGGAATGGCAGGGGAGAACTGGTCATCTGCACCCAAACAGATACCAAAATCTTGCCAAAACGTTTGACTCTGTCCCCTACTTTCAGCGTTCCATCCTTGATTCGCTGACATGCGTCTCTTGCCTCACTGGTAAGATGAAACGGAAACCTCTTATCTCCCGTTCGCGATCCGTTTCAACGTCACGTCCTTTGGAACTCATCCACATGGACGTGTCTGGAAGGATTTCGCCATCTCTATCTGGTGCGATCTACGCATTGGCAATTCTGGACGACTACACTCCGAAATCTGACGTCTTCTTCTTGAAAGACAGAACATGTGCTAATTTCCTCAAACACCTAGATTGGTACAAACGCCGTTTGGAGCTGGAACTGAACCACTCGGTTCGCTTGAAGAATGTTCGCCTGGACGGGGCCGGCGAACATAAGAGCAACGAGTTGGACCCATTCTGCTTCAGTCATGGCATAGTTCTGGACTACTCTCCCGCGTACGCATCTGAATCTAATGGCGCCGCGCAGAGGCTCATCCAAGAACATGGGACCAGAGCTCGCGTGCCTCTCTTCGCAAACAAGTTGCCAATTGCCTTCTGGGCAGAGGCAATGAACCACGCGAACTGGCTCCGCGACCGGGCTCCGTCTTCAAGGATTCAGGGACGGATACCAATTCTGGAATGGGATCCGTCGACTAAAATCGACTTCACCAACATTCCAAGCTTTGGACAGCCTGGGTACGCCTTCGTCTACCGGTCCAAGACCGTGGCAAACAAGAAGTTCCTCCCTCGGTCCCCTGTGAACAGTGGTTCTCGGCGAAGTTGGTACTATAAAAGGGCAGTATGTGTACGAATAGTGACTGTAGGTGCCGAGAAATGTCCACGCCATGGCCTTGTGGCACAGCCTGAATTTTTGGAGTTTTTTAAGTGGCGCATAATATGTCCGTTAGGATGCCAACGGATTTCCACCGGCCAGAAAATGGCCTTTCCCGTCCTCGATAGTAATTGTTCGTCCACCTTTTGGTCTCATGGAGACCCGGCTGCGCGCTAGCGTCGTTGCGCCAATTGCCACAGGTGCTCGACTCCACCGGGGAGGCGTTGCTTCCGCTCACTTACCGCCAATGCGCCACTCGGTATGCGCATGTCCCGCCCTCCTTCCTCCGCGACTTGGTTGCGCACAGTCTTCCGCGCGCGCTGCATCCGCATGCGCGGGCCACGCGGCTTGCCACCGAGCGCTTCGCCGTCGCACCGCCCAAGGGAATGCGCGCTGCCCGCCGTGACGCCGTCGCCCGCCCGCCCGGGCTCTCCGGTCGCGTGCTCTCCATGCTGCGCGACGCCGCTACCAGCTCTATACAGCCGTCGCTACAGCCTCTATCGCTTAAGCTTGTCCCCCTGGCGTACCGCAGGCTCAAGAGCCTGGTTTGGCACCACTTCCCCGTCTTCGCCACGCTGTTCGACCACTCTGCGCGCCTAATCGTCACCACTAGTGATGATGACCTCATCAAGGTATGGTGCGCACACACCGCTTTCCTTCAACACACCCTGCGTGGCCACGACAGCAATCTCGTCGAGCTCGTCATCCATCCCACCAAGCTGCAAATCATCTCAGCCAGCAGCGACATGACGCTTCGTTTGTGGGACCTAACTACGGGCGCCGCGCTGCACGTGCTGGACGGCGGAGCCAAGGAAGTCAATGCCTTGCAGTGCAGCCCGTGTCCAGATCGCCCCTACCTTGTCTCCGGCGGCGCTGACGGTTCCGTACGTTTCTGGAACGCCGATCACTTTGAGGCTGGCTGCATTTTAATTCCCACTCCGAACCGTCCACCGTCTCGTTATGCTTCTGATTCGCTGCGTAATGCTCGCGCTGTTGCTACATCCGCCAGAGCGCCACCATCTCCGCTGCCGGGTTCTGCCCAACCTCCTACTGCTGCCGTCTCTGCTGCTGCTGTATCGGTGCCAGCTGCTTCCGTTCCTCAATCTTCTGCCGCAGGAGCGTCGTCTCCTCCGTTCGGAGTGCGCACCTCGATGTGGAATTCGATCGATGTTGATAACGATAATGAAAGTGGTCGGGAGAAAGAAAACGTGGATCTTGTGTCTCCGTGGGATTTAGAACCGTTTGACTTGCTACAAGGTTCAAAAAGTGTGCACTATCATCATGGAAGCACATTCAAGGCATGCACAGTGGAGTCTGGTTTGTTCCCTGCCATTGCTCCAGAACTAGAAGTTATGAAGCAGAGTGAATCAGACTGGAGAGCTCAGCTCTTGTGGTTAGAAACAACCGTATATCTTGCGTCTGCCCCTGATTATTGTGTGAATGTTCCATGTCCAATGGATCTGAACACTGTCCTTGTTCGTCTGTGCACCGGGTATTATCGGCATTATGCAGCATTTTGTTTTGACTTGTTGCTGTTGAAGAATAATGCCATTCATTATCATGGGTCAAAATCCGAAGCAGGCCGACTGGCGAATACTGCGTTCACAGGAATCAGAGACTTGGCAAATACGGTTCGTGCACAGTTCTCATTTCCTTGGATACAGTTTCAAGCAGGCCACGGAACTCAGCTCGGAACAAATGTCGGAGGTCAGTCTACAGGCCGTTTTGTTTATCTACGTGCTGCACATATGGAATTGAGTGCCTTCCATGGAATTCTTTCTGCCCATACGCCTTCAGTACCTTCAACGCGCAACGGACCATTTCCCGTTACCCCGCGAGAATCTTTGAGTGGTATCGCAACCCTACTTCATCATTATTCTGAGAATGCAAGTCCGAGCATGTTGGCTCGACCTAGGCAACGAGCGGGGAACACCATGTTACGCTTCGGCGCCTCGCAAGTACCACATTCTTTTCACCAAAGTCATCCAATGTCAGGAACCGGTCTTTCACCGGCACTGCCGGGTATGCGTCTTCAGGGAGCACCAATACAAACCGCTGGAAGGAGGCCAAAAGCCTCTACTCGGGGTCACGGAGAGAGGCAGGGAGCTGCAAGTGGCCACAGGACAGTTGGAAGTGTTCATATGGGAGGAGGACAGGGCTCATCAGCGAGCGTTGTTGCCACTGCTGGTACGCTGCCCGTCATCGGTGGAATACCTCCAACTGACGTTGATCTCATTACTCTTCAAACCAGTCCACGGGTGCAACCAGGTAGTGCTCGTATGGTAACAAATTCAACTCAATCTAATCTCACGCAGCGCTTTCAGATGCGTTTACCGCTGCCAAATGGACCCCTGCCAAGTCCCACTGTAGCACGTCCAAGAGCCTCCAGCTCATTTCCAATTCCTCCGTCTTTGGACGGTTTGTTGGAAACCGCATCAAAGACCGGTGGGAACATAGGACCATCGCTACCGGAGCACCTTGTTCACCACGGCGGTGGAGTTCGCACAGGTACATACAATACGAACTTGCGGTCTCCTTTGGCCTTACAATCCAGACCGACCAGGGCCGGTAGTACGGCTGGCGAAGGCGGTGCGAATAGTTGGGCTAATGGAAGGTGCTGGCGGTATGTTTCATCACCAAACATCAACATCTGACAGTCATCTACCTCTCCCGATGCACGGAAGGTCGCAGAGCCCTATATCTCCCACTCCGATAGGAATTGACGCATCACATCAAGCTCGTGGCCAACACAATCAGTTTGCTACTGCAAACAAGGGAGCCCTATATCAAGAATACTCCACGTCTTCAATGGCTGCAGCCGAATCTACAATGAGCTGTGGTGGGGCAGAGGTTGCGCAGCATGCCGCTACGGCAGAATGGGCTGAAATGACACCGGTCTCGAGGCCAAGACGAACGACTTCTTAACTTTGTTCATCTAACTAATGGCACGATTCAACTTGTAAAGATTTCATTCACATTTAACGAAGTACAAACTATCCGCTCAGAACGAGTTATCTCTCATCTTTCGCAGATGTGTCTAAGTTAAAATTGATCTGTTTTCTGAAACGAACCGGCGAATACCATTTTTTGTTGCTCTGCGAGAGCCGCTTCGTCTATCGCTCTAGTAATGAAATCTACGCCACTGGAGCTTTTGGTTCTTGTACCACCATGGACAGACTTGCGAGAATTTGGACGGTGCATTTCACTGGCGTACTTACGCCATTGTTCCGTATGTTCTTCGGAGCCGCGAGCTGACTCTGAGTCGGCTTGCTCATGTTTGTGTTTGTGTTCGCCTTAAGCTGTTTGATCAAGTGATCGTACGCCCTTCTGAATCCACATTCTAGGGCTCAGAGGAACGTCGGCCATATCCTTCCTTACGGCAGCCGTGACTGCATCAAACTTAGACAAGAAATCTCGTAGGCCACGTCCAACCATACCCAGCTCTGAATTGGGGTCTTTTGCGTTTTTGACGTTTTCCGCAATCGCATCCTCCGCAGCGTTCTTGGCGAGACGGTGTGATCGAACGGTAGCAACGACAGCACGCCCCACGGCGCGAGCCATGACTGGAATGTCGTGCGGCCTGAGGATAAGGGCACCAGTGCCTAATAGCAGAAGGAAAGAAGTAGTGCCGTTCATGACGGGTGTTCCACCGCTTTCCAATGTACGTCTCGTTCACACAGAGAGAAGTGGTTCAAGGATGCGACGCTGCCGCTAGCACAGGTGTTACGGCACGCATACGTTATCCATTGCCAGAGACGAGGAGACTTGCGGCTGCGCTGGAATGGCACAGTCGTACCACTGAGCAATTGAATGTCACACTTTTCCTGGCGCGCACGGTAACGACGTCGTCGGACGAGCCGCCAAGTCTTCGATGGGCGACAACATAGACATGTGCCGATGCGGAGACAAGTTGCAAACGCCGGTTTCAACAGCGGCGAATCACCCAGCCCTCTCGCACCTCCGCCGCCAAACGGAAGCACCGGAAATGGCGTGGCAACCCTAAGACGGCAACAGCCCCACCAACGCTAGTGGGGCTGCACGGCCGCCCCAGGCGCAGAGCGGATTTGGTGCAAGCCGCGGGCGCCACCGGTCCACCGTGGACGTGACGTCAACTGTAAGCAAAAGCCGCCGTTACGACCGGTTTCAAAAAGGCCAACATGCCCGAAAAGCAAGCAGCCACGCGCATTGGGGCACGCTTCCAAACGCGATCGTGCGGCGCGCGCGGCACTGTTCTGCCAAGGACCGTTACGGACGGGTGCCAGCCATGAGCGTGCGCTTGCATCATCATCACCCACATCCGACCGCTGTTGTCTCTCCATGTGCGCCCCGCCCGCCCCGCTGCTTATCACCCGACGTGCTGCCTTTGAGAGATTCGCCCTTCGTAGCCCATCCGCTTTTGTTGCGCTTTGTTCTTTCGTTTCACGGGCTGCCGTTGCGTCGTTCCCACCACCCTCTTTGTGTCCAACCCCGCACTGAACCCGCCCCTCCAGATGAAGGGATCTTCTTCCAAGCTTATCTCTAAAGTTGGCTCAGTGCGGAACATCAACAAGCAGGGCTTCGAGTTCAAAATTTGAGGTGCGCGTCGAATCTGGCGACAAAATCACCACCACCATCGATGTGTATGTCACCTGGGAACGAGGAGCAAAGCTTCTGGCCACGAGGCCATGCAAGATAGACAGGCAATCCAAAACCGCTCATTTTGGCGGCGAACCGCTCTCACAGGAGGTCACCCTCTTCAAGAAAAAGCGCGATAACGCTCAGTTTGAACCTAAGATATACAAGCTCTACGTGCGACAGGCAAACGAACGCGGAAAGATCCTCGCAAGGATTGACTTGGATTTCTCTGAGTATGTCGAGATTCTCTTGTTCGCAAAGCGCATTGGCGCCTCTATGTCACGCGGAGAGCGTCTTATTAAGAGCTTTTTCGTTCGCGGAAACGTCGATGATTGTTGAGGAAACCGAGGTATTTTATTAAGCGAGGCATGGGTCGTGCAACAGAAGCCCGTGGCGCGACCCAAACTTTTGTGACACGCATGTACGCTTTTGCTCTTGTGGCGGACCTGAAACAAATCGATCACAACATTCCAGCGATGCATGGGTCGTGTCACAGAAGCCCGTGGCGCGACCCAAACGTGTGTCCCGTATGTACCAACGGTGCGCGTTTGTTCTTGTGGCGGACGAAAGACAAATCGATCTCAACACACTGCAACCGACCGCCTCAGAGTGATGGCATCACTCTGAGGCGATCGGCGGCAAGCACAGAAGGTGCCGTCCCCAACGGAGATACGAAGTTTCTCGTTATCGTCCAACCCGACGCCGCCTGATGGTGGAATGTCTGTGCCGCCGAAGGAGATGTCGCATGTTTCTAGAACTTTATCCGATGATGCAGTAGGGTGGGGCGCAGAGCGGAGAGTTTCATAATCACTTTATCATTTACATTCGCTGTTTCAACCCTGATCTTAATACGTGCTCTTCGTACTAGGTCACATGTACACCGCCGAGAGTTCATCTGTTCCCCAAAGACTCGTTCACGATGTCCCGGTTCACCTCTAGTTTTTCTCAATAAGAGCTTTTCTCTCGGTGCGCGTCATGGCCATACAGGTTTGGTGACAAAGATAGCGCTGCGGTTGATCAATCAACGTCTTCCGACGGCGCTCCGGTTTTTGTGTGGATGCCAATGAAATCTTTCTATTCCCTCATCGGCCAAATGGCTTTCTCATGCAGCTGGTCGTGTTGCTGACGTTATTGCTGATATAATGTGGTGCAGCGTAGGTCGCGCACACTTTGGTCAAAAGGTGGCCATCGGTTCAACGAACTACGTTGAAAATATCAAGCAGAAACCTTCGTGAGTGTATGGTACATGAACCTAACGCCCAACACAATGCAACAAGCCCAGACCCAATAACTAACATAATCACCCCAATTTAACTGCACCTAACAGAAAAGCGCACGCGAAATCGCGACGATATCTGGTGAACCGGAACTGTCGTCACCATGTGCTACTGTCATGTTTGCAGTGGAGAATCTTTCGGAACTCGGCCGAATGCCGAGGAGCAGTTTGCTGCTAAACGTGTCAACGTCTTGGCTCATTACCAGATAGTAAAGGCATTACGAATCCAACAAGGAGGCTTTGCGTACGAGTATCAGCTGAAACTCAGGCTTGACCGTATAGAGCTCCTGGCCGTGATGAAATGTTTCCGATGACATATCAACCTGTTCGTATCACCCCTTGCAGTACGGCATGTGCATTTTGCTTATTCCGTAACCGAAATGGATCCACGTAATAACGGCGTCCATCAATATCTAAGAATCCAATCAATCTGTCAACACACTGGGCATGCTCGATAGTAATCTCTCCGCTTTTAATGTTGTCGCTATACACGAGGTCGAAGCGTTCCTCTTCGACTAATTTGTAATGCCATTTCACATCCAGGAACACTGATGTTACACGCATGGGTCCCGCTCCGAACTCCAGCTCAAACTGAAGAATCCTTTTCACACTTCCGTAGTAGAGGTGCTTGACCACAGGAGAGGTGGATGTGGTCGGACTGAGAAGGGAACTTTGTGGATTCTCGGCAAGGAAATGGGCGGCGATGCAAAACTTCTGCCCTGCAGTTCTCTGATATGTTTTTGATCGAGATGTGAAAGACTGCAATGATTCTATCGTTATGGATCCAGACGGGATCGTTAATTTGGCCGCTTTGAACTTCTTTACAGATCGTGTGCAAAATGAGTTAGCATGTTTCGGAAAGTTCTCATTCATGAATCTTTGCACTGCTCGTGCATGAGAGGGAGTGGTTCTCGCGTCCAATACTCCAGTTCCAATACATTTAGTCCCCGTGTGAAACTCTAAAGGTCGCATGCCCAAATCTGCAGCGCTTGAAGGATGAAACGTTGACGTGAAAGTTTGTGAAGGATCCTCCAATGGATTGATGGGTTCCCCTTCGTTTGCCAACGTCAAAGTCAGGAGTTTGAAGTTTTTATGAAAAAGATGTGCAGAGAGACTCGACGTTTGCTGAACCCGTTTCCCAATTTCGCCGAGCAGCCTTTCCACCATAAACTGTGAAGATAACGGCAGAGGGCCGCACTCCTTCAGTAGCTCAGGGAGATGTAGAATGGCATGAGTTGTTGGCGTCAAACAATTTCTTGAAGAGGTTCCTTCCACAAACAAGCGCACAAATCTCGCGTACAACTGTTCCACCACCATTGTGAGCTGCTGAATACTATTAGCACCGCAGCCATATCCGAAACTTATACTGATCATGTTTGCCGTCAAATGAAAGAGATGAAGGACCTTCTTCTCGACCTTGTACCTGTGAAAGAAGGGCATCAAGTACAATTGCGCATGGCGCTTTAGATCTTCAGCCTTGAAGTGCGCCAAATTCTTCAGTGGTAAAGGAGACCGTCCCCAGCAGCTTGGAATACCAGCGGAAGAATCGGCCATTGCCTGACAAATCTTCTCCAGAATTGCAGGAAAAATGCGGTACTTTGGGAGTTGGCGCAAATTTTGATGGCATCTTTGCGTCCCAGTAACCAGCCGCAGTACATGCTTCGTCCATCCGATAAGAACGGGGTGCATTATGTCGTACGGGAACGCATAAATGAAGTCAAGTTCAAGAGAGAAAAGACAGGAACTTTTCTTAATGCCGCTATAAGCTACGATTTCTTTGCGGGCCCTTTGATCGGTTTTGTTTGATCGCAACTTCCTCCAAATCCTCGCTACATCGCTTGAAACTCGCTTCTCACCGCACTCCGATTTTACTACATCAACAGGGTTGTACCGTATCTGTACAACAATTTTCAGAACATTCATATCCGCTGGTACCGCACACAAGCACTTGCACTCCTTGACATATATCCTCCGCTTCATGCAGAAGCGACAAAATACTTTGCCAGTGTGGCCAATGTAACCGAGGACTTTTGATGCTGCCGGCCAATCTGCGTTGAAGTTCAACAGGAAGGCCTTCAGCTTTCTGACCTTTCCATCATGACAGGGTACGGGTACCCCAGTCTCCAAAAATCTCAAGTCGAGGATGATTTCGTTCATGAACGAATCGAAGTACTTGGGGTCGTCCGAGTCTGGGACGACTGCAAGTATCAAAACATTGGATGCCCGACTACGCTCTTCCGGTGTGTGGTTAAGAACGCTGGCAACAATAGGCCAAGCTGAAACTGGTTCACCTCTTCTATTTCTAGTGCATTCAAATCCATCAGTTGAAAGCGTTAGAAACACATACAGCTCGTCGCTTTCTGGGGTCCAAGACTCAAGCCGTTCACCATGCATTCTAATGAACATCTCGCCATGAAAGTAATCGTGAAATTGTGACTCCGATTTTACATCGCCAATCGTCTTTCGTGCCCGTATACATCCCTCCATTACTGCTGAAAACGTTTCGCGAGCACCACACAATCCTTTCAAGGCTGATGATGGCTTCATGAACCAGAACTTGGATCTGCTTTCTGATGATGGCAAACCGCAGCTTTGACAGCTTTGGGAGGCTCTAAGGCTTCCTGTGTATGCAGCATGTCCTAATTTGCACATGGGGACGTGCGACTTCTCTACCTGAGACTTCTTTGCAGCATACGATATCAACGTTCTGTAGGAATGTCTTGCTTGAATTGGTCCGACACGGAGAAGCTTTTCAATTCTTCGCTGAGAAACACCAGCCACCTCTGCTGTGTACAAAAACCTGGAGAGACGCTTGTATTCAATATCTTTGACATCAAAATCACTCGTTTCACTGCTATACATCTGAAACGAGGACCAAGAAGAATTAGGATTGAGAGAAGATAGCAGGTAAGAGGGTGTCTCTCCGGACAGAGATGTGCCCGAACGGCATTGTGCTTCTTGGAAAATTTGGTTTCCAGGGGGAGGAGTGGGATTTGTAGCTGAGACAGAAGAAGGAGGCCCAACAGAGTAAGACGGAAGGTCAAATTGCGACTCGTTTCCTCGCTCAAGATTAGCAGTCGTTGCAATGCCCTCATTGCACTTATCAGTTTCCATACTGTGCTCATCCATCAAGTCATCTGGGAAGCATGGTGTCTCGGCCCTGCAGTCTACAGCTTCAAAAGAGTTTTCGTTCTCTTCGTTTTCTTCTCCGTTATTAACTCGATTTGGGCATTGATCCACTCTGTTCTGCACTGTTTGCCATCGGCAGAGACGTTTTTGAATGCCTTCCTCTGGTTGGCAATCAGCCGTGTGTATATCTCCATTGTGCCATGATTGTGTTTGGGCATTACCCGTGGCAGATGAGATGATATTTCCCATCTGTAGCGCTTTCTACCTCTCCCCATGCCTCTCGTCAGATGGAGAAGAAGAGGACTCCTTTCGGATGCAGGAGCGTACCACAACCAATTCAGATTAACTACTCTTAACCAACCAGTTCTGAGAAGTGAAATCGAGGACATGAAATATATTCAAAACTTCTGTCTCATCCCAGCGCTTCAAACATCAGGGAATAAGTTTCACTATTTTCATATCGATAGGAGCTTTTCGTTCCGCCCAAGGGAGCAACGCGGAACTTAAGCCTCATTCCCGTCTCTCCCACTCCTCGTCTCTTTTCGTCTCTCTCATTCCACCGTCAGCGAAATCCTCTCTGAAACAAGAAGCAGGACTTCAATCTTTGGACACGGCTGCTTTAGCCGACAATTCATATCGTTGAGCGTTCCCACCCTTCTCTGCGTTTGCTTTCCTAGCGAGTTCTCTCTGCTTTTGAAACGTAAGTCTCCGAACTTTGCATTTCCTCGAGGCTGCGTTGACTCTAACTTCGGCTGCATATTTATATCCGGTCAGGGCATGTCATGAGCTCCAGGACGTTGCATCCTGTGACGGTGGACAGCGCTATTGCCCCCAATTTCCGAGGCAATGCATCCTTTGAGGCATCTAACCAAAATACGATCGCAGTGTCAACCGCTCCGAGTGTAAATCGGAACGTAAACGTAGAACTGCAGCCAAACGCACTTGATAGGCACATTATGCTGTCGCCGAGGTCTGTCATTATACCAACTGCTATGTGCAAAAGGAGGATGAAGGAGTCAGACCGCCCTGGGGTGCCCACGGGTACAACGGTTTCTGCAAGGTCTTTATTCAATCGTCTGTACCAGGAGCGGATGGGCCGCAGTACGGAACAAATTGAAGATGACTTTCCAATTTACCCGGAGATGGCCAATGCAATCAAAGATGATGTGCGAATGTTTCGATACCAGCGACTCGGTCTTGAGCGAGGGATTCGAACTTACACCTACCTCAAGAAAGAGTACTCATCCCAATTTTCAAATATGAAGAGACGTCTTATAGAACGTATCCCGTCCTCTCCACTGCTCAGAGAGGATGGGTTATGGATTATCTCATCAAGGAAGCCGTTCAAAGAGATAAGAAGGCTGCCGTTGAGGCCTTGAAGCGTAGCAAGAAGAACAACACCGATGCAACCGCAGCTACCATCCCCACCCATGAGCAGAACACACTCACCCAGGTGCCTCAATCTAGTACCGGATGCCATCAAGTCGGGGGATCTAGCATTGGTGTTCAAAGAATTTGCAGTAATGACACTAACAACGCTCGTCCTTCATGCGCGAAAGAGATACATGTTCAGGATGAAGGACCTCGTAGCGGAACAGGATTTCGCGTTGCTTTACGTGAAGAAATTGGGAGCATTGAGCAGCATGAGCGGAGCGAAGGTGAAGGTAATGAGAACCAGAGTTTCGGAAGAGGTACTGAAGATGAAACCATCGCTCCGTCTATTGCATGAGCTACATCTCAGGTACAGGGGGAGAAACTGGGAAGGAAGAGAAGGGCCTCTGTTGGGAAGAAACAGCCTAGAAGTGTATTCCAATGCAAGCTTCGTTTCAACACGGAACGAAAGGCCTTGGGCACTTGTCATCGAAGCGACAACGAGATATCTCCACACCTGTCTGGAGACGAAGGGGACTCCTCGAAGGATGAGGGTCACGGTGTTGTGCTTCATAAGGCTTTCGATGCTCTTGACAAGAAAAAGGAAGCCGTCCAACGCTACTCCAGGACTGGAGGGCGAAAGTGCAGATTTAGTATGTCGCGCAAATGAATGAGAGAAGTCAGTTGTTGAAGTTGCACGTTCTGCATGTGAGTTCTAAGTTCCAAACGTACGTCTTATCGAAAAGTCGACTAACCGGATGCTCTCATCTCTTTCACAGAATCTTTCCATCAACTTCTGAAAGGTCCTCATTACGTACTCTACAGATTGGTATCGAAGTAAGCGAAGTTAGATTTCGCTAATTGTAAGTGCGAACTCAAGCTTAAATCCTCCGGACATATTCTAACGTTCCCTGCATATCTCTCGTACCACTCCTATACAAATAGAATTGGACATTGCGTTGAATCTACTTCACGTGCATCGATTGAATGAATCGGTGGCTCTCGACTTTCAAGTTTTACCAACAGTATTTGTTCGTGTCTTGCTCCTGTTCTCATGTCACCGTTCGGTAATGGTTTAGATGCAATACCTCGCAAGCTCAACGGATGAATAAATGACCAGTTCTGGTCTAAATGGTTTTGTTTCTTGTGCTCGCAAGGGTATTATTGGTATCTCTGAGGCCTATTGTCGCCTATGAACATCGCAATGCGGAGTATGTTCTCGTGCGTTTGCTGGGCATCAATGGGACGTTACAGAGAGCTTTTTCGATCCGAATGCGGTCTCCGTTTGTCCCTTCCCAGCGATAGCCATTGCGCTACTCTACAACCTATTTTGGCACAATATAGGACATATGGCTCTACAAGGAGCTGTGCCTTCTTCGTCCCAACTCCGGAGATATCTCAGAAACGTACGGTCATCAATGTGGCCAGAAATAGTATCCAAACGTGTCCTGTACTCGTAACAGCTATGACCTTTCTGAGTACCTTTCCAGGTCATATTCCGGCCCTTACATGGGAAGAAATTATGGCCATTTCTTGCCATCATACTGTCCTTCTGAGGTATGCTATGATTACAGCACCGATAACTATTGAGGTACAAGTCGGCTCTTCATCCTTGTACTACATGCGCACATATTTCGGTCCAAACTTGGCATGCTGAATGGGGCCTTCCGTAGGCCATAATTAGAGGGCCCAACAGCGCCCTCATTTTGGCCACATACTGTACCACATACGATACAAAAAGGCAGGTCCATGCGGGTCCTAACTTCGGCCATTACAGGGACACTTTTCGGACGGCCATTTACACCATAGGGGGTCCGTCTTCGCGCACTTTGTCGGCATGCAAAGGGACAACACACTTTTCCGTGTGTTCGTGCCGGAGAAGACCTCGGTCGTCACTTGCCGTATCCTGTGCTTTAAGGCGACCAACTCATCGCCACTTTCCAACGTCTCCACCCGCCTGTAAGGTATAACTCGTCAACAGCAGATGAGGAGATGGAGCCCGTCGATCAGACCAGTAATGGTCCCGACTTGGAAGACCACTTGGTAAAGGCATTCACTACAATCACGCATAACTTTCCGAGTGTCTGGGTCTCGAAAAAGACTGTCAATGACCCCACAGTTTCTAGTAGTTCCAAGGAAGCGTGCAAGGATCCAGGTTGGTGTGAGGCCATCGACCGCGAGATGAATGCACTCATCCGTCGAAGCACTTGGGAACTCACCCCCCGGGAGTCTTGGATGAAACCTGTTCCATATACATGGGTATTCAGGGAGAAGGTGTTGGATGGAATCGGAAAGAAGTTCTTGAAGAAGGCACGCTGTTGTCTACGGGGAGACAAGCAGAAGCCCTTCATCGACTTCGATCCGTTCAACACTTAAGCTCCCGTGGCTTGTCATGAAGCCCTGCGTATCCTTCTCTCCTTTGCCGCTGCACGTGACCTTTTCCTGGAAGGAGCAGACGTCTCCAACGCCTACTTGTATGGCAAACTGGATGTTCCCATGATCATGGAACAACCCACGGACTCTTCCGGTATCGTCAAGAACCCCTGCCACGTCTGCCGACTTCTCAACTCCTTGTAGGGTGCTGTACAAGCTGGGATAATATGGGGTTCTATCTTCTCTGTGTAGAGCAAACCCCAAAGAGGGTACGTGTCCACCAGGGTGTCCGAGTCCTGCTCCCACAAAAGGGCGAACTCAGAAGTAGAACCCTCTGCCCGTGCGAGTGCCGCGTGGCATCCGGGTGTAAACCGGAGACGGTACTGGAATAACCTGCAGAGGTAAAGAAGAGCATGGGCCTAGAGAGGAATAACCGACGACGGATCAAGAGAGAACGAGTCTAGAAGTGGAGCGAAAGGTGCCGTAAGACGGTGTAATGCTCCTACGGGGAACCACACGAGCGAAGCTACGGCCCGTGCCAACGGCGGGAACAGGGCCGATAGCGGAACGAGGCACACACACACGAGTGTCCAAATGTAACTCTGTACAGAGGCGGAAGCGAGACTTGCACCAGGAAAAAGATGAACTAAACAAAGATCCGGTGCTTCGGTGAACGACAACAAATACAACCTGACACTGGGGTAATTAGCAAAACAAGCCAGACACTGGTAGTAAAGAACTTCCTTAGGGACTCTGAGGGGTGATTGTACCGAGACCAGTCGTGGTTACTCTCCGTAGAGAAGTCGTGAACCTACGTAGGCAGTAACAACTATAGCCCAGCCTTCGGGATGAAGACCACGTACTTCAGGAAGAAGATACGACTCAGGTGAGTTTTACTTAGTGGCTCCAGGGCGAGATCGCCCGAGCATATATACTATCTACTGTATCTAGGGCTGCGCACTCCCACGAGGGCTCTACACGTGGACAACCCAGTGTCAGGGTGCCACAGTATCTACCCAGCGGGTGTGACGCCAAATATTTTGACAAATATGCCACAAGGCCCTACTGTACACCTATTTCATAGGTTCTATCCCCGATTCACCTAACAAGGTACGTCCGAACAATATTTCCAATTTCACCGGAAACGAGGTCCATATTCATAGTCTGACACGTCAGGGCTCAATGGATAGAGCTCCATTATGAGAACCTTCATTGTGCCGACATCGGATTGTCATTGCTCCACATCTCCCCCTCCTTAGCCAAGGGTTCGCGCTTTGGTCGGCGGGGAGGCGCCGGCGAACGGTACGTAAATACTGATCCTCAGAATGGCGGACTCCGAGACTTTGGCAATACCTGCACAGCCTCCTGAACCAACGCGTGGTACACGACATCACTCTTCTCCGACTTTGCGGCAAAAACTCTTATCTCCAACCTTCTCCCCTACACCAGGCATGAATCCTTTTGCGACTAACCCGCTTCCGGGGAACGCTTCTTCAAGTGCCTCACAGGCGGCTTTTTCGAGTGCTGCTCCCGTCGAGAACCTTTCCTACTTAGGCTTTCAACAACTTCCTATGCAGGCGTCATCTCAGTTCCATTCTTCCCAAGCTATGGTGCCAGCTCATCAACTCTCGGGGTATCAGCAGTCTCCCTACCAAATGGCAGGCTCGTCCGGATATTTCGGCGGGTTTAACTCGATGCCCCTCCCTCAAGGGGGTTCTCACGCACAGCCGCAGTACCATCCATCTGGTTACCAACCTCCTGGCTACTTCTCCCAACAGGGCGCTCAACCTGGACAATCCTCGCAAGGCTACGATCCCGCAGCGCCTCCTCAGGCTCCCGATATCGACGCAGCGGCGTGGAACTCCGAGCAAGCGATGCCGTTAACGGTCAATGCCAGGGGCTGGATCAGCTTGGAAAGTCTCCGTTTCAGACGGCCTCGGCAGCATGGCGAGGTGTACTGCCGTGCACCATGGTTCCATCCGACGGCCGTAGCCGACGAGGCTCTTATTGACTCGTATGCTGAGAACGGTTACCTCCCCGGTGGGCTCCATCGCGAAGTAGTTCGGTCCAGAAGCTGGCATCTCCGTGTGGCGGTCGATCCCCTGCACCTGTTCTGTACGGGCGGTGATTCCCTTAGTCGCACTAGAGCACTGTGGGCTTGTACTGCCTGTGAAGGTGCTAGCCGTGTTCGATCGGATCACTTGGTTCCGTTGCGGTTCAACTTTGACGTATCACATTTCCGAACTTTCGGTGAGAGATCCTACGGATACGCATTAGCGGAGTTCAACGAGTCTCCCCATTGGGCTGAGGTACCGAACGTGGTCGATGGTTTGCTTCTCTGGAGTTGTCCTCTTCTTCGGGCGGAATTCCGATACCTTCGGCGATCATCCAATGATTTCTTGTGGAGCTTTGAGCGCCGTGTTCGGCTCGAGCAAAGCTTGCGGTCCCGTCAAGGGTTCCTGATTCCGTATCCACACTTGGAGGCTGAGCGATTGCGCTACAACTCCCTGCCGAGGCAATACGCTGCGCTTCCCAGCTGGTGGGCGAATGTCGAGGTCCCGCGAGGGAGCTACGCCGAACTTCCTCCATGCCTCTACTATGTAGGCTGTAGAATGTTGAACGATCCCCGCTCTGGGTACTGGACGCTCTTTGCGGCGGAGTGGGGTGCCCGCGTGGCGGTACATTTCCTGTGGGGTACGTACGGTCATTACCGTCTCTGGTATCTCCCTCCGATGCTCCGATGGATTATCCGGCGACAGGATCTGTCTATACCCTTGGGGTTCGATTCCAACCAGGAAGAGGTTCACCTGCTCCTACGCTTCATCGAGGCCGTCGATTGGGGCCGGATTCTGGTGCACTGGCAGCCAGAAGGTGGTCCTCGCGGCAACGACCGATCACCGGGAAGAATATCCACCCGTTCGGGGACCTTCGCGTACTACGATCCGTGGGAACGGCAAATGATCTCCGAAGCTCATGCGAGAGCAATGATGCGGGCCCCTAGGGCTATGCCGATTGGACACCCGACTGGGTTCGTGTTCCCTGACGACTATGGGCCTCCAGCGGACTGGGTCGATCCCTCCTTAGACCATGGTGATGGCGAGGTGGTGGACGACGACATCCCCCTTGTGGGTGTTCCTAATACGGGCGCTGACGCGGCACAGGTCCCTGCGGAGGGCAATCAAGCTCCCGCGGGTTGGGGTCTTGCGACGCCGGCTCCGGGAAACAACGCTGGTCACCAGTAGTCTGAGCAGGGTGCCTGAGGGCGTGTAGTTCTGTCACTCAGATACGATAAACCCAATTAGGCCACAGCTTGGCATTACTTCTCTCCTCTTGTAGGATCTTTCTCGTGTTCGAGCTTCTTTCATACTTCCTTCCTGTTCCTTCTTCATTTCCTAACCAGGATGCACTTCATTTCCATTCGTGGCAACATCTTCTTAGATATTTCATTACTTCTTGCTTCTTAGTTCCGTTATACGGCGATGAACCGACAATTCGGTGCATTCTTCCTTTGTTCATACTGTACATAAGACCAACCTTGTGGGTGTCTTTTCTTCTCTTCTTACAGCTCCTCGCAACCTACCGCGTAGCGGCACACCATATTTACCACATGTCGTTGACAGTTCTATCCCACTTGGGCATTATCCAGAGTTGGGGGTAATGCGGACCGGGTTCTTCGGTGATAAGCGATAATCTTGGACCTCGGAAGGTGCTCAATTGGCTCCCAAGTGTCCTGCTCTGGGGGATAGCCGTACCAACGGACGCGATAGATTACCTTCCCGTCCTGGACAACACCATGCTTCACGATACGATCGACCACGAAATCCTGTGGGTACACCCCGACGTCTTCGGTTCCTTTGGTTGTTCCCGACATTGGGCTTTGCTTCTCTACGTAACCCGAGCGGGTACACGCAAGTAACAACGGGTTTCCGGCTTCGGTGAGGTGGGGGTATCTCGTTGACGAGAGCGCTAACCGTCACGACGGGGAATGGCTAACTTCCGTTTCCGGCTGCCAATCTCCACGAAAGTGGCTTCTGGTGAAAGCTCTTCACTTCCGGAGTCCGGTGAACTAACCTCTTTTCCCAGCGGGCATCGACTTTAACTACGACGCCGTTCCTGATCGAGACAAAGTTGCTCCTCGACGCGAGAGAGGCGTTGCGACGGAGATACTGCGTTTGAACACTCCCTGTGCAGGGTGGCGGATTGGCCGGGCCACGGCGCTGTATTGCGTCGCATGCGGGCGCTCTTGACGAGTGCCGACCAATTGGAACAGTTTTCACTACTCCACGTGGCAGAGTGCTAGCCAATCCGGTGGCGTTGCACACTGAGTGGGAATTTCCGTGCACGGCGCTGTCCTACTGAGGGCTTCTGTGCCACACGATGCTCCTGAGAGGGCTTCTCCAATGCTTTTCATAAACTTTCCTTTCTGAACCAGGCTCTACGACCTTATCCACAAGGATCCTCCGCCTCCCCATACCTACTGTGGGCACTTCCCATGGGGCTAATCGCTACGCTGACCCATTGACGGGTCGGCGGAAACCGTCTTTTCGTTACGTCCTGCCTTCTGCGCCTCTTCCGAGCGAGGCGTAGAAGTAGCCAACGACTTGGACGCTTGCCCACGAGGGTTCTCATCACTAACAGTGGTCTTCCCCGCAGGGGTAACTTCGTCCTCATTACTGACATTCGCCTCGACCGAGGATCCCACACGCGTATGCGTTAGCGGCGATACTCCCGATCCGGGCTCCTGTCTCTTTGAGAGCTCAAGCACGTCAGCCAATCCAGCAGATGCCGGAGCAGCCCGAACGCGATTAAGTGAGTCCTCCCCCTCCTTAGGATGCGATGCGGCAGCTGATATTACCGTAGCCGAGGGTCGAACTCGAGTTGAGTTCGTAGGTGTAGCGCGAGATGGGCTATCCTTGACTAGCTCTGATACCTCAAGTAGGTCCGATAAACCCCTTTCTTGGTGCAGGAGAATCGACAGGCGGTTCGCGCTGTCCCCGTTTGATTCCGTTTCTTCCTGTGTTGCAGGTACTCCAGTTCCGGTTTCCGGTAGCGTTACCAATTCTTGGAGTGGGTTCGGTGCCGTGTAGACGCGATCGCGTGATATCCGTTCGTGTTGGTTATTAATGTCAAGCACGACGGTGTCTCCAGACATGGAAATAACCTTGTAGGTTCCGTCCGCAATCGGCGATAACTTGTGGCGGCGTTCGTTCTCCGGGTTGTAATACTCCTTACGAAGGAACACATAATCTCCTACCTGTAAGTTAGGTAACGGTCTCCGAATTCGGCTATCAAAGTTGCGCTTGTAGGCTAGCTGAGCCCTGTCCATAGAGGCACGCGCTGCAGGTACCAGCTTGGTGAGCCATTTCTTCGACGCATCGCGGTACAAGCCCGGTGACGGGAACGTATCCAGAGTTGGCTGCGCCTCGATGGGTAGAGGAGGTGGTCTCCTCGACAGTACCAGTTCAAATGGTGAAAGTCCTGTTACCCGATGAACCTGGGTGTTGTACGCATACGTGATAGCGTCCGTGAACTGATCCCACGTCTTGGGATGATCCGCCACATAGGATCTCAAAGCACCAAGGATGGTTCGATTAAATCTTTCTACTTGTCCGTTCGCTTGCGGATGATAGGTCGTAGTGAATAAATTTCTAATATCGAGGATCCTACACACATCTTGAAAGAACTTCGAGGTGAATTGAGAGCCGTTATCGGAAAGTAACTGTACCGGTGGGCCATACACAAAGACCCAGTGGGTAACAAACGCTTGAGCCACAGCGGCTGCTGTTATCCGTTTGAGCGGCACTGTTCTAACCAATTTAGAGAACCTGTCGGTGATGACCAGTAGGTACCGGTTCCCTCGAGAGGTCTTAATCAATTCTCCAAGAATGTAAATGGCGACGAACTCTAGCGGTGCCCGTGCGGGAAACAACGTTAACTTCTTCGAGTACTTTCTTAATTTGACGTCATTCTTGGCACAAGCCTGACAGGAGCGGCGGACTGCGTAACAGTCGAACGCAATTGCGTGCCAATAGAAGTCCCTTCTTAAGGTGAGATAAAGCTTCCTTCCTCCCGGGTGGGCTCCCAACTTCGCATTGTGGGACAAGTGTAGTACGCGACTCTGTAAGGAGTGAGGTACCACCATTTGTGGGTTGGTTTCAACCGTTCGCACCAAGTAGCCTTGGTCATTCACCTGGAAAGGTATCCTATACCCACCGTTCAGACGGGCCCTAACCTGTATACAAAAGGGGTCCATCTGCTGTTCCCGTATCATCTCCTCGGGCGAAATCGGTACGAATGACCCGGTATCCGGTTCTACAGTCTGTGTGGCGAGAATATCGTCACACACATCATCCGATAGGATTTCTGTCTTCCCCTCATCGAGGTCACCAACCATAAAGCATGGTATCTCTTCCGTGTCCTCAGTGGGTTCAGCTTCTGCTGCAGTGCCCAAAAGGGATAGAGCGTCTGCCTGCAAGTTCAAGGAACCTTTCTCGTACACTACTTCAAAGTCAAATTCCGAGAGCCGGAGTCTCCATCTCATCAGTCGACCCGACGGTTCGGTAATTTCCATGAGCCAGCGTAGGCAAGAATGGTCCGTGTGTACCCGAAAGTGGGTTCCCATCAAGTATGGTCTCAACGTTGAGAGAGCCCATACAACGGCAAGGCATTCCTTCTCCGAAACGGAGTAATTCCGTTCGTGCATATTCAGTGATCTTGACCAATACCCAATTGGGTGACGTTTTCCAGACTCTTCCACCTGGAACAACGCACAACCAACTTGGTTCGCACTCGCATCAGTGTCCACCTCGTAGGGTAAACCGGGTTTCGGCAGGGCCAAGACTGGTGGCGACGTTACGGCTTCAATTAGTGCCGCAAATGCGGAGGCTTCCGCATCGCCAAAGGGTTCCAAATCCACTGGTCTTCCTTTCATCAGGAGTTTATTCAACGGCGAAGCGATATCCGAAAAGTTCGGCACGAAACGACGGTAAACGTTACACAGGCCTAAGAAGGATCGAAGCTCAGTTTGAGTTCTTGGGTGGTTCGCCTCTTTCAAGGATTTTACCCGCACCTCGTCAATTGAGAGCTTTCCTGGGCGAATAATATGCCCAAGATACTTAACCGATTCGGTGAAAAACTCGCACTTCTTAAGCTTCAAGGTAATCCCTGCGTCCCGTAAAACGGTCATAACTTCCCGTACATGGGTGAGATGGTCTTCCATGTTATTGGAAAGGACGACGATGTCGTCCAAGTATACCAAACAGGTGGTCCACTTGAATCTAGCCAGGAGGATATCAACCGCTCGCTGAAACGTTGCGGGGGCGTTCGTTAACCCAAAGGGCATTCTCCCAAAACGGTACAGGCCTTGATGGCACACGAAGGCCGTCTTATCCTTATCTTCTTCCCTTATGGGCACTTGCCAGTATCCCCAATTGGCATCTAAAGTGGTAAACACTTTCGCGCTCCCTAGAGAATCGATATATTCGTCCATACGGGGAATCAGGTATACGTCTTTCACTGTAACCGCATTTAACTTTCGGTAATCGATACAAAATCTCCATGACCCATCCAGCTTCGGCACCAAAACAACTAGTGACTCCCAAGGGAATTGAGCGGGCTCAATAACGCCGGCTCGGAGCATCTTCTAGACTTGAGATTTTTTCTCTTCTCGGGCCTTCGGTCCTGCCCTGTAAGGGTGTTCCGCAATGGGCCGAGTGTTCGGAAGTAGATCGATGCAATGCTCTGTGACTCCCATTGTTCCGAAAGTACCATCCCATGTGGGCGTAAACTCGCGAAGCATATCGCGTAGCTTCTCCCGATGGGACTCCGGTACGTGCTCCAAATTGAGCTTCATTAACTCCTCAACAGGGTTCGTCTGTTCAGTGCCAGGTGGCAACGGCTTAACCTCAAAAGGTGCTGGGGTGTCTGAACCCGAGTTCTTCTGGGTATCATCCGTATCGGCTTCAAGTGACTCATTCCGTACTTCGGCGAATTCGCCGGCCTCCTCCCCCTCCTTAGGGTCAGATACACCGAGCACGGTTCCAATCGGAATCTTCGTGGGTATCACTGCAGCGGGGTGCGGTAGTACCGTGCCAATTACTTGGTTCTTTGTTAACCATTGTTTGGTTTTGCCAAGATTGGCGACGAGGACCTTAAAGGCTTCATCCGGTTGAATCGTTACGACTTTATTAGCCAAAGCGATCTGGCGCTCTTCGTATAGTGACGGTGACGGCTGCACTGTGTGTAGACCAAACTGTTTGGTGACGACTTCAACCCACACCTGGGACTCCGGCGGAAGGTGCACAGATTTGAGCACGTGCAACTTCGTTGATGCCACTGTGCCTTTGGTAGGCTGATGGGCAACCGGAAGCGGTACGTGTTTCCAAGTAGCGGCTCGCAGAGGTCTCCGGACAATCGGAATTATTGAACCGTCTTCCATTTCTATGGTACGCTCCCGAGGACGGATATTTTCCACAAACCTGTCACAGAAATCACAACCCAGTATAACTGGTGCGGCTAGCGAATCGCAAACTACGAAATCTACCTTCACAAGGTGCCTTCCTAATCTTACCAGGAGCAAAATGTAACCAGCCGTACTAATCTGATTATTGTTGGCATCCGAAATATCCATTGATGGACCGTAACGAACACGTTCCTGAAGAGCAGGCGGTATCAGTTTCCTTTGAATAAGGTTAGGAGCAGCGCCTGTGTCTAGGACCGACAACTGACGAACCATAAAATGTTCTGAAAGGCCGAGATCGGCGTAAACTTTATAGTTCTGCTTGGCCATTACCAGGATTCTATCCGGGAGACGGGGATTACGGGCCCGTATCCACGGTCGACAAAGAACACAAAAGTGTTCCGAATCCATGTCGGTGGCTGCCATTTTCCTTGATAGGATCGTAACAGTCGGGGAGCGAAGCGGAGGCGCCTTGGGCGTCTTCTGCTTCGACGTGGAAGACGCCCCTCCCGTCGGGGAGACTCCCATACTTAGTTTTTCGGAACCGGAACCGCCTGATGCGGGCGATTTCCCTCCGCGGGACCTACCTGATTCCAGTTTACCGGTTCGCGACGCTGAGCCTGAAGGTTATTCTGCGCGAAGGCAGGGTTACCATGCATGGTTCCAGCAGCTCCCTGAAGGGCCAACGAATGCTTAGCGCCTTCATACGATGTTCTGGGGACCCGTGCCTGTTCCTCGGGCGTCAGAGCCTCGAACTGAGTGACGATTTTCAACCTATCCCTTGCCGGGACCGTACACTGCGGCGAAATATGACCAAACTCATAACATTCGTAGCAGATCACTGCGATTGAGCCATCGGTGGGGCGCGCTATAACACGACCTTGCTGGGTGCTATCCCTCCATCCCGGGCGAGTTGTCCTCATCATGCGACCTCCATAGGATATCGGTGCTGCCGGAACTCGGCGGTCCTGACCATACAGGGCCGGATCGCACTCCGTAGACGGCACCGTGGTTGACGGCAATTCCGAGGTGGCAATTGAGGTGCCGATAGAACTCGGATTACTACCTATGAGGTGCACATTATCCATGTCCATACTGGCTTCATTCCCATATGAAAGGGCCAGAGAAGAGTCAGAATTATTGGAAAACAGTACCTTACGAGGCTTCGACTTGGAGGGACGCCGAGCTCGGAGCGTATCCCCTTCAGCCTGGGCGTACTGTACCAGTTCCAAATAGGTTATCTTCCGATTCTCCTCCCGATAACGGGCTACCAGTGCCCGAATCGCGGGATTTAAACCATCGACAAACATCGCACATCTTTCCTGTGAAGGATGAACATTACCACAGCGGTGGAAAGCCTTATTCAGGCGGGTTGAATAAGCCGTTTCCGTTTCTTCCGGAAGTTGCTTCAGTTCCCTAAGGGCCGACGTAGCCTGCTGAATGGCATGAACAGTAGCGTATGACCTTAAGAGGTAATGAACCGCTTCGGGCCAACAAGTAACGCCGCCTTCCGAGGCTCTTGACGATTCAAGGATGGAATTAAACTGGTCTTCAGCCTGACCTTTCAGGTAATAGGGGAGGGCAATGTACGCCTGCCCCTCCGTCATTCCGAGAATATCGGCTTCATGAACGAACCTAGAGAGGAAATCCAGCACTCGGATGGGGTCTTCTCCTGTAAACTCGCGATTCTTGAGTGTCACGCTGAGCTTACGGATGTGCGCCCTCACCTTTTCGGTACTTCTAGAGGTTCTCTTCCCTTCGGACTTCTGTAACCGATAGTACGGGTACGATAACAACTTCCGATAAAGCGGATTCGTAGGCTTCAACTCCCTAAGACCAGGACACTTAGCTCCCTTCTCCAGGGTACGAATTGCACCTTGAGAGGTAAACGTGGCCCTTGAACGGGACGATCGAGAGTGTCGACGACGACTACCTTCCGAGGCAGCGGACGATGACGACGATGACGAGCTGTCCGAGCTGTCAGAGTCAGAGTCAGAGTCAGACGAATCCACGTGGTGGTGAAACTCTTTTGAGGACTTGCGATGGCTCTTCTTATCAGAGTGATGAACGAAATCTTTCGAAACAGAGTTCTCCCGTGGGGGGACTTCTACTTCTTCATCCATCCTAATAATGGCTTCGAGGATACCCAGACGAGCGTGAATTCGATCCGTTGTGGCACGGAACTCTTCCATTGTCCGATGATAGGCATCCACGAAACCCTGTGGGGAACCAAAGCACTCCAGAATTGAGTTCATTTCCTGTCTCAGGAGCTGGATTTCTCCCGAAACATCTCTCATTTGAGCGTCTTTCACTTCCTCGCGAAGCGATTCGACCTCTTTTTTGAGTGCAGCTTGAGAGCTAGCTCTCACCGCGCTCTGGGCCTCAAGCATGCGAACTTGAGTATCCAATTCGGATAATACTGCGTCACTTGCCGCAGCAGCGGATAAGGGTCCTTCCAGAGGAATGGAAGGGGGCCCTGCCACTGGGGCATCAGACGTCTTCGACGGTTGTTTCCGGCTCCCGGATTTCTTCTCCTTCACCGGTAGCGGTTCAGGAACTGACCGCGCTTGCGGGGGTAAACCAGAACCAACAGAACGGGCCTTGGACGGACTTGGCCGTTTTCCGGATCCCATTCCAGTGACAGAAACAAACCCAAGCGGGGAACAACTTCAAAAACAACAACAAACTTCTAGTTTCGAACTCTTATGAGTACTACTTCAATTAAACTTCCTTTTCAGGCTCTAGTCCACTAGACTCTTCTAAGTCAGGAGACCAGAATGTAGAGCAAACCCCAAAGAGGGTACGTGTCCACCAGGGTGTCCGAGTCCTGCTCCCACAAAAGGGCGAACTCAGAAGTAGAGCCCTCTGCCCGTGCGCGTGCGGCGTGGCAGCCGGGTGTAAACCGGAGACGGTACTGGAATAACCTGCAGAGGTAAAGAAGAGCGTGGGCCTAGAGAGGAATAACCGACGACGGATCAAGAGAGAACGAGTCTAGAAGTGGAGCGAACGGTGCCGTAAGACGGTGTAATGCTCCTACGGGGAACCACACGAGCGAAGCTACGGCCCGTGCCAACGGCGGGAACAGGGCCGATAGCGGAACGAGGCACACACACACGAGTGTCCAAATGTAACTCTGTACAGAGGCGGAAGCGAGACTTGCACCAGGAAAAAGATGAACTAAACAAAGATCCGGTACTTCAGTGAACGACAACAAATACAACCTGACACTGGGGTAATTAGCAAAAAAAGCCAGACACTGGTAGTAAAGAACTTCCTTAGGGACCCTGAGGGGTGATTGTACCGAGACCAGTCGTGGTTACTCTCCGTAGAGGAGTCGTGAACCTACGTAGGCAGTAACAACTATAGCCCAGCCTTCGGGATGAAGACCACGTACTTCAGGAAGAAGATACGACTCAGGTGAGTTTTACTTAGTGGCTCCAGGGCGAGATCGCCCGAGCATATGTACTATCTACTGTATCTAGGGCTGCGCACTCCCACGAGGGCTCTACACGTGGACAACCCAGTGTCAGGGTGCCACAGTATCTACCCAGCGGGTGTGACGCCAAATATTTGGACGAATATGTCACAAGGCCCTACTGTACACCTGTTTCATAGGTTCTATATGTACTATCTACTGTATCTAGGGCTGCGCACTCCCACGAGGGCTCTACACGTGGACAACCCAGTGTCAGGGTGCCACAGTATCTACCCAGCGGGTGTGACGCCAAATATTTGGACGAATATGTCACAAGGCCCTACTGTACACCTGTTTCATAGGTTCTATATGTACTATCTACTGTATCTAGGGCTGCGCACTCCCACGAGGGCTCTACACGTGGACAACCCAGTGTCAGGGTGCCACAGTATCTACCCAGCGGGTGTGACGCCAAATATTTGGATAAATATGCCACAAGGCCCTACTGTACACCTATTTCATAGGTTCTATCCCCGATTCACCTAACAAGGTACATCCCAACAATATTTCCAATTTCAACCGAAACGGGGTCCATATTCATAGTCTGACACGTCAGGGCTCAATGGATAGAGCTCCATTATGAGAACCTTCATTGTGACGACATCGGATTGCCATTGCTCCATACTCTGACACTTTGCTCTCATGGAACTTCGTCAAATCCGATTTGGATTTTTCGCGTTTTCCTGTTCCGCGAGCATGATAACTTCGTTATCTTGGCTGTCATAGTTGACGACTGCGCCTTTGCCGCAAATAATATGGAACTACTCAATGGTTTCAAGCAAAAATTAGCTGCGACTTTTGATGTGAAACTCTATGGAGAGCTGAACTCATTCATCGGCTGGAGTATTCAGCGATCACCCGCAGGAATTAAGGTAAGTCAGTATGGATATGCGCTACAGGTCTTGAAAAGGTTTGGCATGCAGCAATACAACGCGGTTGGATCTCCTCTCTCTGCTGGAGCAAACGTTCTCCCAACTGGTGAGGGAGATATTTCTCTCTCCTTTGATATCCACGCGAGCTATAGATCTGGAATTGGAGCTCTACTCTAAATCTCCATTTCCACACGACCTGATCTTGCGTTTCTTATATCAGCTCTTGCCTACACAACCCATGTGAGCGACAATTCTCCCTACTTCAACGGTTGTTCAGGTACTTGGCTCGAACCATGGAATACGGACTTCACTTCCCATCCAATCGTCTCGTGTCTCCTGCCTCACTTCGTGCGTACGCTGACGCCGATTGAGGGGAATGTATTGAGACTCGAAGAGCAACAACCGGGTATGTAATCATCGGCAACGGCGCACCAATCATGTGCAAATCGAAGCGACAAACTGTTATTGCACTCTTTTCTGCGGAAGCTGAGTACATCGCGCTTTCTACGTGCGCAAAGGATTTGTCTTGGGTAAGAAAGATGTTCTTTGAATTTGCACACATACAGCCTTGGAGCGAGAATCTATGGCTCGAGGTCACAAAGATTCTGAATGACAGCTTGGCTGCGCTTTTACTGACAACGAATCCACAAATTTTTGGGCCAAACAAACACATCGATCTCAAAATGCATCACGTTCGCGAACTTGAAAACAAGAAGATTGTTGAGTTGCTACGTCTCCCAAGGAGTATCATTGTCGCTGACATACTTACAAAGTGGTTTCGTTTTGTGAAGCAATTATGTTGAATATATAGTTTGAAATTGTTCTTCGTTTTTCCACAGAAGTACATGCGTTTCTGTCCCACAAGGTTTAGCATTGTACTTGGGTTGGGAGCTTACTGGTGTGAACATTGAATTGCCGAAGGCAATGACTGCTGAGGCTGAGTGTGTGAATGCATAACTGTTGTGTTTGTTGTTTGTTGCTTACGTTTATCATGTATAGCACCACGCTTTCTGCCACTAAAAGATGTGGCAGAGGAAGAGACATTGTTTGAAAAATACTGTTTACGGGCTTGCTCTTCGGTCTGTGTGTTCATGAACTTGTTGATTTTGTTGTGCTGTTGGGGCTCAAAGTTGAGACCTCTATAGTGGTGTAGGAAGAGTAGCCGCTTCGCCTTGAGGGACGGTGTTGACAGCCGTCGGCCTCGTGCAAGGCGAGAGCGCCACACACACGTCATTATATACGCCGTGCCCCACTGCGCACACAGCAATGCGGCTGTGGCGTGCACTGGCCAAATAAATTGTGCGACCGTTCGGCGCGGCGGAGTGCCCGCCGGCGGTCAAGTGTGCACAGACCTTCTCCCGACTACTTCGTTCCCTACACAGTTTCGAAAAACTATCCAATCATGGTCGCGTCGTGACGCTACAACAATGCAAGCAAAGCTTCGGCGACCAACCGTCGCCCACACATTCCATGAGCTTGAAGTCGAGATATCGCGAGCAAGACAGAGCGTAACTTTACAACCGCGTTGCTCTTGCCAATGCCGGCCATCTCCAGCACGTGCGACAGCCGCACGCCGGTCCACATGGTACTGTACACGCATGAGCCGCGCAGCCTTAGCTGGTTCACTTTAAGCGTGAGCGGCTTGTGGACGAGCCCGCGCACGGATAACTTGTGCGAATGCTAGTGCACTCTCGGCATCTTTCCGCGCTTGCGAAGTAATGCAGCGAGATGGCCGTGAAGAAGCCGGGCTTGCGGCGCGCATTGATGATCTCTCTCTCATTTATGAAACGCGTACGTGAATTACTCGTACGCGGGGGTATGCTAAGAACCCCAACAACCTATAACACTTATCTCTAGCATTGATGATGTTCGCCAACTTCTCTCCGACACAACTCAGTATGCACCCCACGCAGCCCGCCCAAGCGACATCAATTGTTCATGATGAACAGACAAAACGAATTTTACTAAGCTTATGATAGTCGTCGAATCCAAGTTACGTTCGGATGGTTTCACCGCTGTATGGAGGCTGCGCCTCAGATTGGAAGCGATGGGGTCTTCGTATTTGACCTTCGAGTGAATGTAAAGGGGAGGGAGGGAGAGAAGGGCGATTGATTGCGGTCTGGGCGGACTGAGAGAGAAATGAACTGTTAGATTCGGGTGCAGAACATTTGCACAGAGCGCTCGCGCGCCTTGCGCGCTCTCCATGGTTACCATTGTATAATAGATACATGGGACCAGCAGCAAAGGCAGTGGCGGTGGCGTTACATTCACATAACAATGAGATGCGCAGTCTTTCTCTCATCAATGCCAATTTGCGGGTCTGCGGCCCATCTGCGTTCCAGCCCTCCTAGCCACCTCGGCGGCCGATCTTTCCACGCCCACCTCGGCCGCCTCTGTTTCCGTGACTTCCTCGGCCGCCTCTACTAAAGCGGCCACCTCGGCCGTCTCCGTTTGCGCGGCCACCTTGGCCGCTCTCGTTTGCAAGGCCACCTCGGCTGCCTCCGTTTACGAAGCCACCTCGACCGCTTCCGCTTGCCAGACCACCTTGCCTGCCTCCATTTGCAAGGCGACCTCGGCCGCGTGCGTGGGCACGTTCACCTCGGCTGTGTCCCTTTGCCTGGCCACCTTGGTCGCCTCGATTAGAGGCACCAAGTTTCACCTCTTCCTTCTGATCTTCTTGTTCATGGGTGAGCTCTTCCTCATGGGTCATAGCCGTATTTTGCTGCAATGGATCCTCGTGCTTTACGTGATGGCCAAGACTTTCCCGTTCCGCAGATGTCGTCCCCTGGCTTCCTCTCTTGCTTCCGCGGCGGCCTCGTTGACGTCTCGAACTGTTTGTTTTGAGGGAAGATTCTTCATGAAGGATTTCCCAAGACTCGTGCACGTTGAGGTTCTGTGTTCCACATTCATCACACGGACGGGGGGCTATATTCGCGCCATGCACTGAGTCCAGACTTAGTGGTTCACATTCATTCTCTTCATTCCGTGCATTGCAGATCAACCCAAGCCCGCATGGCTCGAAGTTAACGTTAGCAGCAAAATCCAGAGCCCGTTTCCTCTTTCTCTCAAATAAATACCTTCTTAGTGATACTGACGAGATCGGCATCGTCGAAAGCACCAACAGAAAGCGATCAGAGAACTCGTTCATCATGTTAATTCCAATCGATTGCATTGCGTAAAGTTGCTGGATCTATCTCAAGAGTTGAGTGCCTCATCCGCTTATAAACAGGCACGCTCTTGCAACTGATTCCAATCATGAGAGTTGCAACTAACATGTTTCGAATTGGCATGGTTAGTAGCTAAAAGAATTCTGATCACCTGGGCGGCGGTTTGATTGTCGTTAGGAATTACGACACACAAACGTAACGCGAGCATCACAACGGCGATGCGCAACATACTATAGATTGTGACAATTAGTAATGAGACGTGCTTGGTTCACCGTGATCGGCCCGAAAGAAGCCAGCCTTCGCGCGTCCCCAACAGCAATCTGCTGCGGTCCGCGCTGATGGCGACGTGAACCACGCCAGCGGCATGCTGAGTAGTGCGGCCTTGGAGCGCTTCGCTGTCCAGTCCAAAACACGGAGCTCACCGTTGGCCAGTCTGGTGACTAGTTGCTTACCGTCTGAGTAAATGTCGCCGCAGCTCGCTGGAATCACGGGGTTGGCGCCGAGGTGCGTCTTGCGCCGGCTGGTGAACTGGAAGCTGTATTGTTGCACGTGTTGCCAGTCTTCGTCGTCGCACAGCACCTGTATGTGATCCGCTGTCACGTTCAGGCACTGCACATCGCCATGGACATCGATCCTCTCTAGTTTTGTCGAACCCTGCAAGCGTCAGAAGCTCTCGTTTGGCTTGAACCACGTGCGGGATGCGCAGCGCTTTTTTTCGCGTAGGAAAGCTACCAAGGGTAGTTGTTGTAGGGATGATAAGGTTGAAATCATCATGAAAACAGGCTGGGATAGATACGTTTGATTTAATTGCTCGGAAGTACGTTGACACTGTTGTGTCTCGTTGTATGTGGATGCCATCACTGGAATAACTGCGAGCACTCGTACCACCATTGCCACAGACGAAGCAATGGCAGCTACCAATCTGTTAAGTGCATCATGTGCTACATCTTTAGCAGAAGGAAAAAGGTTGTCCACTTTCCGAATTCAAGGAGCTGAAAATGAAGACGGTGAAGAAAAGGCGGCAGATACCTCTGTACGGAAACTTGGTTCACCACTGGCACTGGAGCACGGTATTTGGTTCCCGATACTAACTGGCTTGGGTACTGGGTTGCATGATGAACGACCAAAAGTGCGCCCAACAGCAATTCTGCGGGAATGATACATTCATCGAAATTTAGCGTCTAAGACTCTAAGGCGCTAACGTTCGATGAATGTATCATTCCCGTAAAATTGTAGAACATGTTAGGTTTCTTAGGCTAAGAGGCAACTAACTACATATGCCTCTAACGATTCTGACTGTGGATTGGCCATTATCATATGCCAAGTTAGGAAACAGCTACAGGAGAAGTAGATATTAGCAACCTCGAGAAGAAGAAGGCGGTCAAATTGTTTGACAAAGTAAAGGCCTGAGGCAGTTGCATTTATAGAAAAACTAACCAAGTTATAACACTCCGTCTTAAACTTCTGGTATACAAGGGCACTCGCGAGCTGTTCAGAAAAGGGTTGCAAATGATTTACTCTATCTATCTATCCCTCCCTCCCTCCCTCCCCGCCTCTCTCTCTGGGGTGTATATTTTCTCCGTGCGTACAGAAACAACAACACAAGAAAAGTCATTCCAACTCTCAACAGCAAAACCATCTCTCAGCAGCAAACCCAACTTAGTTCGGCGCTCCTCCCCAGTATCTGCTTCATCGCAACAACGCGAACGAACAAAAACGAGTGAGAAAAGAAACATTTGAAGTTAGTACACGATTTGGTGGAACGCACGCTCGCTCGCTAGCTCCACACAGGCCGGACAAACGGGAAACTATTTACAACCCGTCGCACCTTAAGCGACCAGGACCGATTGCCGTGTACATTGCGCTTAGAATACAATCTAGCAACCTGAATGAACCACGACACGCAGTCAAGTGATCAATCAGGAACGACAACGGCAGTTTTACGACCCAGAATGCCCTCCAAACTCTTCCCCCCAAACCCATCCCCAAACCCGCCCCCAAACCCGTCCCAAAACCTGTCGCACCTCAAGCAAGCCAGGAATTTGCATGGGAGAGGGGATCCAAAACCTGTCGCACACTAAGCAAGCCAGGAATTTATATGAACCCCCAGAACGAGCAAGAGGAGAGGAAGGGGAGAGAGGATCCAAAACCTGTCGCACACTAAGCAAGCCAGGAATTTGTATGGACCCCCAGAACGGGAAAGGGGAAAGGGAGGGGAGAGGAAGGGGAAAGGAACAGGAGAAGAACAGGAGAGGAAGTGGATGAAGGCGAGGAAGGAAGAGGTAAGTGGGTGAAAGGGATGAAGGGAGTGGTAAGAATGAAGGAAATAAGGGGAAGAAGGGCGCGCGACCAAGACGTTGAACGAACTGGGAGGAGCTAGTTGTGGAGTGATGGAGCACGGTTCTCCTTTTATAGCAAAATCCAACAGCCTGACTGTCAGATAGTTCCTCGAACCGAAAAGCGCTGGAACATGACGAGCAGTGCGACAGGTGCGCGAGATGCGAGAGGTGCGGGAGGTGCGATGGTAGGAGAGCGACGTGAGCGGAGTTGTGTACAGAAATGGATGCATAGCTGAATTAGAAAGTTGCAAACTGCAAATACACAACCGCGGACACAAAACAAGGAACATCACCATCACGTTCTTGATTTCACTCTACCATTCCCGGCTGATCACCATCACGCCATGCTGTGACTAAGGCGCAGTCCTTCCCGTCTACATAACATATTTTGGTTACCTTCTTCAAAGCTTACTGTGATGGAGAGCGCAAAGATATCAGAAAGCACCCCTGTAGATCATGCGACCTTAAGCATACAATGGTATCTGTGGAGTGCAGCCAACGAACTCCAAGCGATCGCACCCACAGTCTCACAACCACTTGCCGTAACTCTGGAAGCTTGTATTCCCGAGGATGACATGTTCTTGTTCTTGTTTGCGAGCTGGAACAAGTGTGTGGCCCTGACGAGCACAACAGGAGTACGGGCTCGTAAAGTAGTCAGGGAAACGAGGCGGAGGTGCGAGGGGTTTCGAAATGTAATCTTCGGCACTTGAGAAGCCTGTGGGACGAACAATGTGGAAAGAGGAGTGCGTAGGGGCTACAGACCAAAGGTCGCCGAAGCGGAAATGAACGCGTTCAGAGGGAGAGCACTGAGGAATGCGAGGAAGGCCAAGAACAACAAGGCGGAGAAACTTGACCACGCGGATCAAGGCGTTGAACAGAAGAGGGTACAAAATAGGGAGGCGGAATCCGCTCGCAACTCATCGGACAAGAAGAAGAAGAAGCGAAGCAAACCAAAGGGGAACAGCATCGAACCTTGTCCTCACGCGGGCTCACTGCTTCTTTTCTCTTCGATCCATTGCAGAAGAAGTAAGAACAGAAGCAGGTACTGTAGTGGAGGCAATCACCTTCCCTAATCTTTACCAGTCAACACATCCCTGCTGCTTGTAATGTGGTGATTGCTGAAATGACCTTTCCCATCGGGAAATGGCGGTGAACTTCTTCTTTGGACAGCTCCTGTGGCGAATTTCTTGGGAAACAAACTGACGTGATTGCACTTGGACGCGAAGCTTCCAGTACGGCCACCTGGCCGAAAACTCGTTGCAGACTAGCCAGACTGAAGGTACGGAAGGTAAAAGAGGCAAATGCAGCTCCTCCCACTGCCAGGCGTTGGCCGTTAGCCAGCAATGCGCCCAGACTCTGGGCCCCAGAGGCCCAGAGCTCTCGCGTGTCGCTTGCCCTCGTCGTTGCGTACCTTCGGCACGTGTACCGTTGTACCTTCGTAGATACGGTTCGCTCCGTCTGGCTATTCACTGCCTTGGCGCCAATGCGCGCATCGAACAGACATTATCTGATCTCGAGTGCCGCACTCCTCGCTCTTCGACGACCTCATGCGAAAGGAAGTTCGGGCTTCCCCTGCGCCAGCGCCGCCTATGTGGCAATCTCCATGACCAACCCCGGCGCATGGGCTGATACAGGCGTTTGAGAGCTTGGCTGCGATTCATGGATTTATTGAGTGACCGCTTCGCCAATGATTTCGATGCTATTCGAAATCAAGGACTGGGTGTAGCGAATGGAACCGAACGGATCACAATTATCGCCGAATGGAATTGCCGACTTTTAGGCTGCTCAATGCACGCACGGTTGCGCTCGAACAGTTGGGTGAGAGGCCGGGACTTCAAATCTTCTGGGTACAGAATATGATGGAAATGGCTTACTACAATATGGAGTCACGCACTCATGTGGAACGGGAAAGAATTTGGGGGCAGATGGCCGGGATTTCGAGTTAATCTTGTTTTATAAACAACTGAGCAACTCCGGCGCTCTTGGCTGGCTGCTCTGTACGATGTGCTACGACTTTCGTATATAGAGCAATTCATTCATCCACTCTTTTAGGTTTTATCTCCTGGAATAACATGCCCTACCGTAGGCGAGAGTTGGAACGAAAGAACAGCTTGTTTACCGTTCGAAGGCCTAGCAGATGGCACCACTCAAGCAATGCAGATCACTACTAGTTGTTCCAGAAGTATCATTCGGACCATGCGGACGGCGAGGACCCGGCTTTGGGGTGAGCATATCATGCGTAAAATACACCATCATAGTCTTGGGAGCGCTCCATGGGAATGAGAACCGTACACGCGGCGTCGCCGGTTCTCCCACACTTTGCATCCTCATGTGCAGCGTTATGAATGGCTTCTGATACCGTCGAGGGCTTCATAGGGCAATACAGTTCCATCAGCTCATCTTCAGCTTCCCAAGGCAAGTCTAGCGAGTACGACACCGACTGCAAGGGTGGCACATCATACAGCTTGCGCTGGGTGACCGAAGTGACGCGTCGTGCGCGGCCCTTTGTAGAGCGAACCCTGTACCCGACGGCTGCAGTCATTCCATCGCCCCCGACAGGATCATCTATCAAATACTTGATCTGCATAACCGCTTCACAAATGAGACCGGGCTCACACTCCTCGGCTGGCACTGTGTATTCTGAGACCTCACCCGCCTTTTTGCAAAGCGACGGACCGAAGACGCGTGCAAGCGAACCGCGGTGTGCCCTCCATGCGCGCTGAAGCGCTCGTGCTGGTGTGCGGTGCGGGAATGTAGCCGCGAGAGCGAAGACGACCAGCGCCAAAAGCGGCACACAGAAACGCTCAGAGAAGTGGCGAGGTTTGACGCCAGGGGGAGGACGGCTCGGGAGCGCCGTTGAGAGGGGCCATTGGGATTTGGGTGTAGGTGACATCAGGGGTCATGGTTGCGGAAGGGGTGGTGTGGTTGGTGCGAAAGTACAGTTCATTGGGAAGCCTTGGCTTTGGCTGGCTTTAGGCATGGCGAGTTGGTGTGCGCTGGGGAACAACGCAAAACGTTTACCAGTTCGGAAGCAAAGTTTGGAAGCATGCTTTGTATCTATGCGGCCATGCGCTTCGGCACTTTGGTGTAACTTGTCTTCTTTTTTCTTTATTGCGGTCAGCCGCCCCTGATGCCGAGCCGGCAGTAGTTCTATCTAGAGATAGTTCTCCTTTTTGAAGAAGGCCAAAAACCGTTGCGGCCATTGCTTAATCATATCCATTAACGACTTATCGTTCCTTTCTCTAACTGTTGACAGTACCGCGCGTCGAGCTCTATTAGTTAAAGCGCACCGCAAAAGGACGTGATCTACGTCTTTCTTGGCAGCTGTCGCACATTCACAACGCAATACGGCGTAACTTCAATCGTTGGGTTCGTGTCTTCTTTTGCGTGTGGTTAAGTTTACAATAGTGTGCGAGCCAAAGATACACAATGTGTTATTTATTGCACATACGTATCCCAGTTTTGATGTGTGCAACTCCACTTCAAGAGGTGCTAGACTAGCACCTCTTGGGGTTGAGTTGCACGCATCAAATCTCAACGGTTATTTGAAACAGAGATTGAAGATTGGCAATCTCGGTTTGTAGAGATTGGATGCTGCTGATTTTGGAGTGCGTCCAACTTGACGTAAGTTATCAGAAATGCAGCAAAGAGCATGTCAATGCTGCCTCCCCTCCTGCTTGATTATCTACAGGTAAGACACCGTGCGTGAGGGGCATGCCAATAAAGATACTGTTGGTCAGCGTTGTAACTTCAGATAACGTTATCCTACAAGAGATTCTCTCGTAGGATACGAGGGTGACTTTTTTTCTGACGGACTCTCACATGCTCCGTGCAGTGCACACCGTGGTTCTTGCTTTTCAGAAAGTTGTGTGAAACTGGAAATCTTTGATTTCTGGCTGCAATTTTCAGCGATCGCGATGCTACTGGTTACAACTGTACACGTAAGCCACTCGAGAGCTATCACGATGCATTAGCCACTTGATAAAGCCTCGTCGTCGTCGTCGTCGTCGTTGCTCCTTCGCTCTTCTCTGCCAGAATGATTCTTCTGGGTTTTTAACAGCATGATGAATGGGAAAGAGACGATACGTTGCGTGCACCTAGTTCGCACGGATGTGTCCTTCCGCTACGCGTCCGCCCTCAGAAGCTTGTTAACGCAAGAACGGGGCGCATGAACTTTCTGATTGTTAAGAGCTTCAGAGTTGATAGGTTGGGTATGCTTAAAGTTTGGATCCGGTTTGTCTGCAACCTATTCGTCTTCCCTGTGTACATGTGCGTGGATTATGATCAGTTTGGGCCAAGGGATTTGAAATATTCTCTGCGAGACTGCAGCCCTTGTCGCCGGAAGCACGTTTGTGCAATGAAATACCATGAGTGAAGCATATCAGTCATGATCTACGGCTATGATATTGTTAGAGTGGGTGAAATGGCGAAGCGGTCGCACAGGTGAGATTCTATATTAGGCTGCTGCTTTTCTCTGCTTCAGATCTTTTGGCAATGACATCTGTTCATTTTGACTCAGTACCGATAGTAGCGTAGATAGCTTGTAAACTATCAGCGATAATGGCGCTAGGGCAAGCCCTTCGCTCATAACACTCTCTTGAGCTAGTGAGCAATAGCCTTGCCATAGCTGAAGGTGGAACCACAGCTACATGATTGTCAATCGTACCCGTAGCTTCTCATCGAAGAGATGCCCCTACCTAGCAAGGCTAGTTACGTTCCATGCACGGTCTTGGAAACGTTGATCGACGACTGCGGGTTTGACTCCCATACCACAGCGGAGACAGTCGCGTTCCAGCTGAAACTTAATTTCAGTACTAATTATCTACGGTCACATGCCCACCATTACACTACAGGCGACTCGGTACGCCAAGTCGCATCCAACTTAAGATACGGCATGAACTCAGCTACTCTAGCCTTTTGCTCGAGCATGCGGGCGAGCCCACGAGCTCAAGTATTGTGAGTCCGACTATCGCAACAAGATGACGTCATAGCCACACGCGTGCGCTACCTGCGAACCACGTTTCTAAACAAATTGGGGCAGGTGTCTGAGCAAACGGGCCAAGAATTCCGAGTGGTTTCAGCTTTCTGCGAAAGAACTGGAAGGAGCCAACAGCATTTCATGAAGTCCGCGTGTTCCGCGCAGTCTGCCCTTCAATACTAAACCCCTATAGTTAAGTCCCTTCGCAGGAATAGGAAGTGGCAATCAGCCTACTCTGTGTATCACAATTACCTTTCACTTGACTCTTGAAGAACGAACAGGCGCCACCACCTAATTACGAGCTTCTACTGCCTTATTGCTTCAAACCCGGGATTGCACTCATCGATAACGGAAACTCTGTGCTGCACACACACACTCACCGTCAATCCCCTTTACTTATGGGAGCCAAACATGATATCCTACCGAGCCTCAATGCAGACGAACTCATCGATTTTACTTGCGCTTCACCATGGGAACGACTAGCGCTGGATATCGAATTGGAATTAAGATCATGGGGTCTCCATGATGGTCAACATTCGACGGGCCGCGTCCATGACAGGATACTTGCAAACTCAGTGAAAAGGACCAGTGGTTCTACTCTGGAGCCACCGCCAATTGCAGTGAGCCAAATCTCTTTCGATGATCGTGACCTCGCTCTGCAACTTAGAGTGTGGAGCCCTTCCAACGCTTTGGAAGCCCCTCCGTTGGAACGACTGCTTGGCATAACGGAGTGCGTATTACTGACGGCGAGCAACCCAGATGGGATAGCGGCGAGCGACGGCTCGGATGCGTCCGTTCTATTGTCCGCCATGTCTGTGGCAGCGTCTGCTTGTGGCTGCCCAGTACCTATGGTTGTTCCCGTTGGACGTCCAAGCTCCTTGCGCTTCATCGGTCGGCAACTGTTTCCTTCTCACAAGCGCTTCTCTTGCGACTACAATCATCACACTCCGGTAGATTTCTCTCATCTGGCCGGGCTACTGCATTTGTTTCGGAACAAGCGTTCGTCAGCACGACGTTTAAATCCACCACGAAGTAGCGACGCCAATATCTGCGCCAAGTTCACGTATGATTGGAATGACTTTTCGTTTAGACTCACTCCAACTCCCGGCTCGTTTGCCTCTGAACGCAGGTTATCAGCAGTCCAGGTTGGAGCATTGAGCGAATCGGACCCTATTGTGCGTATTCAAGTAGCAGCGATATGGGAGGAGTTTCCCGCAACTGACCTGCAACACAAGGAAGTGTTGGCTGGAATGCCAGCTTCGACTGCATCGCGACTTCGCTTGAATCCTCCGAAAGAACTGGTCAAAGAGATTGCGAGTGCATCAATTCCTTCCTTGCGCATTCCCATGACAACACCCTCGCGATCCAACTTACGGCTGGCACAGATTGCTGCCAATATGAGGAATAACTACTTACCAGCCGCCCCGCTTGCGGTTGTCGACGTGATGAAAATAGTGCGCAGTCGTGACGACGGAAAGCCGGAAATGTCCCCTCGTCGCTCTCATTTGCACGGGGAAAATCGTTCTCACTCCCCACGGGTAGCCCGCTCTCCAGCACCTTCAGCTTTGGATGAGTATCTTGTGCAAGTGGCAGAGTACGTTGCGGCCGCTGCGATTCAGGATGACAGAATTGATGAGGAGTTTCTGACGTCTGCTATCGCTACATTGTTTGAGATGGACCCTGGCCGAGGAATCATGAGTGATGTGGTGGATGCTCTCGGGCCGAATGGTTCAGAAATGACAGTGCTAGAAAGAGTCAGCCGGCTGCTTGCGGCCTGCGACACTGTGAACGCTGCACAAAAGCTTTGGAACTTGTTTCTAGATGGAGTTGAAGTGCATTGGGAACAGCAATGGATCATCTGCGGGGTTCCGTTCAGTATGGAAGCCGGACCAGACCATAATGAAAGCCTGGTCACGCAGAAGCTACAAATGATCAACTGCTGCGTTGAACGGAGGAGACGCGAAGCGGCAGGACTGGCTGTGTCCGTGGCTGGTTTAGGAAGAAACGAAATGGGGAGGAAAAGATTGCTAGAAGGCGTGGAGCTGATTGGCGCAAGAGAATCAAGCGAGGTTGGGAATCTGTCTGTCGAGGATAGACAGATTTGGGAACCCTACGTACAACCGCACGTGTTGGTGACGCGGGACATGGTCGAAGAGGAGCTGAAGAGAATGGTCAGAAGAGCAGAAAGCAACCACCAACGAGAGCGAAATGATGAAGTAGAGGCGCGAAGACAGTCGCTAACTTTGAAGAGTGACATGATGGCGTTCAAAGCTGCAAACCCACTGGCGAGTATGGCAGACTTTGTGAGATGGTTCTCTCCTTCGGACTGGATAAACGACGATGATGGTGAGGGTGAAGACGTGAACAAGCGCATTTTGCGCGCAGAGCACGAAAACAAAACGAACGAAAACGAAGGTGTGGAAACAAGCAGCAACAATACTGGCGAAAGATCAGCCACCACGGAGACAACAAAGAAAGGCGGCAGGGGGCGGCTAAGCGCACGAATGAGCCAATCAGGAAATGTATGGGAACGGTTATGGGATGGCGCGGAGAGCTTGGCAGCAAGCAAACAAGCACCGCTATTCGATGCAAGCGCACATGGAAGTAAGGCACTAGCGGACTTGAGGGCAATGCCCATGACACAAGTGTTACTTCACGCATGCGTGATTCAGGCAGCGAGCACAACAAGAGTTCTTTACAAGGCGTTCCAAAGACCACCATGTTTACCTACAGTGAAGGTGAGTATCGACAGTGCAAGGCTTGCGATCGGAGATATATGCGCTAGACTACGGTTAGACAAGACGGATGTGGCGGAGATGGGGCGCATAGCAGCAGGCGTTGACGCGGTTGCTATCGCGGAGCATTCGGCATTGGTGGCAACTTCTGTGCTGACCAAACTGCCACCCACCGATACGATGGGCAGCATTGTTGACCGAATCGCCAGCGGAGAGCATGCTGAGGTGGTGGATGAGAAGGAGAAGAAGCTGGTGATCCGAATGGCCGGGCTGGACGACGGGGGATGGAGAAGCGTGATGCTGCCTGAATGGAGAGAGTTTGTGGTGCGCGGGGAGGACGGGGATCGAATGTACATCCGGCTGAGTAATGAGGAGTTTCGGGTGGCGTTCCGATTGGGGTTGGATTATTCGGTGTGAGCAGAAAGTGTTGAGGATTGTGATTACTGTAGTAGGATTGTAGTTGGGGCTTGTTGAAATACAAGCGATTCAACAGGCGTGCAGTTTGCAGATGGGACATAGAGATCTTCTCTTGAGCCATGCATCGACGCACTCGGTGTGGAACAAGTGGTCACAGGGGAGGCGACGCAAGGTATCGCCCACTTGATACGGAGCCAGACAGATGGCGCACTTGGTGTCTGCGGCCACGTTGAGCGGCGACGGCTGCGGCGACGGCTGCGGCGACGGCTGCGGCGCGGCCGCAGCCGGGGCCGGGGCCGGGGCCGGGGCCGGATCGGTGCGCGAGGCGGCGAGCGCAACCACCTCGGTGGGCAGCGCGCGAATGACGGAGTCCGTGGCGCCGTGCGGTACAAAGTTGGACAGAAACATGTCCAGCAAGATGGACAGCAAGCCGGTGGGCTCGTGGATGCGGCGCGGCAAGCACCACTTGAGCGTCTGCGCGGCGGCGTGCGACAGCGCCAAAGCGCACGGCGGCGGCGGCGGCGCGCGCGGCGCAGCGTCCAGAAAGTGCAGAAAGTCGAACAGCAGCAGGTCCATGTCGAGGCCGCGTCTGCAGCGTGCGGCGCTTGAGCGCGGGCGCTTGAGCGCGACGGCGGCGGGCGACGGGCGGGCGGACGCACAGCGCCGCGCGCGGCCGGCGGCGCCTTTATGCGCGCGCGCGCAGATTCAGCGGCGGTTCCGCGCGCGGCGCGCGGCATACAGCGACATGACACAAGTGACGGCGCGCGCTCGTTCAGCGAGCGCCGCGCGCACGGCGCGGCGCGCGGGCGCGGCGCGCGGCCGCGTCCAATGGACGCGCGCGCGCGCGCTGCAAATTCGACAGCGCAGCTGAGAAGGCGCGCCGCGCGCGCACCTCCTCCTTATTTGACGCACACGCCACTTGCTTACCCGACACGTTCCGCGCCCGTCGCCAACTGCTGCGCAACCACCACCACCGCCCCCGCCTCTCGCGCGCGTCTTTGTTCGCGCCACCCTTCCGCAGCCTTGTTGACAGCTCTTTCTCCCCGCCCCTTGTTTCCGATCGCTAACTTCATATTTCCGCACCCCCCCTCCCCCTCCCCCTCCCCCCCCGCCGCCATGCGCTCCCCGCCGCCGCCGCCGCCGCCCGCGCTGCAGAACGTGCTCGTCAACCGACCCGGCGCCACCGGCGTCGTGGCGCGGCGCGACAACCTGCTCACCGCCGCCGTCTTCGCCGCCGAGGACGCGCACGAGGCGCGCTCGTCGCGCTCGCGCTCGGTGTTTGCGCGCATGCAGCGCAAGATGAGCCGTTTGGGCGACACGCTGCGCCGCCGCAGTCGCTCCGAGAGGCGCAACGCCACGCAGCTTGTGCCCGCGCATCATGTCGCCTTCGACAGAAACGGCCACGCGTCACGCGCGCCTCAGCCCCCGCCCGCGTCGCCCGCGCCGTCCGCCAACGTGTCCGACGCGCTCGCCAGCCAGGTGTTGCTGCACCGCGAGCGCATCCTTAGGGTGGAGCGCGAGAACCGCCACCGACGCCTTGCCGAGCTGTCCTTTGATGACATTGATGACCAAGTGGATGAGGGCGAGCTCGCCGTGTCTTCCATGAGGGAGCCTACCAGCAGGAGAGTTCGCCAGGTCGGCGCCCGTGAAGACGATGACACCTTGCTCATGTTGCCTCGCATCGCCTCCATTTCCTTCTCCGCCGCGGGCGAATCCACCCCCAAGCAGCCCACCGCCAAAGTGCGTCAGCTGCCGAGGGTGTCGGGTCTCATGCCCACCAGAGCGTCGCCGAGACACCCGTCGTCGCCAATGGCTTCCGCCAGCCCCGTGTCGTCCACGGCGCGGTCGGCGAGCACTGCCAGCTCGGGTCGCCGAACGCTAGAGCGACAACAACAACAACAACAACAACAACAACAACAACAACAACTTGACCGCCGCCCGTCGAGCAGCAGCAACGCCGATTCGCCACGCCACCGTATGTATCGTTTACCCACCGCGTTGTTCGACAGGGACGTGGAGAAGGAGATGGAGTGCGCCATCGTGGAAGTGGCATCAGACGGCGAATCAGACAGTAGCTCGGACCGACAACCTCAAAGCGTGCGCGAGAGAAGGATCCCCGGCTTCAGCTTTGACGTGAGTAGCAGTAGAGCAATGTCGGACGTGCACCACGAGATGCGTATGCCTCGCCCTCACGCTTTTGTTCGGCGCGCCAACTCGTCGCTGTACACGCCGAACACGGATAGTGATCAAGAAGAACAACAACAACAGCAACAGCAACAGAGTGCAGACAGCAGTAGCAGCGCAGAGGCTGTGGACGAAGCTGAAGCGCAGTCAAGTGTGATGGCGATGGAAAAAAAAAAGTCCATGACTAGAAGTTGTGAAATGTTTGAAGATGATTACCTGAGTTTTCAAGGCGGCTTTCGTTCCAGCTCGTCGGAACGACCGCACCACCATCAAAGCATGAGTTCTTTGCTACGGTCGAAGCGAATCTCGTCGGTGACGGACTCACCTTCTGACGACTCGGACGAGGCGAATCGACAGCAGGGTAGCTCGCGACGCGGGAGAGGTAGAATGCTACTGCTTGGGTCGCGGCGTCGACGCAGACACCACTCCATGAGTGCGCAGCGCGTTGGTGAGTGAGCGATGAGCGCGAGCGCGCTGTACGTGAAGAAGAGTTTGTAATCGGCAAGGCAAGAAGAGGACGGAAGACGAAGAGTGGCGACAAACTGCAAGCAGCAAGTTGGTGTTTAGAAAGGGCATTATTAGCTTAGGGGGGGCAGAAGGCTGAGAGTGTGCCTATTTTCGTTTGGGCTCGACCTTCCCGGTGTAAATTGCGCCAAACACGCACGCTGTGTATGGATTTGTTCCAAGCAAGCCCGCCGCGAGCAGCTGCTCCATGATGCAATGCGCCGCAGCGGCACTGTCCGCCCAGCGCTGCCGTTTTCCGCAGCGGCAGTTTGTCCCGCCCCCCCCCCCCCCTCTCACGAGCCTCCGACGACAATCCGTTGTGCTCGAGAGCCAAAAAAAAGCGGCACAAATGACGCGCGATCTCAGAACTTGAACAGCTGCGACGGCGTGTATCCCATCTCGGCGAGGATGAGCTTGACGGCCTTGTTCATGGGCGGCGGCCCGCACATGAGCACCAGCGTGTCGCTGTCCGGTGCGGCGAAGCGTTGCTGCAGCATTTGTTTGGTGACAAAGCCCACGCCGCCCTGCCAGTTGGGCGGCGGCTCGTTGAGCACGTAGTACAGCGAGAAGCGCTCCTCCGCGTCGGCGAGCTCGTCCAGCTGCTCTCGCAGCAGGATGTCTTGCTCGGTGACGTTTGCAAACACGAGCGACACGTTGGTGCGATCGGCCGGGTCGGCCAGAATGGAGTGGAACAGCTGCCACATGGGCGTGATGCCCGTGCCGCCGCACACCATGTTGATGTTGCGGTACGCGTTGGGCTCGTAGCTGAAGCGCCCAAGCGGGCCGCGTACATCCACGGTCTGCCCGACGCGCAGCGCATCCAGGTGGCGCGACATGAGCCCGTGCGGCTGCGGGTAGATCTTGACCAGCAGCTCGAAGAAGCCGGTGCTATGCGGCGACGACACTGGCGTGTACGGGCGGCGCACCTCCTTATGGTCCACGAAGGCGCGCAGCGAGACGTGGCGCCCCAGCGGCAGCCCCAGCTTGGCCGTGGGCGTGGGCAGCGCGAAGCGCAGCAGGCGCGTGTTGTGCGAGACGCGCTTCTTGTGTAGCAGCACGTACGGCTCGAAGACGGTGGTGAGCGCGCCGGCGCCGCTGCTGGCGGCGGTGGCAAACACCACGTGCGTCACCCCCACCAGCAGCACGGCCACGCACACGCCGGCCACCACGCCGGGGTTGTGGCGCGCGTAGAGCAGCACCTGATCGACAATGGCGGACATGACGGCGGCCGCGTGCGAGAGTGCGAGCGCAGAGTGTGAGCGGAAGAGTGTGAGCGGGAGGAAGAGTGTGCGCGGGGCGTGGCGCGCAAGCGTGGGCCGGCTGCGCGCGAGGCGGCGCGATTGATCCGGCGCGCATTCGTTTTTCGCAACGCGTACATGTACCAACGGTAGCAAACGCCATCATGGCGTGCGTGCTCATCCGACAAGCATCACATGCGCAGCTGCGCGCGCGCGGCGCAGCGCGTCCGTCATGGGTGGGGGGCGGGCGCCTCATTGCGACAAACTGCACGCCGTTGTTATGATATCAAACGCGCCGCGCGTCTGCGCGTCTGCGCGTGCTGCTGCGCGCATGCGCTCAAAGCTGCGCTGGCGCACGCGCTCTGCGTCGTCGCTACCAACGGTACCAACGGTAGCGTTGCTACCCTTGGTACATATTTAAACGCTCCCCCGCCCGCCGTCGCCCCCTATGCTTACTCTCCCGCCCGCCGCCTCTCTCATCATTCTTCGTTATTACACAATCGTCAATTGTGGGCCCCTCTTTATTTCTCTCTTCCTCCTATCATAACAATGTGTGACCTGCCACGACTCGGCTTCTACAAGCGTCCACTGTGCTACCGCTGCGCCCACGGCGCATTGCCACGCTCCTGCTGTTACGGTCTTACCATCACGCGTCCCGTCACTCCCCGCACCAATACCGTCGTGCCCCGAACATTCGTTCGCCCAGAAGCGCTCGCTCCCCCATGTCCCTCCTATCACAATGCCTTGCCACGCACGCTCGCCATCATCACCGACATGTTCGCCCTGTACAACCTGTACAACGGCGCCGTCGTCTTGCAGTTGGAGCGCATGGGCATATATGCGCTCCACTCCCGACTCGCTGTATCCGCAGGTTGGCCCTTGCTGGTCGAACGCAACTTAATTCCCCTCATCATGAGCGCCGTCAATTCGCTCGAGGTCGTCGTACACGATTTCCATCTCGTCGAGCAATGCGGTCCTGACGACACTGCCGATTTCCTTGCGGGCCAATTGGAACGGGAGCCGGGCACCCTCACAGTTGTCGTCACCTTAATCACCCTCATCAATCACGCACCGTCCAATGAAGATTTACCGGTCAAGTTGGAACAGTCCGTCACCAGATGGATGACCTACCGTTTCCGCCACTCCCCAGATCTCGACGCCGTGTTCCGCACTGAGGTCGACCGCATGGTGCAAGTCATCAAGCAGACTGACCTGCCCGTGCTGCATTACCTCGACGTGCGTGACAGTGTCCGTCGAGACCTGGGAGTAAACGAGCTCGACCTCATCGCAATTGCCATCCAGGCCGCGGGCGAAGCCGGATTCGAAGCTGTCGGTGACAAGTGGATTCGAGAAATCACCGTACAGCTGTCTCCCGTTGGAAGGGGTATCCTAATTACACCCACCCCCACCCCGCGTGGCATCCTGCTTGGGCTCCTCGGCCGCATGATGGTCGTGCACGGCACCTCAATACATGGCCTTCCAACCGGCGATCGATGGTATGCCGAAACGGAGGTCGAATACTGTACCGATGCGCAGTCGCGTCTGAGCCTGTTGACGCAATTCCGATGTAGTGAACGACATATGATTCGCCAACCAGTGCTCAAGCATTCCATTCGTGAAGTCCCCCGGTGGATGTCAAAATTCTTGGAGACGCTTGTTCGAGGGGAACACGAAGTCACAAGCAAGGCCTACTCGGAAATGATGGATGTGAAAAACTCCGATGTTTCCCCGGACGGCCGCCAGAGTGCAATAGTGTATGAACGCTACTTCAGACGGCTGGGCGATGAAGAAGGTAGTGGCAGGTCCAGCATGCTCCGTAGGTACGTGTCGATGAGGTCGATGGTGCGAATGGCTGTGCACGCGAAGAATGCGAAGGAGTACAACAGATTGATGGCAGGGAGAATCATCGGCACGTTTGAGATAGACCGATTAGATATTCGAGGCCTTAAATGGCAGATGGTGCTCGATAAGAACGAGGTGGGCCTTATTGTGTCTCAGGTTTCAGGGGAAGAGATACCCTCAGACCTCATCGACTTCATCTTGAAAACGGTCAACGACACACAACCACTGGACAACTTGCAGGCCGTTCCTAGGGGTAGTAGCATGGTGTATATGTGGCCAGTGACCCGTATAGACGAGGGCGCACATGCATCCTGGCGCTCGGAACCCTGATTCCCTCGGCCTTGTTCTAACTTGTCGTAACTGATCGCCGATATAAACTCTCAATTGGCTGTTGAATATATCATTCCATTAGATCCATCTCATTCGTGAGGGCCTTCTGCATTCCTAGTTGCTTACCCAGAGTCCATCAGCACTTCAAGAAACTGCAAGTGTGCGGAGCGTATTCCTTGCTAATCGTCATTGGTGGCGAACACATGTCACAAGAAATATTCAAATCAGCTCCACCGACTGTCCAATAGGGGCGACCGAGAGTTGAGGGCCAAGTTAGCTAGCTCGGAGAGCAGATTGCAACCGACTTATCCTATTCTTGGTCTCGCCATCCAGAGCCGAATTCACTCGCGTGTGTCCAACCAACCGAGCGAATTTTTCTTCGAGTTCCTTGGTGAACGGCAGCGAGATTGTGTCAAGCAGACCCGACACAAACCGTCTCAGGTGTGCTTGGTCAATTCTTTCATCGCCTGCCCATTTGTCGAAGAACGCGTCTACAACTTCCGGAGCCATTTGTATACGAGCCAGAGATATAATGTACTTGACGTACATATCACGCATGTCTTCAATCTGTGTGATGTCCAGTCCGTCATAATCCCGGACAAACGCTTCGTGAACGGCATCCAGGATCTTTGGCCGAAGCTGGACATGCGTTTCCGCAACAGCTTGAAGGAAGGCCAAATGCTTTGGTGCGGTCATTATCAGCGCTCTAGCATCTGAACTTCCTTTCAGACCTTCACATGCCCACATATACACACCATACGCCATTAAAGGATTGCTGACAGATTGAACTAATGTCTTTGCATGACCTCGCCGTATTTTGAACCATGGGGTCCCTGGAGGGCAGGCTTCACAAGCTGCTACCACAATGTTAATCCTCTCAGTACCTGACTTGAGATTATTCCTGAAGCTCTCTCTTAGGGAGGAGTTGTCCAGGACAGCTCGAATATCCTGTTCGGGCATAGTCCTAAACATGTCGATGTACGTCAATAGCAACACAAGGCATTTTCTCCTGTCAATATCCGGAACTCTTTCAGTCGCATACGAACGATGGTAATGGCTGAACGTAGCGTTCATGATGCCTTCAACGATCTCCATGTGGCAGAGGAGTTCGATGCAAAACGTCTTCTCTTTGACGGAGAAGTCGAGAGTTGCGTTAACTACCGAATTCGAATTACCATCTGGGATCATATCCGACGCACCAATATCCCCGAGGAGGAAACCGTAAACGCCGACCAGAGTTTCTATCTCCTTTGAATAAGACCGTTTCCCTCCCTCGCACACTAGAATACTTACAAGTGCGTCTACGACAGTTCGACTTACGGCGGCCCCTGCAACGGCAGCATCGATCATTGCAAACATTCGAAACAACTCGTGCCTCTTCTCCTGTTCCGATACTGATGTGGTTGTAGTTGCCCTCTCGACTACGGCCTTCCTCACTTCTTCTCCTACTCTCGTATAAACGCCTGTTGTTAGCTGCTGGCTGGCATTCCGTGACATGTAGCAGAGAAAGCGAGTACCAACAACAAGCGTGTGCTCATCGTACGAACATAAAGCGGTGACTCGTTCGAACAAGGCCTGTAAAGATACATCCGTTTGACAAGCAGAGGACTCAAAGAATTTGGAAAACTGTTCTTGCAACGCTTTGACAAATACTTGTTCCGACGAGACGGTGCTAAGACTTAAATCGGCGTCCTTCAACCTCTTTTCGCGCATGAGCATATCATAAAGAAGGCTCTTCTTGTGGCGAAGGGCCATTTCGCTGACGACGGGACTCCATCTGCTCGAAGATACGATGGTTGCAAGAAATTCTTTCGCGCCGGGTTTGGCAAGTGAGTCATCCAACTTGGGAATAATGTTGGCCTCATTTGCAGTGAGGACGGTTTGAAACGCCTTTTCGAGAGCTTGAATTCCATTACCATAGGAGTCAATCCACTCGATAAGAAGTCGAATCATATCTGGAAGCCCATCGTAGCTTTGGGATAGAGTTTCGCATGCTTCCGTGAGGTTTCCGCCAGCGCTGACATACGACCTTAGTTCCTTTTCAATGTTTTCATCTAATATGGCATCAACGCCCTCAAAGAAATTGAGGGAGGTACTCATGAGTAGAGCGGAGTGGAGAGACGATCAGCCAGCGCTAAGCAGCTTCACAGCGCATGAGTGAGGACCTTTCTTAAATACAACGGTTGTTCACCGGAGTGAACCCCCAACGCTGGGGGCGTCGTGGCTCGGTCGGGAATGCGTGCAGATCTTTGTGGTTGCTAGATACTTATTCGGTGGGTCCCACCAGTGTGGACTCCGGATTATCCACAGCGGCGTTGAAGGGTGGTGTTTGTTGTCCTCATCAGAAATGCTTTCATCACATACTGTAGAAAGCCCCACCACTGGCTTTTCAGGAAATATGAAATATTTACATTTCCGCAAAACAAATTGGACTGTAAGATATCGCCAAACTGTAAGGACTGCTTTGTTTTTCCGTCGACGGCGGCATGCGCAAGAAATCGACGTCGTCCACCACTTCACCACCGTCATCGCCATCGCCGCCGATCCCCTCTTGATCGCGTTGCTTTGCACCCGGCCCCGAGCGCGTTGGAGCAACCCGTTCATCACCGTAACATACTTCTCAGCTTCTGAAGGAGTCTTTAACTCACAATGGTAAGTGCATAATGAGATCTGCCGCCCGAAGCGTATTGCTATGAGAATGGAAATCTGACTAGCAACCCTTGCCATCTTCATGCAATGACTCAACTACATCGAATTGGCGCTTCTGCCTTTATAGACGAAAGGAACCTCAAGTTTCGGAAAGCGTACGAGCAAGACGCATACCCTTTGCGTGCGATGCGGACGCCGATCATACCACATCCAGAAGAAGCAATGTGCTTCCTGTGGCTACCCGTGCGCTAGGAAGAGGACGTACAACTGGTCCACCAAGTCGAAGAGGAGGCGCACTACGGGTACCGGTCGCCTTCGCCACTTGCGACACGTGCCTCGCCGCTTCAAGAACGGTTTCCGTGAGGGCACAGTCGCCCAGAAGATCACCTCTGTGGCTTAAGATTTTCTGTCACGCGCGGCATCGCCATTTTGCGCATTTCCACTGTTCGTATAAATTGTGACTCGTAGCTCAACTGCCTGTTGTTTTACCCTCTACCACGCTTTGGTAGTCTTTACTTTTGCTTCCGTCGTTGCATATTCTACAGCGGATCAGGTAGAGAAGAATATGTTAACCCGCTCTTGGATCCAGCTGCCCTGGATGCGATGCTGCTGTCCGCCAGCTTTCTTCGCTTTCTTTTAGACGCGTTGCATGCGGACGGCGTCTCCATGTTTTGTGCTTTCTTTTCGACGCTTCAATCCGCGTAGCTATGCTCCTGTACTTCGGTTTTCATACCCCCCCCCCCCCCCCCCCCCCCCCCCCCCCTTCGCTTACTTCTATACACTGCTTCTGAGAGCCTTCATCACATCTTCCTCTACCTGTCCTTTGTGCGTTGGTCCATAGTCCCTCGCGTACAATCCTTTCCGTATTGTTCTTCTCGCAGTCCTTGCAGGTACTAATGATTGCATTTCACAACGCTCCGCATCCTCGGCTCGTGTCCTTGACCACCTTGCCAACTGGTACTCTTCACGTACTTGTCAGGGCTGTGCCTTTGTCGAATTGCTTCCATTTGGCCAACGAGGACACTCTGTTTCTGGAAGGGAAGTTAGCTATGCGCTCGCCATCGCAGTAGCCCCATATTATAGTGTTTCTTTTGAACGGAAAGGATCAAAAGCTTACATACAACATCATGCAGTGATGGTGACCAGTCCAGAAACAAAGGGTGAAGTCGGATGAGCTGAGTTACTTGGGCTGTGTATTTACCTGTTTCCTGCCTATCTTTGTGCATGTTTGCAACCCTCGATTTGGATTTGTTGCCGTTTGCGTGTACAACTCCATCAACGTTCCTCTCGCACCTCTTCTGATGCTCCAACGCCATTCTAATGCAAGAAATCGCTGACAGTGAGGCTGTTCGGATTGGTATAAAAAGAGCATCCTGCCACATCACCCCACACACGGCTCGCCACATCACCTAAAGTCTTGGCCTCGCGTTTTTCTTCCGCCTTTTCCACTTCCTCCCTTTTCTCCTCTTTCTCTCCTTCATCTCCTCCTTCTTTCCTCCATCTTTTGTGGATTCGTAACAGTTCTGGACTCGCTTACTGTGCGGCGTGTTTTGCATCCCCTCTCCCATGCAAATCCCTGGCTTGCTTAGAGTGCGACAGGTTTTGGGAAGGGTTGTGCATCCCCTCAACCATGCAAATCCCTAGCTTGCTTAGAGTGCGACAGGTTTTGGGAAGGGTTATTGCACCAGTGTGGAGGGCATTCTGGGTCGCAAAACTGCCGTTGCCGTTCCTGATTAATTACTTGACTGCGTGTCGTGGTTCGTTCAGGTTGCCAGATTTATTCTGGGACGCAAAGTATGCGGCAACGGTCCTGGTCGCTTAAGGTGCGACAGGTTGTAAATGGTTTCCCGTTTGTCTGGCCAATGTGCAGAGTGAGCGTGCGTGCGTGCGCTACGCCACCATGAAAATATTTATGTACCCTGTACTGGCTTATCACAAGGGAGTTTTCGGTAGGCAGCTGGAATGACTTTTCTTGGGCTCCAGAGAGCAGAGAGAGAATCATGTGGAAACAGTTGTACAACTGAAGTGACTTCGAATATAATTTACAGCGTCCGGAGTATCAAACTTACTAGAAGTACTCTCACGTAATTGTTTCGAACATTCTTCCTTTCACGCGAATTGTCGAACTTGTCGTTGTTCTTTCGTCTTCTTACGTGCGTTTTAGTACTCCTTATTTCGCAGCAATAAGAAGACTGCACTACTGTAGCCTTCTCTCTTAAAGAAGGCCGAAAACTTTAACGACCGTTCCTTTATCACTTCTATCATCGTCTTACCTATTCTCTCTTGTGCGGGAGGCAGCTTGTTCCTGCGAGAACAGTTTGAAGTGACACCGATACAAAACGTGGTATACATCTTTCTTGACTCGTGTACCGTAGCCACATCGCATCGGCTTCTTGTCGACATAATGAGCGTCTTTGTTCATTTTCTTCAATACGCTGGTAGGCTCAACCAATATAGTAGAGAAAGGGAGCAACGCAGCTATCGACAATTTGTTGTACGGATTTTTATTCGGAACCTTTCGGAGAACTATTGGGGCTGGTGCTCAGAAGTGTGCTCACCCAATGAGTCTACAACTGGCGAAGAATTGTTGTGGTAGTGTAGTCTGTCTTTCTTCGGATTGAGAACCATTTCCTAGCGAGTTTCTACGGAAGTGGCGAATACGGTCTTCCTCTTTGTTCTAATGTGGACTTCAGTTCTATACTACTGGCCCAGTCGCACTAGACCAAAGCCAGGCTTGCGGGGAATTTTTTTTGCAGCAGGGCATGTTCTCGCCCGTTCCGTCAAGAGACGAGAAAGGGCGAGCAAGGAGGCCATGTGAGAAGATGAAGAGCAATAGTATATTTCTACCTCTAGATTGGTCAGGCCCTTACGAATGATTGTAAATCCAGGAAGTAGTGACCGAATCAACGAGAATGTAGTCTATTTGTATACATACATCATGAATTCGACTATCTTTAGATATAGGAAATGATGAGGTAACGTTACCCTCCAATTGGTGTGCCATGAACTCGGCTGCCTTCGAGAATACTGAATAGCGCATACCTGCTACTCTAGGTGTCCTCGAACAGAAATCATATTCGGCATGCATCTGGGAACAGAGTGGGCCGATACCATCATGTTACTATATCGCTGTTTCAATTCTTTTCAGTCAAGTCCCGCACTCGTGACTTACAAGTCGAAGGCTTCGACCGATCGCTCTCATCCGGTGAGTTCGCTCCTCGTTTCAGGGAATGGTTGGCCAGTTACCAGGGAAGATGTGCTGAACGAGAATCTTTGTGTCAACAGAGGCCTCCCTCGGGATAGAGAAAAGAAATCAGAAGCGCGTAAAGGAAAAGCAGAAGAAGCCTCGATAACACCGGCTCATGCGCACCAAGCTTGCCGGACGTGTTGCAAATGTAAGTTTGACCACTCATAGATGATCCGGTACATACAGATGTATCGATTCACAGCTTTGTGCGAACGTACGTTTTCCTCCCTGGATAACAAGAGAATACGTACCATTGAGAACAGAAGGACTAGCTCTACCAACGAAGGTATACCAAGGGTAATCTTCAGTGTAGATCAACTGGTAGGAAGTTCCTACTAGGAACGTTACCGTTGGTACACGTAGCCAGCCCTTCATACACTGGCTGTGGCAGGGACGAGCACCAGATGACGTGGCAACTGGAGCGTGCACGTGATGCACGTTTTGATCTCCGAACGCACGTTTTTTGAAATGAGCCGAATGGCGCCAAAATGTGAATCGGCAGATACAAAGCGTAATACAAATGCAGCCTGCGCCACCCCTGGCCTGCGCCTCCCGACGCGCTTTGCGACAACCCGCCGAACGGATAGCCCGACAGTCGGACAAGTCTTCAACAGTCTTTCCACCCTCTCACCGCCGACGTACATGGCTCCCGCCCAGCACACGGAGCCATCCCCGCCCAAACCGCGCCGCAACGCCAGGCAGCTTGCTTCGCGGCTAGCACGACATGGCGCTGCGGCTGCACGTCCTGTGAGAGCCGCGCAAGCACAAAGACGCCAGCTCGTGTCAAGCAGCACTATCAACGACACGCTAGCATTGCACTCGGAGATTCCGTCCTTGCAGTACGCCCAATGGACCTTAGCTCGTCGTCGGGCTTGGGATAGACGCTTCTCGGATCCTTTCTCCTATTTCTATCACTACTGTCACCCCAAGTTTGATTCAAAACTCGGCCGCTGGGATATCCAAGAGCACTGCTTGTTCTTGTCAGCCATTTCTCGAATCCCGCCAATCGAGAAGAACTGGCCGGTGGTGAGCCTTCTTGTGCCGGGCAGAACAGGCTCCGATTGCAGAAGATATTATCATCGAATCGGTCGGGCAGGCTTAATCACCGTCAGGGGCACTCTGAGGAAGCGCCTCTTTTGTATTGCTTCTATCAGCACTTTCGACGAGAATGGTAACAAGAATGGTCGTTTGTCCAGTTCAAACCCTCTCTTCCGCAAAAGTGCCTTGAGAAGATTCTGGCCTTCTGAGCTGCCTCCTGTTGATGACTCACTATTGAAGCCTTTCAAGCCTCAACCGGACGGTCTTTCAAAAGAGCAGCTTGATGCCGTCACACATGTTCCGGCCCATTATGAAGAACATCACCGAAAGGGATACACGATCAGGAGCTTCCCAAGATACAGTTCGGAGGAAGAACTTGTCAAGCAAGCAAGGAGCAGGCCGGTTCCATGTCGCCTCCCACTCCGCCCAACTCTGGAATGCGTTGGGGCTACTGAACCGTTGACCATAAAGAAACAGGAGCCCCTGCCGAAGGTGAAGAAGAACGGAAACAGTAAGGTCGCGTCCGCATTGGAATCCCGTCAAAAAGACAAGAAGAGAAGTGGTAAAGTCAGCTCTTCCGGATCAGCAGAATCCGCTGGAAAACTCAAGTTGCCACGACCTTCTCCTCAACACGGGACCTCGTCCATCGATTCGAACAAAGAAAAATCGGCAAGTGGAACGAAAGCACCACGAGTAAAGAAAGGAGATGGGGCTATGCTTAGAAGGAAGCAGTATTCCGCAAGTGATTGTACCAAAGCGAACGGAGTGAAGCCGCTCGACAACGCACCGAACCTCGTGCAATCATCAACAGTCAGTGATATGAAGGAAGCAAATCCGAGAGCTATGGTTTCTATGAAACAGAGAGTCTCAGGCGTTAGGTCTCAAGGTTCAGGTACCACGGCCCAGGTTGCAAGGCAAAGAGAATCCAGGAATATCCTGGAAGTGGAAGCACATTCCCGTGTCTATAATGTAGTTGTGCCAAAAAAACAGATGCCAACGGGCAGCTCTTCGGACACAATGATTAAATCTGGTGATCGTGGTGGTCAGACTCAATCCACTAAGAATCATGGCACTGGTAATGGCGATGTTGAGGATCCAGATTATGTAATGGATATGGTTCTTGTTGATGGGTCAGAATACTCTCCACAGTTGGAGATAGGCGATACTGGGAAGGAGACCGGGCAGCGCAACCAGAAGCGCGTCTTAGCTCCAAGTCGTTCGGAGAGGGCATCAATCTCCTTCCTTATCAATAGTGAAGAAGACGAGACAAAAACGAAACGACCACGAGTTGAAGGCGGAAGGACAGAAAGATCCTGCAAGGGAACTTTGCATCGAGATCGTCAAAGCTCAGACAGGGACAAAATGGAGGAAATGGGTCTCCTTTTGCGAATATTTGCTGAAACCGTTGACGAAACAGGAAAGACTCTCGGGCATCAATTTGAGCGAAACAGGTTGCTACAGAGATACAACGAGTTCGTTTTACGGGTAACGCTACGCTCAAGAGTAAGAGAGGGTTCATGGTCTCCTGCTGTGAAGCTTCTTCGACCAAACATAGAACGGAACACAATCACTGAAGTAGTCCACGAATCTCTTTGTTGTCCACGGTGTCTCGATGACACTCTGGACAGTTGGAGGGGACAACTCAATGAAATGATGGAGAGGCAGCATGCCGAATTGATTTCGGCGCTTAGAATTGCTGAAGTCATGTACGTGTAGAGATTGTGCGTAGGATACACGTTGTGCCACAAGCTTTTTCCTTAAACACGATGCAGTCTTACGTGGGTGTTGCTTCACTGAATGGGCGTGTCTAAACACACTGTGTCTACAAGAGTAGGACAAACCAAAAACCCATTTCAGGTGAGCAGGTTGGGAGGTCTGCCGTTAACATGCACGCCTTCAACACGCACAAAGCTTCAGAACGGGTGCGGTCGAATGCCGCTTTTCGGTTGCTACACACATAGGCATGTTCTATCCTTGTAACTGTTCAGCTGCTAATCTGTCGTTTCATAGTGATGCCTCTCCGGTTGGATTTCTCTTCTTCAACGTCTTTGGAAAAGACTACATCCTTATCCACAGCTCCTATTGGAACCAACGTCTTTATCGATACCTGTGGACAGCCCAGAGAACCTTGGGACAAATAACCTTCGTTCATTCATTCATCTAACGTCGAATAAACCAATTATCCCGTACATCTTTCATGTTCATTGTCAAAGCTCTTACTCTCGAGACAGAGACAAGACGCAGAGCTTGCACATGATGTCTTGAATGGCAAGAATGCTGTAGCTAGACGCAAATGAGGGCAGTTTCGTGAACGAAGTTTGGGGTTGCGTCATAATTCCGACAAAAGTTGAATGGTTGGCGTTCGAACGTTGGATCGCTAATTTGTGCTGCTCGCTAAGCTGTTGTGATATATGTGGAAGCTCAGTGCAAGTGACTGTCACCCACATCTCCCTGACTATCTGAACGGGCATACTAGTGCAGTTGTGCTCACAACCAAGAATGGGGCCATTCTGACATCAGGATAGTGACAATGCATTTTATTCACTCTCCCAGTCGCTCATAATGGTGAAACGTTGGCTACCCTGTCACCACCCTGCACAATTAGCGAACTGCTATGTTACAGAGCCTTTATAGCACTTCGATGAGCTGCAGTTCGCTTCAGAAAGGTCGTTGTAACGGCTTTTGCTTCATATTCGAACTCTAGAACCAAGTGTTCAACTTAGGATACTGGACCAGATCAGAAGGTGAACCCACAAGACTGTGGGTTCACCTGTGGGCCACAGTAGATAAGTAATCATACATAACTTGGCCTAACTTCATCCCGAGTTCGAAGTTGAGGCAACAAGATGGAACATGTGCTGTCCTTAGGTTTTATTGTTAAAGCTCGAAATGTGGAACGAGAGGAATAATCGGATAGAGGCCACAGAGCCTGAGCTCGCCCAGCCGTTGCAATATCTACAGTACCATACGAAACGAACGAACGAACGAAATGAATTTTACGTATGTCTAGAGAGGCCCATACGAAGCAGTTATGTCGTATCTAGATAGATATGCCTGTCGTGGTAGTTGATCTGACACGGGATTCGCCTGCTGTTCTCTTTGTGTAGTTCGTTCCCACCGTAAATTGTTCCGAAGGCCGTCATGCAGCACACGCCATTCAGGCCAGGCGTGAGAAACCTTATCACAGACGTTGCAGGCCTCAAGGTAGGCAACGCAGAGGACCATGAAATCAAGACAGGCACAACAGTTTTGGTCGGCAACGAACCGTTTGTAGGCGGTGTGCACGTGATGGGCGGCGCGCCCGGTACACGCGAAACAGATGTTCTGGGTGCGGACAAATGCGTTGAGAAGGTGGACGCGTTGGTGCTTTCAGGCGGATCAGCTTTTGGACTGGACGCAGCCGCAGGCGTGATGGACGGGCTGTTTGGTGCGGGACGAGGGTTCAAGCTCGGCGCGGCACGAGTGCCTATCGTACCTGCAGCCATATTGTTCGACTTGTTGAACGGCGGTAATAAGGACTGGGGCCAGAATCCGTACCGCAGGCTGGGCGTACAGGCGCTCGAGAAGGCATCGGAAGAGTTTGCACTTGGCAGCGTTGGAGCGGGGACGGGAGCACGCACGGCGAATTTGAAAGGCGGGCTTGGGTCAGCGTCCGTTGTACTTGAGAGTGGAGTGACGGTGGGAGCGCTTGTTGCTGCAAACCCACTTGGGTCGGTTGTCGGCAGCGACGGCACGTTCTACGCAGCGCGTTTCGAGATGGGTGAAGAGCTTGGTGGACAGAGAGTGTCAGCGGCAACGATCAGTTTTGGCGACACGCTAGCAATGCAAGACGTGGTGGCAGGAAGGCAACACACAACGCTGGGCATTGTGGCCACGGACGGTGCGCTTTCGAAAGCCGAAGCTACGCGCATGGCGATTGCGGCGCACGACGGCATTGCCAGAGCGGTGATGCCTTCACACACACCGCTGGACGGCGATGTTGTGTTTGGGGTGTCCACGGGTGAGAAAGCGCTCAAGGCGCATGACGAAGTGGTGCTCGGCCATGCCGCTGCCAATTGCGTGTCGAGAGCCATCTTGCGGGCGATTTATGAGGCAAGAGCTGAGAAGTATGACGTTTTGCCTACATGGCAGCAAAGATTCGGCAGTGCGTAAGTGCGAATGATTTCTCATGAGGGAGACCATCGACTGTCATGGTCTCAAGGGCGGCACAACGTGGCCCGTGCAGAGCGCCTTGTCGTGGTGTGCGCCTCTGCCGATGACCCATAACGAGGGTGAATGAAGAGGTAAGATATGACGAACATGAATAGGAACATGGGATACAACGGCGATGATTGTCGGTAGCGAGATGCTCACGCAGACGAGAGCACCTTTAAGACCAAACGCCAACGCTGTTTTGTCGCTAGCTTGTCAAAGAGGCGTTATAGTGTAGGTGTGAAGAAGAAGAGATACAGTAGTAGAACGTTAACCTTAGCAAGGGTAAAACGCTACACGGTACTGTACAACTGAACAGATCAACGAATGCTGTGCTACAGATGCGCGCAGCGGGAATGGAACTCATGTCTCTCGGGGTCGCGTCAGGGGCACTCGAGCGTTTTTTCTTGCCCCTGTCACGGTGCCTAGTCACAGTCACGCCCAAGTTGCGCATCTGCTACCCTTGGTAACGTTTGTGCTCGAAGCCAACCTCAACCAAGCGCTGATCTCATCACCAATTCTTCTTCATATCGCACCTTTATCCACAGCACATCTTCTACGAGCCAACGAGGCCGCATACATTTGGAGAACATGAAACATTGTGTGCAAGCGTTTCTTGCGCCAGCACCTATCGCCCGATCGTCATTTCAGAACAAGGCCGTTTCACAAACAGTACCAACGAGCTACGTTCGCCGTACGACACATGTACCACCGCATCCAACCGTAATTCGCCTCACTCCAACCGCGTTAGACTCTCTCGTACTTACCGAACAAAACGTTAACCAGGCCTTAGACGAAGTCAAAGTCAAGCTTGGCAGCATATTCGGAAACAGCCACGAGAACCGAGAGGTAGGTATAACTGGCGATGTTGTGCTTGCAACCCTGGACGGTCCCGTGGTAGTGCTCCGTCTACAAGGCCGTTTCTGGCACAAACGTTCAGATGTGGTACGTTCTTCGCCAATTTCTTCCTCATATGCGCGTTTTGCGCCCGATATTCTATCGCTGCCGAGTCTTTGTGTTTTGTTTCCATTCACTAATTGTGCCACCTTCGTCTTGTACACAGCTTGCAAGGGTATCTGCATACCTCATGGAACGCATTCCAGAAATCTGCGATGTACAGATCGAAGAGGAACAGCAGTTACAAGATTCAGAGGCGGAGGGCATCCGCCTCGCGTAGGCGCGTGCAACCGCCAGTAGATGCATCATCGAAATTAGTCACCGCAGCTGCCATCTTCTTGTCGTACCACGTACCATTCAGCGCCTTATAATGCCATGTATTTGTTCAAGTTCTGCTGTACTCAGAGAGTGTGCAAGCTCTGAAGCGTGTCGCTCGGCAGCAAGCACTGCTATCTTCTCGGCTTCACTGCCGTTGATTAACCACTGCTTCTCAGTAATATACCGTTTCATCTCCTTGCCTTGCCGTATAATGTCCTCCCTTCTCTCCAGCTGCTCCGCTTCGTGCTCTTTCCGGAACTGCTCATGCTCCATTTCGTCCATACCCACAATAGTGTCCAACGCCTCTTCCGAATTGGAATCACACTTTATCCAGTGAAACAACTTTTCCTTGCGAAACCATTTCAGCTGTTCCTTCGCATATCCTCGGGTTACTGCCTGAAATCCCTCCAGAAAAGAACGGAAAGCGCGAATAGCTTCTTCGGAACGCTCATCACTGTTTGCAGCTTCGGGTGAACCAATGTGCGCTTGCGTGTTTTGCTTTTGACATGCAAGCGCTCTTTCTGTAAGATATGCAATAGTCTGACGGTACCCGATAGCAAATGCTGGAGATGCAGCTGCTATGCGCAAACCGCGGCAGAGCAGAAGACGACAAATTTCTGTGAGAATGCTTTTCTCCATAAGCTGTTCATGCTCTCCTGTTAAATTCCCTCGAGGAAGCACCATCTCCTCACATCGCGCGTCAATTCTCCGATTCAAAGGAATGCGCTCATCGTACAAGAACACACATCTAAAGTCATAGTCCAGAGTATCGCTCGAGTACCGGGTCTGAGGAGCACCGCCTTGTAAGGGCATGTCTGTCATTGGCGTACCAGTGGACTCGACAATTTCCAGAGCTCGCCCCAAACGATACCAGTCATTTCTTGAGAGCACGGCTGCACGAATCGGATCACGTTTTGCCAAGAGAGCAAGTCCTGCCTCCCAGTCATCGTGCACACTGCTCAGCGCTTCCTTGACTCTGGTCTTGACGTGCTCATCCGCACGAGGTGTTGCGGGGGGACCATAAACGAACCATCGCACATACATCATAGTTCCGCCAACGACGACCGGGAGACGTCCTCGCTTTATGACGTCATCTACCGCCTTTCTGGCGGCTCTGAAGAAGTCTCCGGCGGTAAAATCATCACAAGACGGGTCGGCAATATTAATCATGTGATGTGGAACCAAGGCTCGCTCTTCTTCCGATGCTTTATTCGCTCCGACGTTTAAGTATCTATACAGTTGAACTGAATCTGCTGAAATGATTTCACCCTGTAACATTTGACAAAGCTGAAGTGCTGCAGCGGACTTTCCCACTGCCGTAGGACCCGCAATCACCACAACCGTCGGTCTCGGTGATGAAACTGCTTTCTCAGGAGATGATAGGTGAGAGGCACCTGCGCACATAGGTCGTTTACCGCCCGACATTATCAGTCTAATAAACGCATATCGCATGCTTGCGGGAACAGATCGGAGATGTCTAGTGTGTTGCTGCTTCGCTTGGGTGTAGAGCAACCGAGGAGTTTTAAACTGCCAGGGTGTGAGCGACTACATCAATCGCTCTTAGCTTGAACTTAAACCGCAGAAAGCGCTGTTGGATTCAATGCTGTTACATGACGACTCAAACAATATCCTTCAACATCATCGACACGAACGTCATGGCAGAGCAGCTTCGCGTCACATGCAGCGGGATCGTCACTAGTAGTAGGACTTGGAGCGGACAGCTCAGCTCTTCAGGTCAGGTCTTTGATGTGTTGGAAACTCAAAAATTCGAACTGAATTCAAAAACTGGCTGATCTTGCAAAAGCCGTCTTCAAAGCGCGATGATGCGCCATCATTTTGCTTTACCCTTGGTATATGTGATAACAGGGAGCGCAGTTTCCCCTGTAGGTGGGAATTTATTGTTCCCCGTTGTTGAGAAAGGAGCCGCCTCTTGTAGCTTTTAACTAGAACAACAAGACTGTCTGAACATGATGATTGACGAACAGGCGGTCATCAGCGCCGAGCGCTCAGTGGAGGCCGTAACCTGGCTTCGCAACTTGCTCACCACACAAGTGTCAGCCGAAGAAGCCACGCGTCAAACCGCCAGCCTGCAAGCCACGCCAACGGCCATTCAAACCATTGAAGCAGTCCGCAAAGTCGTGGAGCACCGACAAGCACAGCAACGGCAAACAAACAAAGCGCTCGACGCACTCGCCAAGCAATACGACAGTGTTCTACAGCAATGGGAGGACGGCGGCGCGAGCATATTGCGCGACGTGCTCGACCCCGACGCGCTGAGCGAAACGCACAAGCTGGCAGATGTGTGCACCGCGCTCAAACTGGAGCCGGAACGCGCGCTGTCGCGCGTGCATCAGATGAGCGCGCTGTCGCGGCTGGCGGAGCAGTATCTGGCGGTGGACCACAGACACACGCAACGAAAGTTCGCGTTGGGGACGGCGCAGCAGGCGGTTCGCGACGCGGTGGACGAGCTACGAAACGCAATAGCAGTGCTGCAGCGGGTGTCGGATGAGGTGCAGACGCAAGAGAGGGAGAAGGGAGCTATGAGCGAGCGCGAGCAAGCGCTGCGGCAGGACATTGACAAGTACGGCGCGCAGAGGAAGGAGGCGGAGGATGAGGTGGGGCGCACGGGGTTGCAGGCGCAATTCACGCACGCGAAGATCGCGCAGGATGGCGAGCGGTTGCGGCAAGTGGAGCACAAGCTGGAGGTGGTGAAGCTGCAACTGGAAAAATACCACGGCATGCCAGCGGTAAGTGCAAGTGTTGTTTTAACAGCGTTGTGCGCGAAAGCACGTCTGACGTTTTTGTTTGTTTGTATTGTGGGTTGCTGCGTGCAGGATATGGATATATGCGGTGAGATGGTGTCGGGTATGAAGAAGCAGATTGATGAGATTGACAGGGAGATTGAGGAAGCGATCAATTCAATGAACTGAGGGGATGAAGGTGCACACGACGGAGTTACTTGTTGGGCGCTGGTACAGTTGCTGTTGCGATTGAGGATGTGGCGGACGACTGTTGCTTGAGCTTTTGCAACGCCTGTTCTGACGGCGGCAGCGGCTCCTGTTTGGATAAAGGTGTGTGCGTGAGCAAATGTACAAGAAAAGGCGGTGAGTGAGCGCATGCGAGCGTGTGTGTGTGGGTATGAACTGGAGACGTACCATGGAGTCCAGATCGCCGGGCGCTTGGCTCTTGAGGTGATGCATGGTGAACAAGTAGATGCCGACGGCCGACACGCCCAGAAAGGCGCCGATCTTGGCGTTTGCGGAAGCCATGGCAGCAGCCAGACGGGTGTGGGGGGGAGTGTAGCGAAGAGCGCAACGACGGCGAAGGCGAAGACGAAGACGTGGTGGGGTTTTAGCACCCCACCAATACAGCGATATTAAAGTTGTGTGGGTATAAAGGGCACTTTTGTGGTGCGCGCGCGACGAGGCGGAGGATGTGTTGTTGGCGGAAGCTCATGCGTACGTGCAAACTGGCGCACCGGTCCGAGCCGGTCCTTTGATGGCACGTGGAGAAGGTCTGGGGCTGTGCGCGTGACATGCCCGAAAGGGGCGTCTCGCTAAAGCGAGGCCCGACTTAGATGAAATGACAGACGTTGTACCAACACGGGACAGCGTCCTCCCCTGCGATGCTGGGCTAGCAGAAGAAGCCGTGGCGACGTGGACACGCGGCACACGGCGGATGCGCTGCCTCCGCAGGTGTGATTGGAACACGGGTTGGTCGCACACCTTCCACAACAGTCCAATGCGTGGGAAGCAGCTGCGTGCCCTGCGGAGGGCATGCAGCAGCTCAACTCAATCCAGACTACTCTTCGCGGCGATGCGTCGTCCGCCTCTTTTTTTATCCTTTACTTGTCGTTGTCGTTGTTGTTGTTAGTTTTTGGGTTAGAGGCGGCAAAAGGCGTAGTGATGCTCGTCGATGGTGGTGTACATGTGGCCATCGGACGCAAAGCCATCCAGAATCTCCTTGACGGTGGCCGGCGTGGCGCCGTGCGCGGCGGCGGCGTGTCGGGTGACCTCGTCCACGGTGACGCCCCTCTGCGCCACGTCCTTGTTCGACTTGACGTACTCGTACACCACCCTCTGCAGTGGGTTCATGGCCAGCCCGTCGTCCACGCCAGCGGCGGCGTCAAAGCTGTTGAGATGCGGCGCGGCCGAGACGGCGCGCGCGCCCATGGCGCCCATGGAGCCCGCCACTCCACCAGCGGCGACGGCGCGCGGCGGCGCGCGCGTATGCGCCAGAAAGCTGGACACCACGTCCAGCCGGTGGTACGTGAGCTCGTTGAAGTCGATGACGCGACGGATGCGGTAAACGGCCAGCGAGCGTGCGCCCTGCTGCACGCGCAGCGCGCCCACGACGCGCAGCCAGGCGCCGGGGGAGATCCAGGCGCGTTTGTGCGCGGCCATTTCGCTGGAGGCGATCTCGTCGTCGACGGGCATCATGTAGCTGGCGTGGATGAGCGCGGTGCAGTCGTCGAGCGTGAGCGCGATGGCGGTGACCTGCACGTCGGCGGCCACGATGCGCGCCACCAGCGTGAGCTGGTGCAGCTTGGCGCCGTTGACGCAGAACTTGTGCGCGTCGGTGGGGTCGGGCTCCGCCGCCAGCAGCTGCTTGATGGTGAGCGGCTGCACGCTCTCGGACGGCGGCGACGCGCCGTCGTCGGCGTGCGGTTGCGACGTGGGCAGGAAGCCCGCGCCCGGCTGCGAGTACGAGTTGTTGTAGTCGCCGCCTCCGCCGCCGCCGCCGCCGCCGCCGCCGCCGCCGCCGTAACCAAAGCCGTAGGCGGCGTTGGAGTGGTTGTTGTAGCCCTGCGCAAACGACATGGCTGTGAGATGTGGGGTGTGGGATGCGACGGGTGTGGGGAGTGGGGTGCGACGGGTGTAGGGAGGGGGGGGGAAAAGGGGGGGAGGCTCTCACAGCTGGTGAATAGAAGTGGGAAAAAAGCGCGCGAAAAGGGAAACGAAGAGAAAAGGCGAAATGGCGCCAAAACGGGAGCGGCGGGTGGGCGGCGGCGGGTGGGCGGCGGCGCGCGGCGGCGGGGGCGGCGGCGCGCGCGCGCGCTGACAGAAGGCGCACGCGCTGACGCGCTGACAGCGGGCGCGCGCGCTGACAGCGGGCGCGCGCGGTGCGGCTTTCCAACGCGCACCAGCGGCCCACGTGGAGCGCACGCGTGACGCGGCTGACGTGCCGCTACACGCGCGGCGGCGCGCGGCGCGCCACAACAACGCGCCACAACGCGACGCGCGGCGGCGCGGCGGCGGCTGCCAGCGCCCGCGTCACGCGGCGAAATTCAAACGCGCGGCGGCCACGCGCCACGTTGCGTCACGTCAACCGACGCGCGCCGCGCGCCGCCGCGCCCGCGCGCCGCGCGCAGCAGCCGCCGCGCGCCAGCAGCAGCAGCAGCAGCAGCAGCAGCCGCAGCCCGCCAGCAGCCGCTGCTCTCGCACGCCGCGCGCGCGCACACGCGCGCGCACGCATGCGCACGCACGCGCGTGCGTGCGCACGCGCGCCAGCGCGCACTCGCGCGCGTGCGCGCGTGCGTGCGCGCGCGCGTACGGCCGCCCGCCTGCGCGCCCGTCGTTGCTGCGCCGCCGCCGCCGCCGCTGCCGCCGCCGCCGCCGCCGCCGCCGCAGTCGCCGCAGCAGCAACGCAACGCAACGCAACGCAACGCAACGCAACGCAACGCGCGCGTCGTGGCGCCCCGCGCCTGCTGCGCGCCGTATCTGCACTGTAGTACATTGGCGTCCGCGCGCAGCCGTCGCCCGTCGTCGTCGCCGCCGCCCCGAGCGCGCGCGCGCGCGCCCGCCTCCGTCCCATGTCCACATCGCGCTCGCGCTCGCCGTCGCCGTCCTCGCCGCTGCGCGGCCCGCACTTCACCTCCGCGCTGCTAGCGCTCACGCACGCCGCCGCCGCCGCCGGCTACCGACTGCACTCCATCCACCTACACGCGCACCAACACCACCACCACCACCACCGCCTGTCCCTGCACCAGCCGCCGCTCCACCACCGCCACCCGCCCGCCATGCCGCTCGTGCGCGTCTTGCCTGCCGTGCCTGCCGCCCCTTCGCCGTTTGCGTCTCCGCCGCCCTCATCGCCGCCGCCGCCGCCGCCGCCGCAGCCGCCGCCGCAGCCGCCGCGTCGCTCTTCCAAGCGCGCGTCCTACTCGCCGCCCACCCACTCGCCAAAGCGCTCCCGCCTGGCGGAGCAACCCGCGCGCCGCTCCGTGCCCGCCGCCGCGCCGTTCGCACCCACCTCGTCCGCCTTTTGGGGCACCGTTCTGGACCACTCGCGCGCGCACCGCTCCGTCACGCTGCCCATCGTCCCATCCGCATCACCGCCGCCAGCGCAGCCACCACCACAACCACCGCAACCACAACCACCACCGCAACCACAACCACCACCACCACCGCCGCCGCCGCCGTTGCAGTCAATTGCGCACGCGCCGCTACACACGCCGCTCGCACCGCCGCCGCCGCCGCCGCCGCCGCCGCCGCCGCCGCAGCAGCAGCAGCAGCAGCAGCAGCCGCCGCAGTCGCTGCGCGCGCGCACGGGCGCGCTGTTGGCGCGTCTGTCGCCGTTCCGCTCGGCCGCCAGTTCGCCGCGTGCGCGCGAAGCAGCGGTACATTCGCACCACGCGCGCGTCACGCGCTCACGCTCGCCCTCCTTGTCGCGCGCATCGCACGTACTGTTGAAGCGCCCCCGCGCGAGGCACGTCTCCGACCTCACCGCCGCCACGCTGCATCGCACGCGCAGTGCGGCCGAGCCGCGCGCGCATGTGCACGCCACGCCACCCCCGGCGGGCACGGCGGGCACGGTGCGCATGGCGGGCACGGTGCGCACGGCGGGCACGGTGCGCACGGCGGGTACGGCGCGCGGCGGCGGAGCTGCTGGCGCGTCCGATCAGGGCGCCAAGTTCTCGTGCGACTTGTGCTCGTCAAAGTTTCGGCGCAAAAGCGACAAGAACCGGCACGTACGCGTGGTGCACGAGAAGAGCCGCCCGTTTCAGTGCCCGGTGTGTAGCAAGACGTTTGGCGAGAAGAGCAACATGCTCAAGCATCGCACCAGCGTGCACGATGACGTGCGCACGTTTCGCTGCCCTTACTGCAACGACAGCTTTGCGCAGCGCGGGCTGTGCGACACGCACGTGCGCGTGGTACACGGCAAGAAGCAGGCAAAGTACTTTTGCGAGCATTGCGGACTGCCCTTCTCCAAGAAGCAGCAGCTCAACGAGCACTACGAGCAGCAGCACCCGCAATGGCTCATGTCGTACGCGCCGGGCTACGAGCCCGCCACCGCCGAGCAGCCGCCGGCGCAGCCGCGTGCGCATGCGTCGTCGAGCGACGCGCCGCATCGGCAGCACGCCGCCGGCGCAGCGCTGCACGCTCTGTCGCCGTACGAGCCGTACGGCAGCGGCGCGGAACAACAACACGTGGGCGCGTGGCCAGTGGTGGGCGCGCACCGCGGCGGTGGCGGCGGCGGCGGTGCGTCCGTTGACGACGACGACGACGACGACGACGACGACGGCGACGGCGACGGCGACGACGTGGAGGACGACGACGATGACGACGGCGACGACGACGACGAGCGGCTCGCTCAGCGCGCCGTCACGCACGCGCACGCGCGCACGCGCTGAGCGCGCGCGCACGCGCAGCGAGTGCGCGCGCCATTTTTGCTAATTTTTTCGTTGTATCGTACGTAGCGCGCGCTCACGCGCCACGCGTGGCCACGTGTCCGGCATCAAAAATTGCGCCCCGCATTTACAGTGCACAACAAATCGCGTCGTGACGTGTGGCCGCCGCACGTGACGTGTGCGCCCACGCCCACGCGCGCGCGCGCTGCTGCGCGCTGCGCCGTCTTGCGTTTTCCTTTTTGAAAGTTTTGGCGCCGCGCCGCGCCGCGCCGCACCGCGCCACACTGCGCCGCACCGCGCCACACTGCGCCGCCCGCCGCGTCGCTCCATCGCGCAGCGGACGTGGGCGCGCTCACATATCTACCTCCTCTGTAGATATCGTATGGCCACCTCGCGGAAACGCAGCGCTGCCCGCGACGGCGGCGACGGCGCGCGCGGCGGCGGCGGCGGCGCGCGCAAGCGCAGGCGAGGCGGCGCCAGCGCCAGCGCCAGCGGCTCAAATTCAAAGCTCAAGTTCAAGTCGCCGGCCGAGTTCTTCGCGGAGAACAAGAACATCGCGGGCTTCGACAACGCCGGCAAGTCGCTGTACACCACCATCCGCGAGTTGGTGGAGAACGCGCTGGACGCCGCCGAGGCCGTGCACCAGCTGCCGCGCGTGTCGCTGCTGGTGCAGCGCATCCCGCCGCACCGCTTCCGCGCGCTGGTGGGCATGGACGCCGCGCGCGAGCGCGTGGACCACTCGCTCTACAAGGACGTGGAGAACGTCAAGGAGCGCCGCGCGCGCGAGGCCAAGGAGCGCCGCGTCGCCAAGCGCGCCGCCGCCGCCAACGGCGCCGCTGCCACCGCCGCCACCGCCGCCACCGCCGCTACCGCTGCCACCGCCGCCGCCGCCACCACCAAGCCGTCGCGCCAGCTGCCGAACGACGTGTTCCGCGTCACCGTGCAGGACAACGGCTGCGGCATGGCGCACCACGACGTGCCCAACATGATGGGGCGCGTGCTGGCGGGCACCAAGTACTGCGTGCGCCAGGCGCGCGGAAAGTTCGGTCTGGGCTCCAAGATGGCGCTCATCTGGGCCAAGATGAGCACCGGCCTGCCGGTGCACATCACCACCGCGCAGCGCGGCGCCCCCATCACCGAGTGCGTGCTGGACATTGACATCACCAACAACGTGCCCACCGTCATCAAGCACACGCAGACCCCCAACCCCAAAAAATGGCGCGGCACCATCGTCGCCGTCACCATCGACGGTAATTGGAGCACCTACCGCTCCAAGATCCTCGCCTACATGCGCCAGATGGCCGTCATCACCCCGTACGCCCAGTTTCACTTCAAGTTCCAATCCGCGCTGCACGCCACCGGTGCCAAGGACTTTGAGGCCATTTTCTCGCGCCGCACCGATCACATGCCGCCGTCGTCGCGCGAGGTCAAGCATCACCCTTCCTCCGTCAACCAGCTCATCCTCAAGCAGTTGATCGAGCAGATCAGCCCCTCCACCACGCTTGTACGCTTTCTGTCCTCTCAGTTTGACGCCATTCCGCGCACGCTTGCCGTCCGCCTCATCAACGAGCTGGGCGGTGATTTCACCTCCCACATGACCGTCAAGCAGCTCAACCTCAACCACATCCGCCAGATCGACGCGCTGCTGCACGCCGTGCGCTTCGAAAAGCCGAGCGGCTCTTGTCTTTCACCGGCGGGCGAGTACAACCTGCGCCTGGGCATCACCAAGGAGCTAAAGCCCAACCTGGTTGCCACCCATGCTGAGCCGCCCGATGTGTTCGAGGGCCATCCTTTCATTGTGGAGGCGGGCGTCGCGCTCGGAGGTTCGGGAATGAAGCCGGGTATCAACATCTACCGCTTTGCCAATCGCATCCCGCTGCTGTTCGAGGCTGGAAATGACGTCGTCACCAAGACCGCGCGCGACTCCATTCGCTGGAACAACTACAAGATGTCGCCCACTACCGACCGCATTGCTGTCATTTGCAGTATCGTGTCCACCAAGATACCCTTCAAGGGCACGGGCAAAGAGTACATAGGCGACGATTCGGACGCGATCAAGGCTTGTGTGAAGCGCGCTATATCGCAGTGCTGCCTGCAGCTCAAGACAAAGCTGGTGCGCCGCGCCGCGCAAAAGGACGCTGCGGAAAGGAAGAAGACAATCACCAAATATGCTCCGGATGTGGCCAATGCAATTGTCGGAGTGTTTAAGGAGCTACGCGATCCCGAGCAGTCTACCAGAGAGGTGGTGGATAAAGTACAGAGCGGCCAGATTACAAAAGATAGCCTAATCAACAAACTGATCGAGCATGTACAGCAGATCGACAAGGAGCAGGCCATAGAGTGTGCGAGTGCGGCCGGCAGACACAACAAACAGATAGAAACCGCGTTTCTGGCGCGACGCAGCGAGCAAAACGCTTACCTCAATATCTGGCACGGAACACTCAATGCGAAAAGCGTGGCTGCTCCTTCTCCCCCTATCCGATTATCGTTGTTGAAAAGCTTGCAGGCAAAGGCCTGAGTCGAGCACAATGGTCCGTTTTGTGCTGTGAGTTGATACAAAGAGTGATCATCCCCCGAGTCTGTGTATATACCATAATTACAAAACATCCGCGTCGTGCAAAAAGTCGTACACAATGTCGGAAAACTCGACGGGAGCCTCTTCATGCGGTACATGACCGCAGCGTTTCATTACCTCAAGTTTTGCACCGAAGCCCTCAGCAAGAGTTCGCGAGTTCGCGAGCGGTACCAACGCATCACTTTCGCCATGCACAATAAGAATTCGCGGACAGTAACTTAATTCACCGATCATCTTCACAAAATCCTCAGCGGTGTTCAGCGCCTTCGCCCTCTCCATCAGAGTGGCCCTCGAGAAATTGATGATCCCGCGTTCCCAGCTGGGAGCCCCCAGCGGCAAACGATACCCCTCAACGATCTCATCCGGCAGCTTTCGCGTCGGATGTCGCGCAAGGCGCAGCGCAGAGCGCCAGACGCCCTCGGGACGAAGAGCGACTCGTAGAATGATTGCCAGTATTGGAGCGAGTAGACTGGCCAACGCCACAGTAAGACTAACCAACACGACAGAGAAAATGCGCAGGCCGCGCTGCAACCACGCCGGAAGATGACTACCGGGCAAAATAGCCGGCGCAACCAGAACAACAGCCGCAATACGAGAAGGCTCCTTCAAGAGCAAGCGACAAGCCGCCAGCGCGCCCATGCTATGCGCCATGACGACGTACCTGCGTGTGGGCGAGAATGCCGTCGCAAGCGACGACGCAATGCGCGCCGAGAAGCCAGGGGTGTAGAAGTGGAGCTTGCTGGGACGCGACGTGAAGCCGAAAGCAGGCGCGTCGTACGCGACGACAGGCGGATCATAGGGGGAGTGCAACGACTCGATGAGCGGCGAAAACGAAAAAGAAGAGGCGCCAAAGCCGTGGATGCACAGGTGGAGTGGGAGAGCATGCGAGTCATTTTGCGGTTCGGAACGTGTGTAGTAGACCTGTAGGCCGTCAACCTCAGCAAACGAACCATCGACTTGCGCAGGGGCGATGCTCTTCTTGGACGAAGATTGCTCGGTGGTGCTGAGTGTCATTTTGGCGCGACGGGATTTTGGCGTGGAGACGAGGACAGGCGCTGCTGTTGGGGGGGTGATGCCGAGGTGAAGGGCATGTCGATGTTGACGACGGAGGAAAAGAAGACTCAACGGAGATACAAAGAGCAAATGCATAGCGTATAAGATAGCGTAGGGTTCCGTCTCTGCACAGCAACGGTTGTGAGACCAATGACGGAACGTTGGGCAGATTCTAGTCGGAAGCGAGCAACGGTGTGGTGGAAGAAGCGCCAGGTGGTCGGCGCGTCTCGAAGGTGGCGGTTTTTGGCGATGAGCGCGGTCGACGGCGCGAGATGTGTGCAGATTTTTTATGAGCTCCGAATTTGCATCACGCGCACTGTGTGACATGCGCGCCACGGCGTTCCGCTCCGTTCCTCTTCCCTTTATGATACCCGCCGTTTCTCTCCCGTCCACGACACGCTCCTGCAGAGCCACAAGGCACCCTGCCCTCAGCACAATGTCATGTTACTCTACTAAATAATACTTAACACTTCTACTCTCACAGCGTCTGTCGCGCGCGTTTCACACGCTGCGTTGGCGAAGGTGGCGGTGTCAGGTCCCGGTGCACAATCACCTGACTCTGACTCGCATCCATGCTCCAAGACCGTTCGTCATCCATATGCTCCCTACTCGTCGACCTAGATCGTCGAGTGAAGCGAATATTCTCCTCCACCCCTTCATCACCCGCTGTCTCCCCGCCCTCCGCAGCCTCTCTGTCAAACTTCTCCGTGAGCTTCTGAAACAGGTTGATAGCCTCCGCGTCCCGCATCTCGACTCTGCCCTTTGTCTTCGAGTCACTGTGCGCTGCGCCCGTCTTCGACGCGGGTGAACGCGTGGGCGTCACCTCCGTTCCCAGTGCATACCCTTCAGCTCCAACGACCTTCCCGGCCCGTGCGCAAGCGAGCAGCCACTCATGCGTCACCACTTTGATGCCCCACTCCCGTGCCTTGAGCACCTTCTCACTGTCCTCGCTCCGACCGTCAGCAATCAGATAATTCGTCTGTCGCCTACGCATGCGCTCGCTGCACTTGGCTCCCAGCAGCACAGCCAGTCTTTTCAGCACCTCTCGTCGTCGATTCCAGTCTCGTTCGCGCGAGTTTTGAAAACCACTGATTGATAACATAATTTTCTGCGCGGTAAAGTCCTGCAACGGAGTTTCGTAAGGCACTGGACCGAATAACGCGCATACAGAAACTGGCAACAAGCCCTCTGCCTTCACACACATGTCAACCCAAAACTGCGTCACCTTCAGAACCCTCGAGTTTCTGCTTTGCGCATCTTTGATAGCCTCCAGTTCCCTCGAAGTCACATTGTGTCCACACAGCACATGCGTCGGGCTCCCGCTCGTCACGTATCCCGCGGCGTCATGTGCGAGGATCTTCCCGCGCCCTGAAGACAGCTGCGAACAGACACTGTATGCTGTTGAAGCATCACGAACGGCGAGCGGTCCTACAGCCACACGCAACCCAAGAAACGTAGAAGAGGTTATGATTTGTGCCTGACTGCTAGGCTGTGAAGATTCTGCCATTGGAACCTCCATCAGTTGCGGTACTTGATACTTGGCAGTGTCCAACAGTTTTTGTTGCAAGATGCAATCTTCAAGCCATTCGAGAGTGGTGGCGATTGTACCATGTTCTTGTGCTTCGCGAATTAGCTGTATCTTCGACGGCGCGATAGGCATGCGAACAACGACAATATAGTTGACAAAGTCTGTTAGCTCACTCGAAATGGACGCACCACCCAGATTCGCAAGCCGCAGCGCTTTTGCTCGTAACGGAGCGTGCTTGTCATTATCACGAAGCGGGCTCTCAGTGAGATAAAGAGTGGCGGCGTCCAAAACATTGGCTGGGGCGGCATGCTGCCACTTGGTAAAGGACGCATGATCTTTGACGTGCGACGAGTTGGTAACGCTACTGGTGGCCATGCTGGTGGGGACCTCTGTTCCAGAGCAAGTGGTTGCTTCTCGTGCATCCTCCGTATCCAGTGTGAAACGACTCTCGTCCACAAGCAAGTTGAGCTTCGCACATTGTTCCAGCCATGGTAAACGCACGATGAACATGTGTGGAACTTCCTTTGCAAAGTTGTACTTGTCACCGGTGGGAGCCCTGCAGATGAGATGGGTGCACTCTGCGGAGAGAGACTTGGAATAGGAAGCTCCAAGCGAAACGGCGGTCTTGGATATGTCATCCCTCTCATCGCGATCGAAGCCAGTGGAACACAGAATCATGCCCGCCAACGGCAGCAGCACGTGAGGCGAGCAGTTTATAAACATGGACGCGGTCTCACAACTTTGCAACCAAGACTGACGAACAATGGCGATAGGCTTGACACCCGCTCTACTGTTTCGTTGACAGACTGCGCGATGCATCAAAGAACCAGCACTCTCACACACCAAGTGCGTGGTTTTTGGACGCAAGTCATCACTGAATTCACCACCCATCCGGCGAATCTGCGCCGCAATATGGACAGTATCATCGTCTCCAAAATCAGTGACGCAGACACTGCATCCCTGCAGAGGCGGCGGTCGCTGGCGCTTTCGGGAGAGCATAGATGACTTGCGGCCGCTCTGAAAGGAAGTGAGTGAAGCGCGCACAGCCGCGCTCATGGTGACTCGCGCAGCAATGGCTGGCAGTAGAGCGGGCGAGAGAAAGTGTGCGTTTCGGGCGTCCACAAAGACGATGCCGGGCGAGAGCTGCGACGATGGAACGAACAGGGAGCGGGCGATGACCTGGGCCCCATCGGATAGGAGGCGCAGTTTGTCGCCCCGCAGGTGACCCTTCATCGCTTCGTTCGCTTGATAGCAACCGAGGCGAAACGAAGGTAAGATAATTTTGGCGCCAAAACAGCCCAATTCATTTTTTAGTTTGGCGTTAACAAATTTTGGACCAGTGTGTAACGTGTTCGGTCATCGTTTCTCTGTTGACACTCGCGTTGACACTCGCGTTGACACTCTCCAACCTCAACGCGTCATGGCGCGATGAGGAGGGAGCAATGCGCACGCGAGCAATGTCCATTTGTTCCCTGTTCGATGCGAGACCGTCTCCAACCTTTATGATACTACACACTCTGTAGATCACAGCGTCCATTTCAATCCGACTTATTGACTAAAGCTATTGCTCCTGCGCGTTGCGCGCCGTGTTCTCAACAGTGCCCGAAAACGGCGTCATGTACACGACAACTCGTGTATCATTGCTCCCTCTTCCCTATCACGTCGCCCAAAGCCGCTGCTTCTCTTCCAAAACACGTCAGCTGTGCGAAATGGACTCAACCACGCCATCTTTCTGCGCACCGCCAGCCTTTCGCACAACCACTCATGTGTCGAGGAACAGGACGAGTACACGTTCCCGGCCGACAAGCATTTCATGCCAACAGAATCCAGCTATTGCAGAATCCACCCGAAAATCTCTTTCAAACGCTGATCTTCGACGTCGGTCGCCTGTCGGAAACGGCACACAGTCATCCAGCTCGCAAGTTGTCACCAGCAACCCAGTTCCGCATCACAGCGATTGGAGATATGCTGGACCACCTTTGGAATACGGACCACTTCCGGCCATCATTTACTTCTCCTTAACCGCGGAGCAGTCTCTGGAGCTTGATCCCTTCAACCAGTTTGTGCATTTCCTTAGTCCGTCTGCGCAGTCCGCGTTTCGCGTGTTTTCAGTCACGCTGCCTTTCCATACCTCTGACCTGATGGAAAACGAGAGTGCGTTCGAGAAGTGGGCCGACACGTACAAGGCTGGTGGCGATCTGGTATCGGGGTTTGTACGCAAAGTTAATGCCGCTCTCGACAAGTTCATCCACTCTGGCTTCATAACCAGCAAGCGAATTTACGTGGCTGGACTAAGTCGCGGGGGTCTTCTAGCCGCTCACATCGCCGCGGCGAACGAAAACGTGCAAGCATGCGTTGGATTCGCGCCGGTAACTGTGCTTCACTATCTCGAGGAATTTGCTGACATTGACATATTCTCAGAACGTGCGCAGCAGAAGATCCAGCGAGCGTCCTTGCTTGACGATTGCGTTGTCAGGGGGTTGATGTGCATCCCTTTGCGTTTCTATATGGGAAACTCGGACACTCGGGTAGGCACGAAGAATGCGTTTGAATTTGTACACCTGTTGGCGGAACGTTCCGTGCAGAATGGGGTACGGTCGCCACCACATGAGTTCATCATGTACTGCAGGTACGTTTCACCTTGTTGGGATATAGATGCGGCGCAATTTAGTGGCGAATCGTCTGACGCATCGGTGTGTTTACCTCTTTTGTGCAGTGTGGGAAAGCAGGGACATGGTACTCCTCCGTACGTTGGCTGCTGTTTTCCCTTTTGTTTGAGTGTGCAGAGTGAGTTTGCTGACTGAGGTTGTTTACTTTTTTGCGATGTGCGCGTTTTGATAGGGATGTGTTCCGTGCCGGTGCGAGGTACATTGTTTCGCTGTTGGACGAGGCGCCACAGAGATGATGATTTGTGCAAAGGCAGTTGATGCACGGTTTCTTGGAATGTTGGGCAAAGCAAAGACGTGTCTTGAGGCCGATGTTTCTTTAGTTGTGGGCAATAAAAGAATTGGGTGAAAAACATACACTGAAACAAATACTAATGTACCGTACGAGGCGAAGGGCGGCGTACCACTGGCAAGTACAAGTGCAGATAGTAAAGAACCAAAGGGTAGCATACATAAGGGTGCGGGAAAACATGCGGCGGTGACAGAGGGAATAGATATTAGACAGTGAGGATATTGTTGACGTTACCCTCGGCGTCAGTTTCGGTCGGTTGAGTAATGTCATAGAACCACTGGCCGTCGACGACGAATTTGTACAAATGCTTTCCTGGGGGCAGATCCAGAGTGACTTTATAGGAGCCGTCATCGGCGGTGACCGGATGCTGTTCGTTCCAGTCGCAGAAAGAACCAGTAATGAAGACTTTTGATCCCATATGTGGGGTCCACTCTAGTGTGACTTTTTGGTCGGCGTCGGCAGGTGCGACAGGCAGCGGGGTGGGAGCAGATTGAAGCTGCTTGTCAGCGGGCTGTGTTTTGGTGGAGGGCATGTTGACATCATTGGCAACGTTTTCCTTGGCCACTTGGTGGTCAATGGCGTTGATTGTGTGCTGCACCGGCTTGGATGGCTTGAGGTCTATCTTGGGGCTGGGCTTGGATCCATTGGTGACAGGCTTGGCAGTGACAGGCTTGGCAGTGACGACCTTGTCGACGCGCTTCTTCGGGGTGGTATTGCGGTCGTGGGCGGTGGAGGTGGCGGCAGGCTTGGCAGCAGATTTGCCCATCGTGGTAGGAGAGGAAGTGGAGCGAATCGAGCAGAACAATTGGCGGAAAGGGAGAGTGTGGGGGCAGACGGAGGGGAGTGGGAGTGGGAGGGGGAGGGGAGGTTGGCGAGAAGAGAAGTGGGCGAAGGAAGCGGACGAGAGCGAGGCGGAGGTAGATGGCAGCTAATACCGACAATGGAAATGGAGCGCGGCGGAAACGTGGAACGGGGCAATAGCGCGAGCGCGCGCTGCGATTGGGTGGCGCTCGCGCGTGCAATTCAGTTGCAAACGGCTCGGCGCTGTGGCGCTTGCCGATTGGGCGCGTGCAGCGGCGCAAAATATCTGCGCACGCGATTCATCGACGGCGCGCGCCGCCTTCAACAGTCAACGGCGGCGATGCGCGTGGAACAAGTGAATCAAGCGCGCGTCTTTACCAGACAAACTGTCCGCGCGGTGACGTTGCCCTAACTTGGCGCGCAACGTTGCTATCGGCGCGCCGCTCATCAGCCGTCCACCGCGTGCGCGCGCAGCTGCTCGATAGAAACCACCTCCAGCGCGGCGCGGTGCGTCGCCGCCAGCACTACTGGCGGCGCCACACCCGCGTGCAACGCCTCCTTCCATCGGCTCACGCACAGGCACCAGCGATCGCCGTCGCGCAGCCCCGGGAAGCGCGCGTGCGGCGCGGCCGTCATCAAGTCGTTGCCGCGCGCGCGCGAGAACAGCAGGAAGCGCTCGGTGACCACGGCGCACACCGTGTGTCTGCCCGCGTCGCGCGGCCCCGTGTGGCAGAAGCCGTCGCGGTAGAAGCCCGTCAGCGGCGCGCCGCAGCACAGCTGCAGCTGCTCGCCCAGCACGTTGAGCGCCGCGTCGGAGCGCGCCGCCGCCATGTGTGTGCGCTTCACGCGCGCCACGTAGTCGTCGGCGCCGCCGCGCTGCGCGCGCTCGGGCGGTTGCGTCGAACACACGGCCGGCGTGCAGCGGGAGCGCGCGGCGGCGGCCAGTCGCGCGCTGGCGGATGGGCGGCGCGCGGCGAACAGCAGCATGGAGCGGCCACACCCAAACGATGCGGCGCGGCGCGTTGATGCGATGCGCTGTGAATCTCTGACACACCGCCGTGTGTGTGATGCGCCGCTTTGATGCGCAGAATCTTCGCCACCGAATCTGCGGCGCGCGCAGTGCCCCTTCGGGGCGGCGCCCGCGGCACGTGCGCCAATTAATTTTTAAAGTTGCGCCGCACCGCGTTCACCGTCTCTAGATACCAACGGTAGCGCAGGTTGTTGCTCCTCCGCCAGCGCACGTACGTCGCTGACGAGTTTCGCACCGTTCTTCCTCAGCTACCGTGCACCCTACGCTATCTACACGCCGCCCGTTGTCGCCGCCCGTTGTCGCCGCCCGTTTTCGCCGCCGTCGTCGCTTCACCCAATGTCGCCCCGCCCAATGTCGCCCCGCCGTCATATCGTTCTCGGCGTCGCTGGCGTCCGCCGCAAGCTGGACCGCAAGCCCATCCGAGCCATTCTGTCCTCGCTGCAGCGGGAGGACCCTCGCTTCCGCATTGTGATACTGGATGACGTTCGTATGAACAAGCCAGTGCAAAGCTGGCCGCTTGTGGACGCCCTGCTCACCATGCACTCTTCCGACTTTCCGTTGGACGCCGTGCTGCAGTATGTGGCCTTGCGCTCACCCGTGCTCGTCAACAACATCCACATGCAGCGCTTCATGATGGATAGAAGATTCATGCGTCATGTGCTCTCTCGAGCCGCTGTTCCTGTTCCGCCCGCTGTGTACCTTGAGCGTTCTGCTGGCGACTGTGTGAACCAGTCTCCCACCACGCCAGATACGCTTGTTATACACAGCCCGGCGCGTGCAACCTCGTACACCATTCACAAGCCTTTCGTAGAAAAGCCCGTTGCCGCCGATGACCACAGTACGTTGCTGCTGTCTTGCCTTCTTAAACGCAAACCTGTACAACCTTTTAGTTTCTTGTTTGCCTGTTTGTCTCTTTCAAATGTCGTTGCATCCTACTTGCCATCCTGTACTAACCTCACCAACCCCTCATCCTACCTCTTTAACTCCTGCGTGCGTTTTGCTTTCATCTAGATGTTTATATATACTACAAAGGCGGAGGTGTTCGACGCATGTTCCGAAAGTCCAAAACCGCCAGTTCATCATTTGACCCTCATGCCTATAAAATTCGCCACACTGGTGACTTTATCTACGAGCAGTTCTTCCAACCACTACACCGAGCCGACGTAAAGGTATACGCCGTTGGCGACCACTACCACGCCGAGTCCAGGAAAGCTCCTCACGTGGACGGAATCGTTGAGAGAGATTCCGCCGGCCGCGAGAGAAGAACCCCAGAAACTCTATCCGAACAAGAGCTCCACATCTGTCGAAGAGTGTCGTCCGCTTTCGACCAGTTCGTCATCGGATTTGACCTGCTGCGTGCTGTCGATTCGCAGCATTTCATCATTGATGTTAACGGCTGGAGTGTTGTCAAGAACTCCGATGACTATTCCATTCGAGCGGGGCAGATTCTTGCCTCTTACATATCTCAAAGAGTGAATGAACGCACGTCTGGAGAAGCTTCATCTGCTTCTCCCAACCTGCTTCTTGATGCTTCTAGGCGTCCGGACTTGTTCGACCCAAGTCACGGCAGAGGATCACCATGTCCTGCATAGCTGTGCTCTTTTTTTTTTCTTATCGCTCTATTTGTCAGCAGTCATGTACACACAACTAAACACATTCGCGTGTAACTTGCTTACCCATTTGTTTTCTTTTTGTCACATTAAATGCTTCCTTCTTGACCAACACATCCATTTCACCGATACCTTTTCTATCCACACACACACACACACACACGTCCATCTTGTGCTGATTGATTTACAGACTTCTACCTACTACTTCTACAAAAGTTAACATCCCCGCTTTGTTCCAAAACACTGTCACTGCTTGCTCCTTTCAAAAACACCGGCTGACCAAACCGCCTCAAAAGCAAAAAGCAGAGACGTGTGCTTGGTTGATTCTGTACTTTTCCGTATGCAACAGAGCAGCGCATGGAGAAATCTTTCACCTTGAAGAGTTGCGAAATTAAATGTGGGGACCGCAGACCTTGCAGATGAAACATAAAGTCAGTAATGTTGGATATGTAGTGAGCTGGACGGGGTTTAATGCTGTTGAATATATTTCTTTCGACCCCTCCATCATGTATGTTCACAATTCACGGTGTCTTGCATTCACATTAACCCGGTGGTGAGTTCTGAAAGTCATTCACCAGCTCGACTGCGGTTTCATCAGCCGTAGCTGCTCTTATCACTTTTTCGTCTTGCAAAAACTCCATCATTTGCGAATATAAAATGGGATGGTACGGTGGTGATATTGTGCGTAGCATCGAGATTATGAAACGGGTTAGATGTTCTTCTTCTACAGAATCATCTCTAACCCAATTCGTGGTGATTGAATAGATTATCATTTCGCCCATGTTAAACCGGATCATACCAGTGATGGAATTCATCATCGTAAATCTCAGCTGTTCAACTTTGCTTTCTGCCAGGTCTGGATAATTGCGAATACATGCTTCTTCAATTACTTCGAGTACACGTCTCTGCAGGAAACAATGGGCCTGGGCAATTACTTCCAAGAATCCGAGGTATCTTGGCAAAGTTATAGTCAAAGAACGAACGTCTTTCCCTCCACGAAGCCTTTTTTCAACCCAGAAGAGAACACCTCTCGCTATTGTAGGATCCTTAACCGCCACAACCAAATGTTGAATATGCTTTGAATTAGCCTTTGAAACGAGTGAGCCAGGTTTAAGTTCGTCACAGATCTTGACAACCTGCGTCAAATCCCTCCGCGCCCTTCGTACAAGGCTGTTAAGCTCCTCGAGAGTTTCAGTGTTGCACAACCTGCGCAGTATTTCTTCATGTTGCAGAGGGATGAAAGTTCTCGAGTATGCCAGCAGTAAACATAAGCAGTTTCGTTTCTTCAAATTGGCTTGTTCAACTCCTGAATTGGTACTTTGCGGGTTGAACAATCGTACAAGCAGCGCATCCACTATCTCGCTGTGACAGAGTGCAAGAATCAATAGCATTTTCTGCTTGGGATCTTCTATGCTTTCTGTATCCGTGACGAATTTACGATTGGTCGCGAAGTGAGGCTGTCCAAGCAAGGTGCTATACACGTGAAGAATTACCTTGACATCTTTCTCTAAACGAATTCTTGCGGAAACGTGCAGTATGCCCAAAAGGGCATCGACAATAGTTTCGGGGATAGTATAGCAGTGAAAAGAGCAGTCGGACAGAATCAACATGCTATAGATCCACAGCGTTGTGGTTGACTCACTTTCGCCAGATACATTCACAATGTAATTCATTGCTTCTTTTCTGACTGCTTGTGCAACATAGCGGTAAATACTCTTTGAGTTCAAATCGGCGCTTCGGTGCTCCATCTTGACCAAAAACTGTAGGATCATAAAAGTATAGATCTCACTCGACGTGGCCAGGACTGCAATCTTGCGAACGGCGGTATCAACTTCCTCATAGGACTTTGACGCCATGGCTACGCCAAGCTGCTCCACTACAATCTCCAGAACTTCATCTGCGGAACTAATGGTGCTACCAGAGTAGCCGATTTGTTGTAGTCGAGCTTCGCCATAAATGCGATCCGTAAGAATGGATTGTCTGTGTTGAGCTGCAATTTCATATAGAACATTCCTCCATCTAGGAGAGGCTAACATCTCGGAGACAAAAGACGGAGACTCGGGTTCTCGAGCTAGAGCGGCATCTATGGTTGGAATCACAGTGTTGACGTTACCAAGCAGATGCAGCTGCATGGCGTCAAGCAGCACTTGCTCTCCGTCATGGAAATCGTTCATCCAGTCAACCACTGCGCGAATCATGTCCGGTAGGCCGAGGTAGCTTTCAGACAAGGCATCACACGCCTCTCGAACATTGCCACCAGCCCTGGCAAAATTGCGAAGCTGTTCGGCGCAGTCGTCGTGGAAGAGAGCGTCTGGGCGCTTGAAAAACGCAAGGGGGTCGGCCATGAGCACAAGAATCTGAAAATGAAACCGCTTTCTCCAATGCAAGATGACTCGCAAAGTAGATATGTAGGGACGAAAAAGCTGCGTTGCTCGGATTGTGGTTCACAAGCTGGCGCTTTTCCGCTCGTATACCGTTGGTATATATACAAGGTGCAAAAAATTATGTACAAGTGGTGTATAGAAGGGTAGCAAAAATGATGGCAAGGTGGAAGTGCGGGGCGAGGAAATACCCGTGCAGCCGATTATCTACACTACCCTTGGGTACCGCACGGTACGCTGTCTGCTTCTATCTTGAAGGGTGCGAGATGGTTCACAATAACTTTAACAAGGATGCCAAATAAAATCAGACCGTCAGAGGCTCAAGAGTATGGCACTGGCACAAACTTTGTGCCACAAAGGCAGATGAGTGATAGATACTGTATGAAAGAGTATTGTTTTGCTGCCCTTGTATCATTAACTTTGTTCATCATCATTGCTCGTACCGAACGTATGGATGTGCACTATCTACCAAGGGTAAACCTGTCTAACCTGACCCTGTTATGGGTCTTTGTACGGAGCGTATTCTCGAGGAATAAACGCACATCTTTCAAGACTGCTGGTACCATTCTGTTGTTGGAGTAAAAAAAGTGAGCTACATGCGCCATGCCACAACACAAGCACTTTGGTCCTTACCCGTTACATCGTAATGTATCTCGTTTACAAGTCTATCGCCCTAGCACAAGTAGCAGTGTTGTGTTGCTGATGGAGTACGTGCACGTGCCAATATGCATTGGCTTTTGCTTTTTGATGTGCATATGTCGCAGTTCCCAGTCCAGATCATCTGCGGAAACGAGGAGGCTTCCTGGGCGGTGGACGACGTGAAAACGGGGACGCCATCGCCGAAAATGTGCGAGAAAACGCATTCCGCAAAGAAGGCACCTGAAGAACAAGGATAGCTGCCGGCGCTGTGAAAACCGCATTTGTAGCGACGGCGTTCATGTACTTGGTTTGGAATGATCTTTTCCTGGTCTTGTGATGTGCCAGATACATTGCCAGAAGACCACCCGCCCAACCTCCAGCAAGTGCCATATCGCACAGCTTCTTCTCCGGTACACGCCATCCTTTGCGCGTTGCTTGATACTTGTCGTAGGCCACCAAACAGGCAGACGTGGTGTTCACCCCCACCAAATACATCAACGTTGCGCGCGCTACCAAGCGGGACATGATAAACTAGTCACGGAATCGAAACCGTCTACCCGAGGTATAACGTTGCCGCTATTCTTGCTCCCACACAGTATCACAACATGTGTAGCCAGATGAGACGTTTATCTGTACACAAGCATATCTTACTGAATCATGGTGGTTTAGGCGTTCAGCATTGTTCAGAAACGACAAAAACCGGCGAGCAGGCGTTGCGCTGTGAACCAAAATTTGCGGAAATCGGCTGCCGAGCAGCCAAGCCGTCCTATTCTGGACGCGGTTTTGTCAGATTTGGAGATCCAGAAATCAGAAAAACTGAAAACTGAAAAAGCGCGCCATCATCTCAGGCATTCAAAAACCAAACCCAGCACAGCGTATCGCGCGCCCCAACAAGCAGCATCAACAACGTTGGCGTACTTTTTGACGCACCTCACGAAGCGGCGGCACTTATCATACCCTACCCTCGAGAAGTGCACCTTCCCGGCCCTGTTAAACACTATCTCCTTCGCCATTTAACGCTGCAGTACTTTTGCTCACTCCATCCACACACACAAACCTTCCTTCTTCCCCGCAAAACGTTGCTGTGCTTTAGACATGTCATCAAACTCAGATATGGAGTCCGTCTCCATTTCAGACGTTGAAATGGAAGAGGACGAACAGGTGGCGCCAGTCACCTCGTCTCAACCCGTTCCGCATACGCAGGTACCGGCTGCCGGTATATCGCTTCCGAAACCTTCGTCGCAACCAACGCCGAGAAGAGTCACCATGCGCGAGCGTGCCTTGGCCATGCGCGAAGCACGATTGAAAAAGAGCCAAGCCAAATCGGCCACCAAGCAATCAGCCGAGGCCACGGGGAAAGATCCTACCGAGAAAGGTACCGATGACGTGAGAGGAGACGACTCGGAGAACAGAGCAGCTGCGTCTGCCCCTCGCCACAAACCCGCGCAAAGAAAATCCCCAAGATCCAGTTCTAAGGCAGCACCCCCTGAGTCCGTCGTGGAACCCAACAAGCAAGATTCACAGCCTTTGGCATCAAAGCACCACAATGCCGATGGAAAGAAAGCAGAAGCTCACGGTACTGCAAAGGCAAAGAAGGCACAGTCTCGCAGAGAGGCGAACACAAGGAAGGGTGCCAAAACTGCAACTGTCCTCCCAAAATCCATCGAGTCCTCGACAGACCTCGGTAGTAATAAACAGAATGGTCCCCACGGGGCCGTACCGAATGGTCACAGTGCTCCGTCGAAAGATTTGTTTGAAGCTCCTATGCTCAGCTTGGGAACTCGAAGAGACCAAAAGAAGAGAAAATCCACCGTAGACCTGGTACAAGGAAAAGATGCAGCTCATGACTCTGGTAGTGAGTCAGATGTCATTTTGCTTCAATCTAAGGCAAATGCTACCGCACCACCAAGGGCAAGGAAAAAGGCCCGGGTTGATAGTGCAAAGCCGCCTACATCACCGAAGACGACGTCCAAGTCACTGAAGAAGAAGAAAGAGAAAGCAATACCGCCATTGCCTGCAGATCCGATCATAGTTGCTCCAGTCACCGTGGTCCCCGTGGATTTGCAGCAGAATGAAGCCCAGGCTCCATCAAGAAAGAAGAAAGCTTCGAAGAAAACTACTCGTGCAGAGTTGCGCGCATTGGAAGAGGATGAGCCCATTTTGGTGCGAGATAAGAGAGTTGGTAAACCCGCTGCCCAGCACTCTTCGAAAGACCCTCCGGCTTCCAAGGTAGCTGAACAAACTCCTAAACCCGTTCCACCTAAGCGACGACCAGGGCGTCCACGGAAATATCCGAAAGTTGACGCGTCAGACACCCATCCACCGGTTAAAGCAACAGTGGAAGAAGAACATTCTTCAAAGGCAAAGGAGGACAAGGAAGAATCAGTTCCGGAGAAGAAAACTCAACGTCAAACCAAACCTAGGGGTCGAAAGGCCAAACGAGGTGCTCCCGACGATTCAGAAAGCGCAAAAAAACCGGCTAAAGAGGACGGAGACGACTTTGAAGTCTCGAAGGTGAGAGCAGCTCCACGACAGGCCTCACGCTCTGCCTCGAGGCTGAAGGCACCTGGACAAACAGCTTCTGAGCCGGCCTCCAATCCAACGGATGATCATGACGCACCGGGCCATGTCGGGATCGAGAAACCAAAGACGAAGAGAGCCAAAACCACGGAAAGCAAAGTACAGGGTAATGAGGGATCTATGAACACTGTTACGCAATCACCGACGAGGACGAAAGGAGTTTCTGCGAACGAATCGGTTCTCCAGTCCATCACGAAGTCGAAACGCTTGTCCTTTGCTCCGTCAGCCACTCCACGCGGGACTAGTGTCATGCAGAGAAGTGACTTGGGCAAGAGGAGATCGAGGCGTCAATCCCTTTCTCACCAGGAAGGGCTTAGTCGATTGACATCGGTAGTTGATCAATTGCAACGCGAAGGGGAGTCTTTTCTACAGGCAGAACATCGCATTTGTGACCAACTAGTGCCGTTTGCCCCGGACTCGCCCGCTGACTTAACCTCCTCCCTTCCGCACGGAAGTGTTGGTGCTCCAGTGTCTGAAGATGATAGAAAAGCAATTGCGGATGCCGCTCTGCGTGATGCAGTGATGCATGCCAAACTGGAATATCAGGCAAACCATAGAGCCGCAATTTCGAAACTAGCTGAGAATTTGGTTAAGGCAGTCAAGGACTGGAAAAACGCAAAGAACGCGGTGCTGCGCGATATTATTCCCGAAGAGCTTCGACCGGAAGCGGAAGTCCCTGTAGAAAACGCGGATCAGATTGAGCACAGCTTGGAAGCTCCGAACACCCCCGGGGCAACTGACGTAACAGATGATTCTCCCGAAGATATTGTGCCGGACGAAAAGGGAGAGGAAATTGACGGTTTGGATAAAAATGAAAACCCCGAGACAGCGTCAAACGTAATCAGCATTGTTGCACGAAAAGATCGGGAGGAAGCTGTGGCTCGAATTCGAGTATTGCATAATGCCGAAGCTGTGAAAAAGTATGTCGGGTTTTCGTATGCTGATCTCGAACTTAGTGGCTATCGACCTTGCGCTATATTGAAGTTGTGTGAATTTGATCAAGGACTCAGCTACGACGAACTTTACGACAAGACACCGTTTGGGAAGAACATGTTGAAGAAGAACATAAACCTTTTGGTTGTCTCCAAATACTTGGTCGAAAGAACGTTAGAAACAGCTTCGGGGCAGAAAATATTGGTCTACAGTACTGTTCCGAACATTTCTACAATGATATGATGAGATACCAGGAAGCTACGACTTTTTTTCCCCACTGTTATGTCCTAGATCGTGAAGACCAGACATGGATGTCGGGACGGGTTCTTAAATCGGTAGAGCGTTGCTGCGAAGGTTCGAAGGGGAGAATACGGTGGTTATCAGAAATAAGAGCTTTAATTCACTCATGCTACCCTGATGCATTACCGAGAGCCGAAAGGCGGAAGAGAAGTTGTCCTCATACGAAAGGAAACCTTTTCGTCATGGCTTATCAAGATGGATAAGATAAGTTTGAGTGCGCTACATCCTAATTAAGCTAGCGTACTCTGGAGCGATAGAGAGTAGTACACTCGGGACATTGAGATGCGTTGTGTTGCCGGCATAGAATCTATCCGATAAATAACCCTTTGGGTAAACTCTACCGTTGCGGTAACGTTCTACGGCGATATCTTTTTGAGGTTGAAGTGATTCATAAAAATTTATTTTTCTATGGGTCGAACTGCTGAGATGGGAGTTGAGATGAGTGTCTATACCACGAGGTTGTGCTCTGCTGAGGTCTGTGGGGACTCGCTCTCCCCAGTAGCGTTTTACCCTTGTACATCATGATTAACGCGTTTGTACAAAGCGTGGCGCTCAGCAACCAAGGGGCGAAAGTCTCAAGCTGGGCGAGATGCGTGAAAAATAGTGCGCCAGGCGTCACCGGCAGCGTAACTGGCAATGCAAGGAGCGGGCGTGCGCGGCACACGGTGCAAGCGAATTCGTTGGAGGAGTCGAAGCGGCGAGCAAAGTCGCAATACGACAACATCCCGGACTTGAACCAGCGGTACCTGGCAGAGCTAAGCTGGGCGGAGCGAAAATACGGCCCGCAACGAGTGACCAAGGACGTGGGAAAGGAAGCTCAACGGAGCATTCTTCGCAGCGGCAGACAGTCCGCAAGCAAGCTGCCGATCACGAAAAAGGCAGCGGAAACGGACAGAAAGGACAGCGACTCAGAAGCGGACCTGGCACAATACCAGCAGCTTCGCAACAAGCTGCTAGGCGACACGCTGTTCGTGGGCGCGCTCGGGCTGTGCGCGATTTGGACGGCGTGCGGCATGAAGGAGGTGCAGTCATTTGCGGTGGGGCTGCTGGGTTCGATGGCGTACGTGACTCTACTGAGCAGAAGCGTGGATAGACTGGGCGAGAGTGCGCGACAAAACGGACAGGGCTGGGCGGACAGTTTGCAACCGGCACGCGTTGCGATTCTGGCATTGTTAGTGATCGCGTCGGCCAAGAACTCGCAGTACTTGTCGGTGATTCCCGTGCTGGCGGGCTTCTTCTCGTATAAGGTGGCGGTGCTGATTCCTTTACTGACTGGCGAGGCGTTTGAATGAGGGGTGTGTGGCGTGCAGGCAGGGTGCGAGAAGCGTGGCGGAGTGGGCGGTTTGGCGGCCGCTGTGACGGATGATTCGCATGAGAGGGAACAGGGAAGAATCAAGTAATGCCACACTGCTCGCGTGTTTGAGCAGCCAAGGTGTATCAGGGAGGAGCAATACAAGGCTGCAGTGGTGAATTGGGTAGCGTTCCGCTACCCTTATAATAGATTTGTACATACCTTCATAGATGGCTGTAAGGGCTACCGAGCTGAGCGACTGGGGCGGTAACATTGCAGTTTGGAAGGAGGGATAACCTGGCATTTTCAGCTTTCATCCCTTCCGCTTCATCAAGAACATGTATACATGTACCTTCGAAGGTATGTATCCGTCACTCGCTTTTATAAAGGTATACTGACCAGTGGCACGGATTCGCTGCTGTTAGTGAATATCGAGACGGAAAGTCTGTACTTACGAACGGCCAAACTGACTGGGCAAAACGGGGCGTTGCTGATGTAAGAGTGAACCCGTGCGCACATCGTTTCCAGGTTACGCCCAGTATGAAAAAGTTTTCGTCTTGGAAAAAGCTTGGCTTTACGGTTATCTTTGGCTAGCTAGCTCTAAAGTTTATATCTACACGTAGTGGATGTTGAACCCCGGCTTCTGATTGGAGAGTAGAGGTGCGGGATTGGGGCACTGTCAGGCAGCAGGAGGCGCACGTGTAAACGGTCAGCGCCATTCCCTGTGTATAATGAGGCGGTCACTGCTGTAATATCATAGCGCGAGCATTCGCCGCAGCGCCAATCGTTTCTGCAAGCCGCCCAACAAGCAAAAAGCGCAGCAGCAGCTATCGCTTCTGAGTCAGAAGTTCTGACCCGCCCAAGCGCGCCCAAGCACAACTCTCTCCGTCGCACTCGCATCTGCTGTCCCCCCTCCCCCCGTCCGCCGCCCTCGCGCATCCGCGCATGTCTCGCCCCACGCCCTGGTCCCGCCGTTGACTTCCTCACCGCTTCTCGCCCACACTTCCTCACTCTCACCCCCTTAAGCCTTCCTCATGGGTATGGGCGGTAGCGCCCACCGAAACGTGCCCGCGCCGGCGCGCCGTCTGTTCGACTCTTCCTCGCTGTCCTCCTCCTCCACCGTCACTCGCATCAATGCCTTTCTCCCCCGTGTCAAGGTTGCGCTATTTATATCCGGCTGGTTCTCCTTTTCGCTCGCCAGTCTCTTCTTAGCCAAGCATGTGCTGCACGTCTACCAGATCAACGAGGCCGTCTTCACCCTCTGGCAGTTTGCTTCGTCGGTGCTCTTCGGCCTTCTCTTCACCAAGGTGCTTAGAATTCGTCCCCTCGCAGCCCTAACGCGTGAGCAGCTGCGAGCAATCGTCCCCCTTAGCGCCGCTTTCCTCGTCAAGGAAGTGCTCAAGTATGCCTCGCTTGCTCGCGTATCCGTGAATCTTGTCAACACCATTCGATCGCTCGGTCCGCTTTTTAATGTGCTGCTGGAACTCGTGTTTTTCGGTCACCGTCCTCCAGCCTCTGTCGTGTGGGCGCTTCTGCCCATCATTCTTGGTGTCGCTCTAACCAGCGTTGACGAGATTCACAGCGCTTCCGTCTCCAGCGCAGAGCTCATTGTTGCCATCGTCGGTTTTGTGGCCGCCGTCTTGTCCACTGCCATCAACAATGCTCAGAACATTTATTCCAAGGTTCTTTTCGGCAAAGAACGTATCGACCCCGTGTCGCTGCAGATCTACTTGTCTGCCATTTCCCTTGCCCTCATGTCACCCGGAAGTCTCTTGCAGCTCGCTTACCACATGGTTGCGCACGACTTGCCCGCCCACACCTTCCTCGCACCGTCGTGGCCAGTTGCAGCTGGCTTGGCACTCGCTGGTCTAGTCAATTTTGCCGCATCTCAGCTGGCGTTTAACACGCTCAATCTCATTTCCCCGTTGAGTTACTCAGTTGCCAATACCTTCAAGCGCGTTTGCATCGCCGTTATTGCCATTTTTTACTTCAACGAACGCTTGTCGCCCGTTAATGGTGTCGGTATCGTCATATCCATCGTCGGCGTTTTCGTATACGAACGCAAGGCAAGGGCCCTTAAGGAAGCCAAGATGTACAGAAAAGTGGCCTCGACCCCGCGCTCTTCGTCCCTCCCCACCAGAAAACAAAATGCTTCAGGTCCGGATCTTGTTAATATGGCCCTGGATTTAAATAGCCCACGAGCTGAGGTTCGCAAAGATACTTCTAATTTGCCACATTACGGAGAACTCTCGCTAACTCCTTCCGCTGTAGCAAGATCACACCAAGCAAACTCTAACTCCAGATCATAGCACAGCCTCAATCCCTGTTGTAAAGTATTAATACCCCGAAAGGCATTGATGCTGACCCAGGACACGATCTTTTGGAAGATTGTACTTTCAGCAATGTGGAGCACGCTGAGTAAAATCATTGTTGTTTGTTGTGTCTCTTCACTAGCGACCCATATGAAGATTCATTTCCGCGCTAGTTCTGATCCAGCTCATCCACTGTGAAAATTCTACAGTGCGGTCGGTAGTTCGTTCATTGCAAGTCTTCCGTCGTATGAAACTGATACAAAGGCAGAATCGAAGCTTATGGCATTTGTCACGATGTCGTCATGTTGCGGAAAGGTAGCTATTGGATGCCCTTCCTTCGTCCAACAGCGCACAACGCCATCCATTCCACCGCTCAGGAATTGTCCAGCTCGAGTCTCACACAATGTGGAAACCCATTGGGCATGTGCAAGAGGCAATTGCCATACAATATTGGATTTCTTCATATCGTAGGATCTAAGAGAGCCATCTTCTCCTCCGACAATTAACTCTGTGCCATTCGTCGATAGAGTAGTTGATATTCGCGTGGGGTAAGGGGGGACATACAGATCATCTTGAACAGAAGTGGATGAATTGATAGCCTGTTCTGTGTCCGTGACGAGCTCAAACTCACCACTTCGCAAGTCGAATGCAGCGAAGCACTTTGTGGACGCAATATAAGCAGTGGTCTCATCTATCCATCCAGCGTCAACAAAAGTATCTGTTTCAGACTTCACCGGAAACTTTGAACGGTCAAGCTGTAAAGAAAGAGCTATCTGCAGAGACGTGCCAACTGACAAAAAGGTTGCGCCGGTCTTAGTCAATGCGATGTAGGATGAAGTGGCTGCGGGATTCTTCACAACCTTTAGTATGTCACCATCAATCGCCATAAAAGATGTGTTGCGGATGGGATGCGCATCGTAACCACTGGCATCCCAGGAGGGCGATCTCGAAATGCGGGGTGATAAGTCATCGGCACCCGTCAATGACCATACCTCGACTGCAGATGTATATGACTTCCGCGTTGCCGCGATGATGTTCAAGTTAGAATCTTTGGCGACTACGTCGTGAGACCATACCTCGGACGGTGCAGTAAGAATGTTCAACGGTTGCAGGGAGATAGCTTCGCAATCCACAGAGAGAATGTGCATAGAATTGTCAGAATTAGTGAGCGCGGTGCCAGCAATTATGAGATCTCTGTGTGTATCTGAGCATCGCAGCAAACCGCGTGAGGCTCGGCCAACAGTCCAAAGGGCGGATTGTTTCCGATTGTTCCCATTCATAGCGTTTGTGGAGCAACAGGCCTAGCTTGAGAAGCACGGAGCAAAACAAGTCATGCGCGGCAGGTGTACCATTGTGCCTTCGGTGACCTTACTACACCTTCCGTAGATATTGTAGAATTACGTGCGTCCGCACCCCGTGTGTGTGTACCAACGGTACCGATTTTCTCGCTTCCTCCCTGCGTCAAACTTTTGCAAAAAAAACACACTTTTGTCGCCGAAGAGACGTTAGTAAAACGCGTTTTATCTTGGTAGTTGCACTTGTCTTCTTTCTTTGTTCCTTTCACATGTTCGTTGTCCGTCTTGAAGAATGTTCTTTCCGACCATGATCGGAACGAACATTCTTCAAATATGGCCTACCGATCTGATCGGATAGAACGCTACATATCATATCGCCACATAGCATATCGCTACACGGCATAAAGTTATCTCTCTCATTCTTTCTAGGCACACAGCATATCGCTACAGAGCATATCGGCTGCAACAGAGTTTGAGCGGCTATGCTAGGGTAAAGTTTACGTACTGAGCTTAACAAGTCTACTCACGGTCTTATTGTCGGATGATAACTCAGACGTCTTTGCCATTGATTCCGCGCGTTCTTTCAGTCCCTCGAGCGAACCTGTCGTAGGTGATGGAGCAAAGTGTTTCCCACAAGACTTTATATCACAAATTATTTGAATGGTTGACCCACAAACCGACTGACAACTCTACAACTCTACTTTCCGTGAGATTTGAATGAATTAGTCCTAATCAGGAAAGTAAAAAACACGCTTCCATACATATCAATTACTACGTCCAGAACTCAGTCTTCAGCAGCAGCTTGAGCTTGTAGTGCCGCCAATTTTTCGATGGCTACCTCCCAGTACTGTTGCATAGCCCTTTCCGAAATGTATCGGTCCGCAAACGCATTTTGATTCCTTACTAGCTGTCTTACGAAATCGTCGTTCTTCTTGGCCCACTCGATGTTGTCAATAAGATCCTCAAAATATAGGCTTGTTGGTATGTAGTGTACCCATGGCCTCAATAGAGGAGTGAAGAACTCTTGTGACTCTGCAGTGTGATGTATAACTGCGCTGTTGAGAAAAAGTAACGAGCGAAACCTTTCAGCCCAATCTGCAAACAAAAAAACGAAGCAAGTTAGAATCGCGTATTCGATGTTTGCAAACAAGTAGCGCATCAAATTAGGTTGGATGCTTACCTTGATTGCTCCCCACGTTCAGCACGTATTTGTAGTTCTGATAATCCGTAAACTTCACTGGCTTGCTAACTTCTGGCGCACCGTCGAACTGTTTCTTATCGCCATTTGCCTTTTGCTTCAGAGATGTAAACCCGATGTCCACTAGATCAGTTCTCTTCTTCGTCTTTTCGTACAGAACACCTCTATTAACTTCATTCCATTTAGCTGCCCGTTCGCATTTTGCATCGTTCTCGTTGTTGCATGTGCCCAACTTGTACGTCTGCATGGAAAGCGTCCCACGGAAAAATGCTTTCTCATTTTTAGACTCCCATGAGTAGTTTGGGTGCGTGGACAAAACAGTTCTGTCAATATACTCATCCCATCCTTCAAGGGGGGTACCCCATCCTTCACGGACACCTCTGTCATTTCCAAGCGGAGCGGGAATCAGTAGTTTCCAATTCTTCCAATGTCTTGCGGAACCGAATGAGGCCACTTTCGGTTTGTGTCCGTCTGTAACCATAACTAAAAACGTGGCGCCAGGAAGAGAGGTGCCCTTTTGACGAACAATCTTGTTGATAATGTACTTGACCGAAGAAGCTCGACCATGTTTCTTGTCGTGATAGTTTTCCGTGAAAGTGACGTTTCCCTCGACAATTCGTACGAGAATACAAGTACCCTGCACGTTGTTCACATTTGCTTTGTAATGTTCACGAATCTTCCTTGCCGAGAAATCCAATGAGGATGAACCGTCCAGAAAACTATCAATCACACCGGCCCAGTCTTGTCGAATGGTGGTAAGATGTTCATCGACCCCACGTCGGTCCAGTCCTCTCGTGCTTAAAGCTGGGTTAGGAGCGGCTTCCTCACTTTTCTCCCTGGACATAGCAGTTGAAGTATGGTATTCAGTGCGATTGTTGCCACTGCCGGTAGGGGAAGCATTTGCGGACGGTAGTGAAAATGAAGAAATCTTGAAGTCTGGAAGATGTGATAGCGTGTCCGCTCCCCCTCCCCTTGTAATCAAAGTTGCGATGAACAGCAGTGTGGATACGCATAGAATGACGCCGTTTATCAAACGGGTTGAACGAGATCCATAAGAACGCCTGTGACGCGAAGATGGCATTTTGAACTCTCTGTGTGCACGAAGACTTGAGAGCCACTTCGCGTTTGACGAAGGATGCCTTAACTGTTTTTGGTTGTACTTCACGATCTTTGGCCTTAGGATCAGTGGTCTTTCCATCTAACAGTGAGGCAAGAGTATCTACTAGCGAAACGCTCCAAAGTTATCCAAAAGATGTGCGTCAGAAGGATTACGTACGTAACAAGCAGGCGTGAACGCGCTCGTCATAAACGTTGAATGAAAAGCGGTTGATACCGGGTTTCCTCCAACTTTCAAGTGTTTCAGCTGCTCTTCAGAAATTTGAATCTGAAGGGAAGCCAATTGTGTGGAAGAAGCCGTCTAGCCCGCAACAGCTGATAAAATTCTGTGCGCTTCCCCCACATCTGGACTGTTCAAGTTTGTAATTGAACTAAAATAACGTGCAGAGGCTGGCACACGGTGCGTCTTTTGCACAGAAAACGGAGCACTGCTACGTCGTGAGTGATTAGTCCTTTGGGTGCATGGGAAAGCGGAATGTCAGCTGTGAGAACAAGCTTGCACACCTATCTCCAACATCACGAGAGTATTGGTGATTTTCATAACCCAGTCTGCTGACACTCCCTGTCGACCGTATATAAGTTCTGATAGGCATCTATGTCTATCCATATTGATACCTAACGAGCGCTCAGTGGCAACCTGATGTGTGGTGAACAAAGGTTGTGTTCAGTTCAGGGAAGGTAGGCTCAAAAATTGCAGACGAACCAGGACAAAAGAAGTAATGCTCTTCACAATCCGCTTACGAAACAGAACCCAAATTCTTCCGGGGTGGGCTGAGTTAACACTTCAAATGGGGCATATCAAGAATTGTATTACAGAGTACTGTGCTCGTAAAACCTGCATTCATGCCATCACTGAAACGGAGGAATTTGATTTTGGCATGTAACTTGATATCGATTATTCCAAAGCAATAGACAAGAAAATGGGTTGGGAATGATGTTCGATTAATAGTTTAGCTTTCATTTCCTCAGGTGTTAGAGCGCCCACAGTCAGCCCCCATCAGCCCTGTGAACGCGAACACCAAGAAGGATGTCCAAAGGTCTTCTCATGCCCCAACTTTCAGAGACGTTGTTGACGATGTTCAGAACTCTCCGAGAGATTGTATTCATGGCAGTTTGGATTCCCGGCTTCAGTCCTGTGACCTAGAACACCTCTACCAGGGGGAGTCAATGTGAGCCATTTCGTCGTTAATGTGAAGTCAGTCAGTGCCCTGGATGCCGCCGGAACTCCTGAGAGGCGACTGACCAGCAACATTTGACGGTATCAATCATACGTTTACCAAGCTCAGAAAAGGGTGATGGTTGTCTATCCTGTGAAGCAACAGGAGACACAAAAATAAATGGCCTCTCAGCCCATTTATGTCATGTACCAGTTTCAAGAACGTCAGCCTAAGCTTGGAAGCTGAAACTATCTTTCTTCTGCCTAATACGAATGTTCCGCAGATTTTCGTGTTCGAAATCGAATGGGAGAACGGAGCTTAAATCAAAACAACCAGAAGGTTTTCGAGGGTTGGCATTAGTTCATATCTTCTGGCACGAGTTGATTAAACATATCTGGAGAGAATCCTTTTCTCTGTGAAGCTTCTATCAGGCCAGGATGCGGAGACACGCATTCGAAGGTTACGTTGGTAGCGCTCTTGAGAAAGATGGCGTCAGCGCATATCTCTGCGACATCTGCCCGAGAGATGGATCCAGCAATACGGTCTCCTTGATCAACAATTACCGGAAGATGGCCGGCAGGCATATCTGTCAATCCACCTGGGCGAACGATTGTAAAAGAACAGCCGCTCTCTTTCAGCGCATCTTCTCCGCAGAGCTTAAACGTAAGAACAGAGCCCATTTGTTGCAATTGCGGGAATTGCTCTGGTCTTGTTACACCAAGCGAAGAAATAAGAACAAATCGTGATGAGTCGATGTAGTGATTTTGATTCTCCTCTGATGTTGCGACTGAAGCATGCTGTAAGGGGCTGGCTTCACCCTCCTCTCGATGCCCGAAGTCATCTGCCTCACCAGTAAACATCATCATTAAGTCCTGCTCCATCAAAGACTCGAAGAAGCAGTTTGCAAGGGTTCTCAATCCTATAAAGTCAACTGCCTCTGGATGATTATCACTACCAGCATCGAAATTTCGAGTTCCGCTGGCCGAAATCACACCATCACATCCATTCACAGCCTTGCGGATGGTCGTAATGTCACGCAAATCACCCATTGTCAATTGCACAGATGGACATATCTCAAGCAATGATTCAACGCGATGACGCGCCCGCATATAGGTTCTGGGCCGAATAAGGGCTCGAACGGTAGCGCCTCGCTTGCGAAGAGCCGCACATACAAGTCTTCCAGTAGGTCCGGTCGCCCCAGTGACTAAGACTGTCTTTCCTTCAAGTCTAGCGCTACATGTGGGAGAAAACGTGTTCGGGGTACGGTTTTGTTTTGGGATAAGGGGAGGGTGAGCAAATGCATTCTCAAAGCATCGCCTTAACATTTGTCAGAGACGAAGCAGGCGATTGTCGTTGACGATGAAGGCGAAGGTGAAATACATAAACCACTTGCTGCTATCGAAGCTGATGGAGACGGTATTGAAAGCTAAAAGAGCGGTCGTTCCGCCACCGTTGGTAGATACCTTCATTTAAGGTTAATCAGCGCAGTTCTTTCCTCGAGGAACATAGAGCTCGCACAAGAACCATAAGAACCATCACCCAGCTTGCATACGCACTCGTCATTGGTGAACGTAATATCTTCACAGATATTGAAGCCGAGATTCTGTGAGAAGGGGGCCGGAGGATCTAATGTTACGCACTGTACCAGTCGTAAAATAAACGCCCAGAACCTGCATCTATTTGTAACAGTTCTGTGAGGATCCTCCCTGCAGCCCGAAGCGTCACCCAGATCCTCCCTGCAGCCCGAAGCGTCACCCAGATCCTCCCTCGCCAGTTAATGACCGTCAAGTCAGTAAAGCCCCCCTAACTGCGCTCCCCATTGGATGAGTTCCCTGTGACGATGAGCTCCGCTTGACGTTTGAAATGACAAAAAAGCGCGCGCATTTCATTTCAAAACATGAGCATCATCTGGAAGCGCAATCACGCCACCGCTGAGGGCCGTTCTACGAGTTTATGAGGTTGACGAGATGAAACCGGAAATTCTGATTGCGCCAATTATAATAATACAAGTGTCTGGAGATTCTTTCCAGCTTGTCATCATGTAGGCGCTGAACCGATTTCCGCCTACAAGGAAATTATCTGATGGACATCGCATACACTTCTTCTGAACGATATCAGAATCTTTCTCGTGTCTTCTTGCTTTTGATGTCAATGGACACTCCGCATTCAAATAAAGTTGCCAAACATACAGTCTCCCAATCCGGCAACAGCGAACACCACAGTCGCGATGCTCCTTCAGCGCACAGTCATGTTGATGGACAGAATGCCAATGAAAATTTGAAACCGTCCCCCGTATGCCCTGTAGCTTCTACGACCGTTGATGAGGCCACCAATCTTTTGTGTCAAGACAAATTTGGTAACAGTCCATGCAAACACGCCCTGAAGGCACTCAAAATTATCAGGTCGCACAACGCAAGGATTGTGACAAAGCGTCGATTAATTGCCACCAAAATGGTGCAGAGACAGATTACTCTCAGCCAGTTACATCACCTTATGAATAACACTGCCAATAGCGACACCTCGATAACCGTTCCGCGCAGATTACCGTCCACTACAGTGCGTGTAGACCGTGCGGAACACAGACCTGAAAATATCGCATGGCTTTGTGGTGATATTCCCAAGATAGTGGATGGAAGCATTGTAATTCAAAAGCCTGGAGAAATAGGAAGCGAGCCTATAATGAGCCCCTCACTGAAAGCAAGATGGCCTGACTTCGAAGTATCCGAATATTGCAGGTTGTTGCATGTTATTAGGGACACGCGTATGGTGGGAACGAGACCGAAGCTTTTGGAGTGTGTCGATCGAGATCAACTCGACCAAGAAATTAGCGATTTATGGAGTGAAGAAAGCGCTGCACTGTTCAACGACATCGATTTCAAACCTGAACCTCTTTATGTTTTGGCCGGAGGTGTCACAAGAAGCGACATATGTGACATTGATCAGAGCTAACGGGCATATGTCAGAGACGATGGTGTTTTGAAACGTAAGTATGGCGAGTTTAAGAGTTTGTACGGCGTTTGTTTGGCCCATTATGAGGCTTCGGGACAAGGAGATCCGGAGGCTTTCGAGAACTATGCTAATGGTAAATCGTACATTATGTACGCGTTTTGTCTTTTGAAAGAGGACTCCGTACTGCAATCGTTTGCAAGGCGAACATTGGAAAATGGGGCTCAAAGGGAAGAAGGAGGGGGCAGTACAGTTAGGGGCTATGGTTATGGAGGAGCAGAGTTTAGCGCACATCTGAGAAAGAAAAAGACGAATAAACAAAACATAAACGTGGTAGGAATGGACAGTTTAGTATCTGCATTACAGCCGCCCAGCAATATGGTCTCTAGAGAGCTACAGGTGGCAGAGCGTGATAAGATGAAGTTCGAGGCCATTGAAGCACAAGCGCGGTCGACGTGCTCCACCATGGACGCGATTGCGAAAACGAAAGAGATGATTCAGAATGCGTCTACTGAGGAGGAGAAGATCATTTTCACCCAAATGCTGACGAAGTTGATGAACAACTTGAAATAGGTGCGTGTCTTCTACCTTGCGTCGATGTCGAAGCAGGACGTGATGATGTAAGAATGGGCGTGCGGAGTACTTCAACCTCGACGAAGGTAAGGTTTTGGTTGGACTGATCGGCGACGTGGCGCGTGTGCAACGGGGACTTGGGGTTTATCTCCGCCGGGGGAGAGAACGAGACGAACAGGGACGCAGAAGAAAGCCACACTGCGGAGGGATGAAACAGCGCGCTTCTGAACGGCAATGCTCATGGCGGCGAGGTGTGGCCAGCAAAGATCCAGGCGGGAAGACAAAGCAGAAGGGTTGGTCAGGGGAACAGATGCTTCGTTGTGATATGTACTGTATAGAATCTAGATATCACAGCCAGCTGGTATCACGCAGAGGATTAGCGATGACGGAGTGGAATCGCGCAGATGCTAAGGCGCAAGCACCCAGTGAAGCGACGGGCGGATTTGGAGACTCGGTGACTCTTCGCAGGTGAAGGCAACACATCGCGTCCAGGGGCGGAAATACTATTGAAAGGGTGCAATGTGCGATGTGATGCGAACAAACCGAGGCAAAGGCATCACGAGCGCTTTCGAAGGTGTCGGACCGTGAGGGTTGTGGGAGTTGAACGGTGAAGGCGCACGTAAACTACGCCTTGCAAACGACGGCACCCCGCAGTTCATCGCCTGCACTCCGGCAGCGCCGCAGTATCACTGACAAAATCCTAGCTCCTGCGGTGGCGTCTCTTTCGCACGAAACCGAGCTCTCGCAGACGGTCAGATAATGCGTCTCTGAGCTCGGAGTTATCCCTCCTCCAGTTTCTAGATCTCCTGTTGTCTCTTTCTGTGTGCAGCATATCTTGAAAGTGTACTATTGGTGAGCCACGGACAGTGTTAAGCTCATGAATCGGTATCATTTCATAAAGCGAGTAGTCAGCGTTATCAATAATGAAATTGTGCAGCTTTGCAGCGACCATGATAATGAGAGTGCACTTGGATATAAGGTACCGCAATGCCGACCAGAATATCCCAAACCGACAAACAAGCATACCAAATGCTTGTTCTGCACATATTCGCACAGACGAGTGATAATAATTAAACGAATCCTGCTTCCCAGACAAACCTCTCCCAGAGTACGGGGTCCTTATTTTTCCTTCGTTAACATAAGCATTGTCCGCAAAAACAGTTGCCCAATCAGGAAGTTGGTCACTTTTCAACAGATTGTACAGATGGGTAGCAGCAAATGCCGTAGAATCGTGCGTTCCGCCTGAATGTCGCGCTGACAGAAAAGAAAACTTGTAGTCGGCTTCAACAGCGGCCTGAACTACTAAAGCAAAGAAGCCTTTGCGATTGTAATACTTGCGAGGATCTGGTACTTCGGACAATGTTGGTCGACGGATCTCAAATGCACCACCATCTAGCGCACCCACCACTCCATGAAAAGGGCTTTTGCGCAGCAGTTCGTAATTTCTCGCACTGATGGTACATTCCTCTTCTGTACACGGAAAGTGTAGCTTTGGTAACGTTCTATTAAGTGTGATCAACGTTTCCTGAAAGACCTTGTAAACAGTTGAAATACCCAATGCGTATGGCCAACACAGATCAAGATAGCTTGCATCAGCTAGAAACCTCAGTGTCACGAACAACATGACTGCGGGGGAGACATAACTTGCAGTAGTTGGATAATTCCTTTGCGTCCGCCGTAAAGAAGGGTATACGAGAGAATGGAGTATTTTGAATTGCTGTTTGCTTATTCGATACATGCGCTTGAACATTGGGTCTGGAAGACTTGATATGTGCTTGCGAAAGTCAAAAGAAGGCCTGAGGTAAACATGACGATGTAAACGAGAAGGTTGTATGTTTTCAACAATTGTCAACACTGTGTAGATAACATGCAGTGCTATTCGCCGAAGCCATGGGCTTTGATTATTGCGACGAGGTGGTTTGCGAAGACAAGATAATCGCAGGTTAGTCAAGGTGCGCTGGTGGTTCATGGCGAGAATCTTGATCTGTATGGACTCCGCGCATGCATGTTCATGATCAACAGCACCATTGTTACTGAACTGAGAGAAAGAATTTCTCTTTGGAAATTGGTTTTCAGGAACTACGAAAATTTCCTGTCATCAATTTTTTCAACTCATAGAACGGACCTCAGGTGGCAGCTGATGTTTTTCACACGTAGCCAGCGCACGGCACAGGCGCCGCCACCTAGCATTTAGCGAGAGCAGAACTCGACCCTCCCCGAAAAGAATTCCGAGTTTTTGTGTTGTTCATAGTGGCACCACAGGCTATAGGCCACATCCCGACACTAAACTAAAGTCAATCCGCTGTTGCAACCGACGATTTTACAAAGATCTCTAATTACCCAGGATCCCTTCTTAACAATTCACCAAATTTTTTGTGGCTTCATCAGCATATTTTACGTCAACAAAAAGCAAACCATCGCTCTTTGCCCCAGCTAAAATGAAAACCCAAACTAAATCGACACAAACTCTAGAAGCAGCGATAACCGGGCACCAACAATCAAAACACCAGCGAGTGTTTACACCTTTGCAAACTTTGTTCTCGCCAACATTAAAATTCAGCAGCAAAACCATTACAAAATTAAAACAAGGCGACCTCAAGCTGTGGCACGCCCCACCCGTTCACATTTTTAGTGCATACAGATATTAAAACATACTTATTGAGGATTCTATCGAGAATACGAACAAGAAATCGAGAACATTTGTCTATGACTTTGCGTTGATATCGAGCAGTATATTTCACAAAATTTAGTCGCTAATCCTCCACTGAATCTTTCTAAATTCTCTGTGAAGGATAATTTTGTACCCTGAATCCATGTAGCACACATTAGCGTAGCAAAATATTGCTCAAGCAGACTCCGAAGCAATGAAAATCTACTCATGCCACAAAACGTACCTCAGCGACTACCTAGAAAGACAAAAGTCCAGTCGCGCACTACTTATAAAACACGCAAAGAATTTGTATTTGCCTGAATAACGAATATTGAAACTAAAAGAACGAGACCTAATCTCTGACAAACCCAATTTTTTCGTATGCCAGCTACACGACTAGTTTTTATTCTACCGGAGTTTTGATATCATATAAAATCAGGTTGACCTCATATAAGGTGTGCCGCTTGGGCCATCAAAAATGTAGTACAATGAGACCTCAATGGGTTGGTGCCACGTGGGCCTACTGGTGCGCCTTGCTGGCTGCACTGTACCCAATTGGTATCCTGTATTTTATAATTTCTAATTTCTAATTTATAGTCTAGGATAGCTTAGCATTGCTGGCCCATGACAGTAGGTCATGGGTGCAGCCGATGACGTCATGCCCGCATGGGAGATCGGCGTCGATGCACCTTGTATATATTACGGTGCACCTCGCCTTCCCCCTCGGGTATTGTAAAGTCAGGCACCACTAGGGCAGTAAGTATACCATCTTGGTCACTTGCTACTCTATTACTATTCAGGTTTTATCGCACGTCGACGTCTACTACCGTACACCTACACGGTCTAGACTAGTTGCCACGCCGTTTGCCCCTGCGGGTTTCAGGTGCCCTACTACCATATTGGTTGTGTGTTTTTCCCCTTTAGGTTGAGCCCTCGCGCGCTCCCTCTACCAGGCGAACCCCACACCTTATCGGTATTTGTACGACATTTTGGTCTCCCGACCTAGAAGTTTCTTGGTTTTTGTCGTACCTTTCCTGGTGAACAGAAGACATTCGAAACGATTCTGGAAGTTCACACACCTAATTGGTTTCGTAGGAATACTCGCGAAGCAATTTGATACCACTATTGGTCACTATGGAAAGACCTAAAAGGATTACTCGTGGCTCTAGCGCGCCACCTAGCCACAAGGGTTCTGCTGCGGCGTCAGCCGCTAAACCCATTCTGGATAATCCCGAGGAGTTGCTTCGGCAACCTCGGGCCGGAACCTCAAAGGATACGGGCACTCAGCCACCGTTGGGTCCTGAACCTAACAAGGATTTGCCGACAACGGTTGAGGACCTTTGGCCCCAATTGGAAGATCGAGCAAAAGCTCTTTTTACCGCTACGGTTAATAAAGCTATGACCTCAATGGACATGGACGCCGTTACCCGCTTGGTAGTTGATCGAGCCGTGCACGAGCTCTCTCAACGGATACCTAAATTGGTTGAAACATACCTCTTAACGGGTGCGCGGGAGCATATCTACCGAGTGGTTCAAGACCTTTGGGTTTCTGAAGGAATGGCGGAATCCAAAACCCCTGGGGTGAATGTGGTTACTCGCATACCACAAGGGATCCCTGCCGGTTCTTCCGCACCAATCAAGCCAAATCCGGCCGATAGTGCGTACCTACAAGGTTTGAGGCAAGATCAAGAGGGCCATATAGAGATGGGCCCTCGATACGTGTACTTGCCACCCATTGGAGGTAACGTTCGAAAGGACACCAAGACTGGTGGACCTGCGGACGATTCGTCTGACCCAGAAGAGGGGCGACGAAGAAGAAACCGCAAGGGTAAAGAAAGGAGGAGGAAAAAGGGAAAGAATCGCGGCTACGACTCTGACCCCGATTCCTCGAGCTCCGATACCGATACTGGTTCATCGTCGGATGATAACCGTAAAGGTAGACGCAAGAAGAAACCGAACAGGTTGGCGAAGAAGTCGTCAAAGAGAAACCGGAAAGGTAAGAAGAAACGGTACGAGTCGTCCGACTCGGATTCGGACACCGATACAACCCTAGAGGTGTGTCAGCCGCTGAACGATATGTTCACCAAAGCGGTTGATTATAGGTCATATCGGTTGAGAAACCGATCTTCTGCTTACACCCAAGAGGTTGCGCAGAAGATCACCAAGCACCACAAGAAGCTCAGCTTCCAGATGGGTGATACTACCTTCACAGGTGATGATCCCATTGCGGTAATTGAGTTTCTACAGAAGTTCAAGACTGCATGTGACCAAAATGGTTTTTCCGAAGGCGCTGCCATGTGGTTATTCCAGTTTTACCTTACAGGTCAAGCTTACCACTTGCTGCAAGGCAGGCTCCGTGGAAATACCCTGGCGGTTGATGAAGAAGGGACAGACATGTTAGAGACGTACCCAGAAGTGGTTAATTTCATGTTGGAAACTTACGCTACCGATGAGGTTATCCAGGAAGGTTACGCTGAGGTGCAGGCATATCGCCAACGCTCCAGCCAAACCGAAATGGAATTCTCGTTAGGCCTTTGGAATCTGGCCACCCGATGCGGTAATGTCTTTACCACTAGTAGGCTGAAGTCGCTCTTTGCCGACAATGTTGACAAAGCGATCCGTTCGCAGGTACGCAATTACCTGGCGAACAACCGTAAGGTGGACTATAATGGGCTTGCCCGTTATGCCCAGGGACTAGGCGACACTCTCCGTCACGGAAAGAAGCCGTCGGCGTCCCATACCTCAAAGGATAAACCGAACCGGTCAGTATTGGAGCTAGAAGAAAGCACTACCTCATGTAGAGCAAACCCCAAAGGGGGTACGTGTCCACCAGGGTGTCCGAGTCCTGCTCCCACAAAAGGGCGAACTCAGAAGTAGAGCCCTCTGCCCGTGCGCATGCCGCGTGGCAGCCGGGTGTAAACCGGAGACGGTACTGGAATAACCTGCAGAGGTAAAGAAGAGGGTGGGCCTAGAGAGGAACAACCGACGACGGGTCACGAGAGAACGAGTCCAGAAGTGGAGCGAAGGGTGCCGTAAGACGGTGTAGTGCTCCTACGGAGAACCACACGAGCGAAGCTACGGCCCGTGCCAACGGCGGGGACAGGGCCGATAGCGGAACGAGACACACACACACGTGTGTCCAAATATAACTCTATACAGAGGCGGAAGCGAGACCTGCACCAGGAAAACGATGAACTAAACAAAGATCCTGTACCTCGGTGAACGACAGCAAATACGACCTGATACTGGGGCAATTTGCGAAACGAGCCAGAAACTGGTAGTAAAGAACTTCCTTAGGGACCCTGAGGGGTGATTGTACCGAGACCAGTCGTGGTTACTCTCCTTAGAGGAGTCGTGAACCTACGTAGGCAGTAACAACCACGGCCCAGCCTTCGGGATGAAGACCACGTACTTCAAGAAGAAGATACGACTCAGGTGAGTTTTACTTAGTGGCTCCAGGGCGAGATCGCCCGAGCATATATACTATCTACTGTATCTAGGGCTGCGCACTCCCACGAGGGCTCTACACGTGGACAACCCAGTGTCAGGGTGCCAAAGTATCGACCCAGCGGGTGTGACGCCAAATATTTGGACAAATATGCCACAAAGCCCTACTGTACACCTATTTCATAGGTTCTATCCCAGATTCACCTAACACGGTACGTTCCAATAATATTTCCAAATCCACCCGAAACGGGGTCCATATTCATAGTCTGACACGTCAGTGCCCAATGGGTAGAGCTCCGTTATGAGAAACTTCATCTTGCCGACATCGGATTGCCATTGCTCCACATCTCCCCCTCCTTAGCCAAGGGTTCGCGCTTTGGTCTGCGGGAAGGCGCCGGCGACCGGTACGTAAATACTGATCCTCAGAATGGCGGACTCCGAAATTTCGGCAATACGTTCACAGCTTCCTGAACCAACGCGTGGTACACAACATCACTCTCCTCCGACTTTGCGGCAACAACCGTCATCTCCAACCTTCTCTCCTATAGCAGGCATGAACCCGTTCGCTACTGACCCGTTTCCGGGGAACGCTCCCTCAAGTGCCTCACAGGCGGCTTCGTCGGGTGCTGCTCCCTTCGAGCACTTTTCCTACTTAGGCTTTCAACAACTTCCTCCGCAGGCGTCATCTCAGTACCATCCGTCCCAAGCTATGGTGCCATCCCATCAACCCTCGGGGTATCAACAGTCTCCTTACCCAATGGCAGGCTCGTCCGGATACTTCGGCGGGTTTAACTCGATGCCTCTCCCTCAAGGGGGCTCCCACGCACAGCCGCAGTACCATCCATCTGGTTACCAGCCTCCTGGCTACTTCTCCCAACAGGGCACTCAACCTGGACAATCCTCGCAAGGCTACGATCCCGCAGCGCCTCCTCAGGCTCCCGATATCGATGCAGCGGCGTAGAACTCCGAGCAAGCGATGCCGTTAACGGTCAATGCCAGGGGCTGGATCAGCTTGGAAAGTCTCCGTTTCAGACGGCCCCGGCAACATGGCGATGTGTATTGCCGTGCACCGTGGTTCCATCCGACGGCCGTAGCCGACGAGGCTCTTATTGACTCGTATGCTGAGAACGGTTACCTCCCAGGTGGGCTCCATCGCGAAATAGTTCGGTCCAGAAGCTGGCGTCTCCGTGTGGCGATCGATCCCCTGCACCTGTTCTGTACGGGCAGTGATTCCCTTAGTCGTACTAGGGCACTGTGGGCTCGTGCTGCCTATGAAGGAGCTAGCCGTGTTCGATCGGAGCACTTGGTACCGTTGCGGTTCGACTTTGACGTGTCACATTTCCGAACTTTCGGCGGGAGGTCCTACGGGTACGCGTTGGCGGAGTTCAACGAATCTCCCCATAGGGCTGAAGTACCGAACGTGGTCGAGGGTTTGCTTCTCTGGAGTCGTCCCCTTCTTCGGGCAGAATTCCGATACCTTCGGCGATCATCCAACGACTTCTTGTGGAGCTTTGAGCGCCGTGTTCGGCTTGAGCGAAGCTTGCGGTCCCGTCGAGGGTTCCTGATTCCATATCCACACTTGGAGGCTGAGCGATTGCGCTATAACTCCCTGCAGGGGCGATACGCTGCTCTTCCCAGCTGGTGGTCGAATTTCGAGGTCCCGCGTGGGTGCTACGCCGAACTTCCTCCGTGCCTCTACTATGTAGGATGTAGAATGTTGAACGATCCCCGCTCTGGGTACTGGACGCTCTTTGCGGCGGAGTGGGCTGCCCGCGTGGCGGTACATCTCCTCTGGGATACGTACGATCATTACCGTCTCTGGTATCTCCCTCCGATGCTCCGATGGATGATCCGGCGACAGGATCTGTCTATACCCTTGGGGTCCAAATCCAACCAAGAAGAGGTTCATCTGCTCCTACGCTTCATCGAGGCCGTCAATTGGGACAGGATTCCGGTGCACTGGTAGCCAGAAGATGGCCCTCGCGGCAACGACCGATCACCGGGTAGAGTATCCACCCGCTCGGGGACCTTCGCGTACTACGATCCGTGGACACAGCAAATGATCTCCGAGGCTCATGCTAGAGCGATGGTGCGGGCCCCTAGGGCTATGCCGATTGGACACCCGACTGGGTTCGTGTTTCCCGACGACTATGGGCCTCCAGCGGATTGGGTCGATCCCTCCTTGGACCATGGTGATGGCGAGGTGGTGGACGACGACATTCCCCTTGTGGGTGTTTGGAGTACGGGCGCTGACGCGGCACAAGTTCCTGCGGAGGGCACTCAGGCTCCCGCGGGTTGGGGTCTTGCGACGCCGGCTCCCGGAACCAACACTGGTCACCAGTAGTATGGGCCGGGTGCCTGAGGGCGTGTAGTTCTGTCGCTCAGATACGATAAACCCAATTAGGCCACAGCTTGGCATTACTTCTCTCCTCCTGTAGGATCTCTCTCGTGTTCGAGCTTCTTTCATACTTCCTTCCTTTTCCTTCTTCATTTCCTAACCAGGATGTACTTCATTTCCATTCGTGGCAACATCTTCCTAGATACTTCATTACTTCTTACTTCTTAGTTCCGTTATACGGCGATGAACCGACAATTCGGTGCGTTCTTTCTTTGTTCATACTGTACATAAGATCAACCTTGTGGGTGTCTTCGTCTTCTCTTCTTAGAGCTCCTCGCAACCTACCGCGTAGCGGCACACCATAATTACCACATGTTGGTGACAGTTCTATCCCACTTGGGCATTATCCAGAGTTGGGGGTAATGCGGACCGGGTTCTTCGGTGATAAGCGATGATCTTGGACCTCGGAAGGTGCTCAATTGGCTCCCAAGTGTCCTGATCTGGGGGATAGCCGTACCAACGGACGCGATAGATTACTTTCCCGTCCTGGGCAACATCGTGCTTCACGATACGATCGACCACGAATTCCTGTGGGTATATCCCAACGTCTTCGGTTCCTTTGGTTGTTCCCGACATTGGGCTTTGCTTCCTTACGTAACCCGAACGGGTACAGGCAAGTAACGACGGGTTTCCGGCTTCGGCGAGGTGGCAGTGTCTCGTTGACGAGAGCGCTAAGCGTCACGACGGGGAATGGCTAACTTCCGTTTTCGGCTGCCAATCTCCACGAAAGTGGCTTCTGGTGGAAGCTCTTCACTTCTGGAGTCCGGTGAACTAACCTCTTTTCCCAGCGGGCATCAAATTTAACTAACGACGACGGTCCTGATCCAGTCGAAGTTGCTTCTCGACGCGGGAGAGCCGTTTCGACGGAGATACTGCGTTTGAACACTCCCTGTGCAGGGCGGCGGATTGGCCGGGCCACGGCGCTGTATTGCGTCGCGTGCGCGCGCACTGGACGAGTGCCGACCAATCGGAACAGTTTGCACTACTCCATGTGGCAGAGTGCCAGCCAATTCGGCGGCGTCGCACCCTGGGTGGGTATCTCCCGTGCACGGCGCCGTCCTACTGAGGGCTTCTGCGCCACACGGTGCTCCTGAGAAGGCTTCTTCGATGCTTTACATCAACTTCCCTTCCTGAAACAGGCTCCACGACCTTATCCACAAGGTCTCTCCGCTTCACAACACCTACTGTAGGTTCTTCCCATGGGGCTCATCGCCGCGCTGACCCATTGACGGGTCGGCGGAGACCGTCTTTTCGGTGCGTCTTGCCTTCTGCGCCTCTTGCGAGCGAGGCGTAGGAGTAGCCATGGACTTGGACGCTTGCCCACGAGGGTTCTCATCACTAACAGTGGTCTTCCCCACAGGGGTAACTTCGTCTTCATTACTGACATTGGCCTCGACCGAGGATCCCACACGCGTGTGCGTTAGCGGCGATATTCCCGATCCGGGCTCCTGTCTCTTTGAGAGCTCAAGCGCGTCAGCCAATCCAGCAGATGCCGGAGCAGCCTGAGCGCGATTACGTGAGTCCTCCCTCTCCTTAGGGTGCGATACGGCAGCTGATATTACCGTAGGCGGGGGTCGAACTCGAGTCGAGTGCGTAGGCGTAGCTCGAGTGGGTGGGCTATCCTTGACTAGCTCTGATATCTCATGTAGGTCCGATAAACCCCTTTCCTGGTGCGGGAGAATCGACGGGTGGTTCGCGCTGTCCCTGTTTGATTCTGTTCCTTCCTGTGTGGCAGGTACTCTAGTTCCGGTTTCCGGTAGCGTTACTAATTCTTGGAGTAGGCTCGGTGCCCTGTAGACGCGATCGCGTGATATCCGTTCGTGTTGGTTATTAATTTCCAGCACGAGGGTGTCTCCAGACATGGAAATAACCTTATAGGGTCCATCCGTAATCGGCGATAACTTGTGGCGGCGTTCGTTCTCCGGGTTGTAATACTCCTTACGGAGGAACACATAATCTCCTACCTGTAAGTTAGGTAACGGTCTCCGAATTCGGCTATCAAAGTTGCGCTTGTAGGCGAGCTGAGCCCTGTCCATAGACGCACGTGCTGCCGGTACCAGCTTGGTGAGCCATTTCTTCCACGCATCGCGGTACGAGCCCGGTGATGGGAACATATTTAGAGTTGGCTGCGCCTCGATGGCTAGAAAAGGTGGTCTCCTCGACAGTACCAGCTCAAATGGTGAAAGTCCCGTTACCCGATGAACCTGGGTGTTGTACGCATACGTGATAGCGTCCATGAACTGATCCCACGTATTGGGATGGTCTGCCACATAGGACCTCAAAGCACCAAGGATTGTTCGATTAAATCTCTCTACTTGCCCGTTCGCTTGGGGATGATAGGTCGTAGTGAATAAATTCCTAATATCCAGGATCCTACACACGTCTTGAAAGAACTTCGAGGTGAATTGAGAGCCGTTATCGGAAAGTAACTGTACCGGTGGGCCATACACAAAGACCCAGTGGGTAACAAACGCTTGAGCCACAGCGGCTGCTGTGATCCGTTTGAGCGGCACTGTTCTAACCAATTTGGAGAACCTGTCGGTGATGACCAGTAGGTACTGATTCCCTCGAGAGGTCTTAATCAATTTTCCAAGAATGTCAATGGCCACGAACTCCAGCGGTGCCCGTGCGGGAAACAACGTTAACTCTTTCGAGTACTTTCTTAATTTAACGTCATTCTTGGCACAAGCCTGACAGGAGCGGCGGACTGCATAACATTCGGACGCCATTGCGGGCCAATAGAAGTCCTTTCTTAAGGTGAGATAAAGCTTCCTTCCTTCCGGGTGGGCTCCCAACTTCACATAGTGAGACAAGTGCAGTACGCGACTCTGTGAGGAGTGAGGTACCACCATTTGTGGGTTGGTTTCAACAGTTCGCACCAAGTAGCCTTGGTCATTCACCTGGAAAGGTATCCTATACCCACCGTTCAGACGGGCCCTAACCTGTATACAAAAGGGATCCATCTGCTGTTCCCGTATCATCTCCTCGGGCGAAATCGGTACAAATGTCCCGTTATCCGGTTTTACAGTCTGTGTGGCGAGGATATCGTCACACACATCATCCGATAAGATTTCTGTCTTCCCCTCATCGAGGTCACCAACCATAAAACATGGTATCTCTTCCGTGTCCTCGGTGGGTTCAGCTTCTGCTGCAGTGCCCAAACGGGATAGAGCGTCTGCCTGCAAGTTCAAGGAGCCTTTCTTGTACACTACTTCAAAGTCAAATTCCGAGAGTCGGAGTCTCCATCTCATCAGTCGTCCCGACGGTTCGGTAATTTCCATGAGCCAGCGTAGGCAAGAATGGTCCGTGTGTACCCGAAAGTGGGTTCCCATCAAGTATGGTCTCAACGTTGCGAGAGCCCATACAACGGCAAGGCATTCCTTCTCCGAAACGGAGTAATTCCGTTCGTGCACATTCAGTGATCTCGACCAATACCCAATAGGGTGACGTTTGCCAGACTCTTCCACCTGGAACAACGCACAACCAACTTGGTTCGCACTCGCATCAGTGTCCACCTCGTAGGGTAAGCCGGGTTTCGGCAGGGCCAAGACTGGTGGCGACGTTACAGCTTTAATTAGTGCCGCAAATGCGGACGCTTGCGCATCGTCAAAGGGTTCCAATTCCACTGGTCTTCCTTTCATCAGAAGTTTGTTCAACGGCGAAGCGATGTCCGAAAAGTTCGGCACGAAACGACGGTAAACGTTACACAGGCCTAAGAAGGATCGAAGCTCAGTTTGAGTTCTTGGGTGTTTCGCCTCTTTCAAGGATTTTACCCGCACCTCGTCAATTGAGAGCTTACCTGGGCGAATAATATGCCCAAGGTACTTAACCGATTTGGTGAAAAACTCACACTTCTTAAGCTCCAAGGTGATCCCTGCGTCCCGTAAAACGGTCATAACTTCCCGTACATGGGTGAGATGGTCCTCCATGTTATTGGAAAAGACGACGACGTCGTCCAAGTATACCAAACAGGTGGTCTACTTGAACCTAGTCAGGAGGATATCAACCGCTCGCTGAAACGTTGCGGGGGCATTCGTTAACCCAAAGAGCATTCTCCGAAAACGATACAGGCCTTGATGGCACACGAAGGCCATCTTATCCTTATCTTCTTCCCTTATGGGCACTTGCCAGTATCTCTAATTGGCATCTAAAGTGGTAAACACTTTCGCGCTCCATAGAGAATCGATATATTCGTCCATCCGAGGAATCGGGTATACGTCTTTCACTGTAACCGCATTTAACTTTCGGTAATCGATACAAAATCTCCAGGATCCATCTGGCTTCGGTACCAAAACAACTGGTGACGCCCAAGGGGATTAAGCGGGCTCAATAACGCCGGCTCGGAGCATCTTCTCGACTTGAGCTTTTTCCTCTTCTCGGGCCTTCGGTCCTGCCCTGTAAGGGTGTTGCGCAATGGGCCGAGTGTTCGGAAGTAGATCTATGCATTGTTCTGTGACTCCAATTGTTCCGAGAGTACCATCCCACATGGGCGTAAACTCGCGAAGCATATTGCGTAGCTTCTCCCGATGGGACTCCGGTACGTGCTCCAAATTGAGCTTCATTAACTCCTCAACAGGGTTCGTCTGTTCAGTGCCAGGTGGCAACTGCTTAACCTCAAAAGGTGCTGGGGAGTCTGAACCCGAGTTCTTCTGGGTATCATCCGTATCGGCTTCAAGTGACTCATTCCGTAATTCGGCGAATTCGGCGGCCTCCTCCCCCTCCTTAGGGTCAGACACACCGAGCACGGTTTCAATCGGAATCTTCGTGGGTATCACTGCAGCGGGGTGCGGTAGTACCGTGCCAATTACGGGGTTCTTTGTTAACCACTGTTTGGTTTTGCCAAGATTGGCAACGAGGACCTTAAAGGCTTCATCCGGTTGAATCGTTACAACTCCATTAGCCAAAGCAATCTGGCGCTCTTCATATAGTGCCGGTAACGGCTGCACTGTGTGTAGACCAAACTACTTGGTGACGACTGCGACCCACACCTGGGACTCTGGCGAAAGTTGCACCGATTTGAGCACGTGCAACTTCGTTGATGCCATTGTGCCTTTGGTAGGCTGATGTGAAACCGGGAGCGGTACGTGTTTCCGCGTAGCGGCTCGTAGAGGTCTCCGGACAATCGGAATTATTGAACCGTCTTCCATTTCCACGGTACGCTTCCGAGGACGGATATTTTCCACAAACCTGTCACAGAAATCACAACCCAGTATAACTGGTGCGGCTAGCGAATCGCAAACGACGAAATCTACCTTCACGAGGTGCCTTCCTAATCTCACCAGAAGCGAAACGTAACCAGCCGTACTAATCGGATTGTTGTTGGCATCCGAAATATCCATTGATGGACCGTAACTAACACGTTCCTGAAGAGCAGGCGATATCAGTTTTCTGTGAATAAGGTTGGGAGCAGCGCCTGTATCTAGGACCGACAACTGACGAACCATAAAATGTTCTGAAAGGCCGAGATCGGCGTAAACTTTATAGTTCCGCTTGGCCATAACCAGGATTCTATCCGGGAGACGGGGATTACGGGCCCGTATCCACGGTCGACAAAGAACACAAAAGTGTTCCGAATCCACGTCGGTGGCTGCCATTTTCCTTGATAGGATCGTAACAGTCGGGGAGCGAAGCGAAGGCGCCTCGGGCGTCTTCTGCTTCGACTTGGAAGACACCCCTCCCGTCGGGAAGACTCCCATATTTAGTTTTTTGGAGCCGGAACCGCCTGATGCGGGCGATTTCCCTCCGCGGGACCTACCTGATTCCCGTATACCGGTTCGCGACGCTGAGCCTGAAGGTTAGTCTGCGCGAAGGCAGGGTTACCATGCATGGTTCCAGCAGCTCCTTGAAGGGCCAACGAATGCTTAGCGCCTTCGTAGGATGTTCTGGGGACCCGTGCCTGTTCCTCGGGCGTCAGAGACTCGAACTGAGTGACGATTTTCAACCTATCCCGTGCCGGGACCGTGCACTGCGGTGAAATATGACCAAAGTCATAACATTCGTAGCAGATCACTGCGGTTGAACCATGGGTGGGACGTGCTATAACACGACCCTGCTGGGTGCTATCCCTCCATCCTGGGCGAGTTGTCCTCATCATGCGACCTCCGTAGGGTATCGATGCTGCCGGAACTCGGCGGTCCTGACCATACAGGGCCGGATCGCACTCCGTAGACGGCACCGTGGTTGACGGCAATTCCGAGGTGGCAATTGAAGTGCCGACAGAACTCGGATTACTACCTATGAGGTGCACATTATCCATGTCCATACTGGCTTCATTCCCATATGAAAGGGCCAGAGAAGAGTCAGAATTGTTGGCAAACAGTACCTTACGAGGCTTCGACTTGGAGGGACGCCGAGCCCGGAGCGTATCCCCTTCAGCCTGGGCGTACTGTACCAATTCAAAATAGGTTATCTTCCGATTCTCCTCCCGATAACGCGCTACCAGTGCCCGAATCGCGGGATTTAACACATCGACAAACATCGCACATCTCTCCTGTGAAGGATGAACATTACCACAGCGGTGGAAAGCCTTATTCAGGCGCGTTGAATAAGCCGTTTCCGTTTCTTCCGGACGTTGCTTCAGTTCCCTCAGGGCCGACGTAGCCTGCTGAATGGCATGGCCAGTAGCGTATGACCTTAAGAGGTAATGAACCGCTTCGGGCCAACAAGTAACGCCGCCTTCCGAGGCTCTTGACGATCCAAGGATGGAATTAAACTGGTCTTCAGCCTGACCTTTCAGGTAATAGGGGAGGGCAACGTACGCCTGTCCCTCCGTCATTCCGAGAATATCGGCTTCATGAACGAACCTAGAGAGGAAATCCAGCACCCGGATGGGGTCTTCTCCTGTAAACTCGCGATTCTTGAGTGTCACGCTGAGCTTACGGATGTGCGCCCTCACCTTTTCGGTACTTTTAGAGGTTCTCTTCCCTTCGGACGTCTGTAACCGATAGTAACGGTACGATAACAACTTCCGATAAAGCGGATTCGTAGGCTTCAACTCCTTAAGACCAGGACACTTAGTTCCCTTCTCTCGGGTACGAATTGCACCTTGAGAGGTAAGCATGGCCCTTGAACGGGACGATTGAGAATGTCGACGACGTCGTTGACGACTACCTTCCGAGGCAGCGGACGATGACGACGATGACGAGCTGTCCGAGCTGTCAGAGTCAGAGTCAGAGTCAGAGTCAGACGAATCCACGTGGTGGCGAAACTCTTTTGAGGACTTGCGATGGCTCTTCTTCTCAGAGTGATGAACGAAATCTTTCGGAACAGACTTCTCCCGTAGGGGGGCTTCTGCTTCTTCATCCATCCTAATAATGGCTTCGAGGGTACCCAGAAGGGCGTGAATTCGATCCGTTGTGGCACGGAACTCTTCCACTGTCCGATGATATCCATCCACGAAACCCTGTGGGGAACCAAAGCACTCCAGAATTGAGTTCATTTCCTGTCTCAGAAGCTGGATTTCTCCCGACACATCTCTCATTTGAGCGTCTTTCACTTCCTCGCGAAGCGATTCGACCTCCTTTTTGAGTGCAGCTTGAGAGCTAGCTATCACCGCGCTCTGGGCCTCAAGCAGGCGAACTTGAGTATCCAATTCGGATAATACTGCGTCACTTGCCGCAGCAGCGGATAAGGGTCCTTCCAGAGGAACGGAAGCGGGCCCGGCCACTGGGGTATCAGACGTCTTCGACGGTTGTTTCCGGCTCCCGGAGTTCTTCTCTTTCACCGGTAGCGGTTCGGGAACTGACCGCTCTTGCGGGGGTAAACCAGAACCGACCGATCGAGCCTTGGACGGACTTGGCCGTTTTCCGGATCCCATTTCAGTGACAGAAACAAACCCAAGCGGGGAAACAACTTCAAGCTTCTAGTTTCGAACTCTTATGAGTACTACTTCAATTAAACTTCCTTTTTAGGCTCTAGTCTACTAGACTCTTCTAAGTCGGGAGACCAGAATGTAGAGCAAACCCCAAAGAGGGTACGTGTCCACCAGGGTTTCCGAGTCATGCTCCCACAAAAGGGCGAACTCAGAAGTAGAGCCCTCTGCCCGTGCGCGTGCCGCGTGGCAGCCGGGTGTAAACCGGAGACGGTACTGGAATAACCTGCAGAGGTAAAGAAGAGGGTGGGCCTAGAGAGAAATAACCGACGACGGGTCACGAGAGAACGAGTCCAGAAGTGGAGCGAAGGGTGCCGTAAGACGGTGTAGTGCTCCTACGAAGAACCACACGAGCGAAGCTACGGCCCGTGCCATCGGCCGGGACAGGGCCAATAGCGGAACGAGACACACACACACGTGTGTCCAAATATAACTCTATACAGAGGCGGAAGCGAGACCTGCAGCAGGAAAACGATGAACTAAACAAAGATCCGGTACCTCGGTGAACGACAGCAAATACGACCTGATACTGGGGCAATTAGCGAAACGAGCCAGAAACTGGTAGTAAAGAACTTCCTTAGGGACCCTGAGGGGTGACTGTACCGAGACCAGTCGTGGTTACTCTCCTTAGAGGAGTCGTGAACCTACGTAGGCAGTAACAACCATGGCCCAGCCTTCGGGATGAAGACCACGTACTTCAAGAAGAAGATACGACTCAGGTGAGTTTTACTTAGTGGCTCCAGGGCGAGATCGCCCGAGCATATATACTATCTACTGTATCTAGGGCTGCGCACTCCCACGAGGGCTCTACACGTGGACAACCCAGTGTCAGGGTGCCAAAGTATCGACCCAGCGGGTGTGACGCCAAATATTTGGACAAATATGCCACAAGGCCCTACTGTACACCTATTTCATAGGTTCTATATGTACTATCTACTGTATCTAGGGCTGCGCACTCCCACGAGGGCTCTACACGTGGACAACTCAGTGTCAGGGAGCCACAGTATCTACCCAGCGGGTGTGACGCCAAATATTTGGATAAGTATGCCACAAGGCCCTACTGTACACCTATTTCATAGGTTCTATCCCAGATTCACCTAACAAGGTACGTTCCAATAATATTTCCAAATCCACCCAAAACGGGGTCCATATTCATAGTCTGACACGTCAGTGCCCAATGGGTAGAGCTCCGTTATGAGAAACTTCATCGTGCCGACATCGGATTGCCATTGCTCCACACCTCAGAGAGAGATTCGCTCATTCGCGTACCAACAGGAATGCCAGTTCATCTCGTGACTGCGCCGCAGGCTCAGTCACGAGCCACCTCCATTGGTAATTGGTCGTCTACCGTACTACCAGCTTCGGTAAGGTCGCCACCAAGTGCGGCGAGCACTCAACAAACCTCAACGGCTGGTTCGCAAGCATCTTCATATGCTACAGCACCGACCAATCCGGTTACCCGACCTACCTCTATGGCAATGCGTGATCCCCAGACAGGTGGATTGGTTTGCTGCCTCTGTTTGTCGCCAGACCATCTGGCGAACAGATGTGACAAAATACCCCCAGGGGTGCGCGAACATCTGATCAGTGCCAGGCAGCAAAACCACCGTAACCTATATGGATCTGGAAAGAGGGTACAAGCTCAACCATCACCATCTCAGGTTCATCTCGTCGAGGAAACACCAATCTTGGAGAAGGACAGTTCCGCTCCGGAGGAGCAGGAAAACACCGAACGGTTAGCGTAGGGGCCACCCCTAACCGTGAATTGGAAGGCCCGTCGATACCGGAACGGGAAACCTTAATGGTGGAAAAAGAAGAATCAGATGTACCCAATGTGGTGTGTCTAATGAAGTACAATAACTATAAAGTTAATGCTTCAGTAAGCTTTCTAAATTACCTACAGGTTCCCGTTGCGTGTGTACTCGATACCGGCGCCGGTCCGAATGTGCTAAACGCTCGCGTCATACCCGATGCGGTCTTGCGGAACATTCGACCTGCCCCGAGTATCAACCCGCTGGTGGACGCTAACGAGCGCCCACTGCACCTTAGAGGAATGTTAACCACTGTGGTACAACTCGGAACCTTGAAGGTGAAGCTCAATTTCTTTGTGGTGGATCGTCCAGCGACAGACTGTATCCTCGGGACCAACTTTATTGACAGACATGTCAAGGCAATTTTGCCAGGGTCCCGAACGGTCGCTCTCCGTCAAGGTGGTCGTATTGCCATACTGGGTAATACGCAGACCAAAAATGGTTGGCGTAAGAAGCCGAGGTTCAATATACCCACCGAAAAGGTTTCAAACAAGATACGGCTCACCAAATTGGTTTCAATTCCGGCTATGACCCAAATGGTAGTGAATGTCTCATGCGCAGTTCCAGGATTGGTAATGCTGCAGAACCATCCTAGGTTGGCAGAAAGACATCTCGCCTTGATGGCAAACAGGATTATCGACAACATCCCTAACCGATCCTTCAAGGTGTACTTGAGTAACTTTAGCAATCACATTGTTAAGTTACCCAAGAATACCACTATTGGAATCGCATTGCCGGCACCACAAGGGGTTTTCACGGTCTCACCTACTGTTGGGCGAGGTCGCCACCTCTAAGGAAGGGAGAGAAACAGATGCGCCATACCCTGCATATGCGCCCCCGTTATCGACAAATACCAAAATGGAACAGAAGATCGCCAATACCTTTAAGGTTGGAGATCAGGAAAAGACTATGGAACTGGACCCAGTGCGGAATTGGAGAGAGGAAGTCCAGATCGGTGCGGAGAACCAGGCTCTCCGAGACCGGATCCTCAGTCTCTTAGAAGAATTTGAACCCATGTGGTCGGGCCGGTTGGGCCAAATTGAGGCTACAGAGCACCGTATTGATATGGTGCCTGGCTGGAAACCCATTTACCAGCAGCCTTACCGTGCAGGTCCAAAAGCCCGGGAGGTTGAGCTCAATGAGGTCGAGAGAATGCTCCGTGAAGGTGTCATAGAACCAGCAAATGCGGACTGGGCCAGCCCTGTGGTTCTCGTCACAAAGAAGAATGATACCCGTATGCGGTTCTGTGTGGACTACAGAAGACTGAATAGTATGACCATTAGGGATTCGTACCCAATACATAGAATGGACGAGTGTATAGATTCGTTGGGCAACGCCAAGATCTTTACTACGCTCGATGCCAATTGTGGTTATTGGCAGGTACCTATCAGGGAAGAAGACAAGGACAAAACTACGTTTACTTGCCACGCTGGGTTATTCCGCTTTACGCGTATGCCCTTTGGGTTGCGAAATGCCCCGGCTACCTTTCAGAGGGCGTTAGATGTAATCCTGTCGAAGGTGAAGTGGAGAACCGCTCTGGTATACATCGACGATGTAATCATACATTCCAGAACGGTAGAGGAACATTTCCCCCATGTTAGGGAAGTTTTGAACCTTTTGAGGGAATCTGGAGTAACGTTGAAGCTCCGCAAGTGCGAATTCTTCACCAAAGAGGTAGAATACCTTGGTCATATCATCAGCCCTGGGAGGTTAGAAGTGACGCCGCGGAATATCCGGGCCGTGCAGGAGGCGAAGCCACCCACGTCCCAGACGGAAATCCGATCCTTTATAGGTTTGTGCAATGTGTACCGCCGGTTTATCAAGGGATTTGCCAAGATAGCGGCTCCCCTCAACAGGAAGCTGCTGAAAGGTCAACCTACAAGGTTTGAATGTCTTACCAATGAGGAAATGGATGCGTTCGAGGCGCTGAAACATGCGCTCTTGACACCTCCCATCTTGGCATTACCCAAAGCTGGTTTACGATACACGTTGGATACTGACGCCTCGGACGCCCAAATTGGTTGTTGTCTTATGCAGGAGCAAGAAAACGGCGACAAACTACCTATAGGGTACTGGAGCCGTGCTTTGCACGCTGCAGAAAAGAACTACACAACAACCGAAAAGAAATGTCTGGCAGTGGTCTGGAGCATGTTGATGCTCCGTCCCTACCTATATGGTGAAAGGTTCACGCTTCGAACCGACCATGATGCCCTACGGTGGATACTGGGTCTCGCCGACGCATCAGGCAGACTTGCCCGATGGCGGTTACGACTTTCAGAGTTCGAGTATGACGTACAGTACCGTCCAGGTATCAAGCACAATGTCGCAGACGCGATGTCTCGCATTACCACAGATGGTTTGGACACCGAGCCGGTAGAGGATGATATCCCATGCTTTACCATCTCTACCAACCCTGATGGTGATACCTTAGAAGGTTACTGGACTCTACCCGAAGAGGATACGTGGTTTAGTGATGCCATCGCTCGGGAAATACTCGCCCTCGAGGAAGCAGACGTCATGCCAATTATCCGCGAGGAATTCCTGAGAAAGCAAGCAAACGATGTTTATTGCCGCTCTCTCATGGACCAAGTAGGTATGAAAGACTCGAACTTTGACGTCGACCGAAATGGTTTCCTGGTGAGGCGAGCTCCTATTGATGGTTCCCTTCAGAAGGTGGTGCCCAAGGTACTGCGCCCTCGGGTGCTGTACCTGGCCTACTACCCGAGGCTATCAGGACACCCTGGAGGTACGAGAATGTACTACACCTTGAGGCAAGGGTACTACTGGCCTCATATGGCTAATGATGTATATACCTTTGTAGGTCAATGTGAATCTTGCGTACGTACCCGTGGAGGTCTCCGGAAGCACAGGAAATACTTGAAGTTATTCCCTGCAGCGGGTCCTCTCGAGTTCGTCGCAATAGACCTTCTGGGTCCATTACCAAAAACCACAAGGGGATATCAGTACATCATCGTAATCACCGACAGGTTCTCGAAGCTCACGCGAGCGATACCCTTGAAGGGCACGAAATCTACGACCCTCGCGGTGGTGTTCTTGAACAATTGGATCTACCCGTATGGTGCACCGCTTTATTTACTTACCGACAATGGTTCGAACTTAGCTTCGAAGTTCTTTGAAGCTGTTTGTAACCTCTTGGGTATTAAGCACTACTTCACCACTGCCTACCATCCGCAAACGAATGGGCAAGTGGAGCGCTTTAACCGAACACTGGTATCTAGTCTGCGACATTATATGGAAGAACACCAAACTGGTTGGGACGAGCTCGTGCAGCCCTTGACATATGCATATAACCTTCAGGTTCATCTAGCGACGCAAACTACGCCGTTCGATCTAATACTGTCAAGACACCCACCACGTATTGTTGTTGAAGGGGACCCATTAGGACAAGAAGCCGCCGGAGCGCTCACACCCTCACAGGTCAAACGGAATACCCTTTTGAGGTTGAGACGTGCTCTCAAGTATGCTGAGAGCAAGCTCACAGCATCCCAGAAGCGGTACAAGGAGGACTACGACCGTAAGGTAACCCAAGTGGTAACGGCTACGCCGGGTCAATATGTCTTTATTGACCACCCCCCGAAAGGAGCTAAACCACGACCGGGTGATGAAGCTGATGATGAAGCTATTGATAGAGATATCAATTCTAAGCTTCTTCCAAAATCATCGGGACCTTTCAAGGTAGTTCGGTCGACCGACCACACGGTAACGTTGAACCAAGATGGTGTAGAGAATACAATCTCTATTGACCGAATCACGGTTGCACCTCAGACGGTTCAGTCCAAGAAGGAACGCGGAGAATCCGCGCGTGACCCACAAGCGACTGCCGTGAGGACTCAGCCCCGGGAAGACGGGACACCCATCGAGGTTAATGATGACGCACAGGGTGACGACCCAGACCACGTACCACCCGCAGGGATTACGGTTGCTCCTTCAGAGGAAACACCTACCCCTAGTGGTACCGATGCTCATCTCAACCAAAGTGGTGAAACGATACCAGTTCAGGTCTCTAATGAGTTCCCAGTGGAACGCCTTGTAGGTCACCGCCGTACCCCAGATGGTCTGAAGTACACCGTACGTTGGTATGGCTGGGGCGCAGATGGTGATACCGCCGAGCCGCCCTCAGCAATACCACACCACTTCAGGTTAAGCTACTGGAACCGCAAAGGAGAGGACGTGCCGAACGATGAATAACCTTAGAGGCGATGCACAGCTCTTAGGGAGGGGGGAGGCTATTTTCGCGCTTTCCCTTATTCGCTGCGCATCGCACCCACATGGTACCTGAAGCTAACTGCAACACCTAACTGGATAAGTTTAATGAAGAAGCTAACACCAACTGGGAGAAGTTAATCACAGTGCATCGAAGAGACCAAGAAGGTTTGCCGGAAGACCGTAAAGATTTAGCGATGACGACGTACCGAACGAAACTCGACGAGGGATGCGCTTTGCGCGTCAGCGTCGCAGCGACGTCAAAGCTAGCACGCGGCCGGCACGCGCGCGCACTTTCATGGCACGCGCCGCGCACGCATGGCTCCAAACCCAAGTGGTGAAAGTCAAAAAATTAAGTTTTTTGATAAGCGAGAGACGCGCCCCAGATCGGCAGAGCGCCGCGCTGAGTAACCAATTCGGTTTACACTATTGTCTGTAGCGAGCGTGTACCGGCATGGTCAAAAATTCTAAGTATTTTGGGCGTGCCGCGCTCCCGAATCGACCATTCTCAGCCTCTGAAACCGCTTGGTTCCCGAGATACAGACCAAAAGGTGTTTCGGCGTTTTTGATACCGTTTGGTGGGGTAATTTCGGCGTGCAATTTTTTGATTCGCCTTGCAAGTAACCTCATGGGTCTGGTGCAGCGCGTGTGTATGCACGCCAAGAGGCCATGCAGAACCATCCAGGTACATTGCTGGCACCCGCGCGTCGTCGCGCGGCACCCTCCCAAGCTACCAAATCGGTACTACGTGACGCTCGCTGCGCACGGACGTGCGGCCGCAAGGTCTACCAAATGGGTGTGATCTGTTTATGGCAGTAAGGACACGACGGAGGATTTTGTCACCCAGATAGTGGTTGTGAAGAGCCAAACCGTCGTGGTCATGAAGAACGACACCAATGGGGACTGACGCAGTCTAGAATGAACCATACAGGTGGACTATGAAACTGCGCTGGAGACATTAATAACGCTGGGCAGCCCTTTATGGTACGCGGAAACCCTGGAAGGTGTTTCAAAGTTATGAAAATCGGGGAGAAAGCATGAAATGAACCTGTGTGGTACTATCTAGAACCATTATGGAACAACATAATCGACCATGATGGTAACAAAGGGCGAGGAGGCCAAACGAATGGCACCTGCCAGGACCTATATGGTGATGCCACAACCATAGAGAGAGAAAAGAGACCACTACGGGATGGAAGCGAGGCCAGAAAGAACATGAATAGACCTCGGACGGTCTAGGAGAGAACATGTTTTCTGCTTACCATGAAAGTTTGTGTCCCTATGAGGTAAGAAAGCAACCGATACCTATGTGGTATTCTTCGAGGACAGAACAGTTATGCTTCCTAGATGGTTATGGCGCTCTTTTGACCACGTTAAGGTTTCGCGCTCGTCATGGGTGATCGACACCAAGGATGGTTTGGTGCACGTGAAATTGGAACCCTATATGGTAGTACATTGCAGAGGCCAACCGAAGCGGCCATTCATCCTCCTTAGGGGTAATGAATGAAGCGTCAAGCGTCGTATACCGCTGCGGGTGCGAGCCCGTACGCTAGTACCAGGGCTAACCACGTGGTTTAGGTAAGGATCAGGGGTCATTACGAAAGGGTTCAACCTAATCGGTCAGGCGAGAGGCCTCGGAGGCCCGAGCCAGCCCAGACAGACCGCAATGGGGTAGGAGTGTAGCCGGGAACGGGAATGGGAAAATAACCTCAAAAGGGAAGACAGCTGCACCTCGAAGGGACAGAGAGATACGCCGCAACCAAGTGGGCGCCAAAATCCTTCACGGTACAGTGCCCACACGAGCTCGAAGGCGCAACCCGCCCCCCCACTGGGTATACCGACACTGTAAATGGGTCTAAGCCGTGCAGCCAAAAAGGTATAACCTTGGAGGTATGCAATGGGCGCGCGTCGCGCCCAAACCACAAAATGGGAATGAATAGGCCGCTGTCGGTGATAACCAAAGAGGTGGATAGAGCCGCAATCGGTGATGACCAAGGTGGTGAACAGAGTGCGTTCGGCGATGCAGAGCCGACGCGACGCACGGCGCGAGATGGCACAAAGGCTGCGACAGGGACCAAATTGGTACGACGATGCCACCGACTTGGTGAAAGGATCTAGGAGCCACGAGGGCGTGGCTCAGGGTAGAAAGGGGGCCTGTAGTACAATGCGATCTCAATGGGTTGGTGCCACGTGGGCCTACTGGTGCGCCTTGCTGGCTGCACTGTACCCAATTGGTATCCTGTATTTTATAATTTCTAATTTCTAATTTATAGTCTAGGATAGCTTAGCATTGCTGGCCCATGACAGTAGGTCATGGGTGCAGCCGATGACGTCATGCCCGCATGGGAGATCGGCGTCGGTGCACCTTGTATATATTACGGTGCACCTCGCCTTCCCCCTTGGGTATTGTAAAGTCAGGCACCACTAGGGCAGTAACTATACCAACTTGGTCACTTGCTACTCTATTACTATTCAGGTTTTACCGCGCGTCGACGTCTACTACCGTACACCTACACGGTCTAGACTAGTTGCCCCGCCGTTTGCCCCTGCGGGTTTCAGGTGCCCTACTACCATATTGGTTGTGTGTTTTTCCCCTTTAGGTTGAGCCCTCGCGCGCTCCCTCTACCACGCGGACCCCACACCTTATCGGTATTTGTACGACAAAAAAAATCAAAAACCTGCATTTCCAGGATGCAAAAAGTAATTTTCAAATATGAAATTAAAAAAGCACCTCTAAACCCGATCGAGCTGTAGATAAAGTAGCAATAAAAACTTCTAGAGGACTCCTGCTGTAGGTCAGTGGCTCGAAACCATTTCAGAGCTCCATGAGACCTAATGCAAACTTCGCTTGAGTTTATTAACACTCTTAAACTCCATTTGAAACCCGACTACTTCTAGTCGTTAGTTTTACTTCAGAACGTGTACACACTCCCAATTAAACAACAGACAGAATAAAGTAACATGTTTTAACGCGATTGTTTTCATTTGAGGTAAATATTATTTAGCAATTGTAACGCAAATTAAAGTAATACAGTGCTAAGAGTTATTCGACTCTTTTTTAATGAACTTAACGCTGATGTTAGTAGTAAAGACAAAGGTTTACAACATTCTGTACACTATAGTGGATGAACTAAAGCCTAACCCCGTCCCTATTGTCTAAATGAAGAGCAAAACGATTTTCGCCACTACCAGTGTGGCAGAAATAAACTTATTTTTTATTCCTTAAATGGGAGTCAAAAAATATAAACTTAGACTTTTTATGTCCTCCGAATGAGTTCCCACGACCTTGATACAGAGCTTTTGATATGCTTTCGTCGTTTCTTTATCCTTTCTTTTTTGTTTGCATCAAATGAATTCCAGTTCCAGCAGGTTTTGGGTTTGCATCGGTTGGTTCAACTCTTTTCTTATTTCTTTATATAAATTTAGTTTGATCCAAATTGTTATCTATTATTTTTTCTTCTAATTCATAATTAAAATTTTGTGGGCTCTTCAATTCGCGACCACCATTGGATGCTTTGTAAAGTTTCTAAGCATCCATGTATTGGTCAAAGCCGGGAACGGAAAGAAAGAACACAAACCGCGCCAGCGGCTACGCACACAAGGTGTTCAGCCTTGCTCTTTATAGGGGCAAAGCAGTGGCAAAGCCCTCCGATGAGGCCAACACGTGCCAGGCTTAACTCCGGGCGGCCTCTTCCTGACTTACCGACGGAAGTTGAGGGTGGCAATCGGGGTTGCCAAAAGAATGGAATCCACTGGGTGTGGCGTATCCTGTAGCAAAAGGTGCGAGATAGAAGGTAGCAAAACGAGCCGCACGGCGGAGCAAAGACTCATGAGAGCGGGGAATAATCCCGAGACAAAAAGCGCAGACCTGTACAACAGGGCGAAGTGTAACGATTCCATAAGACGGGAAAACAGAAAGATTGTACGTAAGAATGATAAATAAAAGGCCGTAACGACGGATCGGTGCTTGTCAGTGACGGTAGTGGATAACCTGTCCGGATAAGCCGCGGTGTTCTCCGAGAATGTGGCAGAAGACCGTGCGCAAGCGGAACTCAAGCTAGAGCCAAGGCCTCGTTGAAGGTTCCTTCCCGTACAGTGGCGGCAAGTGCCGCCACTTATATACGGCTGACAATATCCCCTAAAATATTCTAGTACCCGGCACGCCGGCCGACACTACCCACGTGTACCTCCGTGGCACTCTTTCAACGGCGCATCCGGTAATCGGGCGCGGGCACACACGTGTCATGCTAATCATACCCTTCATAAGCGGATCTCTAATCGGGGCCAAATAGGCAAATAGACTTCATAATAGTAGGAAGTTCAGACGAAAATAACAACGGATATATGAGTGGCATCCCGCTCAGTCCCTGCCAAGGGCGATTGCTCTACATCACGATACAGATAACCAGGAGGGAGAAATTGAAACGAAAAGACCACTCTTTCACCTCGACTTCCTTCTCAAGCTTCAAATCATCTTGGCGGGATCGATTATGTCTATCGATCATTGAACATGTTTTGTAATATTCCTCACATACTTCAGGAATAGAAATCTCGAGTTCAATCTTTTTGGAAATGTTGCCTTCCCTCCTCCATCGTTCCTTCGTTATAGCAGTACTAAGATTAACTGTTCCAGAAGTTGATATAAAGTACCTTCGTTCTCTATCCACCCACATGACTGCCATTAAATTGGTATTAATGGTAGTTCCCTTTGATACCATAGACACAAATTCACCTCTGTTCGCTAAAGTGATTTCAGAAAGGTATTTCATCGGATAGCCTCGACTTGCACTTTTTATAACTCCAGTAAATCTCAGTCCATTTTGTAGAAGAGAAGTTGCCGTATGCACACTGGCAAAGAATGAATCTGCACACACTATTCGCTCGGATCCAGACCATGTCTGCACTCGCCGTAATAGAACTGCAGTGCTATTTCCATGATCTGAAGAAAACTCTAAAGCAGGCATTCCAGATCTCATATTAAACTCAATTTTCAACATAATGCCACTTCTTCCACAGCAAACGGTCTCCAATCCATTTTTGGGTTTGCGATACAAGGCTGTATAATGAAGAAGGCCTACATCGATCCAGTCACCTCCCAATCCATACCACCGTGACACGCTTTCGTCAATACAGAGAGCATGAGATGGTGTGACAAAAAATAATCGGTGTTGGTTACTTGCTTGCACAAAACTACTTAACAAGCTCCACCGCGCCATACCCTGAACGTCACGATTGTGCATTCCACTGAAAGACATACAACTTTTCGGCATCTCAAATCTATTTCGTGACATCGCCCTACCGATTGACGGGGCAGTAAAATAACTTGAAAAATGCTTTGGGCTCCATAACTCTCTTCGATCTGAGAATTCTAATCACGTCATGAGAGTCAATATGCCGAAGAACTTCAGAAGCTCTCCACCAGATATTTCAGCTTCTAAACGATCTCTGGGCCTTTCATTAGTCTTCTCCACAATTGATTGCAGATATCCAGTAGGAAACATCTACATAAAGTAGTCAATAGCTTCCATACCTTGTGGCACATGACGAGAAGAGATAAAATCTCCAGCTGGACCAATAACCTTCCATTGATGCAATTGCATGGAACCATTCAACGGCGTACAGAATGTCTGCGTGTTCCACTTTCTCTCATGAGCCGTCACTGATTGGTTGACTGCACCTGAAGATTCGTTTTCATCGGACTGCAAAATTTGCTGAGTTGGATGGATTTCGCTTTCCTCAGCAGTTTGAACCGCACCAGCGCTCGATAATGTCTCTGTAACAGCCAGAACCGATTCGGTCTCTTCGTCGATATCACTTCCAAGCTTGAAACTACATAACGGTAGAGTACACTCTTTCCCACGATTGGGTAGACCAAACGTAATAGTGATAAAATTCATATTACGACCATTGACTGGTTTGGTGTCCACATTTGTCATGGTTCCCTTGACGGTTTTAGATTTCCAAAGTGATCCGAAGTAGCGTTTATAAGCTGATTCGGAGGTAACAAGTCGAGCATGGCTGTGTACAGTTGTTCCAATAACACGGCAAAGATCTGTTGACGGCGGCATATTGGAGAGATCTTGGTAACGTGAAAGCAAAAGTAAACAGCCTACAAAGAAGTGGACGGAATTTTGATTTACTTCTGCTTGGCCTTCGAGGGGAAGATCCCGGTCGGTTGACGAACTAAGTTTTTCACACTTTTTTGGGATTTCTATACAAAGTTACAACACAATCAATATTGACCTCATATGAGGTCCATGTCGAATAGACACTAGCCACTAACAAGTGTATTACAGAGAACGTAGTGCAAAAGAGGTTCCAATTTGGTCATTGAAATAGACTAATACTCCGATAGAGTTGGTGCATTCGGAAATAGCCATATCGCCAAACCGCAAAAAATTAGCCAGAAAAAATGATCAAAATCGCTCAAAAATTTTTCGGTGCCTCGCCACATTTGAAAAGCTGGATGAAGCTTCTGAGGGTTTTTTCAGACCGCAAACACTTTACCAGATGTCCATCCCAGGCTCAAGTGATAAGATTAGACTTGGAACTACGAAGAAAAACCGTTGCGGCCTGTGTCACAGATAGAACCTTAACTGCCCTTCCAATAGCTGTAATTTATGGTTTGTAATACTCTGTCCACGTGTAACCAGAGGTTCTGACATATGCTCTGACAGCTCTGCTCTTGTATGTATGTGTACTGACATGTCACGGGACAAATGGAAATAGCATGTCACTGAACCAATGCATGTAGTGCCCTTCAACGAGCGGCAAGGAGTGCTCATGAACAAGAGAAGTAAATTCAACAGTGGTCCAAACTTCTACTTAAGACGTCAAGCCTTCCATCGGCCACCGCAAAACTTAGCTCCCTCAATGCAAACCATCACCATCACAGCCAATCCCTCCTCCGTTTTGTTCCTTGATTTTCTACAATGACCGTGTCTCCATCTGTTCAACACGCTTCAGACATTTTAATGGTGATTGATGGTTTGCTGACCACCAACGCCTTTTTTCTGTCATTCATACCCATGTGTGTTCAAATGAGAAAGGCTCCAATGCACCTTATGTTTCGAAAAGCTTGCAATACTTTGATTCCGGCTTTCTTCGAAAATATTTTAAACAAAGAATTCAGTTACTACGCAAATTTTATGAAGCATGTTCTTCCTCATCTGTATGTAAAGCAGAGAACTTTTATCGAAAACTTGCAATACAAAACACCGCCTGAGTTCTACGAAGAGGATTTTCAACAGCCAGTCCAAAATTATTTCTGAGCAAGTATTGCTACTTTTGTTACAATATGCGACAAATTTTTTTCAGGCTATCGCAAGACGATGAAGAAGCATTGAGGCTTTTGAACGTTTCCATTAAAATTCATTCTTCTGGGAAGATCCTGGAAGCAGTTTTTGAAAAGGAGTTCCTCCACTGTTCTTCGTTCGTTTAATTTGGGGACAGTAGAATTGCTAAGGGGCGTTCTATAACTTGACGAAACCGGAAACGTAAATCGGAAACGATAAGCAAACCAATAAAGAATACACACGTATAGCCGCTGTCATTTCACCGTTTCTTTCCGTCTGGAGCTTCCAGAGTTTCCAAGTCAGGGAAACGAACAACCCCAACAAAGCATACCCTCTTCAACCGCAAACACGGCATATATTCCTTTTTTCTTCACGATCCAGAATACACAGAATTCATCAGCTGAAAGCGAAAAAGCAGCAAGCTCTACAACCATCTCCAATGAAATTCAAACTGCCGAAGACACTCAGACGACAACGACGCAAAAACAACAAAGCTTAATCACCGTTCCAACCACAATATCTCCAGCACAATCTATACTACGGGAAAACAAATATGAAAATCTTCAATTCAAACTTGCGACTAAAGCACCGCATGTATTGGGCGCTCAGAATGATAAACTTCAAACCGAGAGATACATCATGGCTGTGACAATGGTTCAGAGGCAATGCAGTTTAAAAGCCATTTCCGATATAATTGATGGCACATGCGACATTAGTGAGCCTCTTTACTGGAGACTGAACTGTTTACCTACAACCACAGTGCGTATTATTAAACAGAACACTGGTGAAGACCTCGTCCGCTGGGTTCGGGATGATGTTCCATTGTTTCGAAACGACGAAGTTGTAATTGGTGAGCCTGACATCATAGAAAACGAAAGAATGGAACAAGTGGATACCAAACAACCAGCCTTTGAAACAAACGAATAATGTCGCCTATTGCATGTAATTGGGGACGCTAGGATGACTGCCACACGCCAAAACCTGATGGAATGCCTTACGAGAGAAGAACTCGACACGACGACTGTGGATCCCTGGACGGAAGATATTGCACCGCTTTACAATGATCTAGATTTTAAGCCACAACCTATCGTCAGCCTGTCAGGGGTGTGACTTTGAGTGATATTGCTTCTATATCCCCGTATTGGCGGCCACATATGCGGGATGCAGGAGTTTTAAAACAAAAGTTCAGTGATTTCAAGAGTTTGTACGGGACATGTCTGGCTCGGTTTGAGGCCTCAGGGCAGGGAGACCCGGAAGCCTTCGTGCGCTTTTCTGAGGGAAAGACGTATATTATGTACGGCCATTGTTTTTTGGAACAATATCCGTTGATCGCTCCAATGGCAACGAGAGTACTGCGTTCTGATGCACAAATGGAGGAAGGTGTGGGTGCTGGGGTTCGTCCAGGACAGACATTCTCGAGTAGCGTTCAGCATTCATCACCCAAAAGACAGAAGTTTTCTCATGATAACAGAATTTCACAGATACGTCGGTGTTCTCGGAATGCTAGTTTAGTATGCTAGATCGCTAGTTGTGAAAATAAAAGTCCGAAAAAACTAGCATTTTGCCGTTTGCGCTAGTTGGCAACGCAGAAAAACAAATTTTTGGAAATTACGTTTCCGTTCAGTGCAGTTCAAGCTTCATCTACTGGAGTTGAAGGCTAGTTTGCAGTTCCCCTGCCACCGTTCGTAACTTTACATTCACCACACTCGTCAAAAACACTCTAAAAAATTACGAACCCACCACCAGCGCTCCCTTATTCCAACCCTGCATTCGGATCCTGAGTCTCAGTTTCCCTAAATGTCAAGTTGAAGAACTCCAACGGAACACTCTCTCCATTCTCGTACACCCTCCTAGCCCCAATCCGGCTTCCAACCCCTCCCAGCCTCTTCTCCTCCTGCTCCTCCAGTATGCGCTCCGCCGTTCGAACCGGCTCCGCCACACTACCAAACCCAACTAGTGGCACTCAACCCGGTAGCTGCCGCGGCACACACACCTCCCCATCCTCGTCCACCATAACCCCACCCTTTCGCCTCTTCCTCAGCCGACTTCCCCCAACCTCCCCTCCATCCCCTTCTCCGCTCCTCCCCCTCACACTCCCACCCCCACCACGGGAGCCAGGCGTCACCGGTGACCCTCTCTCTCTTCCCGCCTCCCTCCCAACGCCTCCTTCCCTCACCAGTTTTTTCACCTCCAACAACAATTGGCATGCCTTCTCCACCTGTCCCACTTGCGCCTTCAACACCTCCACACGGCCCCTCAGCCCCATATTCTCCCTTCTCAGCGTCACCAGCTCCCTCCCAACGCACTCTACCATCTCACTCACATGCCTTCCAGTTCCCATTCCAGCCAACTTCATCTTTTCCGAATCGTCTAAATCAAATCCATTGGCACCCCAATCTCCGACACACTCAGCACCACCCCTCCCATCTCACCAACCATCTCAGAAAGCCATTTTTCCAAATGCTCCTTCAGATCCCCTCCAAGCCTCCTCAACCGCTCCTCCATCTCCGCCGCAAACGTCCTCTCCGGTCCGCCATCCCCTTCACCCCCTCCACCCCCATCACCCCCACCTCCCTCTCCATCTCCACTTCCCTCCTTCTCCCCCATGCAAACCTTGTCCCCACCCTCCTCCTTCCTTCCCGGTGGCGTCTCTGGTACCTCCGTCCGGTGAAGCAGAGCAACTAGCTCCTCGTCCTCGACGTACTCATTCGACATCGCAGAAATAAACGTCGGTTCACGATAAGGAAGATAGATAAGAACAAGCGAGATGAACCCAACAGTTGCAGCACTCCCCCCCACTGCGCACATTCGTGGCACTTTCGGCCACACACCCACTTGCGCGGCACAACCCTTTGTACCCCATTCACATCCACTCCTATTTCCCGCCATTCCACACAATTTCCATTTTTTCCCTAGAAATCTCCACATTTTTCCAACCTCGGTCCATACCATATTCCAATGAAAGCCATGATGCACCACCTCTCAAGTATCAACGGTACCATAAACTCTTACTTTCTATGCTTTATTTCACTGCATACCTTCTCATAAACACACTCTTCGACCCTATCTCCTCTGCAGCCCTGCTGCCCATTTCTTTCCATAACCGAATCATACAAATCCCCTTATTCCCTGGAACACTTTTTCCCATGGCCATAACAACAGTCCAGTCGTGTACTTTAAGCTTTCCCCACTCCTGAGAATGTAGCCCACTTTCCTTTCACAGCTACCAGCAGCCGACACCTTCCAACAGCCCATACCTTCAATCAAACAAACTCATCGCAATGAGCTCCCATTCATCTTCCCTCCGTTCTACAATCATCCCAGCTATTGTCGTAGAGAGATGCCGTATAGGCACCATGCTTTACAACAATGGTTCCCCTCAGGACACCTTTCTCTCCATCAAAGACTTCATTTCCGCAGAGTGCCTTCCCCAAGTTCCAATCTTCTTCTGTGGCAGGAACGACCTTCCCGAAAGAGTAATTCTATCTTGTCCAGCACAACGAGCAGAAGACTTGGTTTTCATCCCGAATGGTCACATTCTTCCCATCCTCTCCCAACACGGAATTGAGCACTGCACACGAGCCGCTCTTTACATCGCCGTTCCCACTGTCGGCGCCTCCCCACAGGATGGTGTCACGCCTCTCTCTCCCAATGTTTTAACCACAGCCACCAAAAAGTGGGCTCTGGCTATAGCTGAACGGCTCTGGACCGCAGGTCTCACTTGCAGTATCATCGACGAAAACACCTTTTCCAAGTCTTACTACCAAAAGCTCGTTTGGATCTCTTCCTTCAATCTCGTCGGTTCTTCATTTGGATTCGTTACCATGTATGAAGTGGCTACCGAGTACAAAACTATTGTCTCAATTATAATGAAGGAGCTTCTAGGCGTAGTCACCTTTAACACAGGTCTCTCCTTCAATATCCTTTCTACAGTGGAATCACTTCTGTAATACGGCAGCACCCTTACTTCCTTCCCAGCTTCTTTCTCGGAGTATGAATCTAGAAATGCTTACTTCTATCTCACCTCCGGAGATGAAAAACTAGCCGGAAGGCAGAACCCTGCCCCTTTCCACACCAACTATATCAACGTTCCTAGACATCACATTCTCTAGTAATTAGAACAAATTGTAAACCTCGTACTCGTTGCAACTACACACACAACCCGTTTTTGTTCTCCAATTCTTTTTAAGTTGCCGCTTAAACAAATCAACTCTTCACTTTTTATGTCAAGTCTCTATCACAAACAAACACAACAGTGTAAGTGCTACATTATACCTACTCATCGTCTTTATCCATTATCATCTGTCCTTCCTCGTAATCCCCATCTGTATTCTCAGCAGGGCCACCTGACATCTCTTCATCTTTCTCTTCGTACTCGTCCTCTCCATCTTCCATATCTTCCATTTCACTCTCTTCCTCCAAACCTTCATCATCGTCCAGCTGGTCGTTTGGGTCTTCTCCTAGCCCAAAGTCCTCATCTACGAACTTTGGCCGAAAGGCTGGCTCCCTGTGCACCGCGTCAGGGAGCTTGTATCCTTCAGGTACAAAATACAAGCGATACCTCAGGCAATTCTCTTTCACCAACGCATCCATGTACCCAGCTCCCGCATGAAACACATCCCCTCTCCCAATAAACACAGAGTAAGGCAGAACCCTGAACTTCTTCACAACCATTGTACGTGATAAACTCCTCAAATTCTTGTAATCCGTCACATACATATTGTGAGACCTCTCACAAACCCATATCATAAATGAACTCCCTCCAGAGGCCATTACGAAGAACCCCAGAATATCTCCCTTATCCTTCTCCACATTCGTCAACCCTCGAAAATCAGTGTGCAAAACCTGCCTTGGACATCCCTTCCCCGTACACAACACACGTCCTCCGGTCTGCGGTGCATACATTCTTTTCTTAGCCTTGCTGTTGCTACAAAGGCGAAGAGCCGATGCAATTTGCCCAAACCTCGCATCCAACAACGCCCGCTTTCTCACCATCAGCACATTCTTCTCATCAGATTCCATGCAATCAACAATCCCCTTCTCCGTCGTAATGTATCGTCCAATTCGCTGCATCCTGTCCCCAGCATCCTTTTTTTCCCCGCGTTGATTATGAGACTCCATTTCGTTCGGTTCTTTTCAAACTTCAAGTCTGGGTGCTCCTCGAAGTCCTTCTCAAAAAACTATAGCAACCTTTCTGTCACATCTTCATCCACCACCACGCCCTTCTTCTTCGCCTCCTCTGACATACCTCCATCAGTTCCGAAGTGTTCCAAAACACAGAAACCCCTTTCCATGAATTCCATTCTCTTCGTCGCAAAGTACTCTCAGCACGATATTACTGCCAGGGTTGCATTGCACATATTACACCAAGTTAATTGTGCTGTTGGTGCTTGTTCGACTCGCTTGAAGTCAGTAACAGAGGGAGGGTGTTGGATGTCATGCTATCACTGACATCAAGCTGTTCACATGTGACAAGTCTAGAATGGTACCTTGTATGTGAAACTTTGACTGATTTCGTTCTGTACGCTCCACTGTGTTGGATGGTGGAAGCGCCACCATTGGATGAACGTGTCAGATGTGGTGCTGTGTCGAATATCAAGGTGTTCAGATGGGTTCGTACAGACAGACTGTACACGAGGACACGTTGTCCAGAGTGGGCGTGGTGTACAGTGTGCACATGTAGCAATGTGGATACTTGGTACATGGTGCACGAGTGTTGGCTCTGTTAAGTGATTGACATCATGTTCGGGTAGTGCTGCATGCACATTTATGTATCTGGATGCATGAAACTTGATGGCTGTGTTTGGTTCACGTCATATGGTTTACAGGTACTTGTTGCTGACGTGTGATTTGGTGAGGGTAGATATACACATTATGGCGTCGTGTACTGATTACAGGTTGCAGGCAACAGGTGCGGGTGTTTGTGTATGGATTGTCGTGTTCTGCTCATTATGGTGCGCTGTCGTATTGTGTGTATGCACTGTCATGGATGCGCATGGTTGTACATTGTTGTACATTGTTGTGCAGTATTGTACGGAATTGTTTTGCACTGCTGTGCACTGCTGTGCACTGTTGTGTTCTGTTACTTGTAAGCTGTCATGAATTGTGGCAGCGTTACCATGTCATGTTAGAAGATGATTGGTAGTATTGAGTGTCCCTGCTTAGTGGCTTAGGTTTTACTCAGAGTTGGAGTTGTTCGGTGGTGCGACGAAGAAGTGCTATATAAATTGTGAGCTAAGCACCTCCAAGTAAATCCCAGCCAGAGCTGGCGAACTTCCCTTGCATCCCCTCAACTTTCCCTTTCAGCTATAACCTCCATCAGGTTATGGGCCCAGCCCCGCTGACCTCTGCCGATTTCGTTCGTCATGATTCTCTTACCGCTGTTCTCCCTCACCACCAACCTCGGTATTCATCGCCGTTGTGGATGTTTCCGTTGTTTGTTCGATTCCGTTTTTGGTGTTATTGGTGGTTTTGTTGGTGTTGTAATTCCCTTTTTCGATTGCATTCCTCCCTGAGGGCGTTGGGTTGGTAGTGGTTCGACGTCGACTCTCTATCGTGATTGTGTTTGGGTGCTCGTTGTTGCCCTTATTGTCGATCGCTATCCGCTTGGATTGAGCTCCCTCTATTGTTCTTTGTTGTTGGGATCCCCGCGTCGTGTTCGCGGGTTCTTATCCGAGAGGTTGAGACCATTTTTATCGACGTCTGGGCACTAGTTTTGTGCTCAGCAGTTGTTGTTGCAGTCCGTGCACTACGTGTGTTCTCGGCATTTTTGGTCATCACTGCATTACCTGTGCGACGAACGGTTGATCCGAGTAATCGGGGAGGGGAGCAAGTCGGCTTGAACCAAGGTGGACGTGCTGACTAGCGGGCTCCACCGGCTTTTTTGGGCGGATAAAGGTGTTGTACCGCGAGCGCTGAAGCTAACGGGGTGCCGTGGCGTACTGCACTTTGGTTGTGGTGTTTGACTTTTGTTTGTTGAACCTGACTGTGTGTTAGGTGCTTGGACGGCGGTGAAGGCATCCATAAGGAGCTTTTGATCCGTGCAATTGACTCATTGGCTTGTCCAGTGGGCTTATAGTACGGGGAGGCAACGTATCGAAGGCTGACCTCCAATTGGGATCAGGCCGCTTTTGATCTTCATCGATTGCTCGCTAGAAGCGTACCTTGGGTGTCAAAGTAGCTGCTGTTTCAAGGTCGCGCAATTTTTTGCAAGAGATCAGAGAAGGTTTTACTTGATGAAAACATACCTTTGGTCATTAACCATCCTCTGGACGTCTCGTAGAGACCATCGCGGCTTTTCCTTGAACGCGGGAGAGGGTTGACTGCAGAAGTCGTTTCCTACCCGGAAGGTCTCCAGGGGTCAGGGGTCCGACACCCTGGGGTACCGGGAATAGTATTTTCTGCTAGTGGGCCCGATGATCATTTGTTTATTGCTTGCTATTGCTTTTGTGTTTACAGGAGCCCAAGGGGTTGAGTGTTTTCATGCCTGAGACTCTGTGTAACTGTTTTCTCCACGCATTCCGGGAGGTTGTCCTTATGCATATCTGAGTACAATAAAAGTATCAGAAGGTTGCGATGTACATGTCTGATACTTTTGTTCGCCAAAGAAGCTCAGAAGGTTGTCGTTTTGCATGCCCGGGATGACTGTTATATTCTTATTGTTTCCGGAAGGTTGCTGTGTTTTTGCATGTCCGGTATCTAGAGAAAGACTGTTAAGCTGGAAATTTGCTGTGTTTTGCATTTCCAGCGTATGAATATGTGTGTTTCTGACCCGGAAGGTTGCTTTGTGTTGCATGTTCGGTGTACAGAACGTTTATGTTGAACCGGAAGGTTGCTATTGTGTTGCATGTCTAATTGAACATTGAGATGATTGTTGCTCCGAGAGGTTGTTATGTGTTACATGCTCGGAGAACTGCTTGTTTTAATGGACCTAGAAGGTTGTCATTTTTGCATGTTTAGGGCATGATCACGATGAATTTGATCCGGAAGGTTGCTCTGTGTTGCATGTCCGGTGTTCAAATTACTATGGGTGAACCAGAAGGTTGTTCTGATTTGCATGTCTGGTAAACCTACAGAACAGAAGATTTTCCAAGAGGTTGTTATTTGTTACATACTTTGAAAAAATATATGGTTCAGGGATCTAGAAGGTTGTCATTTTTGCATGTCTAGATCGCTTCTGTGATGGCATTGAGGCAGAAAGTGTGTTGCTTTGCAAGTTTGAGAGGAACTGGAATTCAATTTGCTTTGAAGTTCAGTGAGAGAGGGAGGGTGTCTGGAGATCATCCTGGGATATGACCTCTCACTGTGTCGTCAGTTCTTACCTGCTTAGAAGATGGTGTCTCATTGCCTTCGTTACAAGTGTTGGAGTACTGCGATTGAAATGAGTGACAGAGGGAGGTTGTTGAAAGAAGACCCGATGCTGTCACTCTCATATTAAGTCAAAAAGTACGCAAGTGTGGTAGAAGGACACTGGTCATAGATGTAAGAATATGGACTTTGACACATCTCATTAGGCTGTTGAACTGGCTGTCACCATCCCTCTGTACGATATTACTGAAAGGGTTGCATTGCACATATTGCACCAAGTTAACTGTGCTGTTGGTGCTTGCGCTACTCGCTTGAAGTCAATAACAGAGGGAGGGTGTTGGATGTCATGCTGTCACTGACATCAAGCTGTTCACATGTGACAAGTCTAGAATGGTACCTTGGTATGTGAAACTATGACTGATTTCGTTCTGTACGCTCCACTGTGTTGGATGGTGGAAGAGCCACCATTGGGATGAACGTGCTCAGATGTGATGCTCTGCCGAATATCAAGCTGTTCAGATGGGTTCGTAAAGACAGACTGTACACGAAGACACGTTGTTAGAGTGGTCGAGGTGTACAGTGTGCACATGTAGCAATGTGGATACTTGGTACATGGTGCACGAGTGTTGACCCTGTTGAGTGGTTGACATCATGTTCGGGTAGTGCTGCATGCACATGTATGTATCTGGATGCACGGAACTTGTTGGCTGTGTTTGGTTCACGTCATATGGTTTACAGGTACTTGTTGCTGACGTGTGACTTGGTGAGCCTAGACATACACATTATGGCCTCGTGTACTGATTACAGGTTGCAGGCAACAGGTGCGGGTGTTTGTGTATGGATTGTCGTGTTCTGCTCATTATGGTGCGCTGTCGTATTGTGTGTATGCACTGTCATGGATGCGCATGGTTGTACATTGTTGTACATTGTTGTACATTGTTGTGCAGTATTGTACGGAATTGTTTTGCACTGCTGTGCACTACTGTGCACTGTTGTGTTATGTTACTTGTAAGCTGTCATGAATTGTGGCAGCGTTACCATGTCATGTTAGAAGATGATTGGTAGTATTGAGTGTCCCTGCTTAGTGGCTTAGGTTGTACTCAGAGTTGGAATTGTTCGGTGGTGCGACGAAGAAGGGCTATATAAGTTGTGAGCTAAGCACCTCCAAATAAATCCCAGCCAGAGCTGGCGAACTTTCCTTGCATCCCCTCAACTTTCCCTTCCAGCTATAACCTCTATCACTTGCTACAGAGCAAAGGTGAAAATGTTATTGAAACAGAGGTCATCGCGTGGGCATGGAATTTTACCGCAAGACATCGATGCTGCCCTCCGAATGCTTGCGAAGGAGTTCATTTCGGACTTCAACAAGGTTATTGTGAATGAGTAGTTCTTCTCAATTTCCGAACCAGGACGATGGACAGTTCTGAAGACGTTTACCAGAGACCCATCACGGGCGTTTGCTCAGAGATTCAATAGTTTCTCGAATTCGCTTCTGTCCTCCGTCATGGAGGCCATAAGCCCGTTGAAACTGAAAGAATCAGTGAACGTCCCCGGTATGTGGGTAACGCCGATATCCAAACCAGAATCTGCCATACAAATTGAAGATGATGTGGAGGAGGTGGAGGAAATTGGGAAACCAACGGAGCCGAAGGAAGAGAGAGGCGAAGAAGGAGATGGTGATACGAACATAGTGGCCGACATTGGGAAAGGAAGTACTGGTGACGAACCGTGCGGGGTAGGCGTAATATCTCCCCCATCCATTGCGTCGTTGGATGACAAAATGGCTTTCCGAAGTTGTGAGGAGGAGATGGAGAAGTACTTTCGCTTGTACAATTGCGGGTTTGAGGATATGGTAGAGATGGAAGAGACGTTGTGCAGAGATGGTTTCTCTCCGTTAGGAACAGTTCAACTGGTTCTCATGGACCCTCCGTACAACATCCGAGGGAACAAGAACCTAAACAACAGCTGGTACGATGTACTGAGCCCTCAGGACATGAAGAAGGCTGCAAAGCTTCTATCAAGACTGATACGTCCTGGGGGCCGTTTCGTGATCTTTAGGGCTTTCGAGCAGGTCCAGCAATGGAGAGATGTACTTTCTGCCATTGAGGCAAAAGACGAAAACGGAGTACCAAGGCATTCATTTGTTGTGATCCAGGTCCCAATGCACTTTGTACGGTCACAAGGCAACCCAATGCGTAACCCTGGACGTAGATCGTGCTCCCTTTTCCCGGCAATGGAGTATGCTGTACATGGAGTTCGAGATGGTCTCAGCTACGCGCAGCAGCATGTGATGGTGAACTATGAGAACTTCAATTTCGTGCAGTCGAGGTACCCAGGGTACTACAGTGTCATTGACCAGGTACCCTCCATGTCTAATGGGGAGACTCTTCAGTGAGAGAGAATGAAGGAAGGCGGGGGCTACGTTTTACAAAAGGTGAGGTCCGAATAGAAACCTAGGGCATTGTTGAAGGAGCTAATCAGTCGGTTTTCCCAGGCTGTGGATATTGTGGTCGACTTGTTTGCGGGGACGTTTTCGACAGCAATGGCATGAATGGAGTTACAACAGCATCGTAGGTTCATCGGGTGTGAGCCGGACCCTGACTGCTTTTCTCATGCTAGGCACGCCGCAATTGTTCAATTCCCATTGTGCGTGCCGGAAAATGATACGGATATCCAGGTAACGCAGGAAGTTTGGAATGCTATGATTAGGGTGTTGAACTTATTTCCGAAGTGGAATGTCCGCCCATCGAGATCATGAAAGGCTCCATCCGGCTACCCCCAGTATCAAAATTTTCCTACGTTTATCTGTGGACTTTCTTGCGTCAATGTGGCGGGATGAGAGCTTGGTCATGACTGGTAGGCGTAAGGCCCTTCACGGATGGCCGAAAACTTTACAAGGAAAGATGGGGCTTCTGGATTGGAAGGCAATGTTGGCACTGGAAGCGACGATGTTTGGTTGTCGTATCGGGAAGTCGACGATTCGCCACCCTGGCGCAGGAGTGGAGGTGTTCACTACACGCCGATTCATGGAAAATGAAGAGATATGTTACTTCTATGGAACACTGGTGTACCATGACCTAACGACGAGAAAGGAGGTACACAAGAAATATGGTGAAGGATTATTGGGAGCCACTTCCGAACGCTTTCGGAAGTATGCGATGGAGTTTAACGTCCGCGGCGATATATTCCATAACCTCCCAGAAAGAAGACAAGGAGTAAGTTTAATACCTGTATGGATTGTCCCCGCTCCTTTTTCATTGGGAGGAACGATTAACGATCCCAAATATATGGAAGGCGATAAGAACATTGATGCATTAGCGGATGGTGTGACGAAACGAAGGACTGCAAATGTGCGATTCATTCGAACTCCAAATACAGGACGCACCCCGCATCAACTAGGAGAATACCAAATACTTGCGGTGCGAGCACTTCGGAAACTGGAAGTGGGAGAGGAGTTGTTCGCGGATTATGGAGTAGAATATAGCTGGGGTACATCGGCAAATCCTATTATAGTAATCGATTAGAACGTGTAGTAAATTAGCTACATGTAAAACAACACCCTAAACCTCGATAATGAAGTGACACTTATTGCATTCCAACTTCTCCGTTGAGCACGAATTAGAAACAAAACACTTTAGCTCAAGTGTAAGAGGGAAGTACGTAGATACATAGAAGGTAGTGAATGGCATCGAATATGATGCGAAACCTTGTACGTTTTTTAACATTATGAGAACTATTCAGAAATGGAGATTTCGGTGTAGTTCTATCGTTTCGGAATCGGGAAATAAAAAACTGCACTCGGTGATTTCCACCACACTCCCTTCGATTGGGGGTGTGAATTCGATCGGTGACGTTGGATCACGGCGAGTGCCAAACACGTCGAGAGCAGAGCAGTTCCGATTCCAGTGACCTTCGATCACGGTCAGCGGCTAAGACGTCGTGAGCCCAGCGTCAACCGAGAGGAACCGTTCGGATTGTATATGGCGAAACGTAAGACGAGGGGTGTGAATGCGGAGGAGGTTAGTGGTCGCGCGTCAAAGAGCCGAAGGCGTGGCGAAACGGTAAGTGGCGAAGTTCACACCACTCGTAGTACGCGTGCGCCTCGGAGTGGTTTACGTGGGAAGGGGAGGAAGGGTGCGGCGAGGAGCGACGGTGCGGTGAGGAGCGACGGTGCGGCGAGGAGCGACGGTGCGGCGAGGAGCGTCGGTGCGGCGAGGAGCGTCGGTGCGGCGAGGAGCGACGGTGCGGCGAAAAGCGACGGTGCGGCGAGGAGCCACGGTGCGGTGAGGAGCGTCGGTGAGGCGAAGAGCGTCGGGGCTGGACCATCGGAGCGAACGGAGTGAACGGAGCGAACGTGATGTCGCCTTTCTTGTATATGGGCGATATAATTGTCTTTCGCAACGCTAAAGGTAGATATGCCAACTTGCCGCACGCTCGCCACAGCTTCAGAAGCGTGGAAGCGCACAAAGTTGGATTCACCTGTAGCATTTCCGACGCCACGTTATCACGTCCAATCATTCTTCCCTTCTTTGCATCCTTGATCGAATTTTCCAATGCAATCTGGAACGAGTCTGGAACGTCAAATGAGACTGCTTTCACCCCACATTCGGGTGGCTGTTACTTGGCAATAAACTCAGCATAGTCCTGTGGGTCTAATGGATTTTCACGTTCCAGTGTCCGTGCGCTATGTTGAGATCGTATTTCACCACCGAGTTGATTCGATTCACTTTTTGAGATGCTGTTTCGTCCTCGGCGGTGTCAAGAAATTCGTCCAACGGTTGTCTCTTTTTTGCCCGACAACGACGTTTAATGAATCGGTCAATCACCTTGTACACATTCCACATTTGAATGTTGCCAATTCGTTTCCACCGTTTGTAATAGGTAGTTCGCACAAGACTCAACTGGTCCAGACTTTTTTGAATCAATTGTCGTTTTATTTATAGTGTTCCGAATATCCCATGAAGAGCAGCAGGGTGAACGACAACACTCCTTGGAGGCGATTTGAGGTACTTAGTTAATTTCCGCATCATGCGTTAGTAGATATATATGAGCTACACCGCTATTAGCGTGTCGCCTTGCTGAGGTACTTTCCACACATGGACACGTGGATTGCACGGCTCGAGGCACCGCTTAGCGGGTGTGACTAGCACACGTGTAGCACGAATAAGCCAGAGGCAGTGCACCCAGCATTGCTGTATTTACTTAGATATTTTATAGATTATTTTGCCCGGCGCACCCACTATCAGTGGTGGGCCGAGCTCAGTACTTAGAGGGTTGAGAACCGCTCCACCAAGTAAACTGCCTCTTGGCAAGCACGGGCTTCTGGCTCTAACTATCACGCCTTCGCGGATTGTTCACCTCCAAGTAGAGTGACGACTGCGTTGTTCACGTATAGTTGCCCACCCTTGTGGCGCTCAGAGTATAACCACTATTTGTGTGTCTGGTTCCGACCTATTGTCGTATACTCGCCCCTGTATTGGGTTTGCTTTATTCTCTCTCTCTTTTCCCACTCTGGTGGTTTGCTTTCTCCCCTTTTTGGGTTTGCCTTTTTGCCCTGTTTTCAGTGGCCCGTTTCCGACACCTTGTCGTTGTCGTGCTACTTTCTTTCGAGGACTCATCTCGTGACCGTGTGAACACGTGGATCTCTACCGACTACTAATCAGCCTATCGCTCCGACGCTTGTCGTGGTGGTTCGACCTCGGATTTACACCCGGCTTAGCTGTGTCATTCCCGGAGTGCTCCGTTCCCCGTGCCGCCCTGTCGAGGGGAAGATTCCGAACATCTTCGTGAGCCTGCGCTTTTCCCGCCAAAGGCGTTGCTCCACAAGTGGTCTCCCGACTTAGAACGACTAGTTTTGTCGGAAGATTCACTCGTGAATTCACTTGTGGCGAGGTTAGTCCTTTTGCCCTTGTCTCCATCTGGAAGGTCATTGGAAGTCCCAGCCAATTGGCTGTCAATAATCCCGTGGTACGGTTGTTCTAGTCATGACTCTGTCAGAACGTCCGAAGACACGCAGTCAGACTGGAAGATCGGATCCGCCACTTCCGTCACGGATCCCCACCCGTTCACGGTCCCGGACCAAAGGGATGCCGGCTACTGAAGCTGTGGCAACGACCACTCGACTTACGCCCACGTCGTTGATCAACCCTCATCGACGTGATGGACCGGCTCCTGCCATTGCTGGTCCCGCCCCCATCGTAGGAGGTACGGTCCCTTCCGTAGCTCCCATTCCGGAGGCACCTCTGAGGGCTATTTTCAATGACACCCCCCACTTAAATGTGGAAGAGCAGCTCCGCTCCACGCGGGCTGCCCATGCTACCCTTGCTAAGGAGTGGGCGCTACTTCGAAAGAAGGTGGATGACACTGCTTTGCAGGACTTTTCTGAGGATCTCCGCGTATTGCGTGGTGATGTCAACTCCCTTTTGGAAGCTTTCGGAGGACCCGCTAATTTCGTGGAGGACGTGGCTGAGAGGTTTACTCGCCTCCGCGCCCGTCTAGAAACGGTGAAACAAAGCGTCCTGGTTGGAACCAATCGCACGGCTGAGCCTGTTGCTGTTTCACACCGTGACAAGAAGGTCAGTGGATCCAAAGCACGCAAGGAGCGGAAGAACTATGACTCTGATTCGTCAGCATCTTCACTTTCTTCTCGCCGGTCAACCGGGTCTCATTCGTCCGAATCGTCGGTAGAAGAAGCCCCTCGTGAGCGTTCGTCACGCTCAAAGCGGTCATCAGCCACCCAGGGTGTGATACGCGCCCGCTCGAAGGGAAGAAAGCACTCCGGATTAGAGGAGTTGAAGCCTACCAATCTGCTCTACAAGACGCTGTTGTCATACCGGTATTACCGTTTTGAGGACTCCTTATTGGATAGAACTCCCCGTGGAACGGGAAAGGTCAAAGACTGTATGAAACGGATGCAGCTGTCGCTCCGTAATCAACTGTTTACAGGCGATGATCCCATCTTGGTGTTGGATTTTCCATCACGCTTTGTAGCGGAAGCCGACATCCTTGGGATGAATGAAGAACAGGCGTTTGTCGCGCTGCCCTATTTTCTACGCGGACTTGCGGAAGATCAGTACAACTCTGTAAGAGGTTCATCTCGCGCCTCTGAAGGTGGGGTTACTTGCTGGCCTGAAGCAGTTCAGTATCTACTGAGGTCCTATGCCACTGGTACCGCCATCCAGTCGGCTACCCTCGGTCTGAGAGACACTAAACAACGCCCCGGTGAAACGGAAACCGATTACTCGGTGCGCCTGAATAAGGCCTTCCACCGTTGTGGCAATGCTTATTCCACTCAAGAGCGTTGTACCATGTTCGTTGATGGACTAGACCCGGATATACGGACCCTAGTGGCCCGTCGCCGTGAAGAGAACCGTAAGACTACGTACTTAGAACTGGTGCAGTATGCACGCGCCAAAGGCGATGCGCTACGCGCACGAGTCCCGGGTACCCGGTTGAAGTCCGCTAAAGCGTTGATGCTGGAATCAAGAACCCCGTCTGCGTCAATGCTGGCTGAAGAACACTCCAATAAGGAGTATGATCAGGTGCACTTGGCCCGTAGCGACGTGTTTTCAATCCCGACAACGGAGCTTCCCTAAACCACGGATGCCTCGTTTCAAACGGCTCCGGACGATACACTGCTGTATGCAGATTCGAATCGAGTTCTACCGCCTCGACTGTCATATGAGAAGGGTGGAACCCGGGCTTCACGGCCTGGCTGGCAAGTTTCCCGCCCAGCGGTGCGATTCTCGAATACTCGGAACGTCAATGCCATTGTTGGATTGATCTGTCACTTCTGCTATACGCGAGGCGAGGGCATACTTCTCCGCAGTGCGTTTTAACCATGCGGGAATGGGCACAAGTCATTGCAAACTACGAATTCCTCTTCCCTGAGGAGAAGGCTTCTGTTCCGATGGCATCGTACATCCGCGCGAAGATGGATATTTCACGCACAATTGCGGCTCCAATTGCCCAGAACGTGGTGACCTATCACCCCCGTACCCCTCGCGGGGGAAATTCAACCGCTACTGCAGATGGTTCTGCTGCTGGTGTCCAGGCATCAATGGTTCAGAACGCTGAGCACACGCCTCAGGCGGAATCTGCTCAAAAGCACTAAATGTGGGAGTCTCCTCTCTTGGAGAGGCGCCCTCAGAGTTGAGGCTGAAGGCGCCCGAGGCGTCCCTGCCTCGCTCCCAGGTCCAAATCCTCTCGACGAAACAGGCCATCGAAGACGTGAACTCAGAACACCTTGGTGTTCTTCGTCGACCGTGGATACGGGTAAGAAATAACCGGTTCCCGGATAGAGTTATGGTGATGGCACAGCGCAATTACAAGGTCAATGCCGACCTTGGCCTTTCACCCCATTTTATGGTGCGTTATCTCACTGTATTAGATACAGGCGCAGGTCCGAACTTCATTGTTGAGACAGCATAGCCACCCGCCATGCGGTCACACATTCGCCGTGGCGACATTCCTGACGTCGCTGACGCGAATAACAACCCGTTGTCAACGGTAGGATACATCTAGTTGGTAATCCGCTTGGGCTCATGCGTGGTGAAGCTCGACTTTGTCGTTTGTCGGTCCCTGGCCGCCCCAGTCATTTTGGGTTGTGACTTTTGCGACCGGTTTGTCGATGCCATTAAGCCCCGCCAGAGGCGTGTTGAAATGGAAGATGGTTCGTCCGTGCCGATTGTTCGTCGTCCTTTGAGGCATGCCTCCAAGAAGCATGTACCTCTACCTGCGGCGCAGGAAGCACCACCGAGTTCTCGGGAATCTACGAAGCTTCGTGTTGCCTCCGCGACACGCGTGCCTCCAGAGTCTCAAGTCTGGGTACAGGTGAATTCCCGTCAACACGGTTTACGAATCGTCCAGCCATTGCCGTCGTTGTATGATAAATACTCTCTTGCCATTGCTAATGGAGTGGTCCAGGTGGAACCGGATAATCCGTTTTACGTGTTGATAGCCAATCTAGGCAAAACAACCCAGTATCTGGTGAAAAACCAAGTGATTGGCTCGGTCATCCCGCATCCAACTGGGTTGGTACCGACGAAGATGACTGCTGGCGATGTACTCGGAATCGTTCAATCTAAGGAGGGGGAGGAGTCTGAATCTCATTCGTCTCCGTCGCCGAGTCTCTCGGGTCAGCAATCTGTTAAGACAGAGAAGACACGCGTTCCTACGAGTTACGACCAATTGGACCCAATGAAGGAATTGGAAGAACTCGACCTCGGACATGTTCCAGAGACACACCGCAAACGACTGCGCGATATGCTTCGTGAATTCACCACAATGTGGGATGGTTCTCTCGGAGAGATAAATACCACGGAACACCGGATGGATCTCCTTCCGAACTCTTGGCCAGTAGCCCAACATCCGTACAGGGCAGGGCTCAAGGCCAGAGAAGAAGAGCAATTTCAGGCGGACAAGATGCTCCGTGCAGGAGTTATAGAACCGGCACATTCGCCGTGGGCATCACCAGTGGTACTGGCTCCAAAACCGGATGGTTCCTGGCGCTTCCGTATCGACTATCGTAGTCTAAACGCTCTTACCGTCAAGGACGTGTACCCTATTCCACGTATGGATGAATACATCGATTCTCTCGGAAATGCTACCGAATTCATGGGCTTGGATGCTAACTGGGGATACTGGCAGGTTCCAGTAAGAAAGGAGAATCAGGACAAGACAGCGTTTGTCTGGCATTCTGGCCTCTACCGTTTTAAACGGATGCCCTTTGGTTTAACCAATGCTCCCGCTACTTTTCAGCGTGCTATTGATATCCTACTGGCCCGCTTCAAGTGGCGTACTTGTCTCGTCCACCTTGACGACGTCGTTGTATTCTCAGATAATCTGGATGATCACCTCACACATGTGAGAGACATAATGGCCACGTTACGGGACGCCGGAGTGACACTCAAACTGAGGAAACGCGAATTCTTCCCGGATACTGTCAAGTATGTGGGTCAAATATTCCGTCCAGGACGTGTCATGATCGAGTAAGCTCGTGCGAAGTCGCTGAAACAGGCCACGGAACCGACTACCCAGACTGAACTGATGTCCTTTCTAGGATTAGTCAACGTCTATAGACAGTTTATTCCCAAGTTCGCGGACATTGCGGCACCTCTCAACGCGCTTCTGCGGAAGGGTCAACCGCCTAAGTTGGACTTATTCACTTCCACTCAGACGGAAGCCTTTATCTCTCTCAAAGAGGCTGTAACCATGGCACCAGTATTGTCACTACCGAAACCAGGACTTTCATATACCGTGGGCATGGATTCTAGTGACTACCAGGTAGGCTGCGACTTGTTTCAAACCACCCCAGACGGGGAACGCAAGCCAATTGGGTACTGGTCCCGTTCGTTGAACGTGCATGGGAAGAATTACTCCGTCTCGGAGAAGGAATGTCTTGCAGTATTGTGAGCATTATGCACACTACGCCCCTACCTCATGGGTGCTCATTTCACCGTTTACACGGATCACTCATTCTTGAGATGGCTACTCTCCATATCGGAGTCTTCAGGCCGCTTAATGCGTTGGAGACTGCGTCTTGCAGAGTTTGACTTCGACGTCGCCTACAAGAAGGGCGCGAACAATACACAAGACGACGCGCTTTCTCGCCTACCCACCAAAGGGGAAGCGTTAGCCGTCGATGACGAGGAAACACCCTGCTTCGCAGTTGACGACTACACCGCAGGTGAAATGGATGATATCTGTTGATGTATGGATGTGGCCGAGTGCCTGTCAGTCCCTCAAAGGTGCTCCAAGTACTTGGAATACAAAGTTGCAAGGGAGCATGGGCACTTTTGGGCACCCTCATGAGAAAAGCGCATATGCGTGTCTCCGCGAACCGAACGTGATACTGCAATATGATTGGCTACTGCAAATGGCTACATGCAACGTTGTTTGCACAAGTGGAACGTGTTGTATGGAGCGAGAAGGGCAGATGGAACAAGTGGTACGCTGTGATTGGCTGCAGCCTGTAGGTGGTGGCCAGTTATGCGTCAGCGGAGTATCTGTTATTATAGGCCATTGTGAGGGGTTGTGCAATGTATGCGATTCTGGGCTACTATGAAGGGTTTTGGAGCGAATGTGCGATTCTGAGCTGCGCGAGGGTGTTGGCTGTGCCAGACCGAAATTGTCAATTTTTATAGAGCAAGATATGGATCATGGAGTTGGCATTGGATTTGGCACGATTTGATTCAGTTGTTTGAATTCGTATTGTGTTTTGCGCGCGCTTTGGCTGTCAAAGTGTACACTTTGACAACGTGTGCAGTTATGTCGCTGGCTGCGACGGCGGCGGCGTGCGCTAGAGTATTTGTAGGTTGCGATCGCTGCCCTGATCACTAAACTCGGGAAGAAGGTGGCCAACCCCTTTTGTTTGTCTTACTCATCTTCTTCACTACTTTCCCCTTTCCTTCTCTAACCTGCGTTCGTTGCGTAAATATCGAAGAGGAATGGCCAGACGAACTGGATTTTGACCAGGAACTGGATGACCTACTCCCTGTCAGAGAAAGTGCAAACCCCCTACCAGGGAACTTCGTACCCGTCACAACGGAGGAGGTGGTTAGGGAACAATTTAGGGATCCCTACTGCACGAAGATTCGGGCGCAACTCAATGGGAGCTGATCTCCCCTTTCGGGTGAATGATATTGGATATCTCGTTCGCACGGTAACTGGAAACCCACAAATAGTGGTGCCACACGCCCTACAATCTCGGGTGTTACACTTATCACACTATGCCAAACTTAGTTGCCACGTCGGAAAACGGAAACTGTACCTTACATTGCGAAGGAAATTCTACTGGCCAGCAATGGCTGTGGATTGCTACGCAACTGTGCGGTTCTGCCCCGAGTGTGCTCGGAATCGCGTCAAGCTTCGCCGCCATGCGACAAAGGTGAAGTTCTTCCCCGCAAGGGCGTCCCTGGAATTCGTAGCTATCGATATTTTGGGACCCTTCCTCGCTACTAAGCGGCGTAACAAATTTCTACTCGTGATCACGGATCGTTTCTCGAAGCCCGTTCGTACCGCACCCTTACGGAGAATCACGTCACTGACGGTTGCGCAAGCATTCGTCACCCATTGGGCATTCGTCTACGGACCACCGGTGAATCTACTCTCCGACAACGGGAAACAGTTTGGCTCCCGGTTCTTGACATCCAGAATCCTGCATACATATGCAGGATTCTGGATGTCAAGAATCTCTGCACGACAACCTACCACACCCAGTGTAATGGGCAGGCTGAACGGTTTAACCGGACGCTGTTAGCAGCACTCCGTTCATACGTAGCCGATCACCCCACCACGTGGGACGTGTTCACCGATGCGCTGACATTCGCATACAACACTCAGGTACACCGTACTACGGGATTGACTCCATTTGAATTGGTTCTGTCTCGCACCCCGCCGCCCGTGGCGCTCGAAGCACAGCCAACGCTGGATCAATTTCCTTCGACGAAGGGATACAGGGAAACCTGGAAGACATGGCTTACCAAGCTGGTCCCTGCAGCATAACGGTCAATGGCCCGGTCAAAAGCCGCATATAAGCGTGATTTCGATCAGCGAGCCCCTCGAAGAACACCCGCCCTTAAAGAACAGGACTATGTGTTCATCCGTAAGGAGTATTGGAACCCAGGCAAGGAGAAACGCCACAAGCTCTCACCCGTCGCCGACGGTCTCTTCAAGACAATTGCAGTGGAATCTGACACTGTCGTAGAGGAGACGGGTCAGCAACACGAACGCATTTCCCGCGATCGCGTGGGTTTTACACCCCCGCCTGCGGGAAACGACCCATCAAGTGGGCATTCTACCGCAGAAACGGAAACAAACACTACAGACACACCGGACCCACCCCCGCTCGACCGCCCTAGGGGGGTACCACACCCAAGTAGGGGACTCTCGGATTTGCCGATGTTATCGGACTCTACGCGCCCTGATGCTTCGCTGTCTGAAGCCCCGCCGCCTGGCGTAATTATTCGCCGCCTTGGCGCGTTGACACCCACTCTCTAGGTCGCTCCATCTAAGGAGGGGGAGGGACTCGTTAATCGTCATGCTTCCGCGCTGTCGCGTGGGGAACACCGTGTGGCACGGAAGAGTGACACCGCTAATGCCCAATCAACGCCCTCTCGGGAGCCCGGCGTCTCGTCAAATTCGCCGCGCATCAACGCAGAAGCGGAATCGTCACCAGACACTACCGCCGTGCGGGACAGGACCGAGGAGTGACGCAACGAACGCAGGTTAGAGAAGGAAAGGGGAAAGTAGTGAAGAAGATGAGTAAGACAAACAAAGGGGGTAGGCCACCTTCTTCCCGAGTTTAGTGATCCGGCAGCGATCGCAACCTACAAATACTCTAGCGCGCGCCGCCGCCGTCGCAGCCAGCGACATAACTGCACACGTTGTCAAAGTGTACACTTTGACAGCCAAAGCGCGCGCAAAACACAATACGAATTCAAACAACTAAATCAAATCGTGCCAAATCCAATGCCAACTCTATGATCCATATCTTGCTCTATAAAAATTGACAATTTCGGTCTGGCACAGCCAACACCCTCGCGCAGCTCAGAATCGCACATTCGCTCCAAAACCCTTCATAGTAGCCCAGAATCGCATACATTGCACAACCCCTCACAATGGCCTATAATAACAGATACTCCGCTAACGCATAACTGGCCACCACCTATAGGCTCTGGTATCTGTACGACGGCAACAGGTGCGCTAGAGGGTGTGCTGGTGTGGCTGATGGGGTGCTCGGCAACCGGTGAGGGCGTAGGAGCGGATGCGACTGACGCCTGGGAGCTGTTCCTTGGGCTGCTCGGCGCCAGAAATGGTCGAATTATTTCATGGAATCGCGAACCGCCAAAGGAGCGATGGCAGCCTTTGACGGAGCAGCGCACAGTGGGTCCAAACTTAGAGTTACCATTTAGAGTGAATGAATTCTTAGATTCTCTGATGAGCGTTCGACACGCTCCAAAGGTGGCCCTCGCCTCGTCCGGGGTGCACACAGGCTGAGGGCCTTTGCGGTCTGGGGTCGGCGAAACTTTCTTCCGAACGGTCTTTGAAAGACCTGGTCTCCAAGATTCGGATTCAGGTTCGCTATTACCATCAAGTGGGAAGCGAATGCCTTCCATGGTCTCCCCGGCGTCAGCCAAAGGGCTGAAACGGTTCTCAATGTTAGAGGACGTGGTTTGGTGAGAAGTCATTTTTCAATTTTTTTTGAAAATTTCTCTAAAAATTTTTTGTCTTTTTCTTTGGTTTTGATGGCTCTAATGGCTTCTTGATGCACTTTTCACGTGTTCTGCGACTTTTTTTGTGTTTTCAATTATTTTCAATTTTTTTTTGCGCTTTTTTTGGACTTTCTCTCACGAAACCTGCTAAACTCTATTTAAACTACTTTTTACTCGTTTTGCACTTGTCCAGGTGCAATCCAAGGTACTCCGGATAGCTCAGCGTCGATATAGTTACTTTCAAACTTTGATCCAATTTGGTCTCAAATGATTGGATTTATGTGCCCACCGCCGGCGGCTTTGACACTTTATTGCCGAGTACCAGCCACCCGAATGTGGGGTGAAAGCAGTCACATTTGATGTTCCGAACTCGTTCCGGATTGCATTGGAAAAATCGATCAAGGATGCAAAGAAGGGAAGATCGATTGGGCGCGATAACGTGGCATCGGAAATGCTACAGGTGAGTCCAACTTTGTGCGCTTCCACGCTTCTCAAGCTGTGGCGAGCGTGTGGCAAGTTGGCATATCTACCATCAACGTTGCGGCAGACACGTATATCGCCCATATACAAGAAAGGCGACATCTCGGTACCATCCAACTACCGACCGATCTCTATTCTGTCGCACTTGCGCAAAGCAATTTCGGCTGCATTAAACTCGATCGTGATGAACTATATCGAGTTTCATGAGTACCAGTATGGGTTCTCAAAGTACAATGGAACAGAACAGTCGATTGTGGAGGTGAGTAACATCATCACAAACGGCCACTCGCGTGTGGCAGTACTGGATCTAACGAAGGCGTACGACAAAGTTAACCGAAAACTATTGTCGCAAGTGTGCGCATCCAGGCTACAACCGAAGCATGCGGCAATGACTACTTTGCTGCTGCAACCAGTCAACGCTTTCATAAATGGAAATTGGAAAGATGAACAAGTACAAATGACTCTTGGAGTGCCTCAAGGTGACCCATTCAGCTGTACATTGTTCAACATGTATATTGATTCCATGCTATATCGAGTGCAGGAGGTGCCATATCATGTGTCGGATCGAGGTGCAAGTGCATTTGCAGACGATGTGATTCTGATGGCGAAGACTGATAGCGGGCTGCAACTACTGCTAGACATATGCAGTAGTTGGGGCAAAGAAATGCAAATGCCGTGGAACACTGCAAACGGCAAGTCGATAGCACTGCAACTGCCTGCAGACCAAAATCAGTCTGCAATATTCACACTTGCTGGTGATAAGCTGAGCGTGGTACGTAGTGCAGTATATCTGGGGGTGTCTCTAAACACCAATGGAGTAACAACCGACAAGCACATGGAACGCGTACAAAATGCTCAACGTCGATTGGGAAGCCTAGCCGGTGCTGGTCTGCACCGGAATGGATTTGATACGCGCAGCTGTGTGAGTTTGTACCGCGCATTCGTGAGGTCGATTTACGAATATGCGTTGCATCTTGTACCGCTCACGCCTCATTTGGAAATGGCGATAGTGAAGCTTGAAGCAACGTTCTTCAAACTGATTCTTGGAAAAATGGCATCTCGATTTGGAACATATCGGGTGCCGATGATGCAGGCACTTTGTCGTTTAGAGTCTGCGGCTCTGCGACGAATTGTGCTCGCCTCCAAACGTCTACGGCATTATCAATCGTGTCGTGAGACGGCATTGAACCTTGAATTGGAACACAGATCGCGACAGTTGAAGGTGAACCGGGCATGTCGGCAGCTGTCGCTGTATAATGCACATCCTTCAATTTCAGCACTACGAGCTGAAATTGATAATGTGTGTACAAAAGGAATAGGAAGAATACGGGATGCGGAGTGGAAACTTGCCTCGGCAAGACGCGTTCGCAAAATCCCGTGTGCTGCGAATGGAAAATACCAACCCGTTCTTCGGTTGCGCAAAGTTTCGCACCGAATGATGGGTATGCGATGGTACTTCAATGAGTTCCCAGCGAACCCAATGGAGGCACGTGATGTACTTGGGCACGAGTACTGGAAGTACGGAAGACTGAAGGTACTACTCGGAATGGAAGATTGGTCACCTGGAGAGAGACAGGAGGCGACCGAAATACTAGATGTATTGGAAGAAGCACAGTTGTAAATCTGTGCTATAAGTAGTAAGAATGATTGCGTTGGTTCGTAATTGACCAAGTTAGTTTACACCTTGACAGTGTTACCCTGCTGCTCTTCATGGGACATTGGGAACACTATAAATAAAAAGCAATTGATTGAAAAAAAAAAAAAAATCACGATCACAAAAATCGCAGTGATGACCATTGGTGCTACCAGCTGCCAGTGCACGATTAGTAGGAGCATCATCAGATGTTGGATGTTGACCTAGTGCTGTCACTGAAACCAAAAGTGCAGGGGAGCATGGGCTGTTTTGGAGGGTGCTGCTGGAAAAGCGCATATGCGCGTTTGTACAAACTCAACGTGAAACTGGCTTCTGATTGGCTACTGCAAATGTGCACATGCAACGTACTGTGTACAAGTGTTATGGCATTACTGGGTTGTTCTGGGCTACACGTGGGTAGCTAGCACAGATGGTATGCTGGACAGTATGCACAGTTATGTACGTGGACATGTTGAACACATTGATGCAACTTGGTGCACTATGGTGATGAGTCAGGTACAGTCATGAGGATTACACGAACACTGTGGTACCATGTTGTGGAACTTATGGCATTGAGTGAATTTGTGGTTACGTGGTACTTGGTGAGCTGGAGCATACACATATTGGTGTGGTGTACGGAATACAGTGTATTGGCACAATGTGAATTTGTGCATGGTCATCGTTATGTGTAGGCACGTAACTTGTTGAGTAGGCACGTAACTTGTTGTGCACTGTTGTGCACTGTTGTGCCTTGAAAGTTGTAAGCTGTCATGAATTGTGGCAGTGTTACCATGTTATGTTAGATGATGATTGGTAGTATTGAGTGTCCCTGCTTACTGGCTTAGGTTTTACTCCGAGTGGAAGTGAGCGGTAGTGAGACGACGTAGTGCTATATAAGTTGTGACAGAAGCACCTCCAAGTAAATCCGAGCCAGAGCTGGCGAACTTCCTTTGCATATCCCCACCTTCCCTTTTGCATCAACCTTCCCTTCCCAGCTATAACCTCCATCATCAGAGTCATTTCCATCTCGATGATTTGCACTTGCAGAGGTACCAGACTGCCTTCCAAAACCTTTTCCGTTATTCTTCTTGCGACTGCGACTACGTCCAGAGTGTTGATGATGGGACATGGCCGAGTGCCTGTCAGTCCCTCAGGTTGGTCTCGGACTACTTGGAAGCAAAGTTGCAGGGGACGATGGGTACTTTTGGGCACCCTCTTCGCAAAAGCGCATATGCGCCTCTGCTCAACCCCAACGTGAAACGGCAATATGATTGGCTACTGCAAATGTCCTTGTGCAACGTGGTGTCTACAAGTGCCATGGATTGTATGGAGAGTTATGGTGGCATGGGCCAAGTGGAGCTCTGTGATTGGGCGAGGCTTAGAGTAGTAGACTGACTATGCAGATAGCGAGGATGTGCGTTTCTAGGCTGGAATGGGCGGTTTTGCATGCAATATGCGATTCTGGGCTGCGCAAGGCGGTTGTAGTGCCGCCATGCAAATTGATGATTTTTTAGATCTGGTTCTGAATCAAAGGACTGGCAATGGATTTGTAGTGTTGATTGATTTAGTTATTTGAAATTGTTGTACTCTAGTTTGCGCGCGCTTTCCGTGTACAACTGCACACACGTGCAACTTGTAACGACCGCCGTCGTCGCTTGCTGCGACGACGGTGAAGCGCGCACTAGGGTATTTGTAGGTTGCGATCGACGACCCTCGAGTAAACGGGTCGACCCAAGGCCGTCAACCTTCACTTGTTTTACTTTCTCTTTCTTCAATATCCATCTCTACTTACTTCCCTTTCTACCCTACCTGCGTGCGTAACGTTAGGTTATGGGCCCAGAGCGTCGACAACTTGCAGACGTCGCGCTCATTTCTTACTTACTACGTTTCTTTGGATTCAAGAAGTTTTCCTATCTGCGTTAGAGTACCCCGCTGCTTTCTCTCTGGCGCATGGTCAACACATATCGCGTTTGTTAGTAACCCGCCGGCTCGAGACAAGGGAGACAGCAAATCCTGCTCTGCGTCCGTGGAGTACGGAGGTCGATGAAACGGGCTTGGAAGCGTAGGAGCGACCGTACTGCGCCGAAAGACCGAGCTACTTTCTCGTAAGAGACCAGCAAGGGTTTAACTGGGGAACGTGTATCTCGACTAGTACCCTCCTTGGGACGTCTCGTAGGGACTAACAGCGCCTCGCTCTGAAGTACGCAGAGCTTGGTAGGTGATCAAATCGTGCCTCACCCGGGGAGAGTAACCGGGGACCAGGGGTTCGGACCCACAGGGTAGCGGAGGTAGTTTCTCCTGTCAGTGCGCCCGCTTAAGAAGTTTCATCATCATTCCGGGTTCGAATTGTACCTCACCCGTGAGCTTGCTCCAGGCGTCCAGTCTCCGAACTCCGCCTGTGATCGCGTACGGGACGCGTCCCGACGAGCGTTGCAGACTACCCCACAGTCTCTGCTGGCGTCCTCGCTGTTGAGTGTTGAGCTTGACTCCATTCCAGCTCCTCCTTTATTTTCTTGTGGGGAAGTGGCATTGTATCCTTCACTCTGCCCTTTCTGTTCCGGGTTGGTTTTCTCTCCCTATAAGAAATTTTTGGGGAAAGAGGAGTGCAATTTGAGGGTGGGCGGCACTTGTGGAGGATACGTGGATGCCAAACGGACTTCATATTGAGTGCACGCAATCTGCGTTTGCAGCTTAATTTCGTAGCGTCCAATTGGAGGACGCTTGCTAAGCGCATTGAACGCATATGGAGTGCAAACGATACATATTGCACTCCTTCTGCGCCCACATTGTTCGTAGTCTGCCCCCCGCGATGTCCAAGTGCACTCCACGCGCACTCACAATAATGAAATAAACTATTAAAAAAATTAATCTGCCCTGACAACGGTGTCCATTTGGAGCGCGAACGGCGTATAGATCGAGTGCAGGTGGATGCTCAACTCTGCAAAAGATGCGCTCCACTTGCACTCACGAAAATGAAAAAATTTCTTGTAGGGTCTCACCCGTGAGTATACTCCAAGCGTCGAGTTCCACTCCGCTTGTGATCGCGTACTGGACGCGTCCAGACGAGCGTTGCAGACTTCGTTACAGAGTCTCCGCTGGCGTCCTAGCTGTTTAGTGTTGAGTCCTTACTCCACTCCAGCCCTACCCTCCTTTGTGACGGAAGAATTGCTTCCCTCACGTGGCTTCTCTCATTCCTTCGTTTCTCTTCTACTTGTGAAATCCTTTGTACTCGAGGTTGGTAACTCTGTTTTGGAACATGTCGGACTCGGAAGTTGAGTCTGAAACCAACTCTGGTGTCAAGATCCCACGCTTTCATGGTAAGCGTGCGGAAGATTATACCCTTTGGCGCCATCGCCTTCGTGCCGCATGCCGAATCAAAGGTGTCTGGAACGTTGTGGTATCAAGTTCAGAGCAATTCTCAACAGCTGCTACTACCCAAGATACGGCTCCAAGTAGCTCTCAAAGCAGCTCTCGTATCATGGCGAAACGGGAGAAAGCATGTGCTATCATTATTTGTGCACTTGGTGATTCTCCTCTACGAGTTGTAATGGATGTTGATGATGATCCGGGACGCATGCTTGAACTGCTCGATGCACGCTACGCCTCCAATCGAACAGTCTCTCGGATCGCCGTGCAAACGCAACTATTCCGTATGTCATACAATGGTCAGAACATGTCAGAATATGTGGACCAGTTCACTGCCCTGTTCTCGCAGTTGGATCGCATGAGCAAGGACGCTGCTATTCCGGAATCTCACAAGGCCCCGATGCTACTTGCCTCTATTGACCCCAGCTGCTCATTGGAGTCCACGGCAGCCGCACTTCGCACCAAGGACATATCTGATCTTACTTGGGACTATGTTGCAACAACTCTAATTGACGAGTATAATGCACGACAGATGGTTTTGGGAAGTTCTGGTCGCACTCGCACTCGCAAGGAAAGCAAGACCAAAGGCTCTGGAAGCTTCAAATCTTCTTCCGGCCCTGTCAGTCTGGACCACAAGGACGGTAACAACTCAGATGGTCACACTCACAACGAGTCTTCGGGGCGTGCGTATGCTGCCGCTACCAGCAATGGTTACCCTTGTACCTTCTGTGATCGTGATGGACACACTGTTGATAGATGTCACATGAACCCTGACAACCCTGACAATCACTTGCCCAAGAGCATTCTTGACAAGTTGAAGGTGAGGTCTAAGGATAAACCCGGAAGTTCCAAGCCATCGACAAGGTCGTCCGGAAAGTCCTCAAAGATTGAAATCGCAGGAATGTCCGTGGAGAAGTCTACCGTACTCCCACCCGCAGAGAGGGTTATGGACACATATGCAGACAGTGGTGCAACATCGCACTTCTTTTTCTCCAAGTCTGTATTTGTCCCCAGTTCGTTGCATGAAGTTAACGAACGAACCATATTGCTGGCTGATAAGTCTACTGTGACTGCTACACAACGAGGTGATGTCATACTACCGTTCGAGAATGCGAACTTGCGTCTCACAGATGCACTCTTGGTTCCGGATCTCGAATATAACTTGGTGTCTGTGGGACGTATGGCTGATAAGGGCATCGAGTCTTTCTTCCGTGCTCGCGATGTGCGTCTCACGCATGTTGATGGGTTTGTTATCGGATGCGGTCAAAGAGATAAACGGTCAGGTTTGTACACTCTGCCTGATCCACTCACGAAAGTTAACTCTAGGCATGCCCTTTCTGCACGCGACAATGATTTGGCTCAACTATGGCATCGACGACTCGCGCATATCAACCCAAGAGACTTGCAGGTTGTGCACAAGTATGCCAATGGAGTGCCGAAGCTGGCTCAAATGGAGGAGGTCTGTCGCCCATGCCGACTTGGAAAGGCCCACAAACTTCCGTTCTTAGGCAAGTTTGATCGTGCCACTGGTGTCGGAGACATTGTGCACTCTGATATCCTAGGGCCCTTACTCCCGTCATTTCCAGATCACTTCCAATACGCGTCAGCCTTCATTGATGAACACTCTAGGTATGCGTTAATAGGGTTTATGGTACACCGAAGTGAACTTGCAGAAGTATATGCGGCTGTAGCACAGAAGCTCCAGCAGCTTGGAGGAGCTCAAATTGCCAAAGTGCACTCAGATAATGCGGAAGAGTACATTGCTCTGCAGGAGAACTCTGCAAACGGTCTCCAAGGAACCTCGTTTTCACCTCCGTACACCCCTGAGCACAATTCAATTGCAGAGCGCATTAATCGCACAATGGAGGAAGCTGCTCGAGCGTTGTTGCTACAGGCCAATCTGCCAGAATGTTTATGGCCGTATGCGTTGAAGCACGTTATATATGTGCGCAACAGAGTTCCCCACTCTACCACTGGATCCACTCCGTACTTTCTTGTAACTGATTCCACACCTTCGTTGAAGAATGTTCGAGTGTTTGGGTGTGCGGCATACGTATTAAAGATGAATCCGGACACCAAGTTCGAGTCTCGTGCACTTGAGGGGGTGTACTTGCAGACTCTTGAGCATGGTGTCTACGACGTTCTAGTAACAGATGTAACGATACGCACGCAGGTAGGGTAGAAAGGGAAGTAAGTAGAGATGGATATTGAAGAAAGAGAAAGTAAAACAAGTGAAGGTTGACGGCCTTCGGTCGACCCGTTTACTCGAGGGTCGTGGATCGCAACCTACAATTACCCTAGCGCGCGCTTCACCGTCGTCGCAGCAAGCGACGACGGCGGTCATTACAAGTTGCACGTGTGTGCAGTTGTACACGGAAAGCGCGCGCAAACTGGAGTACAACAATTTCAAATAACTAAATCAATCAACACTACAAATCCATTGCCAGTCCTTTGATTCAGAACCAGATCTAAAAAATCATCAATTTGCATGGCGGCACTACAACCGCCTTGCGCAGCCCAGAATCGCATATTGTATGCAAAACCGCCCATTCCAGCCTAGAAACGCACATCCTCGCTATCTGCATAGTCAGTCTACTACTCTAAGCCTCGCCCAATCACAGAGCTCCACTTGGCCCATGCCACCATAACTCTCCATACAATCCATGGCACTTGTAGACACCACGTTGCACAAGAGCATTTGCAGTAGCCAATCATATTGCCGTTTCACGTTGGGGTTGAGCAGAGGCGCATATGCGCTTTTGCGAAGAGGGTGCCCAAAAGTGCCCATCGTCCCCTGCAACTTTGCTTCCAAGTAGTCCGAGACCAACCTGTAGGACTGACCGGCACTCGACCATGTCCCAACATCAACAAATGTGGAAGGCATTAAGTAGATGGCTCGCAATGAGGTTGTAGCAGCGCTGAATGTAGATTTGGCACAGAAGCTGGATGTGTGTGGCTCGTGTGTAGTAGGAAAGGCAACCCGTGCTCCGACTCCCAAGCAAGGGGGGGAACGAGCAGAACACGTACTGGACCTTGTCCACTCGGACGTTTCAGGTCCAGTAAGTGTGAAATCCTTGGGAGGCTCGCACTACTTTGTCGCATTCATCGACGATCACAGCAGGTATTGCTTCTTGTACATGCTCAAAACCAAAGATGAGGTGTTCCAAATGTTCATGAGGTGGCTCAAGTTTGTGGAAAACCAGACTGGACGAAAGTTGAAAACCATCACCGCACGTGAGTGTGTGCTACGTGCATTGCGCACTGACAACGGTGGTGAGTATCTGTCCAATCGTTTCCGCAAAGAACTTGAGCGCCACGGTATTGAACATCAGCGAACAGTGCCGTACAATCCACAGCAGAATGGGCTTGCCGTAAGGTTCAACCGAACACTCATAGACTTGGTCAGATCGATGTTGCACCACAAACAACTGCCAAAGAAATTTTGGGCTGAAGCCTTGAACGTAGCAGTGTATGTACGCAACAGAGTGACCTGCAAAGCCCTTCCTAGTAACTCGACTCCATTCGAGCTGTGGCATGGTCAGAAGCCTGATGTGAGCAATCTGCGTGTGTTTGGGAGCCGATGCTGGTACAAAGTTGTGGATCACAAGCTGAAGAAGCTGGAGGACAGAGCAAAGGAAGCCATCTTCATTGGGTACACTTCTGGGTCCCACGGGTACAAGTTGTGGGACGGTAAGAAGAGAGAGGTGATTGTGTCAAGAGATGTGAGGTTTGACGAGTCTTCGGGCTTAGAAGACCATGAGAACTTTGAGGAAGAGGACTATGCTGACATGGAGTTGAGTGACATGTCTAGTCCGGATAACACCTCCAACTCTGACACATCCAGTCACCCCAGTGCAGATGATCCTTCCGCACCTGCGCCTGATGTCCATGATGCGTCTGAGAGTACCAGTGATGGTTTCATATGAGTTCCACATGTTGAGCCTGAAGGGCAAGAGACGCAGTCTGTTCGTAGATCCACACGTGAGAGTAAGAAGCCAACGCGTTGGTGGGGTGGAACTGCTCTTCTGACAGCCAGTGATGACACTCCTTCTTCTTATAGTGAAGCTGTGTCACGTCCTGATTCCGAAGCATGGAAGAAGGCAATGAAGAGCGACTACCAGTCACTGATAGAGCATGACACATGGGATCTAGTGCCTAGGCCAGCAGACAGCAACGTGATTTCGTCCAAGTGGGTGTACGTTCAGAAGTATGAATCTGCACCATCTGGTGAACCAACTGTCAGGTACAAGGCTCGTATGGTTGCTAGAGGATTGCTGCAGATCGAAGGTGTGGACTTCTCAGAGACTTATGCCTCAGTAGTGAAGTTCACTTCGATCAGGATGATTCTGTCGATTGCAGCTGTGCGAGACTTTCATTTGCACCAGATGGATGTGAAGACTGCGTTTCTGAACGGCGACCTGGAGGAGACAGTGTATATGGAGCAGCCAAAAGGTTTCATACAGAAAGGGAACAAGACTTGGTGTGTCGTTTGAAGAAAACCATCTATGGGCTTAGACAGGCACCAAGGCAGTGGCATGCAAAGATATACACGTTCCTTGTTGATGAAATGGAGTTGAAGCCCAATGACGCAGATGAGTGTGTGCACACCGGGATAATACTGGGATTTGTGGTTATCATTGCTCTATACGTGGATGACCTGCTGATAGCAAGTCCGAGCATGGAGACCATGAATCGCGTAAAGGCAGAGCTGTCAACTCGGTTCCGCATGAAAGACCTCAAGGAAGCTCGTATGGTTCTCGGATTCGAGATCCACCGTGATCGGGCTAAGCGACAGCTGTACCTGACTCAGTCTGCGTACACGCAAAAGGTCTTGGAACGTTTCGGCATGCATCAGTCTAAGCCAGTTGACACTCCGATGGAATCCGGTGTGGACTTGTCTGTTGTTGAGGAGGTACTCACGGATGTTCCGTATCGTCAGGCGATTGGCAGCCTCATGTATTTGTCTGTGGGAACTCGTCCAGATATCTCATACGCAGTGTCCAAACTTGCAAAGTATGTGGAGAAACCTGGAGAGACTCACTGGAAGGCATTCAAACGTGTGCTTCGCTATCTCAACGGTACTTGCTTCTTCGGACTCACCTACGGCTCTACCACTGATCTGGAACTGCACGGATATGTGGACTCTGACTGGGCAGGCGATGTTGCCAACCGCAAGTCTACCAGTGGATATGTGTTCATAGTGAGCGGTGGTCCAGTGTCCTGGAGTTCACGTCAGCAGGAAGTGGTGGCGCTCTCAAGTGCTGAAGCTGAGTATGTGAGTCTGTGCTCTGGCACCAAGGAAGGAGTCTGGCTAAGGCGACTTTGGGACGGCATTGCTATTGTGATTGGAGTTGAAGTGGACGGGTCTGTCAAAGTCTTGGTTGAACCGACAGTTGTGTATGTTGAAAACCAGGGCTCCATCGACCTTGCTCGAAATGGAGTTGTGAACAAGCGAACGAAGCACATCGACATTCGGTTCCACCTCACTAGAGAGGCTCTGCGTGACAAGTCCATCGTGCTGTTCTACTGTCCAACTGATTCCATGGTTGCCGATATGCTAAACAAGCCTCTTGCCCGCGTGAAACTCGAGAAGTTTCGCAAGGAGTGTGGCGTGCAGCACCTAGAGCTTTGAAGTCAGTGACAGAGGGGGGGTGTTGGATGTCGACCTAGTGCTGTCACTGAAACCAAAAGTGCAGGGGAGCATGGGCTGTTTTGGAGGGTGCTCCTGGAAAAGCGCATATGCGCGTTTGTGCAAACTCAACGTGAAACTGGCTTCTGATTGACTACTGCAAATGTGCACATGCAACGTACTGTGTACAAGTGTTATGGCATTACTGGGTTGTTCTGGGCTACACGTGTGTAGCTAGCACAGATGGTATGCTGGACAGTATGCACAGTTATGTACGTGGACATGTTGAACACATTGATGCAACTTGGTGCCTTATGGTGATGAGTCAGGTACAGTCATGAGGATTACACGAACACTGTGGTAACATGTTGTGGAACTTATTGTATTGAGTGAATTTGTGGTTACGTGGTACTTGGTGAGCTGGAGTATACACATATTGGTGTGGTGTACGAAATACAGTGTATTAGCACAATGTGAATTTGTGCATGGTCATCGTTATGTGTAGGCACATAACTTGTTGAGTAGGCACGTAACTTGTTGTGCACTGTTGTGCACTGTTGTGCCTTGAAAGTTGTAAGCTGTCATGAATTGTGGCAGTGTTACCATGTTATGTTAGATGATGATTGGTAGTATTGAGTGTCCCCGCTTGGTGGCTTAGGTTTTACTCCAAGTGGAAGTGAGCGGTAGTGCGACGACGTAGTGCTATATAAGTTGTGACAGAAGCACCTCCAAGTAAATCCGAGCCAGAGCTGGCGAACTTCCTTTGCATATCCCCACCTTCCCTTTGCATCAACCTTCCCTTCCCAGCTATAACCTCCATCAGGTTATGGGCCCAGCCCCGCTGACCTCTGCCGTTATCGTTCGTCTCTCGCCGCTCTCCCACACCGCCGTTCACCCGTAATGGAATTATATGTTAAGTCAACCTCACCATGTGACACACGAGCATATATACTGATAACACCGACGATGACTGGTCTCCTATCAAACACGGTGAGTAAGCTACGCCCGAGCACATTGGCTAAGGGGCTACATCGTCTCAGACATGCTCACCCCGACGAAATCATCGCCTTGTGTGAGCGCGCTGGGCATGGCTCCAATGAACTGAAGATCGAGATCAAGAAGATAACGGACGAATGCAGGATAAGCGCTGAGTCAGGATTGCCAGTTCCCACGAAGAAGATTTCTATCAACCATGTCAATCAAGCCTTTAATGTCGAGATACAAGTGGACTTCATGTTCTGCACTATACGAACCACAAAGTATCTCGTGCTCAACATTACTGACTGCGGGACAGGATATGCCCAAGCAGTAATCACATCGGACAGGAACGCTGAAACAGTCGCGAATACCATAGAAGTAGAATGGCTGAACCGACACGGCAGTCCCGATGCCCTTTCAGGGGATGCTGAATTCGATTCGAGGCACGTACGCCGGTTCTTGTCAGGTCGTGATATTCAATTCAAAGGACGTCCAGTCCGAAGACATAACAAGACAAGGGTGGTGGAACGAAAGAACGGAGTAATTAAGTCCGTTCTCGAGAAACTACAGAAAGAGAACACCACAGGAACCGATCGTACTATCCTATCAAGTGCCGTGTTTCTGGCAAACTGCTTCACAGGATCCAAGGTACTCAGTTCATACGCACTCTCGAAAGGGTATGCCCCTTCGCTACTAGGAGCTCCGAGAAGACTCGTGTCCGATGAGCTTCTAAACGCTTACGCCGAACAAGCCGCCACTCTTGCATTACAAAAAGCACTGAAAGCGCGCAACCGATCAAAACACACCGAGTCCTCTATAAAAGAGGGCGACGAGGTACTCTTCTTCTTTAAAACGACTGCACAGAACGTCCCTGACGAGTGGAGAACGGCCGTGGTCGGAAAGACGGACAAACATGTTGATGTATGGATGTGGTCGAGTGCCTGTCAGTCCCTCAAAAGTGCTCCAAGTACTTGGAATACAAAGTTGCAGGGGAGCATGGGCATTTTTGGGCACCCTCATGAGAAAAGCGCATATGCGTGTCTCCGCGAACCAAACGTGATACTGCAATATGATTGGCTACTGCAAATGGTTACATGCAACGTGGTTTGCACAAGTGGAACGTGTTGTATGGAGCGAGAAGGGCAGATGGAACAAGTGGTACGCTGTGATTGGCTGCAGCCTATAGGTGGTGGCCAGTTATGCGTTAGCGGAGTATCTGTTATTATAGGCCATTGTGAGGGGTTGTGCAATGTATGCGATTCTGGGCTACTATGAAGGGTTTTGGAGCGAATGTGCGATTCTGAGCTGCGCGAGGGTGTTGGCTATGCCAGACCGAAATTGTCAATTTTTTAGAGCAAGATATGGATCATGGAGTTGGCATTGGATTTGGCACGATTTGATTTAGTTGTTTGAATTCGTATTGTGTTTTGCGCGCGCTTTGGCTGTCAAAGTGTACACTTTGACAACGTGTGCAGTTATGTCGCTGGCTGCAACGGCGGCGGCGTGCGCTAGAGTATTTGTAGGTTGCGATCGCTGCCCGATCACTAAACTCGGGAAGAAGGTGGCCTACCCCCTTTGTTTGTCTTACTCATCTTCTTCACTACTTTCCCCTTTCCTTCTCTAACCTGCGTTCGTTGCATCAGGTTATGGGCCCAGAGCGTCGACTATTCGCAGACGTCACGCTCTTCTAACTTTTCATTTGGATTCTAAGAAGTTTTCCTATCTGCGACAGGTACGCGTATTGGGCGATCGAGCGAGCGAGCGCGAAGGACCGCGCTGGTTTCCCGCAAGTGACTAGCAGGGGCTAACTGGTGAACGCATATCTTTGGCTACTAACCTCCCTGGGACGTCTCGTACGGATTGTAAAGCTCCTCGCTCTGAAGTGCGCAGAGCAGGGTAGGTCAAGAAGATATCGCATCTCACCTGGAGAGAGTAACCAGGGATCAGAGGTTCGGACCTCTAGGGTAACCGGAGCTAGATAACTCCTGCCAGTGGACCCGCTGCTTCTTTCTTCTTCTTCTTTCTTGTTTCCGGGTTTGAGTTCTGTCTCACCCGTGAGTATACTCCAGGCGTCGAGTACCCGAACTCCGCCTGTGATCGCGTACGGGACGCGTCCCGACGAGCGTTGTAGACTTCGTTACACGGTCTCCGCTGGCGCCCTCGCTGTTGAGTGTCGAGAGTACTCCACTCCAGCCTCTACCCTCTTTGTGTAACATAAGCATTGAGTCCCTCACACTGCTTATATTGTTGTTTGTCAAAAGTTACTTTTGTTTCTCTCTCCTGTTTTCTACTTGGTTTCCTGGATCTGGTTGTATTCGGAACGAGTCTTTCACAATGTCAGACTCGGAAAAGGAAACTGAAACCAACTCTGGTGTGAAGATTCCCCGCTTCCATGGCAAGCGCGGTGAGGATTACGCACTCTGGCGGCATCGTCTTCGTGCCGCATGTCGCATCAAAGGTGTCTGGAATGTTGTTAACACTGATGCTGAGCAGTCTGTATCCACTGATACCACTGGTACGGATGGTCAAGGATCTTCTGCAGAGGCCATTCGCACAATGTCTAAGCGTGAGAAGGCCTGTGGGATCATCATATGTGCACTTGGCGATGCTCCTCTACGTGTGGTAATGGACGTGGATGATGATCCGGCACGAATGCTCAAGATGCTTGATGCGCGTTATGCATCTAATCGAACGGTTTCTCGGATCGCGGTTCAGACTCAACTGTTCCGTATGTCGTACAATGGACAGAACATGTCTGAGTATGTCGATCAACTCACTGCATTGTTCTCACAGTTGGATCGCATGGGCAAGGATGCCGCTATTCCGGAATCGCATAAGGCTCCTATGCTTTTGGCTTCTATTGATCCGCAAAGTTCTTTGGAGTCTACCGCTGCGGCGTTGCGCACCAAGGAAATATCCGAACTGACTTGGGATTATGTTGCTACCACACTTATCGATGAGTACAATGCACGTCATATAACTTCTGGACGTAGTCGCAGTCGCAAGAAGAATAAAGGAAAAGGTTCTGGAAGGCAGTCTGGTACCTCTGCAAGTGCAAATCATCGAGATGGAAATGACTCTGATGATGCTCCTACTAATCGTGCACTGGCAGCTGGTAGCACCAATGGTCATCACTGCGATTTTTGTGATCGTGATGGACACACTCAGGACCGATGCTACATGAACCCAGACACTCCGGACAACCATTTACCGAAGAGTATCCTGGACAAGCTTACATTGAAGTCAAAAGATAAGCCGAAGACCTCTTCAAAATCATCTGGCAAATCGTCCAAGATCGAAATAGCTGGCATGTCTATGGAGAAAGCAACGGTTCTACCACCCACTCAAAGAGACATGGACACTTACGCAGATAGTGGAGCGACCTCGCACTACTTCCATTCTGCTTCCGCATTCATTCCCAGTACACTGCATGATGTGGAGGAGCGTGTTATACAGCTTGCAGATAAGACATGTGTGTCTGCAACTCAGCGTGGAGATGTGATTCTGCCTTTCGAGAATGTGAATTTACGTCTGAGTGATGCACTCCTGGTTCCTTCAATGGAGTACAACTTGGTTTCTGTAGGTTGCTTAGCCGACAAACAGATTGAGTCACGTTTCCGTTCTGCAGAAGTTCGTCTGATTCATGACAATGGTTTGCACATTGGGTCAGGAAAGCGCGATAAACGTTCCGGACTGTACACTTTGCCGGAACCGGTAGCGCATTTCACTCATGAACGAGCTCTTACTTCCAGCCAGGTTGATTTGGATTGCGCATTGAAGGCCTCGATGACTGCTTTGACACAGCTATGGCACCGAAGACTTGCACATATGAACCCCAGAGACTTGCAAGTTGTTCACAAACATGCAGATGGTGTGCCAAGTCTTGCGAAAATGGAGGAGGTCTGTCGGTCATGCCGTCTTGGAAAAGCACACAAACTACCGTTTCCTGGTTCATTTAGTCGTGAATCGTCAGTTGGTGACAAAGTGCACACTGACATCATCGGTCCACTCACCACATCGTTTCCGGACAGGTTTAAGTATGCGTCAGCATTCGTGGATGTTCACTCGCGATATGTTATCATTGGATTCATGAAACACCGCAGCCAAATCAGTGAGGTGTATGATGGTGTTGCGCAGAAGCTCAAGCAGCTTGGAGGAGTGGCGGTGAAGAAACTGCACTCGGATGGCGCTAAGGAATACATTGCATTACAAGATAATCCAGAGAACGCATTTGAAGACACTTCCTCTCCACCTCCGTACACTCCGGAACACAACGCCATAGCCGAGCGCATCAATCGCACTATGGAGGAAGCAGCTCGGGCTATGCTCATTCAGGCCAATCTACCGGAATGTTTGTGGGTCTTTGCGTTGAAACATGTACAGTTTGTGCGGAACCGTGTTCCAAATTCAACTACTGGAAGTACTCCGTACTCGTTGATGACGGGAAATAGGCCGACATTGAAGCACACCCGTGTGTTTGGATGTGCAGCTTTCGTACTGAAGATGATCGAAGGAACCAAGTTCGAGTCTCGTGCACTTGAGGGGGTGTACTTGCAGACAAGGTCAAGCGTAATGCAGATGGTTCGGTGGAACGCTTCAAAGCTCGAGTCGTGGCCAGTGGTAATCACCAAACCTTTGGTGAGAACTACATGGAAACGTATGCTCCAGTGGTTTCGTTTGGCATAGTACGTTTCTTCCTCTACTTGACTCTATGCTTGCAGATGTATATTGCTCAGGTGGATGTGAAGACTGCATTCCTCAACGGCGATCTCGACGAGGATATTTGGGTAATGTCACCACGCGGTGTTTCTGGAATTGGCTCACGATGCTATAAGCTTCAAAAGGCAATGTACGGGCTAAAGCAAGCACATCTAGCCTGGCACACCAAGTTGACGGGCGATCTGCGAGCCATTGGATTTGAAGAGTTGCCGAGTGCTCATTGTGTGTTTCGGCGAGCCAGTAAACACAAAGGCTACGCGTACATCCTTGTGTATGTGGACGATCTGCTAATCTTTACTCCATCTGCAGAAGAACGGTCTGGGATTTTGGAAAAGCTTCGGAGCCTGTACGAGATCCGTGTTGAGAACAAAGTAACTCTCTACCTGGGTGTGGAACTCACTTGGAGCATAGACGACGATGGTCGTTTAACTGGGATGCAACTTGCACAGCCGTTGTATATTGAAGGAATGCTTCGACGCTTTGGTCTTGACAGGAGCAAACCAGCTCGCAGCCCTATGGTAGAATCTTTCTTCACAGGACTTGCGGAGGAGGAAGACAAATCCCCTCAGGATGTGCAGCTATACCAGCAGATGATCGGGTCTCTGCTGTACTTGTCACTTCGCACACGCGTGGACATTCTCGCACCAGTACTCATTCTTGCACGTTATCAAAGCAACCCAACACCATACTGTCACAGGGCAGCGAAACGGGTTCTGCGCTACTTACAAGGAACTTGCAAACATGGGTTGAATTATCACGCTGGCTCCCTGGACATGGAAGCGTATGTCGATTCGGACTATGCCGGTGACAAGTCCGATCGGAAGTCCATGTCGGGATACATGATCAAGTTTGGGTCCGCCGTGGTATTCTTTGGTGCAAAGAAACAAGCTTCAGTTGCATTGTCTACTGCAGAGGCTGAGTACTACGCTTTGACCATGGCAGCGCAGGAGGTTGTGTGGATGAAGCGTCTACTATCTGAACTTGACTTGGAGGTCGATGGTGCAGTTCCTCTACACTCGGACAACCAGGTTGCGATCGACTGGAGTGCAGGAGAAAGATGCCCATCGGGTCGCGCCAAGCACATCGATGTGGAGCTGCACTTTATTCGGGAACTGGTAAAAGAGTCTGTGATTGATGTCAAGTACATTCCAACTGAGTTGAATGATGCGGACATTCTCACGAAGCCCTTAGGTCCATTGACTATTCAGGCCATCATGAAAAGGATTGGACTTGGTCAGGAACTCGAGGAGGAGTGTTGATGTATGGATGTGGTCGAGTGCCTGTCAGTCCCTCAAAGGTGCTCCAAGTACTTGGAATACAAAGTTGCAGGGGAGCATGGGCACTTTTGGGCACCCTCATGAGAAAAGCGCATATGCGTGTCTCCGCGAACCAAACGTGATACTGCAATATGATTGGCTACTGCAAATGGCTACATGCAACGTGGTTTGCACAAGTGGAACGTGTTGTATGGAGCGAGAAGGGCAGATGGAACAAGTGGTACGCTGTGATTGGCTGCAGCCTATAGGTGGTGGCCAGTTATGCGTTAGCGGAGTATCTGTTATTATAGGCCATTGTGAGGGGTTGTGCAATGTATGCGATTCTGGGCTACTATGAAGGGTTTTGGAGCGAATGTGCGATTCTGAGCTGCGCGAGGGTGTTGGCTGTGCCAGACCGAAATTGTCAATTTTTATAGAGCAAGATATGGATCATGGAGTTGGCATTGGATTTGGCACGATTTGATTTAGTTGTTTGAATTCGTATTGTGTTTTGCGCGCGCTTTGGCTGTCAAAGTGTACACTTTGACAACGTATGCAGTTATGTCGCTGGCTGCAACGGCGGCGGCGTGCGCTAGAGTATTTGTAGGTTGCGATCGCTGCCCGATCACTAAACTCGGGAAGAAGGTGGCCGACCCCCTTTGTTTGTCTTACTCATCTTCTTCACTACTTTCCCCTTTCCTTCTCTAACCTGCGTTCGTTGCATCAAAACACGTCGTAGAAGTACGAAGACGACAAGGTGGACCGATATCCAAAGTTGCATACGAAGATATCCGTCTTCGACCGAACTCGGAACTAGCTCGCGAATTAAGCGAAGGGCTCATGGAGGACTACATAGACCTCACGCTCACCCCGGACTCTGATGACGAAGTCGTGATCTCTGGCTCACTCATGGCATCCAATGCACCGGCCATAGAATCGGTACGAAAGGATATGGGAGAGTACGCGGAGGAGCTCATCAACGAGCCAAACATGACGCACAATCGTGACCTGTCCTCTAGCGAGCAGATCATTCTACGAGGGATGCAGAAGGTCCTCGGCGCACGCCAAGTCTCGGCCCGCGAAGTCCAATTCGCCCCTCCATGGATATTGGAAAAAGCCATTAAGAAGGAGCATGAAGACAATTGGACAGACTTTTACGAAGAAATCTACGAAGAAGACGTGCCACATGGAGCAAATGTCATCTCCTCACACACAGTCTTCAAAGTCAAACAAGACAAAGACGGCAAGAGGAAGCTCAAAGCGCGATTAGTGACACACGGGAATCCCGACGATCTCAAGAACGAGATCAGGAAAGACTGCTCCAATGCAGATATGATCATGGTTGTTGGATGCCATGCTGTCACTGACATCAAGCTGTTCACATGTGGCAAGTCTAGAATGGTACCTTGGTATGTGAAACTATGACTGATGTCGTTCTGTACGCTCCACTGTGTTGGATGGTGGAAGAGCCACCATTGGATGAACGTGTCAGATGTGGTGCTGTGTCGAATATCAAGGTGTTCATATGGGTTCGTACAGACAGACTGTACACCAGGACACGTTGTCTAGAGTGGTCGAGGTGCACAGTGTGCACATGTAGCAATGTGGATACTTGGTACATGGTGCACGAGTGTTGACACTGTTGAGTGGTTGACATCATGTTCGGGTAGCGCTGCATGCACATTTATGTATCTGGATGCATGGAACTTGTTGGCTGTGTTTGGTTCACGTCATATGGTTTACAGGTACTTGTTGCTGACGTGTGACTTGGTGACCCTAGACATACATATTACGGCGTCGTGTACTGAATACAGGTTGCAGGAAACAGGTGCGGGTGTTTGTGTATGGATTGTCGTGGTCTGGTCATTTTCGTGCGCTGTCGTATTGTGTGTATGCACTGTCATGGATGCGCATGGTTGTACATTGTTGTACGTTGTTGTACGTTGTTGTGCAATATTGTACGGACTTGTTTTGCACTGCTGTGCACTGCTGTGCACTGTTGTGACTTGTTACTTGTAAGCTGCAATGAATTGTGGCAGCGTTACCATGTCATGTTAGAAGATGATTGGTAGTATTGAGTGTCCCTGCTTAGCGGCTTAGGTTTTACTCCGAGTTGGAGTTGTTCGGTGGTGCGACGAAGAAGTGCTATATAAGTTGTGAGCTAAGCACCTCCAAGTAAATCCCAGCCAGAGCTGGCGAACTTCCCTCGCATCCCCTCAACTTTCCCTTCCAGCTATAACCTCCATCAATGTTTCGTCTCCTCATCAGTGTCGCTCTGTGTCTTGGATTTTCTTTCGGTGTTGCGGACATCAAAGGAGCCTTCCTGCAAAGTGGACCGACTCAGAGAGATATATATGTTAGGCCCGCTCCAGAATTCCGAACGAAAAGAGGCGTGCTATGGAAACTCACTAAACTCCCCTATAGAATCGTAGAAGCCGGAAGACAATGAGCTAAACGCATAGAGTCGTGGATGCTGAACGACGAAGGCTTGATCAGAGTGGACGGGATTAACCAACTATTCTTCAAACGCGACGAGGACGGGAATATTATACTGACCATCGCGAAGATAGTAGACGATCTGTTGGTGGCTGGTACGGATCTATTGATTGAAACCTTCATGAAGCGCTTGCAGGATGAATTCAAAGTCGGGAAAGTACGCATTGGTAAAAAGCTCAACTTTGCGGGATGCGACATCATCTAGGACGAAGACAACAACATACTTCTCACGATGACTCCGTACCTGGATCGCCTTTACGCTATAGAAGTGTCACGCGCAAGGAGGAGAGAACGCCATGAACGCGTCACGGCCGAAGAGATGAGAGCCTACCGATCACTATCCGGTACACTCATGTACCTCGACTCCGCGGTGCTCCCACAGGCATCACTGGTCACATCTAAAATGCGGCAGGAACTTGGCATCTTGCGCGTGGGACACCTCGTAGAAGCGAACGGCATGCTACAAGAGATCTGCCATTTAAAACCGACGATCAAATACATCCGACCATTGGGCGTAAGATCAGCGATCCTCGTTAGCCTTTCAGACGCTTCACATGGAACAAATGAGCACGCATACGGTCAGACGGGCGTCATATGTGGAATCAAGTTCACCACGTCTTTCGACGACCAGCCTATCTTCCATCCTCTTTATTGGTGCAGCACGAAGCAACGTCGAGTTACATATTCTTCCTTCGGCGCCGAGATATTGGCTTGCTCAGAAGCGGAAGATCGCGGCTTTGAAATGAAGGAAACCTTGAACGGCATTTTTACTCACTGCAAGATTTCCCACCATATCTTTGTGGATTCAAAGGCTCTCTTCGACACGATAACCATCCTACATGAATGCAGGGAGTTTAGGCTTCGCAAAACTGTCACAATGATACGAGATGCGTTTGAGTCGAAGGAGCTGAACATGGTAACTGGATCCCGGGCACGCTGAACATCGCAGATGCATTAACGAAACGGAGCACTAAACATTCAGCGAATATGAACAACATGCTGCGTGAAGGATTCTGGTCCATCGACATCGCGAAGGGCAAAACGCATAACTCCGAATCGTGGATATGATAAGGTCTCTATGTTTTTTGGTAGGATACTAGCGCGACGGGGGGTGTGCAGGAATGACGTACACATTTCCGAGTGACGTACAAACTACATTTACTTTGCTCTAAGTAGTACGTCACATAGTTAGCCGAACGGTCGCTTAGTATCCCTACATAAAGGCACACCCCGTAGCCTCACAGCTCGATGAGAGCGAGGCAGCGTGCTGTGCCACATTGTATTGCTTGTGAGAAGCTTCCCTCCCCACTACGCTACGATGGACTTCGAGCGCACCTCCGGAGCCCAAACGATAACAGTATCTCGTACGTTGGTACGGCTACGGACCCGAGGCTGACTCGGATGAGCCAGTCGAGCATCTCCCACGATCGAAAGCGGTGCAGTACCATCAGCGTACTCTCACCGGTCTCCCGGCGACAATTGTCAACGCCCAAGTGGGACAACACGCCCCGAAGGGGAAGAAGCTAGCTCACCAAGAAGGAAGTTGAGAAGTGGGAGAAGACGAAGCTGGCACTTGGAAAAGGAAAAATATACGTCATAGACGGAAGTAGGTTTAATGGCCATCAAGGCTATATCCTACAACAACACCGCACAGTGGGAATCAGGAGAAAGATGGACTAAGCCCCCGACCCTTGGTTGGAAGGGCCCGGAGCGCCGTCACCAGTACCCCCAGTGCTGGGATTGGATCCGTCAGTAAGGCGTGCACCCAACGCATCCTGCATTGCGGCGACGTCCCCGCTCGCGACAGTTGCGGAAAGCCCAACTCCTCGGAGGAACTGAGCGATCACAGCCGCCTCACCGCTTCCACCCCCAGAAAGGAGGACCGTAGGCACCTCGATCACATCTGGTTCGTCCGGAAGGGAAGCCACCACAGCACCTACCGACAAAGGTTCGGGCGCGGGTGGATCTACCGGCTCAGCAGTCGCCATTCCCGGCGCTGCCGTGTCATTGGAGGTCGGCTCAGCCGCGTTGGCAGAAGGAACCTCTTCGACTACGTCGTCATCATACCCCGTCTCGGGTTCGTCGTCCATCATTTGGTCGTCGTCACCGCCGTAGGCGTGGTAAAAATCGTCATCGTCGACAAAGCCAACGGGATGCCCGTAAGGGATATACCTCGGAGCCATCCGGAGAGCTACCGCTTCAGCTGCGGTGATCTCTTGCACCTCCCAAGGATTGAAAAAGATGAAATCTCCCGCCAATGGCGTGCGTCGTCCCGGAGACCGGTCCAAACCGCCGTCCTCGTGACCGCGGCCGCTCTGAGCGAAGGGCACGCTGGCCCAATCAACTCGGTCGACTACGTCGAGGAGCCCACGAACTTCTTCGGCATTGTTTTCACCTCCCAGAGGGACTCGCAGCGAGAGTTCTCGGATGCACGCACGCAGGCGAGGCGGGACATACCACAGTCGATACTGGTCGTATAATTCCCATAGGAGATAAGCCGCGGTGCGGGTGGCCCACTCGGTGAGCACCACGTACCACAGTCCAGAATACGGATCCTCGATGAGGCAGGAGCCCAGATAAGAGAGGACCGGGGGCAACCCCACGTAGCACCCGCGACGCACCTCCACCGAGGACCACCAAGTGGGAATTGGAATGTAACGGCCCAGCCGGTGGTCGTGCCGGATTTGATTGATCTCCGTGTTTTGATACGGGACGAGAAACCCGAAACGTGAACGCGCACGACGATCATCGCGGATGAAGTTCTTTAACCACCGCGAACGGGACTCCCGGCGAAGATACCTGAACTCCGCCCGGATGATTGGATGAATCCAACACACCGCCTCCTGGCGTACATTAGGACGTCCTCTCCAGGAGTAAGTCTCAACCACCGCCAAGCGGGCGCAATACGAAATCTCGCCTTGTGTACGGTACAACCGGAGATCGAAGCTGATGGAATCAGGAATTAGGAACTCGAAGTTCGCCCGGCTCTGCCGCGCATAGCCCAAGTGAACCAACGCCGCCTGAGCGGAAGCCAGCGACTCGCCGGAACGCCGCAAGATTGCGGAAGGTGTGGATAAGCAAAGGAAGTTCGCCAGCTCTGGCTCGGATTTACTTGGAGGTGCTTCTGTCACAACTTATATAGCACTACGTCGTCGCACTACCGCTCACTTCCACTCGGAGTAAAACCTAAGCCACTAAGCAGGGACACTCAATACTACCAATCATCATCTAACATAACATGGTAACACTGCCACAATTCATGACAGCTTACAACTAACAAGCCACAACAATGCACAACAGTGCACAACAAGTTACGTGCCTACTCAACAAGTTACGTGCCTACACATAACGATGACCATGCACAAATGCACATTGTGCCAATAAACTGTAATCCGTACACCACACCAATATGTGTATGCTCTAGCTCACCAAGTACCACGTAACCACAAATTCACTCAATGCCATAAGTTCCACAACATGTTACCACAGTGTTCGTGTAATCCTCATGACTGTACCTGACTCATCACCATAGCGCACCAAGTTGCATCAATGTGTTCAACATGTCCACGTACATAACTGTGCATACTGTCCAGCATACCATCTGTGCTAGCTACCCACGTGTAGCCCAGAACAACCCAGTAATGCCATAACACTTGTACACAATACGTTGCATGTGCACATTTGCAGTAGCCAATCAGAAGCCACTTTCCTGTTGAGTTTGCACACACGCGCATATGCGCTTTTCCAGGAGCACCCTCCAAAACAGCCCATGCTCCCCTGCACTTTTGGTTTCAGTGACAGCACTAGGTCGACATCCAACACCCCCCCTCTGTCACTGACTTCAAAGCTCTAGGTGCTGCACGCCACACTCCTTGCGAAACTTCTCGAGTTTCACGCGGGCAAGAGGCTTGTTTAGCATATCGGCAACCATGGAATCAGTTGGACAGTAGAACAGCACGATGGACTTGTCACGCAGAGCCTCTCTAGTGAGGTGGAACCGAATGTCGATGTGCTTCGTTCGCTTGTTCACAACTCCATTTCGAGCAAGGTCGATGGAGCCCTGGTTTTCAACATACACAACTGTCGGTTCAACCAAGACTTTGACAGACCCGTCCACTTCAACTCCAATCACAATAGCAATGCCGTCCCAAAGTCGCCTTAGCCAGACTCCTTCCTTGGTGCCAGAGCACAGACTCACATACTCAGCTTCAGCACTTGAGAGCGCCACCACTTCCTGCTGACGTGAACTCCAGGACACTGGACCACCGCTCACTATGAACACATATCCACTGGTAGACTTGCGGTTGGCAACATCGCCTGCCCAGTCAGAGTCCACATATCCGTGCAGTTCCAGATCAGTGGTAGAGCCGTAGGTGAGTCCAAAGAAGCAAGTACCGATGAGATAGCGAAGCACACGTTTGAATGCCTTCCAGTGAGTCTCTCCAGGTTTCTCCACATACTTTGCAAGTTTGGACACTGCGTATGAGATATCTGGACGAGTTCCCACAGACAAATACATGAGGCTGCCAATCGCCTGACGATACGGAACATCCGTGAGTACCTCCTCAACAACAGACAAGTCTACACCGGATTCCATCGGAGTGTCAACTGGCTTAGACTGATGCATGCCGAAACGTTCCAAGACCTTTTGCGTGTACGCAGACTGAGTCAGGTACAGCTGTCGCTTAGCCCGATCACGGTGGATCTCGAATCCGAGAACCATACGAGCTTCTTTGAGGTCTTTCATGCGGAACCGAGTTGACAGCTCTGGCTTTACGTGATTCATGGTCTCCATGCTCGGACTTGCTCTCAGCAGGTCATCCACGTATAGATCAATGATAACCCCAAATCCCAGTATTATCCCGGTGTACACACACTCATCTGCGTCACTGGGCTTCAACTCCATCTCATCAACAAGGAACGTGTATATCTTTGCATGCCACTGCCTTGGTGCCTGTCTAAGCCCATAGATGGTTTTCTTCAAACGACACACCAAGTCTTGTTCCCTTTCTGTATGAAACCTTTTGGCTGCTCCATATACACTGTCTCCTCCAGGTCGCCGTTCAGAAACGCAGTCTTCACATCCATCTGGTGCAAATGAAAGTCTCGCACAGCTGCAATCGACAGAATCATCCTGATCGAAGTGAACTTCACTACTGAGGCATAAGTCTCTGAGAAGTCCACACCTTCGATCTGCAGCAATCCTCTAGCAACCATACGAGCCTTGTACCTCACAGTTGGTTCACCAGATGGTGCAGCTTCATACTTCTGAACGTAAACCCACTTGGACGAAATCACGTTGCTGTCTGCTGGTCTAGGCACTAGATCCCATGTGTCATGCTCTATCAATGACTGGTACTCGCTCTTCATTGCCTTCTTCCATGCTTCGGAATCAGGACGTGACACAGCTTCACTATAAGAAGAAGGAGTGTCATCACTGGCTGTCAGAAGAGCAGTTCCACCCCACCAACGCGTTGGCTTCTTACTCTCACGTGTGGATCTACGAACAGGCTGTGTCTCTTGCCCTTCAGGCTCAACATGTGGAACTCATATGAAACCATCACTGGTACTCTCAGACGCATCATGGACATCAGGCGCAGGTGCGGAAGGATCATCTTCACTGGGGTGACTGGATGTGTCAGAGTTGGAGGTGTCATCTAGACTAGACATGTCACTCAACTCCATGTCAGCATAGTCCTCTTCCTCAAAGTTCTCATGGTCTTCTAAGCCCGAAGACTCGTCAAACCTCACATCTCTTGACACAATCACCTTTCTCTTCTTACCGTCCCACAACTTGTACCCGTGGGACCCAGAAGTGTACCCAATGAAGATGGCTTCCTTTGCTCCGTCCTCCAGCTTCTTCAGCTTGTGATCCACAACTTTGTACCAGCATCGGCTCCCAAACACACGCAGATTGCTCACATCAGGCTTCTGACCATGCCACAGCTCGAACGGAGTCGAATTACTAGGAAGGGCTTTGCAGGTCACTCTTTTGCGTACATACACTGCTACGTTCAAGGCTTCAGCCCAAAATATCTTTGGCAGTTGTTTGTGGTGCAACATCGATCTGACCACGTCCATGAGTGTTCGGTTGAACCTTACGGCAAGCCCATTCTGCTGTGGATTGTACGGCACTTTTCGCTGATGTTCAATACCTTGGCGCTCTAGTTCTTTGCGGAAACGATTGGACAGATACTCACCACCGTTGTCAGTGCGCAATGCACGTAGCACACTTTCACGTGCGGTGATGGTTTTCAACTTTCGTCCAGTCTGGTTTTCCACAGACTTGAGCCGCCTCATGAACATTTGGAACACCTCATCTTTGGTTTTGAGCATGTACAAGAAGCAATACCTGCTGTGGTCGTCGATGAATGTGACAAAGTAGTGCGAGCCTCCCAAGGATTTCACACTTACTGGACCTGAAACGTCCGAGTGGACAAGGTCCAGTACGTGTTCTGCTCGTTCCCCCCTTGCTTGGGAGTCGGAGCACGGGATGCCTTTCCTACTACACACGAGCCACACACATCCAGCTTCTGTGCCAAATCTACATTCAGCCCTGATACAACCACATTGCGAGCCATCTGCTTAATGCCTTCCACATTCACATGAGCCATTCGAGCATGCCAAAGAGACAGGTCTGACACAAGGGCGCTGTCCACATCTGTACGCTGTTCGGCTGCAGTGCGAAGATAGTACATGCCTTTGAAACGGCACCCGGAGGCAACCACTTTCGACCATTTGTAAACACATACCTTCTCTCTTTCAAACACTACCTTGCAGCCCAGATCACAGATCGCTGACACTGAAAGCAGGTGGTACCGTAAGGATGGCACGTGCACCACCTGTTTCAGTTTGCAATTACGTTTGGCGCCTTCCACACTCAGATCAAGCTCCACACTACCGCGACCCACAGACTCTAGTTTGGAATCATTGCCAATACTCACGCCAGAGAACACCTTGCTCTCATACGTTTGGATCATTGAGTCATCATACGTCATGTGTGCAGTCGCACCAGAGTCAATAATCTAGTCACTGTTACTAGCCTTATCGGCACCTGTCGCAATGAGACATACAAAGTCAGAATCGTCGCCCCTCGCACCAAGCTCACAGCTGAGCGCGGTATTCCCACTGGGGTGAGCAGCATCGACATGATTCTTCTTAGCCCCATCACGTTGTCTCTTGTAACAGTTCTTCTGGATATGACCTTTCTTGCCACAATAGTAACATATAATTGACTTCAATGGCTTCTGCCGCCCGACCAAAGCTGCGTCACTTCCGGACTCCTCCTTGGCACGATCATTTTTTCGCTGCTCTTCTTGCAGCAAACGACTCTTCACGACTCCAAACTGAGCTCGCGATCTCCGATCGTGGTGTCGATAGCCACAATGAGGTGCTCGAAACGTTCCGGAAGTCCACATAAGATAGCCATTGCAATGTCTTCTTCTTCAACTTTGACGTCCATGCTCTTGAGATCAGAAGCCAAGTGACGAACATGATTGATGAATTGCAACATCTTCTGGTCGTCACGCATCTTGGCGGTGTAAAAAGCACGTCTGGCATTGATTCGGTTGAGAAGAATCTTCCTCCGGAAAACATTGCATATGGCCTTCCACACATCGGCAGCAGCCTCCACATCGCGCACATGATCCAAATGTTCGTCACTGAGCGTAAGCCCAATGATAGCTCTGGCCTTTGAGTCGCGAGTTTCTTACTTGGACAATTCTTCTGGATTGGTGGTTGGAGAGCTGGTGAGATGTTTCTTGAGATCCTTGAGCGCAAGCCCAAGCTGAACTTTCTCCTTCCAGATATGGAAGTTATCCTCACCCAACTTCTCAATCTTGATCCCAGTGAACGAGTCCATGTCGCAAAGTGAGATTAAAAGCGATCCCAGATGAAAGAAATGGCAGAAACAACAGGACAACAGCAAACCACAACAGCCAACAAACAACAACAACAATAACAACAACAATAATAACAACAACAATAATAAAAACTAATAAAACTTCAATAGTCGGGCCCACTGGCAGGAAATACTATTCTCGGTACCTTAGGGAGTCGGACCTTTGACCCCCGGAGACCGTCCGGGTAGGAAACGCCTTCTGCAGTCAACCCTCTCCCGCGTTCAAGGAGAAAAAACGTTGCTCTCTACGAGATGTCCAGAGGATGGTTAATGGCCAAAGATATGCCTTCACCAAGTAAAACCCTCTCTGATATCTTGCAAGAACTTGCGCGACCTTGAAACAGCAGCTACTTTGACACCCAAGGTACGCTTCTAGCGAGCAATCAATGAAGATCACAAGCGGCGTGATCCCAATGGGAGGTCAGCCTTCGTTACGTTGCCTCCCCGTACTAGAATCCCACTGGACAAGCCAATGAGTCAATTGCACGGATCAAAAGCTCCTTATGGATGCCTTCAACGCCGTCCAAGCACCTAACACACAGTCAGGTTCAACCAACCAAAAGTCAAACACCACAACCAAAGTGCAGTACGCCACGGCACCCCGTTAGCTTCAGCGCTCGCGGTACAACACCGTTATCCGCCCAAAAAACCGGTGGAGCCCGCTAGTCAGCACGTCCGCCTTGGTTCAAGCCGCCTGGCTCCCGTCCCCGATTACTCGGATCAACCGTTCGTCGCACAGGTAATGCAGTGATGACCAAAAATGCCGAGCACACACGTAGTGCACGGACATCAACAACAACTGCTGAGCACAAAGCTAGTGCCCAGACTTCGATAAAAATGGTCTCAACCTCTCGGATCAGAACCCGCAAACACGACGCGGGGATCCCAACAACAAGAACAATAGAGGGAGACCAAACAAATCGGATAGCGATCGACAACAAGGGCAACAACGAGCACCCAAACACAATCACGATAGAGAGTCAACGTCGAACCACTACCAACACAACGCCCTCAGGGAGGAACGCAAACCGTAAAAAGAATACCAATACCAACCAAGAACACGGTCAACACACCCAACGCAACGAGAAGATGGAGATAGAGAAACAGCGAAACGGGCGAGCGGCGGTGTGGGAGAGCGGCGAGAGACGAACGATAACGGCAGAGGTCAGCGGGGCTGGGCCCATAACTTGATGGAGGTTATAGCTGGGAAGGGAAGGTTGATGCAAAGGGAAGGTGGGGATATGCAAAGAAAGTTCGCCAGCTCTGGCTCGGATTTACTTGGAGGTGCTTCTGTCACAACTTATATAGCACTACGTCGTCGCACTACCGCTCACTTCCACTCGGAGTAAAACCTAAGCCACTAAGCAGGGACATTCAGAACTACCAATCATCATCTGGCATAACATGGTAACACTGCCACAATTCATGACAGCTTACAACTTTCAAGGCACAACAGTGCACAACAGTGCACAACAAGTTACGTGCCTACTCAACAAGTTACGTGCCTACACATAACGATGACCATGCACAAATTCACATTGTACCAATACACTGTCCGTACACCACACCAACATGTGTATGCTCCAGCTCACCAAGTACCACGTAACCACAAATTCACTCAATGCCAAAAGTTCCCACAACATGTTACCACAGTGTTCGTGTAATCCTCATGACTGTACCTGACTCATCACCATAGTGCACCAAGTTGCATCAATGTGTTCAACATGTCCACGTACATAACTGTGCATACTGTCCAGCATACCAATCTGTGCTAGCTCAACACGTGTAGCCCAGAACAACCCAGTAATGCCATAACAATTGTACACACTACGTTGCATGTGCACATTTGCAGTAGCCAATCAGAAGCCAGTTCCACATTGAGTTTGCACAAACGCGCATATGCGCTTTTCCAGCAGCACCCTCCAAAACAGCCCATGCTCCCCTGCACTTTTGGCTTCAGTGACAGCACTAGGTCAGCATCCAACGCTAGAGCTTTGAAGTCAGTGACAGAGGGGGGTGTTGGATGTCATGCTGTCACTGACATCAAGCTGTTCACATGTGACAAGTCTAGAATGGTACCTTGGTATGTGAAACTATGACTGATGTCGTTCTGTACGCTCCACTGTGTTGGATGGTGGAAGAGCCACCATTGGATGAACGTGTCAGATGTGGTGCTGTGTCGAATATCAAGGTGTTCATATGGGTTCGTACAGACAGACTGTACACCAGGACACGTTGTCTAGAGTGGTCGAGGTGCACAGTGTGCACATGTAGCAATGTGGATACTTGGTACATGGTGCACGAATGTTGACACTGTTGAGTGGTTGACATCATGTTCGGGTAGTGCTGCATGCACATGTATGTATCTGGATGCATGGAACTTTGTTGGCTGTGTTTGGTTCAATTTGATGGAGGTTAGAGCTGGAAGGGAAAGTTGGGGGGATGCAAGGAAAGTTCGCCAGCTCTGTCTGGGATTTACTTGGAGGTGCTTAGCTCACAACTTATATAGCACTATGCCGTCGCACTACCGAACAACTCCAACTCTGAGTAAAACCTAAGCCCCTAAGCAGGGACACTCAATACTATCAATTATCTTCTAACGTGACATGGTAACGCTGCCACAATTCATGACAGCTTACAACTATCGAGGCACAACAATGCACAGCAGTGCAAAACAATTCCGTACAATATTGCACAACAATGTACAACAATGTACAACAATGTACAACCATGCGCATCCATGACAGTGCATACACACAATAAGACAGCGCACCATAATGACCAGACCACGACAATCCATACACAAACACCCGAACCTGTTGCCTGCAACCTGTAATCACTACACGACGCCATAATGTGTATATTTAGGCTCACCAAGTCACAAGTCAGCAACAAGTACCTGTAAACCATATGACGTAAACCCAACACAGCCAACAAGTTCCATGCATCCAGATACATACATGTGCATGCAGCACTACCCGAACATGATGTCAACCACTCAACAGTGTCAACACTCGTGCACCATGTACCAAGTATCCACATTGCTACATGTGCACACTGTACACCTCGACCACTCTAGACAACGTGTCCTCGTGTACAGTCTGTCTGTACGAACCCATCTGAACACCTTGGTATTCGACACAGCACCACATCTGACACGTTCATCCAAAGGTGGCTCTTCCACCATCCAACACGGTGGAGCGTACAGAACGACATAAGTCATAGTTTCACATACCAAGGTACCATTCTAGACTTGTCACATGGGAACAGCTTGATGTCAGTGACAGCATGACATCCAACACCCTCCCTCTGTTACTGACTTCAAGCGAGTAGCACAAGCACCAACAGCACAATTAACTTGGTGTAAGATGTGCAATGCAACCCTTTCAGTAATATCGTGCAGAAGGATGGTGACAGCCAGTTCAACAGCCTAATGAGTTGTATCAAAGTCCATATTCGTACATCAATGACCAGTGTACTTCTACCACACTTGCGTACTGTTTGACTTAAAATTAGAGTGACAGCATCGGGTCTTCTTTCAACACCCTCCCTCTGTCACTCACTTCAATCGCAGTACTCCATCACTTGTAACGAAGGCAATGAGACACCATCTTCTAAGCAGCAAAGAATTGGCAAGACAGTGAAAAGTCAAATCTCAGGATGGTCTTCAGACACCGTTTCTCTCTCACTGACTTTGAAAGCAGATTGAATTCCAGTTCCTCTCAAACCTGCAAAACAACACACTTTCTGCCTCAATACCATCACAAAAGCGATCTAGACATGCACAAATGACAACCTCCTAGATCCTTGAACCATATATTTTCTCCAAGCATGTAACAAATAACAACCTCTTGGAAAAACTTCCCTTGCATCCCCTCAACTTTCGCTTCCAGCTATAACCTCCATCAGGTTATGGGCCCAGCCCCGCTGACCTCTGCCGATATTGTTCGTCATGATTCCCTTTCCGCCGCTCTCCCTCACCGCCAACCTCGTTATTCATCGCCGTTGTTGATGTTTCCGTTGTTTGTTTGATTCCGTATCTTGTGTTATTGCTTGGTTTCGTTGGTGTTGTAATTCCCTTTTTCGATTGCATTCCTCCCTGAGGGCGTTGTGTTGGTAGTGGTTCGACGTTGACTCTCTATCGTGATTGTGTTTGGGTGCTCGTTGTTGCCCTTGTTGTCGATCGCTATCCGATTTGTTTGGTCTCCCTCTATTGTTCTTGTTGTTGGGATCCCCGCGTCATCTTTGCGGGTTCTGATCCCAGAGGTTGAGGCCATTTTTATCGAAGTCTGGGCACTAGCTTTGTGCTCAGCAGTTGTTGTTGATGTCCGTGCACTACGTGTGTGCTCGGCATTTTTGGTCATCACTGCATTACCTGTGCGACGAACGGTTGATCCGAGTAATCGGGGACGGGAGCCAGGCGGCTTGAACCAAAGCGGACGTGCTGAGTAGCGGGCTCCACCGGTTTTTTTGGGCGGATAACGGTGTTGTACCGCGAGCGCTGAAGCTAACGGGGTGCCGTGGCGTACTGCACTTTGGTTGTGGTGTTTGACTTTTGTTTGTTGAACCTGACTGTGTGTTAGGTGCTTGGACGGCGGTGAAGGCATCCATAAGGAGCTTTTGATCCGTGCAATTGACTCATTGGCTTGTCCAGTGGGCTTTTAGTACGAGGAGGCAACGTAACGAAGGCTGACCTTCCACTGGGATCAGGCTGCTTGTGATCTTCATTGATTGCTCGCTAGAAGCGTACCTTGGGTGTCAAAGTAGCTGCCGTTTCAAGGTCGCGCAAGTTCTTGCAAGAGATCAGAGAGGGTTTTACTTGGTGAAGGCATATCTTTGGCCATTAACCATCCTCTGGACATCTCGTAGAGAGCAACGCGCCTTCTCCCGGAACGCAGGAGGAGGTAGACTGAAGAAGTCGTTTCCTACCCGGAAGGTCTCCGGGGGCCAGGGGTTCGACTCCCTAGGGTACCGGGAATAGTATTTCCTGCTAGTGGGCCCGATGTTCATTTTTTTGTTGCTTTCTTTTGCTTCTATGTTTACTAGAGCTCAGGAGGTTGAGTGTTTTCATGCCTGAGACTCTATGTAACTGTTTTCCCTACGCATTCCGGGAGGTTGTCCTTATGCATGTCTGGGTACAATGAAAGTATCAGAAGGTTGCGATGTACATGTCTGATACTTCTGTTCGCCAAAGACGCTCAGAAGGTTGTCGTTTTGCATGCCCGAGATGACTGTTATGCTCTTATTGTTTCCGGAACGTTGCTGTGTTTTTCAATGTCCGGCATCTAGAGGAGAGCTGTTGAGCTGGGAGGTTGCGTTGTGTTGCATGTCCAGCGTATCAGTATGTGTTTCTGACCCGGAAGGTTGCTTTGTTATGCACGTTCGGTGTACGGAACGTTAATGTCGAACCGGAAGGTTGCTGTTGTGTTGCATATCTGGTTAAACATTGAAATGATTCTCGTTCCGAGAGATTGTTATATGTTACATGCTCGGAGAACTGCTTTATTTCATGGACCTAATAGGTTGTCATTTTTGCATGTGTAGGGCATGATCATGATGACCGTGATCCGGAAGGTTGCTCTGTGTTGCATGTCCGGTGTTCAAATGACTGTGGGTGAACCAGAAGGTTGTCCTGATTTGCATGTCTGGTAAACCTACAGAAGAGAAGATTTTTTAAGAGGTTGTTATTTGTTACATACTTGGAGAAAATATATGGTTCAAGGATCTAGAAGGTTGTCATTTGTGCATGTCTAGATTGCTTCTGTGCTGGCATTGAGGGAGAAAGTGTGTTGCTTTGTAGGTTTGAAAAGAACTGGAAATCACTTTGCTTTTAAGGTCAGGGAGAGAGAGAGGGTCTCTGAAGATCATCCTGAGATTTAACCTCACACTGTCTCGTCAGTTCTTTCCTGCTTAGAAGATGGTGTCTCATTGCCTTCGTTACAAGTGTTGGATTACTGCGATTGAAGTGAGTGAGAGAGTGTTGAAAGAAGACCCGATGCTGTCACTCTCATGTTAAGTCAAACAGTACGCAAGCGTGATAGAAGAACACTGGTCATTGATGTACGAATATGGACTTTGAAACAACTCATTAGCCTGTTGAACTGGCTGTCACCATCCCTCTGCACGATATTACTGAAAGGGTTGCATTGCACATCTTACACCCAGTTAATTGTGCTGTTGGTGCTTGTGCGAGTCGCTTGAAGTCAGTAACAGAGGGAGGGTGTTGGATGTCATGCTGTCACTGACATCAAGCTGTTCACATGTGACAAGTCTAGAATGGTACCTTGGTATGTGAAACTATGACTGATTTCGTTCTGTACGCTCCACTGTGTTGGATGGTGGAAGAGCCACCATTGGATGAACGTGTCAGATGTGATGCTCTGCCGAATATCAAGCTGTTCAGATGGGTTCGTAAAGACAGACTGTACACGAGGACACGTTGTTAGAGTGGTCGAGGTGTACAGTGTGCACATGTAGCAATGTGGATACTTGGTACATGGTGCACGAGTGTTGACCCTGTTGAGTGGTTGACTTCATGTTCGGGTAGTGCTGCATGCACATGTATGTATCTGGATGCACGGAACTTGTTGGCTGTGTTTGGTTCACGTCATATGGTTTACAGGTACTTGTTGCTGACGTGTGACTTGGTGAGCCTAGACATACACATTATGGCGTCGTGTACTGATTACAGGTTGCAGGCAACAGGTGCGGGTGTTTGTGTATGGATTGTCGTGGTCTGGTCATTATGGTGCGCTGTCGTATTGTGTGTATGCACTGTCATGGATGCGCATGGTTGTACATTGTTGTACATTATTGTACATTGTCGTGCAATATTGTACGGAATTGTTTTGCAGTGCTGTGCACTGCTGTGCACTGCTGTGCACTGTTGTGCCTTGTTATTTGTAAGCTGTCATGAATTGTGGCAGCGTTACCATGTCATGTTAGAAGATGATTGGTAGTATTGAGTGTCCCTGCTTAGTGGCTTAGGTTTTACTCAGAGTTGGAGTTGTTCGGTAGTGCGACGGCATAGTGCTATATAAGTTGTGAGCTACGCACCTCCAAGTAAATCCCAGCCAGAGCTGGCGAACTTCCTTTGCATGTCCCCACCTTCCCTTTGCATCAACCTTCCCTTCCCAGCTATAACCTCCATCAGAGATCGTATACGCCATCAACGGAGGAAGGAAGTGATGTGCTGTTGAAATATGTGGCGGAGACGGAAATAATGAAAGATACTTGGGAGACGATACGAGAAGCGGGAAGGAAATAAAAGTGTGTGGATAATGTGAGTGGGGACAAGTGTCTGAGGCTCTGAGGCAGCGGATGAAGCAGACATTAAGCGATGTGATTGGGGTGCGGAAGCGGCCGGCTCGCGACAAGTTATTCTCCATCCTTGCATATGATTTGATTGCGAAACGTGCGAAACCTACTGAGGGGACTGAGCTATGGGAAGACCTAAAGCAGCAGATGGGGGAGACGCGCGAGAAGCAGATAAGAAGAGAGGAGGGCGGGGGGAATGAGTTGTGTGCGTGGAGAACGAGCCGGTTCGAAGACCTTGCGTATTCTGGGTCTCATGTGATTGGGCCACCATGGGAGTTTGATGATGAAGATATGTACTTCAAGAATGGGATGGCGGTGGCAGTGTTGGAGGAGTATATGGGATACGCAATAGATAGGCAAAGTAATGGTGAACGGCAGTACGTGGATGAAACAGTGATGCACCTTGCGAGACTTGACGCATGGATTGCCTGTGTGGTGAAAACTATGAATTAGGTTGTGGGACGTGGAGGGCAAAGACAGCTTTTGTTCTCTACTTAGTATGGAAATAATCTACCTGGGGCTGTTGAAGAAACACTGGGGGTAGCCTGGGAATCGCTACAGGAGGAGCATGCCGAGGAGTTTGAGAACGATGGGTTTGTGGATGGAGATCCGAGGTGTGTGTCGGGAAACTCTGGGAGAACTGGGACAGTTGGGATGTGGGTACCATCGAGGGAGAACATATACCGAGCTGTGAGGGAGGACTATTTTATGGCAGAACTAACACGGAGACTAGGTGCAGTTCTTGATTGTTACAGAGCGGCCTGTCGACCAGAGGACGCGAGTTTCGGGCGGTTGGTGGCACACCGGGCGGAACGCAGCGAAGGGACAGGGGTTGATGGTAGGGAAGAGGTGGGCTACTAAGGGTAGGGTGAGGTGCAGTGAGGGGGGAAGGGGTGGAGGTATGTGTGGGATGGGGAAGAGATGCTTCTTCTTTCTCATGTCGTGCGTATCTTCACTCCTGCCAATGGAAACGAAGCGGGTTTAAATTTTTATGAAGCTGAAGCTAACAGGGAATAGAGGCTACGTGTTGGATGGGAAATAAGGCTTGGCGGTGGGGTCTCGATAGAACCGATTGAGATAGAATCGGTGAAAGCGCCAGTGTAGACGAGAAGTGAAGGGAGGAGTGGGGTAGTTCTGGCGGAGAACATGAACGGAGCCGAAGATGGAGGAAGAGGGAATGAGTTCATACCAAGGGGAAACGTTATCGGAAGTGGAGTGGGTAGAGATGGGAACTGGGTGGATGGTGTGGTTACGTTCATCGTCTGTTGCCCATCGGAGGCAAACGCAGTTGAGGGTGAGATCGACGTCGTCGCTGGGTGGGACGAGTTCCATGAACTGGACGAAGGCGAACTCCTTGGGAGAAGAAGTGGAAGAAGGAAGAGCGAAACGAAGAAGGGAGATGAGTTTGCAGACCCAGACGATGAACGTGGAGGGGGGGAGCCGGCGACGAGAACGTGGGAGAATTTTGGGGACTTGGATGGACCGAAGGAGGGGGTGGCAAAATTCGTTGAATGATGGGGACAGAAGGACCCTGGAGGGTGAGCTCTTTTCGTTCTGTGATGTAGTTGTCGAGTGTCGGGATAACCGCCGACGACGTAAGCGGAGTTGACTATGGTGAGTCGTGCCCGAAGGAGGGCGGGGGAGTTGTCACTGAGTTGTGGGACTTCGCGAGGAATGGTGATGAAGGATGGGAGGGCGTCTCTTCCGAATTGTGCAAGAATGGATAGGGTATCGGGGGGGAAGAGGTCTTGAAGAGATTGGTGAGCGAGGTGGGGATTGGAGCGAATGAATTTGTGGGCAGTGATAAGGTCAGCGAGGGATATGTACTTGCCATCACGGACGAAACCGGGTTCTCTGGATTGGAGGGGGGGAAGCGAAGCCAGAAGAGAAGGAGGTTATAGAAGGGTTTGTGGAGACGGGATTTTAGTCCTTGATGGCGTTGGAGTGGTGCATGGCACGAATGGGTTCTTGGTGTGCGGTGGACCTGCGCTTTGAGGTTTTTGAGTAATGGGACTTGAAGAGGGTGTGAGCGTGCTCGAATATGCCGGCATCAATGAAGTGGAGGCCTTCGAAGCGGCGAATGTCCTCGACAATGTGGTCGAGGAGGTAAAACTTGAGGGTTCCGAGGCTGGAAGTATGGTGGGGGCCGTGGACGAGTACAGCTGTGCGCTTGAAGGATCGGATTTGGTTGTGGAGATCGGTGAGGCGGGCATCGGTCTTTTCGGTGAAGGTGTTGTATCGCATGGTGGCGAGGAGGAGGTCTGAGTACTTGGAGAAGACGGAAGTGATGGGAGCTGAATCCACTTCGTCACAGCATCGGTCGAAGAAGGCGCCGATGAAGGGGAAGACCATGTCGAGTGCACGGTAGTCTTTTGCTTCGAGCATACCACGCAAGTCATCGGTAGTGAAGAAACCGTTGAGAGTTTGACCGTTGTCGGAAGTGGATAAGTCGATGTGGAGTCCATTTGCGGGGTGAAGGACAACACTCCTTGGAGGCGATTTGAGGTACTTAGTTAATTTCCGCATCATGCGTTAGTAGATATATATGAGCTACACCGCTACTAGCGTGTCGCCTAGCTGAGGTAATTTCCACACATGTACACGTGGATTGCATGGCTCGAGGCGCCGTTTAGCGGGTGTGAATAGCACACGTGTAGCACGAACATGCCAGAGGCAGTGCACCCAGCATTGCTGTGTTTACTTAGATATTTTATAGATTATTTTGCCCGGCGCACCCACTGTCAGTGGTGCGCCGAGCTCAGTACTTAGAGGGTTGAGCACCGCTCCCCCAAGTAAACTGCCTCTTGCCAAGCAAGGTCTTCTGGCTCTAACTATCACGCCTTCGCGGATTGTTCACCTCCAAGTAGAGTGACGACTGCGTTGTTCACGTATAGTTACTCACCCTTGTGGCGCTCAGAGTATAACCACTATTTGTGTGTCTCGTTCTGACCTATTGTTGTATACTCGCCCCTGTATTGGGTTTGCTCTATTCTCTCTCTCTCTTCCCCACTCTGGTGGTTTGCTTTCTCCCATTTTTGGGTTTGCCTTTTTGCCCTGTTCTCAGTGGCCCGTTTCCGACACCTTGTCGTTGTCGTGCTACTCTCTTTCGAGGACTCATCTCGTGACCGTGTGAACACATGGATCTCTTCCGACTACTAGTCAGCCTAACGCTCCAACGCTTGTCGTAGTGGTTTGACCTCAGATTTACACCCGGCTTAGCTGTGTCATTCCCGGAGTGCTCCGTTCGCTCTGCTGCCCTGTCGAGGGGAAGATTCCGAACTTCTTCATGAGCCTACGCTTTTCCCGCCAAAAGGCGTTGCTCCACAAGTCGTCTCCCGACTTAAAAAAGACTAGTTTTGTCGGGAGATTCACTCGTGAATTCACTCGTGGCGAGGTTAGTCCTTTTGCCCTTGTCTCCATTTGGAAGTTCACTGGAAGTCCCAGCCAATTGACTGTCGACTATCCGGTTGTACGGTTGTTCTTGTCATGACGCTGTCAGATCGTCCGAAGACACGCAGTCAGACTGGAAGATCGGATCCGCCACTTTCGTCACGGATCCCCACCCGCTCACGGGCCCGGACCGAAGGGATGCCGGCTACTGAAGCTGTGCCAGCGACCACTCGACTTCCGCCCACGTCGTTGATCAACCCTCATCGAGGTGAAGGACCAGCTCCTGCCGTTTCTGGTCCCGCCTCTGAGGCACCTCTGAGGGCTACTGTCAATGACACCCCCCACTTAACTGTGGAAGAGCAGCTCCGCTCCACGCGGGCTGCCCATGCTACCCTTGCTAAGGAGTTGTTGCTACTTCGAAAGAAGGTGGATGACACTGCTTTGCAGGACTTTTCTGAGGATCTCCGCGTATTGCGTGGTGATGTCAACTCCCTCTTGGAAGCTTTCGGAGGACCCGCTAATTTCGTGAAGGACGTGGCTGAGAAGTTTACTCGCCTCCGCGCCCGTCTAGAAACGGTGGAACAAACCGTCCTGGTTGGAACCAATCGCACGGCTGAGCCGGTTGCTGTTTCACACCGTGTAAAGAAGGTCAGTGGGTCCAAAGCACGCAAAGAGCGGAAGAACTACGATCTGATTCGTCAGCATCTTCTCTTTCTTCTTGCCGGTCAACCGGGTCTGATTCGTCCGACTCGTCGGTAGAAGAAGCCCCTCTTGAGCGTTCGTCACGCTCAAAGCGGTCATCAGCCACCCAAGGTGTGATACGCGCCCGCTCGAAGGGATGGAAGCACTCCGGATTAAAAGAGTTAAAGCCTATCCATCTGCTCTACAAGAAGCTGTTGTCAAACCGGTATTACCGTGTGGAGAACTCCTCATTGGATAGAACTCCCCGTGGAAGGGGAAAGGTCAAAGACTGTATCAAACAGATGCAGCTGTCGCTCCGTAATCAACTGTTTACAGGCGATGATCCCATTTTGGTGTTGTATTTTCTATCACGCTTTGTAGCGGAAGCTGACATCCTTGGGATGAATGAAGGGCAAACGTTTGTCGCGCTGCCCTATTTTCTACGCGTACTTGCGGAAGATCAGTACAACTCTGTAAGAGGTTCATCGCGCGCCTCTGAAGGAGGGGTTACTTGCTGCCCTGAAGCAGTTCAGTATCTACTGAGGTCCTATGCAACTGGTACCGCAATCCAGTCGACTATCCTCTCTCTGAGAGACACCAAACAACGCCCTGCCGAAACGGAAACCGATTACTCGGTGCGCCTGAATAAGGCGTTCCACCGTTGTGGCAATGTTTATTCCGCTCGAGAGTGTTGTACCATGTTCCTCGATGGACTAGACCCGGCTATACGGACCCTAGTGGCCCGTCGCCATGAAGAGAACCGTAAGACTACGTACTTGGAACTGGTGCAGTATGCGCGCGCCGAAGGCGATGCGCTACGCGCACGAGTCCCGGGTACCCCGATGAAGTCCGCTAAAGCGTTGATGTTGGAATCGAGAACCCCGTCTGCGTCAATGCTGGCTGAGGAACACTCCAATAAGGAGTATGATCAGGTGCACTTTGCCCGTAGCGACGTGCTTTCAATCCCGACAACGGATCTTCCCTCAACCACGGATGCTTCGTTTCAAACGGCTCCGGACAATACACTGCTGTATGCAGATTCGAACCGAGTTCGACCGCCTCGACTGTCATATGAGAACGGTGGAACCCGGGCTTCACGGCCTGGCTGGCAAGTTTCCCGCCCAGCGGTGCGATTCTCGAATACTCGGAACGTCAATGCCATTGTTGGATTGATCTGTCACCTCTGCTATACGCGAGGGCATACTTCTCCGCAGTTCGTTTTAACCATGCGTGATTGGGCACAAGTCATTGCCAACTACGAATCCCTCTCACCTGAGGAGAAGGCTTCTGTTCCGATGGCATCGTACATCCACGCGAAGATGGATATGCCACGCACAATTGCGGCTCCGATTGCCCAGAACATGGTGACCTCTCACCCACGTACCCCTCTCGAGGGAAATTCAACCGCTGCTGCGGACGCTTCTGCCGCTGGTGTCCAGGCATCAATGGTTCAGAACACTGAGCACACGCCTCAGGCAGAATCTGCTCAAAAACACTAAATGTGGGAGTCTCCTCTCTTGGAGAGGCGCACTCAGAGTTGAGGCTGAAGGCGCCCGAGGCGTCCCTGCCTCGCTCCCAGGTCCGAATCCTCTCGACGAAACAGGAGGTCGAAGACGTGAACTCAGAACACCTTGGTGTTCTTCGTCGACCGTGGATACGGGTAAGAAATAACCGGTTCCCGGATAGAGTTATGGTGATGGCCAAACGCAATTACAAGGTCTATGCCGACCTTGGCCTTTCACCCCAGGTTATGGTGCGTTATCTCACTGTATTAGATACAGGCGCAGGTCCGAACTTCATTGTTGAGACAGCATTGCCACCCACCATGCGGTCACACATTCGCCGTGGCGACATTTCTGACGTTGCTGACGCGGATAACAACCCGTTGTCAACGGTAGGATACATCTAGTTGGTAATCCGCTTGGGCTCATGCGTGGTGAAGCTCGACTTTGTCGTTTGTCGGTCCCTGGCCGCCCCAGTCATTTTGGGTTGTGACTTTTGCGACCGGTTTGTCGATGCCATTAGGCCCCGCCAGAGGCGTGTTGAAATGGAAGATGGTTCGTCCGTGCCGATTGTTCGTCGTCCTTTGAGGCATGCCTCCAAGAAGCATGTACCTCTACCTGCGGCGCAGGAAGCACCACCGAGTTCCCGGGAATCTACGAAGTTTCGTGTTGCCTCCGCGACACGCGTGTCTCCAGAGTCTCAAGTCTGGGTACAGGTGAATTCCCGTCAACACGGTTTACGAATCGTCCAACCATTGTCGTCGTTGCATGATAAATACTCTCTTGTCATTGCTAATGGAGTGGTCCAGGTGGAACCGGATAATCCGTTTTACGTGTTGATAGCCAATCTAGGCAAAACAACCCAGTATCTGGTGAAAAACAAAGTGATTGGCTCGGTCATGCCGCATCCAACTGGGTTGGTACCGACGAAGATGACTGCTGCCGATGTGCTCGGAATCGTTCACTCTAAGAAGGGGGAGGAGTCTGAATCTCATTCGTCTCCGTCGCCGAGTCTCTCGGGTCAGCAACCTGTTAAGACAGAGAAGACACGCGTTCCGACGAGTTACGACCAATTGGACCCAGTGAAGGAATTGGAAGAACTCGACCTCGGACATGTTCCGGAGACAAACCGCAAACGACTGCGCGATATGCTTCGTGAATTCACCACAATTTGGGATGGTTCTCTCGGAGAGATAAATACCACGGAACACCGAATTGATCTCCTTCCGAACTCTCGGCCAGTAGCCCAACATCCGTACAGGGCAGGGCCCAAGGCCAGAGAAGAAGAGCAATTTCAGGTGGACAAGATGCTCCGTGCAGGAGTTATAGAACCGGCACATTCGCCGTGGGCATCACCAGTCGGTACTGGTTACGAAACCGGATGGTTCCTGGCGCTTCCGTATCGACTATCGTCGTCTAAACGCTCTTACCGTCAAGGACGTGTACCCTATCCCACGTATGGATGAATACATTGATTCTCTCGGAAATGCTACCGTATTTACGGCCTTGGATGATAACTGGGGATACTGACAGGTTCCAGTGAGAAAGGAGGATCAGGACAAGACAGCGTTTGTCTGGCATTCTGGCCTCTACCGTTTTAAACGGATGCCCTTTGGTTTAACCAATGCTCCCGCTACTTTTCAGCGTGCTATTAATATCCTACTGGCCCGCTTCAAGTGGCGTACTTGTCTCGTCTACCTTGACGACGTCATCGTATTCTCAGATAATCTGGATGATCAACTCACACATGTGAGAGACATAATGGCCATGTTAAGGGACGCCGGAGTGACACTCAAACTGAGAAAATGCGAATTCTTCACGGAAACTGTCAAGTATCTGGGTCACATAATCCGTCCAGGACGTGTCATGATCGAGGAAGTTCGTGTGAAGTCGCTGAAACAGGCCACGGAACCGACTACCCAGACTGAACTGAGATCCTTTCTAGGATTAGTCAACGTCTATAGACGGTTTGTTCCCAACTTTGCGGACATTGCGGCACCTCTCAACGCGCTTCTGCGGAAGGGTCAACCGCCTAAGTTGGACCCATTCACGTCTACTCAGACGGAAGCTTTTAACTCTCTCAAAGAGGCTGTAACCACGGCACCAGTATTGTCACTACCAAAACCGGGACTTTCATATACCGTGGACACGGATTCCAGTGACTACCAGGTAGGCTGCGCTTTGTTTCAAACCAACCCAGAGGGGGAACGCAAGCCAATTGGGTACTGGTCCCGTTCGTTGAACGTGCATGAGAAGAATTACTCCGTCTCTGAGAAGGAATGTCTTGCAGTAGTGTGGGCGTCATGCACAATACGCCCCTACCTCATGGGTGCTCATTTTACCGTTTACACGGATCACTCATCATTGAGATGGCTACTCTTCATATCGGAGTCTTCAGGCCGCTTAATGCATTGGAGACTGCGTCTTGCCGAGTTTGACTTCGACGTCACCTACAAGAAGGGCGCCAACAATACACAAGCCGACGCGCTTTTTCGCCTACCCACCACAGGGGAAGCGTTAGCCGTCGATGACGAGGAAATACCCTGCTTCGCAGTTGACGACTACACCGCAGGTGAAATGGATGATATCGAAGAGGAATGGCCAGACGAACTGGATTTTGACCAGGAACTGGATGACCTACTCGCTGTCAGCGAAAGTGCGAACCCCCTACCAGGGAACTTCGTACCCGTCACAGCGGAGGAGATGGTTAGGGAACAATTCAGCGATCCCTACTGCACGAAGATTCGGGCGCAACTCAATGGGAGCTGATCTCCCCTTTCGGGTGAATGATATTGGATATCTCGTTCGCACGGTAACTGGAAACCCACAAATAGTGGTGCCACACGCCCTACAATCTCGGGTGTTACACTTATCACACTATGCCAAACTTAGTTGCCACGTCGGAAAACGGAAACTGTACCTTACATTGCGAAGGAAATTCTACTGGCCAGCAATGGCTGTGGATTGCTACGCAACTGTGCGGTTCTGCCCCGAGTGTGCTCGGAATCGCGTCAAGCTTCGCCGCCATGCGACAAAGATGAAGTTCTTCCCCGCAAGGGCGTCCCTGGAATTCGTAGCTATCGATATTTTGGGACCCTTCCTCGCTACTAAGCGGCGTAACAAATTTCTACTCGTGATCACGGATCGTTTCTCGAAGCCCGTTCGTACCGCACCCTTACGGAGAATCACGTCACTGACGGTTGCGCAAGCATTCGTCACCCATTGGGCATTCGTCTACGGACCACCGGTGAATCTACTCTCCGACAACGGGAAACAGTTTGGCTCCCGGTTCTTCGGGGATGTATGCAGGATTCTGGATGTCAAGAATCTCTGCACGACAACCTACCACACCCAGTGTAATGGGCAGGCTGAACGGTTTAACCGGACGCTGTTAGCAGCACTCCGTTCATACGTAGCCGATCACCCCACCACGTGGGACGTGTTCACCGATGCGCTGACATTCGCATACAACACTCAGGTACACCGTACTACGGGATTGACTCCATTTGAATTGGTTCTGTCTCGCACCCCGCCGCCCGTGGCGCTCGAAGCACAGCCAACGCTGGATCAATTTCCTTCGACGAAGGGATACAGGGAAACCTGGAAGACATGGCTTACCAAGCTGGTCCCTGCAGCATAACGGTCAATGGCCCGGTCAAAAGCCGCATATAAGCGTGATTTCGATCAGCGAGCCCCTCGAAGAACACCCGCCCTTAAAGAACAGGACTATGTGTTCATCCGTAAGGAGTATTGGAACCCAGGCAAGGAGAAACGCCACAAGCTCTCACCCGTCGCCGACGGTCTCTTCAAGACAATTGCAGTGGAATCTGACACTGTCGTAGAGGAGACGGGTCAGCAACACGAACGCATTTCTCGCGATCGCGTGGGTTTTACACCCCCGCCTGCAGGAAACGACCCATCAAGTGGACATTCTGCCGCAGAGATGGAAACAAACACTACAGACACACCGGACCCACCCCCGCTCGACCGCCCTAGGGAGGTACCACACCCAAGTAGGGAACTCTCGGATTTGCCGATGTTATCGGGCTCTACGCGCCCTGGTGCTTCGCTGTCTGAAGCCCCGCCGCCTGGCGTAATTATTCGCCGCCTGGCTCGTTGACACCCATTCTCTATTTCGCTCCATCTAAGGAGGGGGAGGGACTCGTTAATCGTCATGCTTCCGCGCTGTCGCGTGGGGAACGCCGTGTGGCACGGAAGAGTGACACCGCTAATGCCCAATCAACGCCCTCTCGGGAGCCCGGCGTCTCGTCAAATTCGCCGCGCATCAACGCAGAAGCGGAATCGTCACCAGACACTACCGCCGTGCGGGACAGGACCGAGGAGACTCAGTCGTTACAGGAAAAGCCGTTGCCTACGCCGTATAGCGCGACTGGAGTGACTACGTCGCAGACCGGAGTGGAAATACCGCCTGAGGCGCCGTTGAGCTCGCAGGTCCGAGACGGAGAAGAGTCGTCGGAGACTAAGTCGCTCAACACGCCTGAGGCGGGACACACCGTGGCCACGTCGCTAAATGCCCAGCAGAGAGGTGCCAACCGTAGCGCACGGACTACACCTGTAAGGGAGATCAGCTCAGCGAGCGAACCACGTCGACAAACCGAGCTGACACCTCCCGTGCATACGGAGGCGGAGCACGCCACGGCGCAGACCAATGACGGCCACCCCTTTACAACGTCACGTGCCACCACGGCGAGGCCGGTTCAATCAGGGTTACCGTTGACGCCAGTGCGTTCGATGCCACGCACAACTCCGTCGAAACAGTCGCTACCACGCAAACTTGCGGTACGCCAACTTGGGACTCCCGCGGGAGAAGGAACTCTACCAAACCAAGGCATCGGGAACACCGACACCGCGAGACGCGTGACAATCGACCCAAGTGGGGGACCACACCGCGAAGGAGCAGTGCCACCAACCTTGTTGGACACAACACAATCTAACCGGAACACCGACGCAGTGCCATACACGGTGAAGCCACCGGAGAGCTCCCCGAAGCAGGATGTCGTAATCACACGGCAAGGCCGGGAAGTCTTCCGGCAGGAGTTTGTAGTCGACCACATAGTAGAACACTCATACTACCCGTTGGGGTACATACAGTTGTGGGAATGACGTACACATTTCCGAGTGACGTACAAACTACATTTACTTTGCTCTAAGTAGTACGTCACATAGTTAGCCGAACGGTCGCCTAGTATCCCTACATAAAGGCAAACCCCGTAGCCTCACAGCTCGATGAGAGCGAGGCAGCCTGCTGTGCCACATTTTATTGCTTGTGAGAAGCTTCCCTCCCCACTACGCCACGATGGACTTCGAGCGCATCGCCGAAGCCCAAACGATACTTATGGGCCCAGGAGGGGGACTATCTCCGAGTAACATTCTGATACGGCCTAAGCTCCGCCCGGACACCGACAAGCTGCTCTGGCGCGAAGACGTTTTCGAATGGGCAGAGAATCTGAAGGCATGTGCAACCGGCGGCGACTCTCGCGCGAAAGGCGCCGCAGTAACTCTCGGTATGACTCTCTACCGCTCCTTGGAGTTCTCAAAGAAAGAAATGGTCAAAAAATCCGTGCGAACCGGTGGGCTAATACTGACACCGCAATCCACGGATGATTCTCTGAACCAGTTAGAAGTCGTGAAGAAAATAGTTAATCTGGTGGCCAAAGAGTCGACCGTAGACCGTTTACGTCGCATTGTACGTCTATATAAGGAGATCAACTCCTGTAAGTGCAAGAAGAATGAGTCTATCTCCGAATACGTCGAACGGTTTGCAGGACCCGCTTTATCCTACCTCAACCTAACAAACACAGATCAAGACTCTAGCGAGAGTCAGAGTTTTGCGGCCATACTAATTCTGAATGCGGGTCTGTCTTCACAGACGTTCTCTAACATCATTAGTAACCTGTTAGTCTATACTAAGGCAATAAGTGGTAGAGACGATGCAGACGTTACTCTTTCTAAATCGCGGGTGAAGGTTATCCAGAAGGTCTTACGTGAGAGCACCGTATCACGAAGCGACGATCTGAAGCTCGAACGCGAACAATCGCTAACCACCATCAAGGCTGCCCTGGAACAACACGAAAAAGCATACACTCCTGATAAGGAATGCTCGTGAATTGGTTTGCAGGGAGCCATAGCCGCACTTGAAGAGGCCGGACTTGAGGAAAAAGACCTCGAAGAGAGGGAGATTCCTGAACGAAATGATGATCGTTCCAGCAAATCGTACTTGAACTCTAATAAGTACCAAAAGCGACACACCAAGCGTAAGCGAGATACAAAGATGACGTCTCAGGACAAACAAGAAGACGAGAATAAGGCACAAGTCGAAACCGAAAAGACAAATGAACCTCCCAATACCAAAAGGACTCCCAACCATCATAAGACGAAATTCCACAAGAAGAGTAGAAATGATGACTATCGCAAGGGAGCTCCGAAAACGTATTTTCAGTAAGGGATTCGGGTACACCTTCTCTAGACCCGAATCCCATACTTGACGAAGGGAGCCCCATATCTTCTGGGGGTATTATATCAGCTCAACGCCTGTGTGACGTCCTAGGAATCACTTTTGACCCCTTCAAACCGAGGACGAAATACCGAAGAGGTTGGGGACACAATTGTGTCGACTCCAAAACGTTATCATGCTCATGGACACTATCTACGCAGGATATACACAACCAATATATCGATATCACATTCGATCTATTCGAAGATGATTCGCCATTGACGATTGGAATGGATATAAAGCGCCATAGCATCACTGACTTCACCTCAGATCCCCCCACCATACACATCAAGAGGAGTTTCGATAGAGAAACACGAGTAATGGAATTATATGTTAAGTCAACCTCCCCATATGACACAAGAGCATATATACTGATAACACCGACGATGACTTGTCTCCTATCAAACACGGTGAGTAAGCTACGCCCGAGCACATTGGCTAAGGGGCTACATCGTCTCAGATATGCTCACCCCGACGAAATCATCGCCTTGTGTGAGCGCGCTGGGCATGGCTCCAATGAACTGAAGATCGAGATCAAGAAGATAACGGACGAATGCAGGATATTCGCTGAGTCAGGATTGCCAGTTCCCACGAAGAAGATTTCTATCAACCATGTCAATGAAGCCTTCAATGTCGAGATACAAGTGGACTTCATGTTCTGCACTATACGAACCACAAAGTATCTCGTGCTCAACATTACTGACTGCGGGACAGGATATGCCGAAGCAGTAATCACATCGGACAGGAACGCTGAAACAGTCGCGAATACCATAGAAGTAGAATGGCTGAACCGACACGGCAGTCCCGATGCCCTTTCAGGGGATGCTGAATTCGATTCGAGGCACGTACGCCGGTTCTTGTCAGGTCGTGATATTCAATTCAAAGGACGTCTAGTCCGAAGACATAACAAGACAGGGGTGGTGGAACGAAAGAACGGAGTAATTAAGTCCGTTCTCGAGAAACTACAGAAAGAGAACACCACAGGCACCGATCGTACTATCCTATCAAGTGCCGTGTTTCTGGCAAACTGCTTCACAGGATCCAAGGTACTCAGTTCATACGAACTCGCGAAAGGGTATGCCCCTTCGTTACTAGGAGCTCCGAGAAGACTCGTGTCCGATGAGCCCCTAAACGCTTACGCCGAACAAGCCGCCACTCGTGCATTACAAAAAGCACTGAAAGCGCGCAACCGATCAAAACACACCGAGTCCTCTATAAAAGAGGGCGACGAGGTACTCTTCTTCTTTAAAACGACTGCACAGAACGTCCCTGACGAGTGGAGAACGGCCGTGGTCGTAAAGACGGACAAACACGTCGTAGAAGTACGAAGAGGACAAGGTGGACCGATATCCAAAGTTGCATACGAAGATATCCGTCTTCGACCGAACTCGGAACTAGCTCGCGAATTAAGCGAAGGGCTCATGGAGGACTACATAGACCTCACGCTCACCCCGGACTCTGATGACGAAGTCGTGATCTCTGGCTCACTCATGGCATCCAATGCACCGGCCATAGAATCGGTACGCAAGGATATGGGAGAGTACGCGGAGGAGCTCATCAACGAGCCAAACATGACGCATAATCGTGACCTGTCCTCTAGCGAGCAGATCGTTCTACGAGGGATGCAGAAGGTCCTCGGCGCACGCCAGGTCTCGGCCCGCGAAGTCCAATTCGCCCCTCCATGGATATTGGAAAAAGCCATTAAGAAGGAGCATAAAGACAATTGGACAGACTTTTACGAAGAAATCTACGAAGAAGACGTGCCACATGGAGCAAATGTCATCTCCTCACACACAGTCTTCAAAGTCAAACAAGACGAAGACGGCAAGAGGAAGCTCAAAGCGCGATTAGTGACACACGGGAATCCCGACGATCTCAAGGACGAGATCAGGAAAGACTGCTCCAATGCAGATATGATCATGGTTCGTCTCCTCATCAGTGTCGCTCTGTGTCTTGGATTTTCTTTCGGTGTTGCGGACATCAAAGGAGCCTTCCTGCAAAGTGGACCGATTCAGAGAGATATATATGTTAGACCCGCTTTAGAATTCCGAACGAAAAGAGGCGTGCTATGGAAACTCACTAAACTCCCCTATAGAATCGTAGAAGCCGGAAGACAATGAGCTAAACGCATAGAGTCGTGGATGCTGAACGACGAAGGCTTGACCAGAGTGGACGGGATTAACCAACTATTCTTCAAACGCGACGAGGACGGGAATATTATACTGACCATCGCGAAGATAGTAGACGATCTGTTGGTGGCTGGTACGGATCTATTGATTGAAACCTTCATGAAGCGCTTGCAGGATGAATTCAAAGTCGGGAAAGTACGCATTGGTAAAAAGCTCAACTTTGCGGGATGCGACATCATCGAGGACGAAGACAACAACATACTGCTCACGATGACTCCGTACCTGGATCGCCTTTACGCTATAGAAGTGTCACGCGCAAGGAGGAGAGAACGCCATGAACGCGTCACGGCCGAAGAGATGAGAGCCTACCGATCACTATCCGGTACACTCATGTACCTCGGCTCCGCGGTGCTCCCACAGGCATCACTGGTCACATCTAAAATGCGGCAGGAACTTGGCATCTTGCGCGTGGGACACCTCGTAGAAGCGAACGGCATTCTACAAGAGATCTGCCATTTAAAACCGACGATCAAATACATCCGACCATTGGGCGTAAGATCAGCGATCCTCGTTAGCCTTTCAGACGCTTCACATGGAACAAATGAGCACGCATACGGTCAAACGGGCGTCATATGTGGAATCAAGTTCACCACGTCTTTCGACGACCAGCCTATCTTCCATCCTCTTTACTGGTGCAGCACGAAGCAACGTCGAGTTACATATTCTTCCTTCGGCGCCGAGATATTGGCTTGCTCAGAAGCGGAAGATCGCGGCTTTGAAATGAAGGAAACCTTGAACGGCAGTTTTACTCACTGCAAGATTTCCCACCATATCTTTGTGGATTCAAAGGCTCTCTTCGACACGATAACCATCCTACATGAATGCAGGGAGTTTAGGCTTCGCAAAACTGTCACAATGATACGAGATGCGTTTGAGTCGAAGGAGCTGAACATGATAACTGGATCCCGGGCACGCTGAACATCGCAGATGCATTAACGAAACGGAGCACTAAACATTCAGCGAATATGAACAACATGCTGCGTGAAGGATTCTGGTCCATCGACATCGCGAAGGGCAAAACGCATAACTCCGAATCGGGGATATGATAAGTTCTCTATGTTTTTTGGTAGGATACTAACGCGACGGGGGGTGTGCGGGAATGACGTACACATTTTCGAGTGACGTACAAACTACATTTACTTTGCTCTAAGTAGTACGTCACATAGTTAGCCGAACGGTCGCCTAGTATCCCTACATAAAGGCACACCCCGTAGCCTCACAGCTCGATGAGAGCGAGGCAGCGTGCTGTGCCACATCGTATTGCTTGTGAGAAGCTTCCCTCCCCACTACGCCACGATGGACTTCGAGCGCACCGCCGAAGCCCAAACGATAACAGTATCTCGTACGTTGGTACGGCTACGGACCCGAGGCTGACTCGGATGAGCCAATCGAGCATCTCCCACGATCGAAAGCGGTGCAGTACCATCAGCGTACTCTCACCGGTCTCCCGGCGACAATTGTCAACGCCCAAGTGGGATAACACGCCCCGAAGGGGAAGAAGCTAGCTCACCAAGAAGGAAGTTGAGAAGTGGGAGAAGACGAAGCTGGCACTTGGAAAAGAAAAAATATACGTCATAGACGGAAGTAGGTTTAATGGCCATCAAGGCTATATCCTACAACAACACCGCACAGTGGGAATCAGAAGAAAGATGGACTAAGCCCCCGACCCTTGGTTGGAAGGGCCCGGAGCGCCGTCACCAGTACCCCCAGTGCTGGGATTGGATCCGTCAGTAAGGCGTGCACCCAACGCATCCTGCATTGCGGCGACTTCCCCGCTCGCGACAGTTGCGGAAAGCCCAACTCCTCGGAGGAACTGAGCGATCACAGCAGCCTCACCGCTTCCACCCCCAGAAAGGAGGACCGTAGGCACCTCGATCACATCTGGTTCGTCCGGAAGGGAAGCCACCACAGCACCTACCGACAAAGGTTCGGGCGCGGGTGGATCTACCGGCTCAGCAGTCGCCATTCCCGGCGCTGCCGTGTCATTGGAGGTCGGCTCAGCCCCGTTGGCAGAAGGAACCTCTTCGACTACGTCGTCATCATACCCCGTCTCGGGTTCGTCGTCCATCATTTGGTCGTCGTCACCGCCGTAGGCGTGGTAAAAATCGTCATCGTCGACAAAGCCAACGGGATGCCCGTAAGGGATATACCTCGGAGCCATCCGGAGAGCTACCGCTTCAGCTGCGGTGATCTCTTGCACCTCCCAAGGATTGAAAAAGATGAAATCTCCCGCCAATGGCGTGCGTCGTCCCGGAGACCGGTCCAAACCGCCGTCCTCGTGACCGCGGCCGCTCTGAGCGAAGGGCCCGCTGGCCCAATCAACTCGGTCGACTACGTCGAGGAGCCCACGAACTTCTTCGGCATTGTTTTCACCTCCCAGAGGGACTCGCAGCGAGAGTTCTCGGATGCACGCACGCAGGCGAGGCGGGACATACCACAGTCGATACTGGTCGTATAATTCCCATAGGAGATAAGCCGCGGTGCGGGTGGCCCACTCGGTGAGCACCACGTACCACAGTCCAGAATACGGATCCTCGATGAGGCAGGAGCCCAGATAAGAGAGGACCGGGGGCAACCCCACGTAGCACCAGCGACGCACCTCCACCGAGGACCACCAAGTGGGAATTGGAATGTAACGGCCCAGCCGGTGGTCGTGCCGGATTTGATTGATCTCCGTGTTTTGATACGGGACGAGAAACCCGAAACGGGAACGCGCACGACGCTCATCGCGGATGAAGTTCTTTAACCAACGCGAACGGGACTCCCGGAGAAGATACCTGAACTCCGCCCGGATGATTGGATGAATCCAACACACCGCCTCCTGGCGTACATTAGGACGTCCTCTCCAGGAGTAAGTCTCAACCACCGCCAAGCGGGCGCAATACGAAATCTCGCCTTGTATACGGTACAACCGGAGATCGAAGCTGATGGAATCAGGAATTGGGAACTCGAAGTTCGCCCGCCTCTGCCGCGCATAGCCCAAGCGAACCAACGCCGCCTGAGCGGAAGCCAGCGACTCGCCGGAACGCCGCAAGATTGCGTGAGGAGGGACGGCAACCCGTCGACCCCAATCCCACGAAGTGGTGACCAACGCCGGAAGATCCCCGGGAAGGCGATCAGTACCGCCCGCATAGGACACGATAAGCTCCTCGTTGAAAACAACTGTACGATGAAACCACGGAGCAGTCCGAAAGATGTGCGCATGAACGTGAGGGTTCAGCCCGACTAGCTCGTCGTAGGAAGGCCACGACACGTCATGCATGACGTGACCATGGGGCTACTGCTCCGGAGAGAGAATGTGTCTGTCACTGGCGTTGAGCCCCTGGGACGCCCCAGAAGCATTGCCACTTTGCGGAAGAGGCACCGAACGAAATCCGGAGAAGTATCCCGAGTTCGGAGGTTGACCGCTCATCGCGCGAGGCACTCGAGGAACGGGAAGGTTGGTAATAACACCGCGAGAGCGAGTCGAAGACTGTTGTGAACAAGATGGATCGTCGCTGGAGCGAGATTTGCACTGTCGAGTGGTAGTGACTTGATCTTCGCAAGGCGAGATGGAATCCAGAGATTTCGGGGATGCGCTTTTATGCCCACGGCTGGGAGTTCGACCGGCCATCGCGACGGCGTGGCTCACTCTCAAAGACGGGGATATGAAGCACAACACTCCTTGGAGGCGATTTGAGGTACTTAGTTAATTTCCGCATCATGCGTTAGTAGATATATATGAGCTACACCGCTACTAGCTTGTCGCCTCGCTGAGGTAATTCCCACACATGGAAACGTGGGTTGCACGGCTCGAGGCGCCGCTTAGCGGGTGTGAGTAGCACACGTGTAGCACGAACATGCCAGAGGCATTGCACCCAGCATTGCTGTGTTTACTTAGATATTTTATAGATTATTTTGCCCGGCGCACCCACTGTCAGTGGTGCGCCGAGCTCAGTACTTAGAGGGTTGAGCACCGCTCCCCCAAGTAGACTGCCGCTTGCCAAGCAAAAGCTTCTGGCTCTAACTATCACGCCTTCGCGGATTGTTCACCTCCAAGTGGAGTGACGACTGCGTTGTTCACGTATAGAAACTCACCCTTGTGGCGCTCAGAGTATAACCACTATTTGTGTGTCTCGTTCTGACCTATTGTTGTATACTCGCCCCTGTATTGGGTTTGCTTTATTCTCTCTCTCTCTTCCCCACTCTGGTGGTTTGCTTTCTCCCATTTTTGGGTTTGCCTTTTTGCCCTGTTCTCAGTGGCCCGTTTCCGACACCTTGTCGTTGCCGTGCTACTCTCTTTCGAGGACTCATTTTGTGACCGTGTGAACACGTGGATCTCTACCGACTACTAATCAGCCTAACGCTCCGACGCTTGTCGTGGTGGTTTGGTCTGGGATTTACACCCGGCTTAGCTGTGTCATTCCCGGAGTGCTCCGTTCGCTCTGCTCCCCTGTCGAGGGGAAGATTGCGAACATCTTCGTGAGCCTGCGCTCTTCCCGCCAAAGGCCTTGCTCTACACGGGGGAGTGCTTTTCGATTGCGTAGAGGATGGTATTTGAATGTTTGAGGATGGAAATGCGGACCGAGTTGAAGGGGCGACGGGACTTGGAGGAACGGGTGGTGGTGAAGAGTGCTTCTGAGCGGAGTCCCTCGATGGCGGCGAGCTTGATGAGCTTGGAGACGCCGAGGTGGAAGTTGTGGAGTGCTTCGAAGGTGCAGATGTTGTAAGGGGAGAGCAGTGGGGTGATGTTGAGAAGAGGGTATGATTCGAAGAGGGAGGAGTACTTTGCGAGTGAGAGGGAGTGGAAGGCTTCAAGGGCTTTCTCCTTTGTTTTGCGGGAGATTCTGGTCTTACGAGCAAGGAGAGCGTCTTATGATTGTTGCAGGGGAGTGGAGTGTGATTTGCGTGCGGCAAGGGTCTGGTGCTGAGTTCGTGGGGAAGGGGATCCAATGTGTAGGGGGTGGTCTGGGCGGGAGACGGTGCATCTATGACAAGGGTGTTGGGGGCGGGTTCCGTGGGAAATGGCAAGGATGTTTTTTGCTTCGGGGATGTCGGCGCAGTAGCTGGCGATGATTGGGTGACAGTGGCGGAGAACGCCATGGGCGTCACGGAAGGGGAAGCCGTTGAGACCGGAGGAGAGGAGGGGGCCGAGGAGGTTGGAGATGGCGAGCTGAATAAATTCCATTTTGGTGTGGCGGGGGATGTGAGAGGAGGTTTAAGGGATGAAGTCGTGGTCTTGGGATGGGTTGGTTGGGAGGAAGGAGGTTGGCAAGTATCCGAGAAGGGTGAGGTGTTCGGTTATGCACTTGCGACGGTAGGCATGAGGGAAGTTGAGAAGGGTGATGTGAAGGGGGTAGGAGGTGATGGAAGAGGATTTGAGGGAGGTGGAGGACTTGTCGGAGTAGATTAGAACCAAGCCGATGAAGGAGTCGATACCAGTGGAGTCCGGGGTGTGCCAGATGCAGGAGTCGTTGAAGGAGTGCATGATTGCGGCTTTGAGGGCGGGGACTGCTTCTTTTCCGAGGGTGGAGGCCATGGGGTGGGCGAAAGCGAGAGAGCCGGAAGGTGTTGTGTGAAAGACGGGGTGGAAGAAGGTGTTGTGGAAGTGTGCGAGGGCGAGTTGTTGTTTGAGGACCTGGATGGGGTCCTTTCGGAAGATGGCGGAGGAGAAGAGCTGCTGTCGGTCGGAGAGGGTGGTGGGAGCGAAGCCGATGTTGCTCACTCGGTGTCTGAAGAGGTCGGTTTGAAGTTTAAGGCACTGGGTGGTGGAGGAGACGACGTTGTGGAAGGCGGATTTGGAGAAGGCGGGGTCGTGGAGGAAGGAGATGAGTTCGTCAGCCTTTCGGAGGCCGAGGGAGGAGGCGATGGAAGAGATGTAGAGGACCATGCGTTCGAGGTGGGGGTTGTTAAGGAGGGGGTAGGAAGGGGAAGGAGGGGTAGGAGGGGAGGGGAAGATGGAGCAGACGGGGTTGGTGGCGATGTGGTAGGCGTCCTGGGTGTGGAGGGAGAGGGAGAGTTGCTGGTGGTGGTAGGAGTCGTCGTCTGCGATGGGGACGTTGTCGGAAGGGCGCTTCGTGGGAGGGGGAGGTGTATGGAGGTGGGGGGTAGACTTGTGACGCTTGATGCGTGGGGGGAAGTGAGGAAGGCCTCCGCCTGGGGAGAGGAAAGGCTTGTTTGGGTTGAGGCGATTGGAGCATCTTCTCTGGTGCCTTTGGATGGCGGGGATGGTGCGGGAGAAGAATTGTCAGCCTTCAAAGCAGCAGTTGGGCATGGCGGGGAAGGTTGGGGGAGTTGGAGAAGATTGGGGGTACGTAGCGGGGAGCGTAATATGGCGCACGGACGGTGGGACAGAGTGATGAGGATGATTGCATGTGATTAGAAGGCGTTCCATATATTTAGTATACGAGTGCCTGATGTGAAAGGTGTTGACTAGTGAACCGATCTTTACAAACTGAAAAGGTATTCTATCTATTCGTATACTCCTATTCCTCTTCGATAAATAGCTATTTAAGTTTCTATCTAAGTATCTATCTCGCTATTCGCCCCCGTATACATGAACGTAGGTGACACTAACACACTTACATTGTGCTGCGAAACTACCATAAACGAAAGAAGTGTGCTAGTTTCCCTTCCATCCAAACTAGCAAAGATGGAAACAATTTGGAATAATTCTTTCAAAAAAAACTAGCACAAGTGGAAAGGTGGAAATGTTTTCGGAAATTAGCACTTCCAAATTTGGATAAGTTCACCAGTTTTTCGTTCGTTTCAATTCGGTCATTTTTGACCGCCAAACTAGCATTCCGAAAACACCGACGATGCTCCCCTGCACTTTTTGTGTCAGTGCTAGCATTAGGTAAACATTCAACACCCCTTTCTGTCAATGACTTCAAAGCTCTAGGTGCTGCACGCCACATTGCTTTCGGAACTTCTCGAGCTCACTCAGGCAAGAGGCTTGTTTAGTCTATCGGCAACCATGGAATCTGTTGAACAGTAGAACAACACGATGGACTTGTCACGCAGAGCCTCTCTAGTGAAGTGGAACCGAATTTCGATTGGCTTCGTTCGCTTGTTCAAAACTCCATTACGAGCAAGGCCGATGGAGTGATAAAGGTTATATCTGGGAAGAGAAGGTTGATGCAAAGGGAAGGTGGGGATATGCAAAGGAAGCTCGCCAGCTCTGGCTCGGATTTTCTTGGAGGTGCTTCTGTCACAACTTATATAGCACTACGTCGTCGCACTACCGCTCACTTCCACTCGGAGTAAAACCTAAGCCACTAAGCAGCGACACTCAATACTACCAATCATCATCTAACATAATATGGTAACATTGCCACAATTCAGGACAGATTACAACTAACAAGGCACAACAGTGCACAACAAGTTGCGTGCCTATTCAAAAAGTTACGTGCCTAAACATAACGATGACCATGCACAAATTCACATCGTGCCAATACACTGTATTCCGTACACCACACCAATATGTGTATGCTCCAGCTCACCAAGTACCACGTAACCACAAATTCACTCAATGCCATAAGTTTCCACAACATGTTACCACAATGTTCGGGTAATCTCCATGACTGTACCTGACTCATCACCATAGCAGACAAAGTTGCATCAATGTGTTCAACATGTTTACGTACATAACTGTGCATACTGTCCAGCATAGCCATCTGTGCTAGCTCAACCCGTGTAGCCCAGAAGTGCCATAACACTTGTACACACTACGTTGCATGTGCACATTTGCGGTAGCCAATCAGAAGCCAGTTTTACGTTGAGTTTGCACAAACGCGCATACGCGCGTTTTCAGCAGCACCCTCCAAAACAGCCCATGCTCTTCTGCACTTTTGGTTTCAGTGACAGCACTAGGTCAACATTCGACACCCCCCTCTGTCACTGACTTCCAAGCTCTAGGTGCTGCACGCCACACTTCTTGCGAAAATTCTCGAGCTTCACTCGGGCAAGAGGCTTGTTTAGCATATCGGCAACCGTAGAATCAGTTGGAGAGTAGAACAGCACGATGGACTTGTCACGCAGAGCCTCTCTAGTAAAGTGGAACCGAATGCCGATGTGCTTCATTCGCTTGTTCACAACTCCATTACGAGCAAGGTCGATAAAGTCTTGGGTGTCACCGTACACAGGCGTCGGTTCAACCAAGACTTTGACAGACCCTTCCACCTCAACTCCAATCACAATAGCAATGCCGTTCTAAAGTCGCGTTAGCCAGATTGCTTCCTTGGTATCAGAGCACAGACTCACATACTCAGCTTCAGCACTTGAGAGCGCAACCGCTTCCTGCTGACGTGAACTCCAAGACACTGGCCCACCACTCATTATGAACACATATCCACTGGTAGACTTGCGGTTGGCAACATCGCCTGCCCGGCCCGAGTCCACATAGCCGTGCAGTTCCAGATCAGTGGTAGAGCCGTAGGTTAGTCCAAAGAAGCAAGTACCGTTGAGATAGCGAAGCACACGTTTGACTGCCTTCCAGTGAGTCTCTCCAGGTTTCTCCACATACTTTGCAAGTTTGGACACTGCGTATGAGATATCTGGACGAGTTCCCACAGACAAATACATGGGGCTGCCAATCGCCTGACGATACGGAACATCCGTGAGTACCTCCTCAACAACAGACAAGTCCACACCGGATTCCATCGGAGTGTCAACTAGCTTAGACTGATGCATGCCGAAACTTTCCAAGACCTTTTGCGTGTACGCAGACTGAGTCAGGTACAGCTGTCGCTTAGCTCGATCACGGTGGATCTCGAATCCGAGAACCATACGAGCTTCCTTGAGGTCTTTCATGCGGAACCGAGTTGACAGCTCTGCCTTTACGCGATTCATGGTCTCCATGCTCGGACTTGCTGTCAGCAGGTCATCCACGTATAGAGCAATGATAACCACAAATCCCAGTATTATCCCGGTGTGCACACACTCATCTGCGTCATTGGGCTTCAACTCCATTTCATCAACAAGGAACGTGTATATCTTTGCATGCCACTGCCTTGGTGCCTGTCTAAGCCCATAGATGGTTTTCTTCAAACGACACACCAAGTCTTGTTCCCTTTCTGTATGAAACCTTTTGGCTGCTCCATATACACTGTCTCCTCCAGGTCGCCGTTCAGAAACGCAGTCTTCACATCCATCTGGTGCAAATGAAAGTCTCGCACAGCTGCAATCGACAGAATCATCCTGATCGAAGTGAACTTCACTACTGGGGCATAAGTCTCTGAGAAGTCCACACCTTCGATCCGCAGGAATCCTCAAGCAACCATACGAGCCTTGTACCTCACAGTTGATTCACCAGATGGTGCAGCATCATACTTCTGAACGTACACCCACTTGGACGAAATCACGTTGCTGTCTGCTGGCCTAGGCACTAGATTCCATGTGTCATGCTCTATCAGTGACTGGTACTCGCTCTTCATTGCCTTCTTCCATGCTTCGGAATCAGGACGTGACACAGCTTCACTATAAGAAGAAGGAGTGTCATCACTGGCTGTCAGAAGAGCAGTTCCACCCCACCAACGCGTTGGCTTCTTACTCTCACGTGTGGATCTACGAACAGACTGCGTCTCTTGCCCTTCAGGCTCAACATGTGGAACTGATATGAAACCATCACTGGTACTCTCAGACGCATCATGGACATCAGGCCCAGGTGCGGAAGGATCATCTTCACTGGGGTGACTGGATGTGTCAGAGTTGGAGGTGTCATCCGGACTAGACATGTCACTCAACTCCATGTCAGCATAGTCCTCTTCCTCAAAGTTCTCATGGTCTTCTAAGCCCGAAGACTCGTCAAACCTCGCATCTCTTGACACAATCACCTTTCTCTTCTTACCGTCCCACAACTTGTACCCGTGGGACCCAGAAGTGTACCCAATGAAGATGGCTTCCTTTGCTCCGTCCTCCAGCTTCTTCAGCTTGTGATCCACAACTTTGTACCAGCATCGGCTCCCAAACACACGCAGATTGCTCACATCAGGCTTCTGACCATGCCACAGCTCGAATGGAGTCGAGTTACTAGGAAGGACTTTGCAGGTCACTCTGTTGCGTACATACACTGCTACGTTCAAGGCTTCAGCCCAAAATATCTTTGGCAGTTGTTTGTGGTGCAACATCGATCTGACCACGTCCATGAGTGTTCGGTTGAACCTTTCGGCAAGCCCATTCTGCTGTGGATTGTACGGCACTTTTCGCTGATGTTCAATACCTTGACGCTCGAGTTCTTTGCGGAAACGATTGGACAGATACTCACCACCGTTGTCAGTGCGCAATGCACGTAGCACACTCTCACGTGCGGTGATGGTTTTCAACTTTCGTCCAGTCTGGTTTTCCACAGACTTGAGCCGCCTCATGAACATTTGGAACACCTCATCTTTAGTTTTGAGCATGTGCAAGAAGCAATACCTGCTGTGGTCGTCGATGAATGTGACAAAGTAGTACGAGCCTCCCAAGGATTTCACACTTACTGGACCTGAAACGTCCGAGTGGACAAGGCCCAGTACGTGTTCTGCTTGTTCCCCCCTTGCTTGGGAGTTGGAGCACGGGTTGCCTTTCCTACTACACACGAGCCGCACACATCCAGCTTCTGTGCCAAATCTACATTCAGCCCTGATACAACCTCATTGCGAGCCATCTGCTTAATGCCTTCCACATTCACATGAGCCATTCGAGCATGCCAAAGAGACAGATCTGACACAAGGGCGCTGTCCACATCTGTATGCTGTTCTGCTGCAGTACGAAGGTAGTACAGGCCTTTAAAACGGCACCCTGAGGCAACCACTTTCCACCCTTTGTAAACACATACCTTCTCTCTTTCAAACACTACCTTGCAGCCCAGATCACAGATCGCTGACACTGAAAGCAGGTGGTACCGTAAGGATGGCACGTGCACCACCTGTTTCAGTTTGCACTTACGTTTGGCGCCTTCCACAGTCAGATCAAGCTCCACACTACCGCGACCCACAGACTCTAGTTTGGAATCATTGCCAATACTCACGCCAGAGGACACCTTGCTCTCATACGTTTGGAACATCGAGTCATCATACGTAATGTGTGCAGTCGCACCAGAGTCAATAATCCAGTCACTGTTAGTAGCCTTATCGGTACCTGTCGCAATGAGACAAACAAAGTCAGAATCGTCGCCACTCGCACCAAGCTCACAGCTGAGCCCGGTATTCCCACTGGGGTGAGCAGCATCGACATGATTCTTCTTAGCCCCATCACGTTGTCTCTTGTAACAGTTCTTCTGGATATGACCTTTCTTGCCACAATAGTAACATATAATTGACTTCAATGACTTCTGCCGCCCGACCAAAGCTGCGTCACTTCCGGACTCCTCCTTGGCACGATCATTCATTCGCTGCTTTTCTTGCAGCAAACGACTCTTCACAAACTCCAAACTGAGCTCGCGATCTCCGATCGTGGTGTCGATAGCGACAATGAGGTGCTCAAAACGTTCCGGAAGTCCACATAAGATAGCCATTGCAATGTCTTCCTCTTCAACTTTGAAGTCCATGCTCTTGAGATCAGAAGCCAAGTGACGAATATGATTGATGAATTGCAACATCTTCTGGTCGTCACGCATCTTGGCGGTGTAAAAAGCACGTCTGGCATTGATTCGGTTGAGAAGAGTCTTCCTCTGAAAAACATTGCATATGGCCTTCCACACATCGGCAGCAGCCTCCACATCGCGCACATGATCCAAATGTTCGTCACCGAGCGTAAGCCCAATGATAGCTCTGGCCTTTGAGTCGCGAGTTTCCCACTTGGACAATTCTTCTGGATCGTTGGGTGGAGAGCTGGTGAGGTGATTCTTGAGATCCTTGAGCGCAAGCACAAGCTGAACTTTCTCCTTCCAGATATGGAAGTTATCCTCACCCAACTTCTCAATCTTGATCCCAGTGAACGAGTCCATGCCACAAAGTGAGATTTAAAGCTATCCCAGATGAAAAAAATGGCAGACACAACAGGACAACAGCAAACCACAACAGCCAACAAACAACAACAACAATAACAACAACAATAATAACAACAACAATAATAAAAACTAATAAAACTTCAATAGTCGGGCCCACTGGCAGGAAATACTATTCCCGGTACCCTAGGGAGTCGGACCCCTGACCCCCGGAGACCGTCCGGGTAGGAAACGACTTCTGCAGTCAACCCTCTCCCGCGTTCAAGGAGAAGGCGCGTTGCTCTCTACGAGATGTCCAGAGGATGGTTAATGGCCAAAGATATGCCTTCACCAAGTAAAACCCTCTCTGATCTCTTGCAAGAACTTGCGCGACCTTGAAACAGCAGCTACTTTGACACCCAAGGTACGCTTCTAGCGAGCAATCAATGAAGATCACAAGCGGCGTGATCCCAATGGGAGGTCAGCCTTCGATACGTTGCCTCCCCGTACTAGAATCCCACTGGACAAGCCAATGAGTTAATTGCACGGATCAAAAGCTCCTTATGGATGCCTTCACCGCCGTCCAAGCACCTAACACACAGTCAGGTTCAACAAACAAAAGTCAAACACCACAACCAAAGTGCAGTACGCCACGGCACCCCATTAGCTTTAGCGCTCGCGGTACAACACCGTTATCCGCCCAAAAGAACCGGTGGAGCCCGCTAGTCAGCACGTCCGCCTTGGTTCAAGCCGCCTGGCTCCCGTCCCCGATTACTCGGATCAACCGTTCGTCGCACAGGTATTGCAGTGATGACCAAAAATGCCGAGCACACACGTAGTGCACGGACTTCAACAACCACAGCTGAGCACAAAGCTAGTGCCCAGACTTCGATAAAATTGGTCTCATCCTCTCGGATCAGAACCCGCAAACACGACGCGGGGATCCCAACAACAAGAACAATAGAGGGAGACCAAACAAATCGGATAGCGATCGACAACGAGGGCAACAACGAGCACCCAAACACAATCACGATAGAGAGTCAACGTCGAACCACTACCAACACAACGCCCTCAGGGAGGAACGCAAACCGTAAAAAGAATACCAACACCAATCAACAACACGGTCAACACACCCAACGCAACGAGAAGACGATAATAGAGAAACAGCGAAACGGGTGAACGGCGGTGTGGAAGAGCGGCGAGAGACGAACGATAACGGCAGAGGTCAGCGAGGCTGGGCCCATAACCTGATGGAGGTTATAGCTAGAAGGGAAAGTTGAGGGGATGCAAGGGAAGTTCGCCAGCTCTGGCTCGGATTTACTTGGAGGTGCTTCTGTCACAACTTATATAGCACTACGTCGTAGCACTGCGGCTCACTTCCACTCGGAGGAAAACCTAAGCCACTAAGCAGGGACACTCAATACTACCAATCATCATCTAACATAACATGGTAACACTGCCACAATTCATGACAGCTTACAACCAACAAGGAACAACAGTGCACAACAGTGCACAACAGTGCACAACAAGTTACGTGCCTACTCAACAAGTTACGTGCCTACAAATAACGATGACCATGCACAAATTCACATCGTGCCAATACACTGTATTCCGTACACCACACCAATATGTGTATGCTCCAGCTCACCAAGTACCACGTAACCACAAATTCACTCAATGCCATAAGTTCCACAACATGGTACCACAGTGTTCGTGTAATCCTCATGACTGTACCTGACTCATCACCATAGTGCACCAAGTTGCATCAATGTGTTCAACATGTCCACGTACATAACTGTGCATACTGTCCTGCATATCATCTGTGCTAGCTACACACGTGTAGCCCAGAACAACCCAGTAATGCCATAACACTTGTACACACTACGTTGCATGTGAACATTTGCAGTAGCCAATCAGAAGCCAGTTTCACGTTGAGTTGGCACAAACGCGCATATGCGCTTTTCCAGCAGCACCCTCCAAAACAGCCCATGCACCCCTGCACTTTTGGTTTCAGTGACAGCACTAGGTCAACATCCAACACCTACAACTCTCTCGGGCAAAATGTGTCGGAGCCATTCCATCCTCTTCACATTGGCGTGGCTCCCTATTCCATCGCCCACACGCCCAATTCGCCTCCCACTGTCCTCTGCGTTTCCAAGCGCCTTCATATGTCTCACACCCCCCACTTCCTCTTCCTCCCGCATCGCAGTATGTCACGGTCCACCAGTTCTTTCTCTGCCCACCATTCGATTCCTCCTCACATCAACCACAACCTCCATGTCCTCGTTCCTCGCCTCCTGAACGCCTCCTCCTACTTCTCTTTCGCGACCCCTCCCCTCCCGAACGACAACCCCAGCCACTCTCTCTCCCTCCTTCCCTCGAATTTCACGGCTAACTATCCCACTAGTACTTCTTGCTATCGTCCTTCCCTCCCCCCCACTGCGACACTTCCTTCCCTTCTCTATGACATCTTTACACTCGCCTTCTTCTACAACTTGCATGGAGTCATCGCCCCTTCGCCGCCCACCTCTATCCCTACCACCCCTCTCATCATCCCCCTGCCTTTCTCCCATCCCTCCCCTGCTTTCCCCTCCTCCATTTCGCATCTCATGTGGAAGCGGAGTAGCTTGTGTTACCAAAGCACTTACCGTTTGCTCGGTGCGCTCGGTTCGTTCGGTTCGCTTGGTTCGCTCCAAAGGTCGGCCTCGATCACGTCTCCCCGTGTTCTTCCTACTTTTCCCAAGTAATCCGCTTTGAGGAGGGCGCGAAGTACGCCCAATACCGCCCTCGCCATTTTCCACATCGCCGCTTCGAGGCGCACGCGTAGTACTACCCAAGCCATCCTCGCGACCCCGACCTACCACCTCCGCACGCTTTTGCCCTTTTGACGCGCGCCCGCTTACATCCTCTGCATTCGCATTCGCATTCGCACTTCTCGTTTTACATTTCTCCATATGGAATCGGACGACGACGATGCGCCCGGCGGTGCGCTCTAGATGTTGTCGCCGCGCGCCGCAAGACGTGTTCGCCGCTCGACGTGATCGCAGGTTCCCCGTGAAACGCACACCTCCACTCGACGTGTGGTAGAAGTATCGCACTGTTTTAGTACTTTTCGGAATCATTTTACGAAAATTGGCACGGAAATTTCCCTTCCTGTACGAAACCTCACTGCCACTGCCAAAAACTGTTACACTTTCACATGATATCACATGTACTCCGTATCTTCTATTCTATGTATTTGAACGTCAACCCACTCCCCCGAATCCTATTCCCATTTTGTTCACGTCACTGGATGATAAAAGTGACGACACCCACTCACTTGGGAGAGTTCTCGCCCTCCCCTGTGGAACACGAGAGTTAGAGAGAAAGCGTAATAAAACGTACACAATTTGATTTTACACATACTACGGTACACCTTTCGGTTCTATAAGTCATAAATAAATTGAGCTCTAGTCGACTACTATAGGATTCGAAGACGTACCCCATGTGTACTCTATTCCATAATCTGCAAACAACTCTTCTCCCACTTCTACAACCCGAAGTGCCTGGATGGCAAGCATTCGGTATTCTCTTATTTGAAGTGGAGTTCGCCCAGTTCCTGGGGTTCGACTCACCGCCACATTGGCAGTCCGTCGCTGCTTCAAGCCATACCTCACTGCATCCCTATCTTTATCCCCTTCCATATATTTTGGGTCGTTAATTGTTCCACGCAACGAAAATGGAGCGGGGATAATCCATACAGGGATTGCAGGTACTTCTCGTCTCCTTTCCCGCAGTTTCCGGAATACCTTGCCTCGCAGGCTAACCTCCATCGGATAAGTTCAAAAACGTGCGGCGGTGGCTCCCAACAACCCTTCCCCATACTTCTTGTGTACCTCCTTCCTCTTCGTTAAGTCATAGTACACTAGAGTTCCGTAAAAGAAACATATCTCTTCGTTTTTCATGAAGCGGCGCGTGTTAAACACTCCCACTTCTGCGTCATGGTGACGAATCGACGACTTCCCAATGCGACAACCACACATAGTGGCCTCCAGTGCCAACATCGCGTTCCAATCCAGGAGACCCATCTTCCCTTGCAACGTTTTCGGCCACTCATGCAGCGCTTCGCGCCTGCCGATCATGGCCATTCCCTCCTCCTGCCACATCGATGGCAGGAAGTCTACAATATACAGTGGGAACTTCTGATAATGTGGGAAGCCGGATGGAACCTTCCATGATCGTGAACGACGAGCGTTCCACTTGAAAAATAAGTCCATAACGCGATTCACAGAGTTTTGGACCTCCTGCGTAATTTGAATGTCCGTCTCATTATCGCGCATGCACATCGCGAACTGAACAATTGCCGCGTGCCTAGCATGCGCAAAACAGTCAGGGTCCAGCTCACAGCCAATAAACTTCCGATGATGTTGTAGCTCCATGCATGCCATGGCAGTCGAAAAAGTTCCCGCGAACAAGTCCACCACTGTTTCACCTGGCTGCGAAAATCTGCTGATCCGCTCCTTCAACAACGCGCGAGGTTTTTATTCCGACCTCACCTTTTGCAACATGTATCCCCCACCCTCCTTCTTTCTTTTCCATTGAAGAGTCTCCTCATTGGATATGGGCGGTACCTGGTCAATAACACTATGGTACCCTGGATACCTCGACTGCACGTAGTTGAAGTTCTCATAGTTCACCATCGCATGCTGCTGTGCATAAGCGAGGCCACTTCAAACACCGTGTATCCCATACTCCATGGCAGGGAACAAGGAGCAAGACCTGCGTCCCGGGTTTCGCATGGGGTTGCCTTGCGACCGTATAAAATGAATTGGGACCTGGTCCATAATAAACGATCGCCTCGGAACCCCTTGCTCGTCCTTGGCTCCAATAAGGGAAAGCAACCTCGTCCACTGGTTCACCTGTTCCAATGCACAGAAGATAACGAAATGACCCCCCGGATGTAGCAGCCTTGATATGAGCTTTGCAGCCTTCTTCATATGCTCAGCGGTCAGCATATCGTACCAACTGTTCTCCCGGTTGTTATCGGTCCTTATGTTGTATGGTGGGTCTATAAGAACCAGTTGAACTTTCTCCAATGGAGAGACTCCGTTCTTTCGCAGAGTCTCGTCCGTTTCCACCGTATCCTCAAACCCGCAATTATACATTCAAAAGTATTTCTCCATCTCCACTTCACAACGTTGGAATGCCATTGTATCGTCCAACGAGGAAATGGCAGGAGGAGGCTGTATGTCAGCGTCGGACGACTGTTCACCAACATCCTCATTCCCACTCTCACCCACTACATCCATTCCACTTCCGCCATCTCTATCCCCTCCTTGTTTCCCCTCCGAAGGATTCCCCCTTTCGAACTGCTCATCGTCATCGTCATTAATTTCGATGGAAGGCTCCGGTTTCGATATCGGTGTGAGAGGTATATCAGGGACTCTGAGTGTTTCTTTGATTTTCAAAGGGCTTATTGTCTCCAAGATGGAAGACATAAGCGAGTTAGAGAAACAATCAAATCTCTGAGCAAACGCTCTTGACGAGTCCCTGTGAAACGTCTTTAGAACGGCCCATCGTCCAGGTTCTGATATTGTGTACATCTACTCGTTCACCACAACCCTGTTTAGGTCACAAATGAACTCCTTCGCAAGCATTCGGAGGGCCATATCAATGTCCTACGGAAGATTCCATGCCTACGGTTGGACCTCGTCTTCCCGAAGAGTTTGCGTGTTGCTCGGTAGCAAGCGATGGTCATTTTCCTTGTGCAGTAGCCCCTCTGAACGCGTTTCAATGGGTTGAAACTGGATGTCGTCGTACACGAGCAGTAGGAAAGGGAGTACCGTGACCTCTACGCTAGGGAATCCCAGAAATTGGGAGAAACAATCCCAGGCCTTTGTTACCAGCTGCACACCAAAACCCGCACGCTGAGCTTGGAGATTCTGCAATATTTGCACATTCCCAAAAGGGGTGGAATATCCCTTCTCCCTCTTACGTCTCTTATGGCACCGAAGGCGCTTTTCCATAGATACTTTTTGAATAAGGGAAAGAAAGAGAACTTTCTGGAAATATATAGCGGTGCTGGTACCGAAAGGGGGAACTATTCGGCCCACACGCCTGGGAGCTATATTCATGGACTTGAAGAATTCAGTTCACGTCACATTCTTCGGTATTCCTTGAAAGTCCACTCTGGTATAAACATTCCAAAAATCCCTCACACGCCTGTCTCTGTCTCCGTTCATGATGTCAAGCAACTTCGTCGACAGATACAGCTGAGGGTACGAACCCTTCCCGCACACAGCCTTGAGCTCATCGTCGCTGTATGACGGGTGAGTGGGTCCGAGAAAGATAGAGAAGCACTTCTTGGCAACGTCTAGAACAGTGCGATTCTTGATGATATATTGAAAGAATTCGCACTGTCCCACTTTCCTAGGTTCGTCTTCCTCTCGCATCGTCGAGGCATAGTGATCACGGATGGCGAGACACGCGGTGAGAAGCTCATCCCCAGAACCGAACGTTTTTCCGACCTTCATGTCGGATGTCAGAGGTGCCGGTGACGGTGACTTAGCCTGGATGTGGTTGCGGCAGCCATTTTAAACAATAACGGGGGGCTGTATTATGAATACGGAAGGAGAACCGGAGCAGTCGTGAGAAAACAGATGATTGACGTCGGCAGCGGACGGCGAGGGCGAACGAACGGAAGCTGACGAGAGACGGCAGCGAACGAGAAATGAGTGCGGATGGTAGATGGGAGCGGACGGCAGACGGCTGCGAAATTAGCGATGTGGAGGAGAAGTTCAGAGGCCAAAACGGTACCAGAACTCTAAAGTAGAGGGGTAGAAGGTAATTCGGCGCTGTTAGGGGGGCTTATGCGGTGATAAACAGGTATAGGAGAAGGCAGGGATGGGAGGGGGGTGCGGTAATTCCTAGATATAGAAGTATAGGCGAAGTTATAACTTACGGCTCTCCGGACAGCGGTCCGTGGTGCAGTGGCGCTCCATCGCGGCTGCGATGAAGTCCCACTCGAGTTCGGTCCGCTTTCCATGCGCCATGGGAGAGAAAGTAAAAGAAGTTAATTTCCACCTGGACAGCGGCCCCCTCGCGACTGGCGCTTGTTTGTAATGTGACGCCGTGTGTACTTAAGCACCTTCGCTCTCTTGCCAACTGCATCGGCAAGCAAAACGCTCTGTACCTCCCCGTTACGGTTTCCGGGGATCTCTTCTCCTGTCACAACCAAGTGATCCTCTCGGTTGTGACAGAAGAAAAAAAGATCGCCGGAAACTGTATAAGTGAGGTGCTTTTTCCGTCCTTGTTCTGTTGCGCGGACGTAGTGACACACAAGGTACGTTCGACACATTTGTTCGTTTTCTGTGAATCGTACTAACTGGCGTACTCTTCTATTTTTCATGCTATTGCGTATTCAAGCCAGAGGCGCCGGACACAGTGTATGCAGCTTTTGCATCCTTGCTTTACTGAGAACATTCGAAAGTGCTTGAGCTGGCCGTGATGGTCGAGTACGATTATTTGAGTTGTTCAACTCATGTAATAGGCTTTGGCTCTGACAGCCAGCTCAATCACTGTCGGACTGTGGTTATTTATTAGGCCGACTAGATTAGACTGCGTTAGGTCGAACTATCGGAAGTGGTTGAGCTACCGGTGATGGTGGCCTACGATAACATGAGTTGTTCAACTCATATAATCGTGTTTAGCCATTACTGATATTTCAATCACTGAAGAAGAATAGTCCCCAATATAGTCACTAGAAGAATGTCGTGGCCAGTGATGAGTTCTTCTTCTCCGACAACCACATAATGCTCGTGGTTGTCGCAAAGGGGGTGTTCATTGTCGGTCACGACCTTGGGCGCTATAGGAAAATCTACGTCATATAAAGTTAGAGAAGGTAGTCGGTAGAACTACCTTCTTCGATTTGATAGGATGTAAAGTGTCTGATATAGCGCATATTCTGCCAGATCGATGTGATGTATTATTTGTTTTGTTTTATACATGACCAAGAAGCTGCGAACTACTTCTATTCTAAACTGTTCTCCGTGCTAATGAAGAGCAATTTTTATTGCTTCCCAACAAACTCACCGAACAACAGTCATATGATTTGACGCCCTTGCGTCCTCCCGTCATTATGAGAAGATGAAGGGCTTTAAATATTCATAAAACAATCATAAGTGAAAACCGTCGTCGACAGCGGTCCGAGGTGTCGGCCAGCTTCATCGGCCACGGCGCGTGGACAGCGGTCCGGGGTGGAGTGGCGCTTCATCACGGCACTGATGAAGCGCCACTCCACCCCGAACCGCTGTCTGAAAAATTAATTTTTTTTGGCCGTGGACAGCCGTCCGGGGTGTCGTCTAACTTCTTCTCGGTTCCGACGACTGGAACCGCTGTTGACTGCCAATCGATAACACTGGCATTCAACCTGAAGCTTACATTGTTTGAATGGCATTGACTGCCATTCAAATGGTCCAGTTGAACAACCAGTCTAATCAACTGAATGCATTTGAATGTATTTAATAGACTCATGTCAAAAACGATTCAAATCTTTGAATGGAAATCAAAAGAAGCATTCAAACATCAGAATGCATTCAAAACAACAATTGATGGCCCACTTTGAATGCAACACTGAAGTTCAGTTTTTGCTTAATTGTACACGCCGCCGCAGAGCCTCTAGGTAAATCTTCGGTACACATTAGACACACTATAGGGTGACGTAATCCAGCACATATCATGAATCATCCTTCAGCCATTCCTACCATAACTAATAATTTGAACCAAGCCACAAATATTAGTGATCAAGCATCCTTCAACACAACAAACTCTACAGAATCCGCAATACCACACACGGAAACAAACTACAACTTCTCAAGATTACAAACGTATCAGGCACCACAAACCTTTCGAATTGTTCCATTCCCTCAAACCCGACGAAAGCGTTTTATAATGTATGATAACGCGGTTGTTGTCAAAAAGACGGACGAACCTAACGAGAAAGCCTGGCAATGCCTTATATATACTTGCAACAGTGTCATCAAAATTGGGAAAAGCATAAGCAACATTTCGGATCACGTTAAATCTGTGCTCGGCATAGTCTCAGACCGTTCAAAGTTGCTCATGCGGTCCAAAGAGATTTGCAAAAGCAAGATCACAAAGCAGCGAAAATTATTTGCCAAAGTTGATCCAAGAAGATATCACGAATTGAACCTTGTGAAGCTTATGATTCAGAAGCTCTAGCCCTTTTCACTTGTGGAATGTAGTGACTTCCGAACATTCGTATCAATGTTGGATCAAAAGGATGAGTTCTGTACGTCAATATCTGCAAAACATGTTCAGAAATTAATACTGGAGCTTTACTTAGAAACGACGGAAGCTGCAAAGAAATCTATATCTACTGTTATTGAATCTAAGAAAATGCCTATGTTTCACTTTTAATATCCATCTTTGGAAGTCTCGTGTGTCCAGTGACAAGTTCTTTGGTGTTCGTATATTCTTTATTGATGCTACTTGGAGGCTTCGATCATTTCTTCTGGCGATTAGGCATTTTCGCCTTCATCCTACATTGGTGGGCTCGACACGTATGTCGGATGTGCTGCATATTTGGTTTAAAAAATTATTAATGAATTTAATATTCCTGTGGACTTGATCGGAGGATCTACGTCTGACAGCGGTTCGGATGTTAAACGCCTTTGTTCTGTTCTTATACCTGGGTTTTGGACGTGGTGCGTGCCGCACATGTTGAACTGCGCGCTTGTAGAAGCTTTTGGAACGGCGCCCAATGCACGACAAGTTCGAAAGGCTCGAAGTCGGAGTTTACTTAGAGATATATAGAGTGCGTGATTGAACACCTCAATAAGAGTGATGCGTTGCGGGCAAAGTTTGAAAATCTGCAGGAAGGGCGCCCACTGAAACTATTGCAAGACGTTTCACATAGATGGTTGTCTACAGTTCGCATGCTGGAACGGTTTCTGGAGTTATGGAATGTTTTGGTACGGCATTACGAAATACATGAGGCTTGCGATTTTCCTTTTCTCTACGACAGACAATCTGTGCTCGAACTGTTCTCGTTGATGCTACCTATTGCTGAAATCATTCGGCAGTCGCAATCGGCGCAATATACAGTGGGGATTGACGCCTTTTTAAGCCTATGTCGAGCTCACACAACTCTTCTCAATCTAACAGAACCTCTCTCTATATTTGACCCCTCTTCTCCGAACTATGCTGGGTGCTCGCGTGTTGGTGCTGTCATTGAGTTTCAATCAATGTGTGAAATATCGAAGAAAACGCGTGCATTCTTACGCGAGGCTGTACTGAAGAGGTTTTTCAATCGCCAACGCTCACTAATGCTAGAAACACAGGTTTTTTCATCCTTCATACCGAAAATTGAACTGTCTTGATCACATCATGCCTGTGCAGGAAGCAGAATGTCGAAGACAGAAAGTCCGTGGAAAGGTTCAAGACCTTGCGTTTCTAATTCCTTCTGCTCCCTCTCATCAAACGCAGGCAATCGTTACTGCAGGCACTAACCCTGTTCCAAGTGCAACACAGATAAACAACACACCGAGACTCTGAAACTTTAGTGACTTTGAAGACAACGATGATCTAACTTTGGTCCTACAACCAACGCTGGAAGAACGAATTTCGGCCGAGCTTAACAACTACACTAACTCCATCCGGATTCGTTCTGGAGAACTTTCTACAAAAAGACTTCTGAAGTGGTGGTCGCAAAAAGAGAACCATTTTCCATTACTTTCTCTAGTCGCAAAATGCGTGTTGGGTCATCCCGCGTCTTCGGCGCAAATTGAACGTGATTTTGGTATGGCCGGTTCTCTGTTGAGCGGACAACGTAATCGAACGGACTCCACTTTCGTGGAGATGACACTATTTTTGCATACTAATATAGAGTGCATTTCGACAAATGTCCGGGAGATATTTGCACAGAACTGGCGAGAAAAGATACACGAACAATTTTCTGGAGAGGAACAACTTTGTGAGAACCTTCTACATATGACAATAAACTTCGATGGTATTCAGGACATGTCCATTCTCCCTGACATGTGAGACTTTTCCGCTATTCTCAGGCACTATCTTTCAATATCTTGGAGTACTGTTCTGCCAATTTGCCATTTCATGCAGACCATGCTCAAGGGTGAAAACAGTAACACAAACAACCGCAATTTTTTCAGCTACAAAAAGCCGATAGCTCTCGAAGCAGCAAACAGAGTCCGAATGAGCGGAAAATGCTAGAACATTCTTATCTGGAAGCACCATTGAAGGTGCCCTCAATTGATGATCCCGGTGATAGAAAACTGAAGACACGCGTTTTATCTATTCTATTCTGCCATTAGCTATAATATGACTGGAATGTCTGTACGCCACACTTAAGCCTTGCCTCTGCTGCCGGATCTCCCTGCGTTGCTTCGGTCGGGTTTCTTCTGCTCTATGCCTTTCAAAATGATTCACTGCCCAACCGTACAATCCTTCCCCTTGTAGAGTCAGATTTCCCGCAAGGACGGTGTGACGCATATTTTTCTGAGCCAGCGTCATATATGCATGACCATTACTTGCGAGTTGTCCCGTTGCCCGTGCCTCATCGTCCCGAGCTCAGTAGCGTGAATAAAAAACGAGGGCAAGCTTTGCATGCCGCTTTTTTGCGATGAATCACTCGAGAGATCCATGGGGCAAAGACGGAGTAACGCGGACGGCGTTGGCGACGATCAGTCTAATGGGCTTTGTCGAAGAAAGTTCAAGCCCATTCAAAGGCCATTCAAAGACCATTCAACAATCGAATGGACTGGGATGCTGATGACTTGAATGGAGTGTCCATTCGAGTGGTGGATGCATTCGAAACGTAGACCGCATTTGAATGGATCATGATCTGAAGCCATTCAATGATACGAATGCATTCGAATAGACTAGATCGTGATCCAGTCAAGGGAATGAATGCATTCAACAGTCCATTCGTCCCAACCGTGAACTTCTTACGCCACAGCACGTGGACAGCCGTCAGAGTTGTCGTCCAACTTCATCGGCCACTGCGCATGGACAGCGGTCCGGGGTGGTGTGGCGCTTCATCAGGGCACTGATGAAGCGCCACACCACCCCGGACCGCTGTCCATGCAGAAAACTTAACGGACGCAATTCATTATTTTTTCCTTCAAAACTGGGTGCCTTTATTTTATAGCTACACGTACGTAGTAGTTATGAAGATCATGTATCTTTCTAAATAAAGCGATAGTGAATTCTAAAACGTGAAATATGGAACCGCTTGAGTTGAATCCTATATTGAGCGGGCGCAGTGTTCGGTCAGGAAGTGAAGGCAACGAACGTGGTTGAGAAGGGAACGTCCATTATACGTTGTCGCGAGCATTCTCGACGGTCTTAATCCGCGTTTCGAATTGTTTGAGCCCTTTGTATCCAACATGGTGCCTTTGAACCATAAAAGGGGGCGGGAGTCAGCGCGATCGAAGAGGAACAGCGAGGGGTTGGGAATGGCACCGTTTACGCGAGGAAGAGGAAAGGTAAAGGTCTCCACGCCTCGTAGGCCGAAATCGCGTTCCGAGCAGGGAACACCGCGCGCGATGAGGAAGAAGACGAGTACTCCCGCGCCACATAAGGTAAAAGGTGGCGACTCTGTATCTTTGTTCATCAGCCTTGGAAAGGACAAGAACAGGGTTGAAGTTGGTACTGCGGAAATACGTGGCGTGGGGCCTGCTGGTGGTACCGGGAAGGGACTCTGCAGTTCGCTGCATGGCCATCTTCTAAGCGCTACCGCCTTAGAGGGTGAGGATTTGGTGGTTATCTGGAGGACGAATATTTCAAGTCATCTAGACGCCAAGTACCCTTACCGTTTCCAAGGTCCGGAGGATCAACCGAGTAAGCTCGCCGAATTGGTATCGGCTGGATTGTATGCCTGGGATAAGTCGATGATGGCCTCAATTAAGATTCCGCAGAGTTCCACTTCGCACCCCACTCCGCACCCTGGGGCCGGGAAGTCGTCCACCTCTCAGCCTGAGAGTGAAGATGTTGAAGAGGTCAAAGAATCGGCTGAGCATTCCTCTAAAACCGCCAAACTCCAGTCTCCACCAACGAGAAGAGGAGGACGAGGAGGTTCTAAAAAGATGAAGAAACCGGTGGGAACAATTGAAAGGGTTACCATCGTGGATGACTCCGATGACGATGTTGTGGAGGTCATTGGAACTAGTAAGGCTTCCCTGGGTGGACCTGAGGGGGATTTTTTCGATGAAGGAGATAGAGTTCCGTCGGATGAAGTGGACACCACGCTTCCGCTACCGAAGATATCCCTCGCCAACTATGTTCAGCAGGGGTTGACGACGGATATCGATATGAATGAAATCCCGAAGAAGACGGTTCGCAGTGTGAACCTGGCGCACAAGGAGGCCACGAAGATGAAGTGCCGCAACTTTGGTTGGCTTCCCTCCGCCGGTTCGATTTCCGTTACAGTTGTAGGCGAATTGGATGCGAGTGAAATCGTTGACGGGAGACTTGTGCTGCCTGTAACACTTATAGACGGATATCACCGATTTTTTGTGTTACAAAACCTGCGTGAGGAAGGAGGGAAATGGGAGGATATAGTGAAGTCTCTTGATGTTGTGTTATGGACGAGGAAGGATGGTAATCCGATGGTCATGAATGAAGTGCTAGGACTTGGCAATCTCCTGAACGAGATGAGCTCTAATATTCTGAAGATATCTTTTGCAAACAAGCTTCACAGCACGGTGTCCTTCGTTGAAAACATAATTGACGAAGGAGGAGTGGATGTGAGGAAGGTGACGCCAAAACAGATAGCGGGCGCGTTGAAAAGAAGTGGGGTTATCAGGGACTATAGTATGCGTCACTTGAATCGCTATGCGGCACTGGCTCTGAAGTTTGTACAAAGCGAGGGGCTTCTCCAATTCTTTGAGAACGTGTGTGAGGAGGGGCCGACGCTGACGCTCACACATGTGTCCAGTGACCTCCTTATGGGACTTGGAGATGGGGAATTCCGTTTCGTCGTCCGTTGCTTGCAATGGAATGTGCGACTGAGAATGTTCTCTGCAGGGAGAACGGGCCGTTTGGAGGATATGAGGAAGCACTTCTTTCAGTGTGCAATTGGTATGTTTAAGCTTTGCCACATGACTGCCAAGAGGAAGAAGATGACAGTTGAGAAAGTGATGCAGACGGTTCTCAAGATTGGAGGAAAGGGGGTATCTGTCTTGGAATATCTCGGGAAGCAAACAGCAAAAATGGAGCTCGCGGGAGCAAAGTGTTTGTGGGACGCGATGGTGTCTAGGAGGGTGAATACTGCAGGTAACAAGCTGGAACAATACTTTAAAGTACCGCTGCGAAGTTCAGAGGAGAAGGACGTGGTCGAGGAGGTTATTGAAGAGGTTGTGGAACCGGATGGGACGGCCAGGGTCCATCAGCTGAGGTGGAGAACGATCCCATGGTGGTGGAAAGCCCTCAACCGGGACCACCGGTGTTAAGACGTAGCACAAGACGTAAGGTGGTTCCGGGTCGCTTAAGAGAAGAGGGGGTTTGGACGGGTTGTGGGGAAGAAGAGGAAAACGAGGAAGAGAACTTCTGTGGTGCTTACTGACGACGAGGATGAAGATGATGTGCAACATGCCCCGAAGCGAAGAAGGAAGGGTGCGGTGAACACATCTTCTGTGGACATACCTTTGGAGGTTGTTAACCTGTTCAGGAAAATGGCGAGGACTGAAGTTCTTTAAGAAGCAGAAAATCAATGTGATGTCGTCCAGTGAGGGCGAGGAGGAGGGTGATAGTAGTGAGAAGGATTGTGGATTTGTTGGGGATGAACCGGGGGGGGAAGGTGAAGGAGGAATGCGTAGCTTTGAGGATAACAATTCGAATGTCCTCCCGAAGGGGATGAAGACAGCTGGAGAGCACACCGGGGGATCAGATATGTCGTGGATGAATATGGTGAGTGCACTGCCGAGTGAGTGGCCAGAAGGGATGAATGCTGTGAAATACCAGCACCCGTGGATGCATATGCTTCGCCTACGAAAGCAGCATAGGGCGTGGTGTTTAACGGTGGAGGATTTGAGGGCGGTGCATCACGCGGTGTACTGGCATGCAGCGCGGAATGTGCACAAGGAACTGGGGACTACAAAGGAACCAGTTCTTGGGGTGACGCTCCCGTTGAAGGGAAAGCTGAAAGGGGAGGAAGAGGCTCTTTGGATGGCGGCGATGGAGAGGGATGACTACGAGCGAGAGTATTTTGCCGCGAAGAGAATGGAGTTGATAGAGAGAGGATTCTGTGTGCTGGAAAAATTTGGAAGTGACGAAGGCATGTCAGATGAGGCGAAGAAGAGGGGGTTGGTGTTGGATGAAGATGTGACAGAGAGTAAGTTGGAGTTCTTTCACAAGGATTTCTTGGAACAGCCGGACCTCAAGTTCGAGGAGAACCGCAAGAGATGGAACCCTATCATCAATGCAGGAGATGGGAAGGACGCGGGGGATAGAATGCAGGGCATTGGGCGATACATTACCAAGAAGAAGGGGATTGTGGATTACATGCAATCGGATGAGAAGAATGTGATGATGGTGAGAAAGAGGGCGTTGTTGGATGCTAGGTTTGGGCAGACAGAAGCCGCTCTTCGTCTGTGTAACAACAGTAGGGCGAAGAAGAGGATCTATGCGCCGGAAACAGGAGGACGTGTGTTGAGTACGGGGGAGGGATGCCCGAGGCAGGTGTTGCACACCGATTTCCGAGGGTTGACGAATGTGGAGAAGAACAATGGAAAGATTCCAGGATTCTTCATGATGGCCTCCGGGGAGAGCTCTTTTATGATATGGGTATGTGAGAGGTCACATAATATGTATATGACGGATGACAAGAGTTTGAAGAGACTGTCTCGTACGATGGTTGTGAAAAAGTTCAGGGTTCCATCGTACTCCATGTTGAGTTGAATGGAAGATGTGCTTCATGCTAGGGCTGGGTACATGGATGCGCTGGTGAAAGAGAATTGTCTAATGTATCACATGTACTTTGTGCTCGAGGGATACAAGCTCCCTGATGCGGTGCACATGCAGCCTGCTTTTCGGCCGAAATTCTTAGATGAGAAATTTGGACTCGGGGAAGACCCGAACCACCAGCTGGACGAGGAGGAAAGTTCTGTGAGAAACTTTGAAATGGAGGAAGAGGAAGTTGGAGAGGAGGAATACGAAGAGGAAGATGACGAGGTACAAGGCCACAAGGCTGATAACACGGGTGGGGACTACGAGGAGAGACCGATGATAATGGATTATTAGGAGGACTAGATAAAAAATGTAGGGCGTGTAGTGTTATGTGCGTGAGCGTGAGGTGACTTAACTAGTAATGAGAAATGAACAAATGTTTTGATATAATGTGAGCAAAAAAGGATTGTTGAAGAAAGAAAATGAGTTACAAAGCGTGGGGTAAGCAGAGACAGTATTGTGCGAAGATATCTTTTCTACAAAATGAGACCAAAGTAGTACTGGTACTAAAGGAGAATTTCTTTTCTAAGGACATTGACATAGTTGGTGTGAAAAGGGGCAGGGTCACCCAAGCCCGCTCTCTTGGTATCCTCGGAGGAAAGGTAGAAGTAACCATTTCTGAATTCGTACTCAAAGAATGAGGCGTGGAAGGAGGTAAGAGTGCTGCCGTAGGCGAGGAGGGATTGTACTGTGCAGGGGATATTGCAGGAGATAGCTGTGTTGGAGGAGACTATGCCGAGTAGTTCCTTCATTATCGTTGAGATTATGGTATTGTAGCGGGTGGCCACGTCATGCATGGTAATGAAGCCGTGGGATGAACCAACTAGGTTGAATGAAGAGATCCAGACGAGCTTTTCGTAGTAGGATTTAGAGAAGGCGTCTTCGTCAACGATATTGCAAGTGAGACCTGCGTTAAAGAAGCGTTGTGCTAGTGCGAAAGCCCATTTTCCGGTGACAGTTGTAAGGCTGTTGGGAGTAGGAGGGGTGACGCCATCCTGTAGAGGTGCAGCGAGAGTGGGTAGGGCGATGTAAAGAACTGCTCGTGCGGTGTGATGAAGACCATGTTTTGAAAGAATGGGAAGAATGTGACCGTTCTGAATGAAGACCAAGTCTTGTCTGCGATATGGAGGGCAGGAGCGAATTACTGTTTCCAACAAGTTGCTCCTGCCGCAGAAGAAAATGAGACCTTGCGGAATGCAGTCTGCGGCTATGAAATCTTGGAGTGAAAGAATGGTATCTTGAGGGGTACCGTGGTCGTAAAGCATGGAGCCAATGCGGCCTCTGCATACAACAACAGCTGGGGTGTGGGAGGAGCGGAGAGAAGAGGAAGGCGAGGTCATTATGTCGAGTTTGTTGGATGCTGTGAGGATATATTGTGCTACAAGAGAGGAAGGGAGAGATGCTTAAGTAGAGAACGGCGTTGCCGATGTATACATCGATAAAGTGGTTTCAGTGGAAAAGATAGTTTTTATGACTAAGTGGTGGAGAGAATGAGATAGGTGGGTATGAAGGGATTAGGACTGATGAATGTGTTTATGAAAAGAGATGTGTCGAAATGAATTATAAAGGGGAATATTTAATGGTAAGGAGTTTAGGAACGGGCGCTGTGGATTGGTTTTGTGGAATGGTACTGAAAGGAAAAAACGAAAATATGGAAGTATCTGGGAGAAATGGAGTTTTTGGGGAATGGCGGGAAATTGAGGTATAGAAAATTGTTATACAAAAAGGCCTGCGGTGTAGAGGGGTGTGTGGCTACGAGTGTAACGGCTGTGATCAGGGGTGGCAAGGACGAGGGTTGTGGTAAGTCGCTCAGGCCTCTTCAAGTCATTTATCGCCTGACGCCGTCTTTTCTCGGGATGTAGAATGGATACGTTGGTGACGAGGAGCTAATGGCTCTGCTGTATAGGACGGAAGTGCCAGAGACGCCACCGCGAGAGGGAGGGGGGGAATGAGGGGGTTTGTGTGATTCAGAGGATTTGTAATGGGGATGGGGATGGAGGAAGAGGACCGGAGAGAAGGTTTATGGGGGAGTTGGAGGAAATGGTGGGGAAGCTTGGGGGAGTTCGAAGGAGCACTTCGACGACATGCTGTCGGAGATGGTGGCAGACATGGGAGGGGTGGTGCTGAGGGTGTCGGAGGTTGGGGTGCCGATGGAATTGATTTCGACGATTCGGAAGAGGATGAAGTTGACTGGGGTGGGGGCTGTGGGACATGTGAATGGGATGTTGGGGTGCGTGGGGAGGGAGATGGGGAGGCTGCGAAAGGAGAACATTGGGCTCAAGGGTAGGGTTGAAGTGTTAGAAGAGCAAGTGAGACAGGTGGAGAAGGCGTGCAAATTGCTGATGGAGTTGAAGGAAATGATGAGGAGAGGGGGAGTAGGGGTGGGAGAGAGAGCAGGTAAAGGGTCGCCTGTGACGCCTGGTTCTCGGGGTGGGCGGGGGAGTGTGAGGGAGAGGGAGGGAGAAGAGAAGGGAGAAGAAGGTGTGGGGAGTCGACTGAAGAAGAGAAGGAAGGGTGGGGTGATGGTGGACGAGGATGGGAAGGTGTTTGTGCCGCCGCAGCTGCCGGGTGGCGCGCCGTTGGTGGGTTTCGGGAGTGCGACGGCGGCTGCGAGGACAGCAGAGCGTATATTGGAGGAGCAGGAGGAGAAGAGGTTGGGAGGGGTTGGAAGCCACTTTGGGGCTAGGAGGGTGTACCAGAATGGGGAGAGTTGTCCGTTGGACTTCTTTAACTTCACGTTTAGGGAAACTGAGACTCAGGATTCGAATGCCGAGTTGGAGTACACCAGCGCTGGTGACCCGAGAGTAAATTTTTTGAGTGATTTTGACGACTGCGACGAATGTGAGGTAACGGGCAGTGGCGCATGAACTGCAAACTAGCATACAACTTCAACAAATGGAGTTCAACTGCGGCACGTGGAAATGCGATTTCGAAAAAAAATTTTTTGCCTTGCCAACTAGTGCAATTTGCAAAATTGCTAGTTTTTTCGGACTTTTATTTTCAGAACTAGCCATCTAGCATAGTAAACTATCATTCCGAGAACACCGACGCAGCTCTCTCCATTCTCGTACACCCTCCTCGCCCCAGAAAGGCTCCCCATACCACCCATCATCCATCCCATCCTCTGCTCCCTCTGCTCTTCCAGTATGCGCTCCGCCGTCTGCACCGCATGCGCCGCACTTCGAAACCCAGTCAACGTCGCAACCCGCAGCCCCGGCCGCACCTCCTCTCCTGCCACCTTCCCTCCCTCCTTGCATCTATTCTTCAAGCGACAAACCACTTCCTTAGTCTTTGGCGTCACAGGCGATTCCTTCTCAACCTTCATTCCCTCTTGGCACAACTTTCTCCCACCTCCCCTCCTGACCCCGTCAGCATCCCCTTCACCTCCACCAACAACACAACAACAACCGCGCCTTTTCCACCTCTCCAATCTGCATCTCCAGCATCTCCAAACTCCCCTTCAGCATCACATTCTCCTCCCTCAGCTTCCGTATCTCCTTCCCTACGCATTCCACCATCCCATCCGCATGACGACCCATCTCCATTCCCAGCATCTTCAAACCATTCCGCAAATTAGATATTGCTTCCAATGACACCCCATTCTCCTCCTCACTCAACACCACCCCTCCCATCTTCGCCACACTCTCCGCAATACAATCATTCATTCGCTCCTTCATCACAACTCCCAACAACCTCACCCACTCCTTCATTTCCCCAATAAATTGCTCTTTCCTACCTCCCGTTCCATCTACATCCTCTATGAGCTCCCCAATCCCCAACTGGCTCAGAAGCACCGCCTCTTTCCTCCATATCCAATTCTTCTCCCCCCTCTTCTCCACCACCTTGGAGCCCACATCCGCAGCCCCTGCCTTTCCCACAGCCACAACCTCCTCCTCTCGTGACCCTCCATCCACCCGCGCAACCTCGGCTACTTCCCGCTTGGGAGACGGCGTTCCTACGATCTCTTTCCCTTCCAAGAACGCAAGAAGCTTCTCGTTTTCCACGTATCCGTTCGACATCTTAGAAAAGCCAAAAGCGTCACCGAAAGCAAGAATTCGGTCCCATACCGTGCAATCGATGCCGTCCTCGTTTTCAGTGCCACTGCCTATGCGCAAGACTTATACCTGAAACAATAACTTACCACTTTCTGTTCCGACCGGTTTCGCGCCAAAACCGTCACTTTACTGTACGCCTCACCAGCACTCCACTATTTAACCCCCACCCTGTCTCCTCTGACGCTCGCACATCCTCTTGAGTCACTCAGTCTTGACCGGCGACGTGTTCTCCTTCCGCCATACCCTCAATTGGTTCCGAGAAAAGTAAAACACGGGTGGTTGCATACTTGGAACCACCAACGCGCCGTTGACAGCGGATCCATGTGTCCCGGCGCTTCATCGGTGCACCGATGAAGCGCCATGACGCCCGGGCCGAAGTGATGACAACAGATCTGCGTAAGCAACTGAAGAATGTAGTACACGGGGCTGTGAAACAGACCCGAACGGGAGTTAGTTGTACATGGCTGCGATGTTTCTGCAAACGCGATATCCAGTACAGGGTAGTAGTAGCACGTGTGCCCCGGATACAGATATTTGGGACCGACCGGGGCGGCAGGGCAAAAAAAATTTAATTTTTTGGACAGCGGACCGATGTGCAGTGGCGCTTCATCAGTGCACTGATGAAGCGCCGCGACACCCGGGTCCGCTGTCCGGAGGATGGTCTAGACCAACGGTCCTGGATGCGTTTGGAGAGATTGAAAACCACCCTAACACACTAATTTAGGGTGTTTCCAGAGCATCCGCAGCAATCCTCACTATACTAACGTGAATAATAAATGCAGCCCCATAAGTGTCTTACTAGGCTCAAAGTCTCAGTGAGAAAGGATTTAACTTCATGTGAGCCTATTCTGTAAATGAATGAGTTATATGATGTTTGCACACGAGCATTCGTGCGTGACAGTAGTCTGTAGAGATGCGCGTGTTTTGCCTACGGCTATACAGCGATATGTATCGAGCGGACGGTGTCCGCGCCAGACAGTCGCCCCTGTGACGTTAGTGCAGATTTGACATAACTCAACCTGTGGAGTATAATGCATAGCTAAGATCAAATCGGAATTACTTTAGAAAAACCATACTCTATTGCTATATATATTTATATTATTACTTGGATTTTAGAAAGACCAATATCTTGGTGGAAGAATAAAAGTTTCATTCCCTTAGGGAAAGGTTCGTATTACATTCTTCGGAAAACACGACGATCGGGAAATGGCCAGGAGTGCAATGGCGCTTCATCGTTGCATCCATGAACCACAATTCACCTCGGTCTACCGTCTACCGCGTGAATGCACAGTAGCGGGTCGCACAACGGGTTCCCTGGTCGACACGCCTACAAAGCAGACCTATAGGAACTCTAGCTTTATCTTTCTTGGCGCGCGAAGAGGAGATCAAGAGAAAGTGGTACTTCATCTATGGCAGGTGACGCGTCAAAGAGATGTTAAGGGAAGCTTGAAGACGCGAGAGACACGGAACTGAATAAATGTGGAGATATACGCGATGTTACTAATAAGGTTAAGTAGGACAGTAGACTAGGGTCTCATTGCGCTTCATCGCTGCGCCGATGGAGCGCCACGCCACCCCGGACGGCTGTCCCAAAAAGATCATATAATTCCAATTAATTAGAACGACAGCCTGGGACAGCGAACCCGGGTGTCGTGGCGCATCACCAGTGCACTGATGAAGCGCCACGCCACCTTGGTCCGCTGTCCGAACGCCCCGTGTGTGGCAAACCTGTGGTAGTGGCATACGTGGCACCACCGGCGCGCCGTTGACAGCGGACCCGGGTGTCGTGGCGCTTCATCGGTGCACCGATGAAGCGCCAAGCCACCTTGGTCCGCTGTCCCAACGCGCTGTTTCTGGCAAACCTGTGTAAATGTCATACGTGGCAGCAGAGACAGATAGAAGTTGGTGAGGAGCTCTCTGTCAGTTATGGTGCCGAGTACAATTGGGACTGGGTTCTCACTCTTGATCCCACTGAGGACGAGGAGTGGTTGCGAGGCCTATAGGCAACTCCCTTTGTATAGCTGCACGATTTGTAGTTTCCAATAATTTACAGAGGTTCTGTAAACTGAGCGTTATTGATTCCGCTATTCCATTCATCATACTCCCTTCCATGTCCAACCATCCTCGCTCTTTCACACCGTTCTCCAAATCTCCCTTAATCTCCAATCTCTTTGTCTTCCCTGTTTTCTTTTCTCAAAGTGGGCATTGGTATCAATTAAGAACATGGTGGAAAAGGCAAGAACGCGGGGCACCGAGTCGCGCAAGAAGCCTGTAGGGAAGAAGAAGAAACTTGATGACGATAACAGAGGTTCAACACGAGTGGCTGCTAAAACAACGCCATGTCAATCACCAGCAGCAAAGGACAACCACGGGCCTAATCCCACCGTCGGTCGCCGCCATTCTTGGCGCAAAGGTACCTCTGAGAACACTAGAGATGTACGTCAAAGTAGGCCATCGCCGAGCTCTCCAACGCGGCTCACTGGCTACGTAGAACAAAATCCCAACTCCAAAGAAATCTCACCGGTTCCGAAAGCTCGAGATCCGGCAGGTTCGTTGACAAGGGATATTGTGGAAAAGGTTCCACGACTACCGCCGCCTGCCACCACTACTACCTTCGCCTGCGACAGCTCTTTAAGCACCCGCGCGCCTTCTCACGTTATAAGGGTTTTTTCGTCGCAAAGGTGGCCCCTCACCTGCCACCGCTGCTCACTGGGAAAACGGTGTGGGCCCGATAACGGCGTTGCCCGCGTCGCACCATAACCGCAGTTCTCGTCGACGCCGCCCCCGCATTGGTGCTGGTAGCGGGTGGTGGTGGTTGTGCATTACACGCGCTTGCGAGGTTTGCAATAACTGCCTAACGGCAGCCAACTGGCACGCAGAGAGACCCCCGCAACTTGTTCAGGGGCCTACGGGCGTCAAGCGCGTGTAGCGCGCCGCTGGCACCCGCCTCGCCGCCGCCCGTCACAGGCCAGGTGCGCGCGTGCGCACACATTCGGCTCATAACCGGTACGCCGGCGCCTGTGCGCATACATTCGGCTCATAACCGGTACGCCGGCGCCTGTGCGCGCGCTGCGCGGCGCTACATATTGCGCCGGTAGTCTGGCGTTCTGCAACTTTGCGGCTCTGCTTCCGCTCCGTCTGGTGCTGGTTCTTCTTTTGCATCGCTCTGCTGCTCCTGATATATGATGAGCGTCGCGCTGCTGTCGTTCGCTGTCACGCCGCCGCTTTCGCGCGCCGCCGCTACCGCTGCCATCGCCGTCGTGGAATTTTGGTCGAAGAACCCCCCCAGCCCCCGGCCTTCCACAGCGCCCTCGAGCTCACCAGCCACGCGTCTCCCGCGTTGAGCCGGGTGGCCTCCATGGCTACTGGTGCTGCCACCAAACTTCATCAAATGGCGGCTGATGGTGGCGTCAGCACTGCCAGCCAGGGCCGTTGCTGGTCTTCGCCTCGTCGCGGGACGAAGTTCATATGGTCACAGGAGCTGTTGGTCGGGAGACTAAGGAGAGCGAAGAGTGTTTGCGCATGGCGCAGAAGGTATGCAAGGCAGTAGAAGTGGAAGAGATTTGGTGTTTCTGTACTATTTATGGACGGTGCACCCCGCCTCTCACATACCCTCATGGTCGTTATCGGGGAAGGGGGCGTACAAAGGAACCATAGAACGAAAGTCCACCTCAAGGCGGCGCTTCTTCCGCTCACGATAGAGACGCAGTGACGTGCGCCGCTTTTCTGAGATTTCCGCTCCGATTGATTAAAGCCTAGACTTATACTTCCTATAAAATTCCCCATCCTCTGCGCGAAGCAGATGCCATTTAGCATGCATGTTAGTTAGTGCAACGGCCAAATGAAAGAAGTAGTCATAGCTCTTTTCCTTCCAGCGGTACTTGGAGGAAACCAGAGACCAAAGAGAGCAGCAACGCCCGAAGTAATTCTCTACAATTATACGGTCGCTAGCCACATCCTTGTTGTCACGGCGCTCTTGTGACGACAGTTGCGCATTCGGAGGTTTTTTCGTACGTAGAATAGCCCGAAGCATTTCAAGTGCTCCCTGATATCCTTTGCCCATAATTAAAGCCCAGCTGTCGGGATACCGCTCGCTGTGCAGCCCATCATCCTGTGTATTATTTTTTTCCTCTTCCGTCTTACGTAGCGCAGTCTTATGATAACCCAAATTGCGGGTTAACAAATCAATGTCCGCTATAGAGCCCGGCACATGTGAGATACAGTCAGTAGCACACCCATTGGGCAACACACTAACTTCAACCTTGTACCCGTAGAGCTTATGCTTTCCACTATAATATAACTTGGCTTCCTGTAAATTTCCAGTAGGGCGGTTGGTTTGCTGAAAGGTAACATCTGTAGCATACAAAGCGTATGGGTAGTTTTTGAACTCTTTCTTCTTTTCGTGCAAAAGTTTGATAGTATATTTTTCCGTCAGTTCCTACACAAAGCGTTCATATGCGTACATGGCAATGAGCTTCACAAATGTGACCACCATTTTTTCACATGTAGGAGCTTTGATTTCGAACATTGTTGCCATATACTCCAACTGCCCGGCGTGTTTGAGTACTGATAAAGTCATGAACAACGTGTCTTCGCCTCTATATTTGCATTTCTTGCCACGACCTACATTGCAGTGTGTATTAATGTGACAGACAAGAAAAAGATATACCTTTTCAAACTCGACACTTGTGAAGTTGGTCATAAGGAGTATGCTTTAATTGTCTCCATTTTGGTAGAAAGAATTGAAGACAGGACTGTTTGAGTCTGTTTCTTTGTCAGTTGCCTCATGTGGTGTGGAGTAGCGGTTGATTTCTGCCGCGCGTTCAGCAGCAGTGTCTCCCAGAATTCGGAGCGCAGCAGTAGTTGCATCTTGAGAAAGGGCCATATTTATGTTTTGTTGACAGTACGAGATTATACGGTATGGAGGGTATTATAATCTCTGTAAAACACTGAGTGTTCTTGGAAAGTCTCGGGTCTTTACTGAGGGTGCAATGTAGTTCTGCACCCACTGTGTTGGCGCCTTTTTTTTGAATATTTGCCTAGGTTAATTTTAAATTGTTCTGTATTTAGTTTATTTGAAGTAGTACAGTACTTTCTCGAAGATTTGGTTATTTTTTAAAACACCACCCTCGTTTCGAATATTTGCGACCAACTGTCTACAAACATACTAACTGAAACAAAGCTCTAGTGTAGACAGAAAAACTCGGCGAAAGTGAAACCCCCATCGCCATACGGAACCTTCCTCCTTCCCTGCCAGTATCTAATTAGGGGGTCGCTTGCAATTCCTGACTGCCTTCCTCTGTGACTGTATTGCATCTGTGGGCGGCGATGGGCTCGTTCGCACATGTTGCCAGTGCGGATTATCCTCCCGATGTTGAAGACTTAATCTCAGACCATCCAGTTGGCCCTATATCGGTTGCGGCAGTCGCCGGGTTTGCCGTCATTGCGAATGCCGCGTCGCAGGCGCTGCTATTTGGCATTGCTGCAGGCCCGGAACTGGATTCTGTTTCCATTCCTCTTCAAGCTTTTTCTCAGGAACGAGCGCCCGCATTGTCTGTTTGGCTTCCCGAACCACGCTGCGACGTAGTTCAATATGTCGGACTCGCTGTTTTGTCCGCAGATGGCGTCCTGCGTGTGTTTCGCCGACTATCTGTTATGTCCTCTGGCGTTCCAACTTGCCAAGAAATTCGCGTACTTCCTTCTCTGATTCATTCATCAGGCGCCGACGATTGTGTCGCACTTGAGGTCGTTCACGTTCCCAAAGCCAAAGCTTTGTTTGTTTTTGGTTCTCGGAATAGTGCCGCCATTGTTTCGCTGCGAGCAGCGCGTTTGGAAGTTCGGCCACTGCAGCAAGGTATACACAAAGATCGTTCGTCACTGCGGTTTGGATCTGCATTTTATTCCGCTATCCGCTCAATTAGCATCGGAATTGGCGGAAGGGATGATAGCTGGATACGCGGCACAGGTATACATGAAATCGTTGCTACTGGCTATGTCAAAGATTTTGCTGTCTTAGTGCGAGCTGGGGGGGAGATTGAAAAATGGGGCACCCGCGGATTGCTATGGTCATTTAACGTGTCTGATTTCATTCCAGGTCGAGATACTCGCAATCGAGTCGAAAGCAGTGGTATAACGAGTGATGGTACGCTTGTTGTTCTAGTGAAGAGTTGGTCTCAAACTACTCACACCCGTCAGATTATTTGCTTTGATGTGAGACACTCCGATATACCGCAACGTGTTGAGTTGCAAGAACCAATCCGGGATATTGATTCTCAAAATGATTCGCTTTGTTTCATGGTTGTTTCCGGCGACACTGCGTATCTTTATCTAGAGGAAAGTCACATCCTCGCCTGGTTATCTGTGGCGCGTGGCGTTCCTAACGAGGGACAGGTTAGAGGAAGCACACCCATTGAGTATTGCACAAAAGTCTTAGCTTTCGTGGATGCTTCGCACTGCATGCCCGATGCAGCCACGAAAGGCGGTGTGACTGCGTGCTTGCATCCAGCTGGCGTATGGGTTGCATCATCTTCGGTCCCAGCCCCAATCAGCATGGATATTGCAGAAGACCCAAGAAAACACGATTCTATTCGCGCATCGGAAATCATTCTCTGGAGAGCTTTCCTGCAGTTCAAAGTCGGCCAGAGAGGGGCCTCAAAAGCTAGCCTTCGGGGTCTTGTGAACTCTCTGAATGGGTTTAAATTAGAGGAAGCATTGAGCAAACTCATACAAGAGGCCAGTCGTCGAATAATCACTTCTGATCGAGATTCAGATAGAGATCCAATATCACTCCTCGTCGATACTGATCTGGACAAGAGGCAGAGAAGCCACAGTACTTACCTGCTCATGTTGGCTGATGGAGAGCTGTTTTCCCAGATTCGTCCTAATGCCCCATCAATTGCGGAAGATCGGCTTTGGGATGCCATGAACATTTCATGCCGAACTCAGGTTCTAGCAGACAACGAAATGCTTGCATCGGCAGCATGCTTGCGAAGATTGGAAAATTCATTAGCTTCTGTTGACCAGGACGGTCACGACAGTTCCGCCCTTAAACCTACCTCAGGTACCGAACCCAATGCAAATAATAGAGCAGAGCATTGTGACTCGAAAATCTTACAACGCGTATTTCGTTTACTTGGGAAAGAGGTAGGAAGAAGTACTCCGTCTTCCCTCACCCTTGATTTGACGTGGCTGTACAGATATCCTCACGAATTTCATCGCTTTCTTCCGACGCTCTATCGCAGCATGAAGGATGAGTTGTCGAAGCTCCAGAAGGATGCCAAAGATTCGGATGAGTTGCAAGTCGTAGAATCAGTGTCATTCAGAGCAGAAATGAGGCGCATTATTTTGCGCTCATGTGAGGCAGCAGCTTGTGTTGTTCAAGGTTCGTTAGATGCGAGGGAAGAAAACTATGAACTCTTTTCTAGTGACCGAGACGACATGAACCGTATCGAGAACTGGGTTTGTGACAGTAGAAGCTCCCGTGATGTACTATGGAATATTACAGAATCTGCTTTGTTTTACTCTCGACGAACTCCCCCTTCGGAGAAACGACCCATTCTGAATGCGACCACGAAAGTTGTCGATGAATATCTGCGAAGTTCTCCATCGCGACTCGCCCGCGAAATATATGTTTCTGAAGAGCCATTCACGAGAAATAATGCTCAGAAGCGACGAAGAACTGATTTGGATCTCGAAACAAGTGAATGGGGTCGTGAAGTGCGAAAGGCTCTCGACAAACTGCGACAGTATGATTTGAATGATGAGGCGTTCCGTCTTGCGGCTAAGTATGGGGACTTTGGGACAATGCTTTCCTTGAGGGTGAATGAGAAGGATTTTGAGACCTTTATGGAGAATACACTGCAGAAATTTGGAGACGAGTTTGCCTTCTACGCGTTCAGATGGCTTGAACGGAGGGGTGAGATCAATCTTTTGTTAAGCGGTGCGTCAAGTATCGCAGCTGAATCAGACACCACTCGCACAGACAACCGCTCGGAACGTCTAACTTTGCTACTTTCGGAATACCTGAGGAAAGACCGTGAACAGTTTTCAAACCTATCTTGGATGCATTGGTTTTCTACTGGCAACTTCGCCGAAGGCATTAACTCACTTTTGAAGCAAGTCAACAGTGTCAGCGTGCCGCAGAAGAAAGGCTCAAGAGCAAGTTCATTCAGCCTATGCAGCATTGCAAAGCTGGCCCTGCAGGCAGTTGAGAAAGAGCAAGGGCATTGTAACCCAGATCAGGCCGACAAATTAAGTGTCATGATTGCTCGCTTGTTTATGATATCAGTTCAGGAGGAATTTAGTCCAAGTCATGATGCTCTAATGCACGGAGCAGAACTTGTACGTCACATAATAGAGGAGTCATCTACTGATAGCCATAGCCTCGCAAAACGGGTAGTGGAGGCGTTGCGTGTTGTAGAGGTATGTGAGACCATAGGTGACTTGACCGCGACGGAGCTTGGAGATTATGTGTGGAGACGTTGTGTTGAACGCCAGAGTGCTGTGTGGATACCACTTGCTGAAAGTATGTCGACCATGAGCGATGTTAGCATCCGTGAAAAACTCATAGACACTGCGCTCTTCAAAGCTGTTCAAGAATCTGAACTCACGTCCAATGCTGTTCTAGATGTAATTGATCATGGGAGCCTCAAGGATAGTGAGTTTGTGGCAAGTGGTTGCGCAGAGGAAGTAAACCGATTGGTACGGACGGCAGTAGCATTAGCCAAATCTGAGGGTGCTGCTTTGGTGTAACATGAATGTTTGATGGTGGAGCTCGCCTCAAGTCTTTGAAAGGCGCACTCATCGTTAATGTGAAGAAAACTCTGCCCTAAACACAACCCAAGTTCAGACTTCGAAGAACTATTCTATGATATTTCTTTAAGGTGAGGTCCTTCGGTCTTGTGGGAACCGTTTTGTAAAATCTCTGGCGTGTTTTGTCATCAACGTCTTACCATGGAGTCATGAACATGCGCACTGATCCAAGATACGCTAGGTTGCCGAGAAGGAATTGTTGAGACGTAGACTGGTCCGAAGAACACCAAAAGCACAATTTGTTGCCACGCCAGCAATCAGCCCAACACGCCAGCGACGTGTTGCGCTGTTGTCCAAAAGGAGTACTAGCACGATAATACCGAGAAGATATCCGAATATACATCCCATGAGAAAGTCCGCATTGGTACCTTCCACACCTGATGTCAACATTGACCTTGGTTCTGCATGAGGTCGTCTCAATCTTGTAATGAGATCACCATTGTCATCAATATCCATTTCAGCTCTTTGACCGCCCTCTTCAATATCTCCTATGGGTGGTCTGCCACGTCGCGCATGACGTTGAAGAATCTGAAAGTGGCGAAGTATCAAGCGTGTTTCTTCCGCAGAAAACCCTGCTTCCATGAGCCTGTCCGACGCTAGGGCTGTTTGCTCTGGAATAATAACACTTACACCTCTGTATGTATCAATTGCTTCGAACACAAGGTTTGTGTCACGAAGTGGAGTTCCGTCTTCACTTTCGTCGCGCTCTTGGGATCCATCTGCTTCATTTTCTCTTTGTGACACCGCGCAATGGATGAAGTCACCATCGCCAACGATTTCGCGCACGGGCAGTGAGAAGTCCGAGAAGAGTTTTCCCGCGCTTATTAGTCTAATTTTGACCGCGTGCTCGTCCAGGTTCTCGGCTTCCACTATACGGTTGGCTACGTCCGACAAAGTTGCGTCCAACGGCAGCTCGAAGTCGTGGACGGTGCCGCCTGGAAGGCCAACGCGCACATGTTGGACGGCAGGCTTTTCGTCTTGTTCATGGTCTGGCATGTTCGTTACCATACCAGACTAGCGAGCCAGTTGGGGTTCAGTCCCCAGAGACATGGAGAGCCTTTTCGGGAATACGAAAGGTTCAGCGAGTAGATAAATGTGGTATCTAGATGCTAGACTAGATATTGGGAGTGAGGTGTGGACGTCAACAGGTTTAATACACATGCACGCCCACGCCAGTGGCGCCCACCAGGACCAACGCTCAGCAGTGACGGTTTATTTTGATGACCATCAGCACACAGCTGTCCAGCTCCTACTCGTGTTCGCGTCTTGGCCCTCTTCCAACCTCTGTAAATCTACCCTTGGTAGATAGATTCCTGAGTAGATAGAAGGTAACATGCCTCTGCGTGTAAGGACTTCTTCCTCTGGCTATCCTTTTATCTCTCATACCCAAAACTGATAATAATGAACTTCTTCTTCCCAGCACAATCGTTAAACGTACGGTCTCTTTATCTTTCGTAACGGACGCTCAGGAAGCTCATTGTACGAGCAACACTAAGACAAACTCGAATTCTATCTCAGGATCATTTGCAATCATTAGTCGGCTATCATGGCTCCAGATGGTCGAATGTTCCAGACTGGGGGACGCAAGGGGGAGCTTCACGAACTTCGTCAGGCGCTAAACGCTACTACCACGAAGGAACGCAAGAATGCTCTGAAACGCACAGTCGCGGCTATGACGCTTGGGCGCGATGTATCCTCTTTATTCACTGATGTCGTCAAGAACACAGCAGGCGATTTGTCAATGAAGAAGTTAGTTTACCTGTACATAATTAACTATGCGCAATCCAAGCCAGACCTTTCCATTTTAATCGTGAACACCTTCATCAAGGATGCAGGAGATCATAACCCACTTATTCGGGCCCTTGCAATACGCACCATGGCTTTAATACCGCTCGAGAAAATAACAGAGTATCTTTGTGATCCCCTACATTCTGCGCTCCACGATGCAGATCCCTATGTTAGGAAGACAGCAGCAGTCTGCGTGGCGAAACTTTACGATACCAATCCTTCACTTGCGGTGGGTGAAGGATTTATAGACGAATTACAAAATCTTCTTGCTGATGGGAACCCCATGACTGTTTCTAACGCTGTCGCAGCCCTCTGTGAAATTGCCGAATCTTCCGATAACCCTAACCTTTTACCTCTAAACAGTTCAACAGTTCCTCGTTTTCTCTCAGCTTTATCAGAATGCACAGAATGGGGACAAGTTTTCATACTGGATGCTATAGCTTCGTACAAGCCTCCTACGGCGGAGGAGGCAGATCGAATGATTGAAAGAATAGTGCCGCGTTTACAACATGCCAACCCCGCTGTCGTTCTTGCAGCGGTGAAGATAATTATCGGACTAATGCCGATGCTGGACTCTCATGAGAAGCGTGATTTCCTGGTCAAGAAAATGGGTGCTCCTCTCATATCCTTGCTCACGGTACAACCGGAGTTACAGTTCGTCGCTCTGAGGAACTTTAGCTTGCTCTTAACTGAGCATCCTGGTTTGTTTTCAAATGATATTCGAGCGTTTTTCGTATCCTACGCTGATCCTTTGTACGTGAAGACAGAGAAGTTAAACATACTCGTCAGACTCACGAACGAATCAAATGCAGAAACCGTGTTGGCTGAACTGATCGAATATTCAGGAGAGGTGGATATGCACTTCGCCCAAAAGGCAGTTGCGTCCATATCGCAGATTGCTATTAGATTGCCTCAACTCTCAGGAAATTGTGTTCAGATATTCTCTGATATGCTCAAGAAGGATATGCCTCACTTAACTGAAGAGGTCGCGATCGCTTTGAAAGACGTATTACGTTGTTACCCAAGGCAATTTGACGAAATCGTGCCTCAGTTGTGTGAATCTGCAGAACATATTGAGGACCCAAGAGCGAAAAGTGCGCTTGTCTGGATCATCGGAGAGCATGCCGACCGTCTACCGTCAGCTGTTACGATGCTGGACGTCATCGTTGATGGAATTCATGAGGAGGCAATAGCCGTCCAACAACAAACACTTACTGCCTGTCTAAAAGCATTTGTGCTTCGTGGCCCTGAGGCAGAAAAGGTAGTACGGGCGATGATTCTATTTGCAACCGAGGACTCAGAGAGCATAGACCTACGTGACCGGGGTTTTGTTTACCAGAGACTTCTTGAGTGCGGAGTAGAAACTGCGCAGAGCATTGTACTCAGCAATAAGCTGGGAATTGAACACAATCATTCTCGTGTGTCGCCAGAGTTGGGCAAGGAGTTGCTTGCTTCGTTATCGTCCATAGCAGCCGTCTATCATCAACCACCTTCGCTGTTTCAGAGCGAAAGAAAGCCAATGCCATTTACCTCTGAGGTAGATGAAGCCATGGCCGAAGAAGACTTGCTGGGTTTAAGTCCAGTTGTGGAAGAGCCTGTGGAGAGGACGACAGTTTGTCCCGCCATAACAGATGGCTCTGGAGCTGCCTCTCAACCAGTGGGTGACTCCTTCCTGGAAGATATACTTGGGGGCTCATCGGGCCCCCCTACGCTACCACCTCCCAGTCAACCAGAGTTGGGGGCAATGGAGGACCTTGGTCAGGGTACGTTTGTTGGTAAGCCCGGCAGTAAGTCAACGGCATTTGGTAGTGTAGATGAGTTGCTTCGTGCAGAACATGGAAAGGGACTGGCCATCAAGGGAAGACTGTTTTCGAAAAGCTCAGGTTCTTATGTACTTGGGCTAGAATTGCATAATCAGAGTCAAATAGGGATGGGCGACTTCGCGCTGCAGATGAACAAGAACATGTTTGCATTTGGGCTTGCTTCACCGATTAACGTTCAGCAAATTGCTCCAACTGGAAGCGTCGTGTGTGAGGTTCCGTTGCAGTTGCACGGTGAAGTTGACGATAGTAAGGGCTTTGAGCTTCAAGTTGCCATCAAGTATTCCCCTGGAGGGGTGCTTTACTTCGCAGTTGACTGTTCGAAGCATTTGGATGAGCTATTAGACAAGACAGTAAGTGCTATGCCGAAGCCGCGCTTCCTCGATGCCTGGAGAAGCGTTCCTGATCACTCAGAAGTTTCTGCGGCTCTTTCTTTCAGCAGAGACGCGGCGGAATCACTTGACTTGATTTCAAGCAAGCTTGCAACTTCCGGTATATACACTGTTGCGAAACGAGCGCACATGAAACCTCCAGTAATTTACCTGTCGGCCCAGTTCCCAGGCCCCTTGAAACATGTGGTCATGGGAGAGCTCACACTCCCGAAAAGCACAGGAGAACGGGTTGGAAAGATATCTTCTAGATCTACCTTACCAACTAGAGGTAACAATTTGGCTCTCATGGCGTTCAATAACGTGTGCAGTGTACTTTTAGGCTGACTTGGGTAGAAAGAAAACGCATGAACGATTTGTATAAGTTTGAAGGTATTGTAATCGATGTCGAACAGCAAGTGATTGAATGATAACTGGCGGTACTCTCCAGCGCAACAACTACTGACAAGGCTCCTGGGCAAAGTGGCTCTTGTTAGAAGCGGAGAGAAGTTTCTTCATGCAGAAGATTCTAAAACAGGCGTGGGAAAGCAAACAAAGAACACAGAATGGAGAGTGTCGATGAAGAAAACGGATACATTACTGATCGTCACACAAGGAGGGTTATGCGGTTTACGGGAAAGTAGGTTGAACCTCTAAGCCCATATTTTCTGGAATGCCCATCATGACGTTCATGTTTTGAATGGCTTGTCCTGATGCACCCTTGACAACATTATCAAGGCAGCTGACGATAATGGCACGACCTGGTACTGCGTCGTCCACAACTGCCATGACGCAGTTATTGCTACCTCGAACGTGGCGCGTTTGTGGGGGCGCCATCCCCTCATCAAGCACGTGAACAAATTGCTCAGAATCATACGTTCGCTTCAAACATTGTCGAAGTGTATCGGCGGTGACATTGGGCGCAAGTTTGACGTAAATGGTTTCCAGAATGCCGCGCGACATGGGCATGAGATGAGGTGTGAACGACACGTGAACCGGAGAGCCGTAAGCATCTGACAGACCCTGTTCAATCTCAGGCGTATGCCGATGCTTTGCCACGCCGTACGCCGAAATTCCGTCAGCCACTTCGCAGAACAAGGTGGCTACCTTCGGACTTCTGCCAGCGCCGGACGTACCAGACTTTGCATCGATGATGATATCTTGTGGTAGAATTAGCTTTTCTCGTAGTAGTGGAATTAGTGGTAGTTGAGCTGAGGTAGGATAACATCCCGGGTTTGCCACCAATCGCGCAGTGCGTACTTGATCTCTGAAGAGCTCGGTGATGCCATAAACAGCCTCCTTCTGAAGCTGTTCCGCGTGATGTTCGCCGCCGTACCACTTCTGATACAGCTGCACATCGCGCAGTCGAAAGTCAGCCGACAGATCCACGACACGCAGCCCGTCATCCAGTGGTAACGACGCGATGATGTCCTGTGTGGTGGCGTGTGGCAGACAGCAGAACACAATGTCCGCTCGGTCGGTCCAGTGTTGCACGTCGGTGGTCTTCTCGAGCGTGGGCAGCTGCGAGGCGAATTGACCGAAAGAAAACTGGGGGTACACTTGCCCGATAGACTTTCCGGCCGAACGTTCTGCTGTGAGCGTGGTGATTTGGGCAAGCGGGTGTTGAGCGAGCAGACGCAGTAATTCGGCACCGGTATAGCCTGAGGCGCCCAGGATTGCCACTTTTACAGGCGCTGCTGTGGCGGCGGTCATGCGCGGCTTGAGCGAGACAGGCTGATGCGGCAGGGAGCGGGAGCGAGAGCGAGAGCGAGCTAGGGGAAGCGGTGGGAGCGGAAGGAAGGCCATTGTGGACGGGGCAGGCGTTGGAGACGGCAGAGCTGGGGAGGGAATTGGTTACGAAGCTGGTGGGGAAGGAGGATGCATGCCAGCGGTGATGGCGCGTGCACTGATGGAGATCAAGCGACAGCGCATCGGCTGCGTGTCATATCTATCTACGGAGGGTTTACGCGACGCGGCGGCCAATGGGGGCGCGAGGCAACGAAACGGCGCTGGCGCACTCGGATCGGTGCGCCAACGTGAAGCGGCGAAAAAAATGGAATGGCGTAGCTCGTGCCGGGAATTGAACCCGGATCTCCTCGGTGACAGCGAGATATACATCGGCTGATCTTAACCATTATACTACACGAACGTTGCCTTCATTGCAGAATGAGATGATGTGCGTAGACTTTATACACTACTAAACTGCTTCAATTAAAATGCGGCGCACTCAATTGTTTCATGCGCTGCATGCCATGCAGCCGAGCCGTAGCCTACGCCAGACGGTGGCGCAATCCAAAAATGCGAACAGTGTGAAAGGCGCCAAAATTGCCGCCCGCCGGATAGCCCTTACCCGTGCCGCTACGCGCATCTCTCGCTCTTCCTCGCCGCTCCGGCCCTCGTGTTCCCCACGTCCTCATCCCCGCCACAGTTTCTCAATGGCGCAGGCAGCCGAAGCGTATCAGCCGGAGGAGGTCGCCGAGGCAAGCGGCCCCCTGCTCGTCGAGCGTCTGGAGGACCTGGGCATCTCGGCCACGGACACCAAGAAGCTGCGCGACGCCGGGCTCATGACCGTTGAGGCCGTCGCGTACTCCACCAAGAAGCGTCTGTTGGCCGTCAAGGGTATTTCGGAGACCAAGGCCGATAAGCTTATCGCTGAGGCTGCCAAGCTTGTTCCGTTGGGCTTTTGTACGGCTGCCGAGTATTACCAAATCCGAGAGCAGCAGCTCAGTCTCACAACCGGATCCAAGGAGCTGGATACGCTGCTTGGGTCTGGTATTGAGACCGGCTCTATCACAGAAATATTCGGTGAGTTTCGTACAGGCAAGACTCAGCTGTGTCACACGCTGGCTATCACATGTCAGATGCCCATGGAGCAGGGCGGTGCGGAAGGTAAGGCCATGTACATTGACACCGAGGGTACCTTTCGCCCGGAGCGCTGCAAGTCAATTGCGGAGCGCTTTGGATTGGATCCAGAAGAGGCTCTTGACAACGTGTCCTTCGCGCGCGCGTATAACTCAGACCATCAGATGCAGCTGTTGCAACAGGCGTGCGCTCTCATGGCCGAGACTCGATACGCCCTGCTCATTGTCGATTCTGCCACCGCTTTGTACAGAACCGACTTTACTGGTAGGGGCGAGCTTGCTGCACGACAGCAGCACATGGGGCAGTTTTTGCGCGCAATACAACGTATGGCTGATGAGTTTGGCTGCGCGGTTGTCATTACCAACCAGGTGGTTGCTCAGGTTGATGGTGGCGCTATGTTCGCGGTTGACCCTAAGAAACCTATTGGTGGTAATATCATCGCGCATGCCAGCCAAACAAGGCTGTCACTGAGAAAGGCTCGTGGCGAGAATCGTGTATGTAAGATTTACGATAGTCCCAATCTACCTGAAGCTGAGGCAACCTTTTCTATCAGCGAAGGCGGCATCACAGACGCCACCGATTAGTTAATACGAAGGTAGGTAAATTCGCTTCTCTCCTTATTCCTAGCTCATTCATTTTATACCAATAGTAGACCGCACTGCCTTAAGGAAAGCTTTGTTTTGATTGTGTGCATCCTCAGAGACGCACCTGCCGAACTTGACTGTCTAAGCAATCAAAGTTCTTCCTGACCCTCTTGCTCACTTTGATGACGAACCTTCATTGGCATTTAGCTCCGCTGTCTTGCGATGAAGAACAGCACTCACTGCTTCCAAATGCTGTCGTTTTTGTGTATGGACTTGCGTGGCGCGGTCTTGTTCTTCTTTCAACAGAGACGCCCGCTTGGCAAAGTATTCCTTCGCAGCAGTTGGTGTCTTCTCCACGAAAAATCCTGTGCCAATATCAACCAAAACCTTGGAGGTGTCTTGAAGCTTCCCGGGCACGTAGATGGAGCTGGTGATCGGCACCATGACGTCTGAACCTTCTTCCATATCTGCCATCTGAGCCGCATTTTCGCGACTGGCCGTAAGGCGCTGCACTGCGTTCGAGAGTTGTGCCAGAGATGCGGAAATGATCTCTATTTCTCTTTGTAGATCAGATTGAATCTTCTGAAGCTGCTGCGGAGCTAAGCTGCCAAGAGCTACAGTCCCACCTGGGGTGCTTGCGTCCGCCCCTACACTGCTCTACATGTTTTCAAGTCATGTCAGTCGATATCGTTCTTATTCTCTTACATTTCAACATGTTTCTGGCCGTACATACCTTCATATGATCTTTCGTGTGGAATATACCCTATCGGTTTCTCTTGCTTCACGGTCCGAATACCTCTCTTGATGTCCGAAAGCTCCGGGAAGAAAACAAGCGCAATGCCTCTTCACTTTCTGTATCCCTCTTACCTTACGTCTGGCTTGAAACCGGCAATTACGAAGGTACGTGTTGCTTTCAATACCGCGATGTGTTCAGCACCGACCTTAGGATTTAACGAGCTAGTTGCCGTTGCTCGTATGCGCTCCAGTTTGCGTAGGTGAATCACTTCAAGAAATAAATAAATAAATAATGATCCCGCTCATCACACGATCACACCGCATAAAAGATGATCTATGAAGAAATGTTGCGTTTTGATCGTGTCTTTAACGCCCACATCGAGTATAGTGCCGTCTGTCGCAGTAACTCTGAAGGAAGTTCATTTGCAGACGTCGAAACTTGTGAAAGGTAGCGTTGATACGAAGGCTGACAATATATCATAGCTCTAATGATGAATGCGTCAGGTAGCATCAGCCGTATCCTCTCTCGCTCAGCAGCGCATTATCCGGTGGCCCCTACGCCTGCGTTCGTCCTGCAAACGTCCTTTCTTGTCCGATTTAAGAAATCTAAATCCAAAGGGAAGAGTTCGTCCCCAGGTCTTGAAAACCTGAGTTCCTTACCCTTCAATCTGACGAAGTATGAAAACAACATGAAGAAAACCTTCGATGCTTTACAGAATAGTTATTCAAGACTGCGCGTTGATGGAGCAACGCCGGCAATTTTGGACGGTACGTAAACCTCTTCATGGATTGCATGGGTTAATGTTCATGTCCAGTATGCTAAATATCCCAGTCCTGTTATAGATGTCTCTGTGAAAGCGTATGGAACTGAAACGCCATTGAAGAATATTGCACAAGTTGGGGTTCGCGATGGCCGCGCATTAATCGTGCAAGTGTTTGATGAAAGTACAACTAATGCCGTGGAGAAAGCCATCAGATCTGCGGGACTAAATCTGAATCCTGTTAGAGAGTCCGATGGCAGGCTCAAAGTACCAGTGCCCAGGTCTTCGAAGCAGACTCGAGACTCCATGAAAGACGTATGTGTTTCGTAGCATTGCTTTTGAAAAGAGTATTCGGATAAGCTCTACTAACATGTGTTTGCTTTGCTTTTAGAATACATTGAAAGAAGCAGAAGCTGCTAAGATTGCTACACGCATGATTCGCAGAAAAGCTATGGAAGAAGTGAAGAATCTAAAGGGTGAGGTATCTAAAGACGATATTAAGAAGATAGAAAAAGGAGTACAGGCATTGACAGATCGTTTCATCGGCGACATAGCTGAAGTGCAAAGAAGTAAGCTTAGTGCTATTGAGGCGCTTCAAGCTCCGCATTGAGAAATACTTGATAGCAGTCTGAGTATGGAGTTCTTCTTTCTTCTTCTTAAGTGTGGTTTATTACCCCTAATTGCGAAGTGATAGGAGTGCTACAGTACTTACATGTAGCCTTCTCTCCTAAAGAACGCCAAAAACGTTGACGGCCATTCCTTAATCATTTCTATCATTGTTTTGTCTTTTCTTTCCCGCCAAGTCGGCAGCTCGTTTCTCCGTGAACAACTGGTGTGAGGGCAACGAAACAAGACATGTTCTATTTCTTTCTTCACGTTTGTACCGCACAAACACCGCGTCGGCTTTTTGTCAACATACGTGGAAACTGGGTGAAGATTATGCACGTGACGCATTGAAAACTGCTCTAAAACAACTTCTGCTTTCCGTACTTCTCTTTCATCTTTTATGGAGCCCATACACCGCTCTGCAATGCTTCTGCTTTTGCTTTTGTGTTTCAGCAGAGCTTTGACATCTGCATAGTCAATAGGTACGCAGGCTTGTAGTTGAAGGGGAATTTTTTTGAGCCCAGACTTCGCCGGTGCGTATGGAGTTCGTTTACAAAGGCCATGCAGCGTTGGAAACTTAGTTCTCCCTAGAGAGATGAAACACGAATGTGATTCATCAACTTGATTCATCCATTGTTACGAAGTTTGACGTTGCACAAAATTTGGACATCGACTTTGGGCGTTTCGAGAGGACATAAAGCTTTCTGGGAAGACTACCCTTGCAATATTTTTTCATCTGCTGCTTGTTGGTTTCAGATATCACGAAGTCTGCAAGGACTCTGGGATGATAATGAGGTGTGCTAGAGATGAATCGAGACTGTGGCCAAGGCGCTTAGTCGTATTGTAAGAAAATGGCTGGCAAAGTTTTAGCCTGCTTACTTTAAGGGGGATACCTTGCCTCTACAAAGCAGTCTAGATGAACATGGTGTTCCTATGAGCAAAAGGAGTTAAAGAGCACCGAACAAGTTTGTCTGTAATTGATTGTTGTAAGAATCAAAGTAATCTAAGATACTAGAGGGGGTCCGAGGATAAACCTTATTCATTGCACTACAGAAATCATTCGCGGAAACAACGGAAGCATTCTCAACGTCGCTCTCCATCGCACATAGAGCTGCTTCACGAACAACAGCGGCGAGTTCTGCCCCGGAATAACCGTTTGTACGATTAGCTACTTCCAGCAGATTCACATCTTCCGCCAGCGGAACTTTTCTTGTGTGCACTTCCAGTATTGATAACCGCTCGCTGTAATCAGGGAGCCCAACATAAATCTGCACGTCTATCCGACCAGGTCGAAGGAAGGCAGAGTCTAAGCAACCCGGACGATTTGTTGCAGCAATTACCACAACACGATTGCTCCCGATAGTGTCAATACCATCCATCTCGGACAAAAGTTGAGCTACTACTCGTGCTTGTGCTGATGCGCCAGCTACGAAACTTCGAGACGTGGCCAAGGCATCAATCTCATCGAAAAAAATGACACAGGGTGCTGCCTGTCTTGCTCTTCGAAATATGTTCCGTACAGCCTTCTCACTCTCCCCAACCCATTTGGATAGCAGTTCCGCCCCTTTAATGGAAATAAAGTTCGCCTTTGATTCAGTTGCGACGGCTCTTGCTAGAAGTGTCTTGCTGCAACCCGGTGGACCGTAGAGAAGAATGCCTCGGGGTGGAGTGACTCCAAAAGCCAAAAATGTCTCTGATCCGTTCTCACTCAGCGGCCATTCCACGGCCTCCTGCAATCTCTGTTTCGCATCTTCTTTCCCTCCGACATCGTTCCATGTCGTAGTTGGAACCTCAACAGCTACTTCTCGAAGGGCGCTCGGACGAACTTTTCTAAGTGCTTCTTTGAAGTCCGCCTCTGAAACGGACGGGTTTGATTCTCGATCGTACGCCGCACACACTGCTTCACGCCACAAGGACAAGATATCCGCACCGACGTAACCATAGCATAGAACTGCAATCTTTTCAAGTTCATCGACACTTACTCCCAAGCTAATCTCTCCCGTTGCTTCCTTAGCTAAGTTCTGTAAGATTTGTACTCGTGCTTGGGCATTTGGTACAGTAATCTCAATTTCACGGTCAAACCTCCCTGGTCTTCGCATCGCAGCATCAATGAGGTCAGGTCTGCTTGTGGTTCCCACAACCACAACATTTTCGAGCTCCGAACCATCTTGATTGTCCATAATCGTCAATAACGCAGCAGTCAGCTTTCTTTGGACGTCGTCAAGAGTGGGCAAATCTCTACGTGGGGCTAGAGCGTCCACTTCATCAAGAAGGATCAGGCTTGGGCGTTTTCTTCGGGCTCGTTTGAAACAGTTTTCCATAGTTCGCAAAGCTTCAGGTGTCGACTTACCCAAGAGTTCGGGACCAGAGAGGACTTCAAAGTTTAACTCATAGCTTTTCGCGAACGCACATGCCATCATAGTCTTACCAGTGCCAGATGGACCATGAACAAGAAGTCCATGCGGTTTCTTCGCAAACGTTCTTGAAGGCGTTGATCTCAAGTCGTCTTCGGTCTTTCTAGTTTGAATGGCGGCCTCTACTATTGTTCGAGCTTCTTGAATTTGACGGTCTAGTCCAGCCAGATTTTCGAGATCAAGGAAGTCCCCTTTACCCTTGGCATATTGAGTATGTGAATCCAAAACAACTTCAACTACAGTCTCCTTTGTACACAGATATACCCCTTTACCGGGTAGGCCCACTCCAGTGTCTTGATTTTCGTAGTCATCAACCCTTACAACATTGAACAGTACGCTATCGCCAAGTAGATCTATCGCAACTTTCATGTCTGACATCACAGCTTGACCGAGAAGATGAGCGTGAAGCATTGTCCTACATTCATCTGACAACAAAAAACCGAGGTCAACATCGCAGGTCAGGTGAATGATTCTGGCCTCCAAAACTGAACTTCTGTCCATCACTCGAACCAAGCTGAGCATTTGCTGGTCCTCAGAGACAGTGTTTGTTCCAAGGCTGTCTTCCTGTTCTCGGTTCATTCTGTGATTTCGACCTCGATCGTCTGCAGCCTTGCGTGAAGGAGTTCCACGCTTCCCTTTTTTGCTCTTAGGCTTCTTCTTTGAGCTTTGCATGCTTGGCATGCGCATCAACCCGTCGCTGAAATCGAGTTGAAGGGCGAGGGTGGAATGGTCATCAAGTGCTACAAAACCGTTGTCAACGACTTCAAGGGGCCATAATGAGGCTACTACAAAGTTTGAGCTGTTCGGATCCTGAAGAACGCCGATATCCATCACGTTGTATCCCTTACTTTTCATTTCGTTCGGATGTAGGCATGCCACCCCAAGTCTCCTTAAGGACTCTGGTGGGACACCTTTCGCATTTCGAGCATGATTGATCAATTTGCTTAAGCCAACCGGCTGAAAGGCTAAGTCGTGAGCTGAGTCCCTAGGCAACGCCGCTTCTGTCATCGGTCCGGGGGGTGTTCCTTTGATTTATTTCTTGCACGTATCTTAATGAGCTGGTCGTCATTGCGACCGAGCCCCCATGTCCTGAGTGATAAAAAATGTTCACAGATCCCTCGCGTTTTAGTTGCTTGCAAACTGCCAGATGTTCTGCCGAGGCAAGAAGAGTTCAATATGTCGATTCGTTCCACTCCTAAGCCCAAATATACGAATGGAGCTTAAAGTACATCCAGTATCCAATACGTGAAAGCTATTCAGCACTTCTTCAATCGGCACCAAGCAAAATGTTATATAAACATCGTAGATAGGTGAACGAACGAAAGGATTGAAGCATCACATTACATACGCCAGGAACACCAGCTTAAGCAGAAATTTGAAACTTTTTAATTTCCAATTTCCAACTTCATTGCGGATCTAATATGAAGAGCTCTACACACTACACGTACAGTGCTTTTGATTCTGCCTGGAACCCAGCATCAAACACGTCTCGTCGTCGACAAAGGTGGTGCCTCAAATAGGCACGGTAGATATCGCATCTGTGTCGTCGAGACAGTCTACGTTTGCTCAACGACGCATTTCGCGGTTCTTTTCGACTATCTTGTTCAGAACTGAACTGTGACACACAAGTTATTCTTGAAGCTCTCATCATGACTAAGGTAAGTATTGCTTGTTCATCAACATGCCTTCAAGGATTCAACAAATGTGAAGAATGTACAAACTAACATGTTTCATTTCACCCACTAAAGCAAGAAGTTAACCCCAAAGCTGTGCCAATGGCTGACGCGGAACTTTCGGTGAAGATTCTTGACCTCGTTCAACAGTCTGCCAACTACAGGCAAATGAAGAAAGGAGCCAACGAAGCCACCAAGACACTGAACCGCGGTCAGTCAGAGTTCATCGTCATGGCCGGTGATGCTGAGCCATTGGAGATTCTGTTGCATTTGCCTTTGCTTTGCGAGGACAAGAACGTGCCATACGTGTTTGTCCCGTCAAAAGTGAGTTTAGGGCGAGCATGTGGCGTGCCTAGACCTGTCATCGCTTGTTCGATCCTAACGAATGAAGAATCCCCAATCTCGGCCCAGGTGAGAAACTTGAGAGACGAGATTGAGAGGTTATTGATCTAAAAGTTGCTGAAGTTGAGAATTGCTGTTTACCCGCTTGTTGTTTCTGATTTCGCCGATATAGGCAAGCACGCTGCTGACAAAAGGAATTACCGGTGTGAAGACTGTGGTGATGTAATCAGATGCTGTTCCCTTCTATAAGACATGTCTAGCTCGTAGTCTGAAGTTTGATTAATTGTTCAGTGAGTACCTGTAGTTCTCTTTGCTGTACGGCAGCGTGATTAGGGATCTTATGATTGTTTTTGACCGTACTAATGAGAATGAAATCGTCGTCCAATACCCATTCTTCTGCTTGACATAGTTGCCGCAAAGCAGGCTGGTCAAGGCCCAGTAATGCCTCAGCGCGCTGCAGAGAAATGCAAGAGTAACTTCGCTCCACAAGTAGTTTAGCCGCCTCTCTCTTCCGTCGCACTAGCTCTTTAACTACATGAACAGCTTCTTTGCTCCAGTGCGGCCATTCTGCAGCTTGAAAGAACTCGCAGTTGTCGCGCTTCCACAGAGCTTGAGCAAGATTCCAGGCGGCTTTGGTTTCCGTATTCTCTTGACACAAAGGGGGAAGGCGCTTCCAGAAAAAGCGAGCTTCGTTCAGGTCCTCCAGAAGCAAAAGACCAAGAAGATGGAAAACGGGAAAGGGGTGTACGTCGTTCTTCTCCGCGGCGGTCAACTCGGCGTCCTCGCAGAGTTCAACTACTCGTGCAGCATCCAAAGATTCTACGGCCGCAGCGATTGTCGACATGAGGAAGGGAACAGAGTGCTGATATCTCCGCTGATGAACTGGTATTCCTAGCAGAAACAAGTTATATATCTTTGGTAGTCGTGGAAGTGAGCACTCTCATGATGCAACTTTGCGTGGCGATGATGAGAGAAAACTTGAACTGACGGAGGTCCGGAATCCATGAACTTAAAATTGTTGTTTTTTGTTACAAGGGTATCTTATCCAACTCTTGTAGGCAAACCAGAACCAGCTAACGGCAACCTTCCCGTTGGTATACTCGTCGTCGTCCGGTAACGCTCGGCAATAACAAGAAGTAGCTATCTACAACTCTTCAGCTGCTTCAATTCAGTGTTTTCCCCTTGTTGGAGAAGCACAGCATTTTGATGAAGTCGGGTGTGAAGAAGAACAGGAGCGCACAGGAATCTCAAGACAGAAAGACATTATTCGTAAGAAACCTTCACGAGTCTACTACGAAGGAGGATCTAGAATCTCATTTTGGGGGCATTGGTCCCATACGACACGCCTTTCTGGTGACCACGCCAGGCTCATCTTTGTGCAAAGGATATGGATTTGTTACGTTCGCATTTGCAGAGGATGCAGAGCGAGCACGAACTGTTCTTAGTCAATCAATTCTGAAAGGGAGGAAGATATCTCTTGACATTGCGCGAAAAAGACTGCGAAGTAGCAATGACAGACCAGACGACCGAACGCATCAAGACAAGGGGCCGAAAGAAGCACCAGCCCAACCGAGAAAAGAAAAGAAAAACTCTGCATTCGGTTCAGTCCCAATGCGCACAGTTTTGCTCCGCAAGGTGTCTTCAGAAGACATGTTGACAGAAGAAGAAGCTAAGGAAGCGGTGGCAGCGCATCTGGAAGCATCTGGTTTTCAGACCTGTGTTCTCACCTCAGATGGAAGACAGGCAAGATGCTTGTATGATTCGTGGTCAAATGCTGGAAAAGCCGCCTGCCGTGCTCATGGAGGTGCTATAGACGCTGTGATTGAGGCTTTGAAAGCAGGGCAAAGAACGAAACTTATTGTGAGGAACCTCCCCTTCAAAGTTGATGAACATCAGCTACGCGCCGCATTTGAAAGTATTGCCCCTATTCGGGCATTGCGCCTAGCTCCTTCGAGCGAACTTCGAAGGCATGATACACGAAGATCTGCGAAGCCAATTTCCGATTCATATACGGAGGACGATGGTGATAGGTCCAAGTCAAACCATGTGCTTTGTGCTGGTTATGCCTTCATAGAATACTTCCTAGTGGTACATGCTCAAACTGCTGTGAAGAAACTGAATGGAACGAAGATTGGTGGAAGAGTAATTGCAGTGGATATGGCAGTGAGTAAATCTCAATACATGGCCCAAAACTTTGATCAAGAACCAGGGAACGAAGCCGATGAGGCTGACAAGGCTGCTGAAGAAGAATCTCGGGAGAATGAGAAAAGAGAGAAAGGAAGCCCTAAAACTGGACTTGTGAATGAGAATCCGGAACAGTTGGGTCTGAAGGAGACCAAGAAAGGAAATTACCAAGAAGAACGTGGTCCAACTAACCAGAAGTCGAGACAAAGAGTGACAAAGGACGCAGAAGGGGAGCTGCATAGAACTGTGTTCATCAGAAACCTTCTTTTCGAGACATCGGTTCCTGAGCTTCGAGAGGCAATGGAGAAAAGGTTTGGTAACGTTCAAAGGGCATTGGTTGTCAAGGATCCTGTAACTGGACGACCGAGGGGAACGGCATTCGTAATTTTCAAAGATGAGAAAACTGCAAAGGAAGCTGTAGGTCAGTCATCTGCGTCAGAACCCGGGGAAACTAAAGACCCATCCGTAGTGATGCCAACCGATTTTGTGTTGCATGGCCGAAAACTGCTCCTCTCAATGGCTGTAGACCGTGAGAAAGCAAAAGACTTGAAGACTACGGCACCACTGCACACACGAAAGAACAAGGATTCTGATCCGAGGAACCTTCGCCTTGCATGGGTTGGACACATCGCTCCTGACTCCAAAGAAGCTCAAAGACTCTCGCCAGACGATGTTTCCAGACGTGCAAAAGCAGAGAAAGAAAAGCAGATGAAGCTGGAAAGAAATCCAAATGCGTTTATCTCTGAACTGCGTTTATCCGTACGAAACTTACCACGTGAATGTGATGAGAAGTCACTGAAACAGATTTTCATTCTCGGCGCACAGGAGAAGACGGGGGAAGAAGGAGGGGATTATGCCTTTAGCTTTCCGAAAGTAACTCATCTTACTATAATACGTGACTCGGAAAGGAATGGCAGATCGAAGGGCTATGGATTTGTACAGTTCTCAGAACACAAGCACGCAATGCAGGCCTTGCTCCATTTAAATAACAGCCCGCGTATGATCGAATGGCTAATTAAGAAAAGGCCAAAAGCTCTACGTATTGATGAAGCACGGGCGGAACTTCTCCGAAAGCAATGGAAGAATCGCCGTCTAATCGTGGAATTCGCAGTCGAGGATAAGCGCATAGTTCAAGTTCTTGATCGAGTTCGCGAGAAGGGGAGGGAACAGAAGGAAAAGGGGAGGGAACAGAAGGAAAGGAAGCGGAAGAAGACGGAGAATGATGGTGAAGAACTCCCGAAGAGAAAGAAGTCGAAACATGTGACAGTAGAGAAACCTGAGAAGCACAATAGTGATGACCCTTCATCTGAAGGTTCAAAGGATGTTGAAGTCACCACACAATCAAGGTCCGAAAGGCGCTTCCGTCATAAGAAAAAGCACTTGACTTTCAAAGAACCCGTGACCAATACTCAAGTACACCGTGGTAAACCTGGAAGATCAGATGCTCAACTCCGTTTGGGAAAGACTGGATCTAAGATGTCAAAGCAGACACTCGAAGACAACGACATGAAGAAGAAAGCGTCCAAGAAAAAGAAATCAAAGTCGACCCAGGATGCAAACTTTGATCGCCTGGTTTCTGCTTACAAACAGAAGCTCACGAACGTCCAGGAGAAACGTAGAAGTGAATCTCAAAGCAAACCTCAGGCGAACAATACGAGACCCTCCGTGAGATGGTTTGAAGACTCCTAGGTGGCGGCGAGCAGCTGGACTATATTGCGTAGGTCAAACATGAATACTTCCTACATTATATAAACGTAGGAAGTATTCATGTTTGACCTATGCAATGTTTACAAACAACCGAAATAAGCTCAATCGATGCCCAACCTTGAAGTTTGAATTAGTTTTATCCATGCTCTATTACAGCAGGTTCCTCATTTGAGGATTTGGGTGATTGTGCCTCTTAAGCTAAACGGATATGCCTCCTGCACTCTAACTTCAATAATTCGGCCAATGAGTTCAGGCCCCCCTTCGCAAAACACAACACGATTCGTTCTTTCTCTGCCGCTCACTTCGTTTGCCCGCTTTGGATTCAAACTATCAACGAGAACTTCAACACATCGTCCTAAGTAACGACGACTTCGTAGTTCTGCTTGGTGCTTCATCTTCTTATTCATGATCGAAAGCCGCTCCATCTTGACTTGTTCGCTTACTTGACCGGGCAAAGACGCAGCACTTGTATTCGGTCGTGCGGAATACGCTCTCACCATGTTTGAATCGAAAACGATTTCATCAGCAAGAGTAACGGAGTTCTGAAAAGCCTCTTCCGTCTCTCCTGGAAACCCGACAATCATATCAGCGCAAACTGACGCATCTGGCATTTTGTCTCTGATTCTTCGAACGATCTGAATATATCGTTCACGGTTGTATCCTCTCTTCATGGCCTTAAGGACTGATGAATCTCCAGACTGAGGTGGTATGTGGAAGTGTTCCATAACCTTTGGAAGCTCATACACGGTATCGATTAGGTTTCCAGATATGTATCGTGGATGACCTGTTGTGAAACGTATTCGCTCAATACCGTCCACATCATGCACGTATCGCAACAACTCAGAAAACGTCACTTTTGGGGATAGATCTCGACCATATGCGTCAACGTTTTGCCCGAGAAGAACAACTTCACGGTATCCTTCCGCAGCGAGAGCTTCCATCTCTTTTCGAATGCTTGACATTGGACGTGACTGTTCCAGACCTCTTGTGTTGGGAACAACGCAGTATGTACATCGTTCATTGCAGCCATATATTACATTGACCCAGGCTGTGAGCTTCGAGGAGCGCTTGGGCTTAGAGATGTCCTCGTGAATATGAATTGGATCTACAGCGACGACCTGTGTTTTGCTCATGCGATAAAGGTTGATCACGTCTGCGAGACGATTCGCGTACTGGGGTCCCATTACGATATCTATCTCTGGAACTCGAGAAAGCAGTGCTTCTCCTTCTTGTTGCGCAACACACCCTGTGACAATGAGCGTCACATCCTGCGGAGCGTCCCATTTTCTCTGCGCGTGGGGACCAAGGTAGGAGTAAACCTTTTGTTGCGCATGATCTCGCAAGGCGCACGTGTTCAACAAGTAAAAAGCGGATTTGTTCGGATCGTCTACCTGATGATAACCTTCGTCTTCCAGTTCTGCCGCCATTCTTTCACTGTCACTGTCGTTCATCTGACAGCCAAAGGTTTGAATAAAGAACGACTTTGGAATAATAATTGGCTTCTTCTTTGACGTTCGTCGCATGTTGGGGTTCACGGAGAACCCTTTTTCACGTGTTGCTCCCAAGAATGTTGCATTTACAGAGTGTCGAACATCGGTGACCGTGAATATCTCCCAGCCGTAAGAAAGCTTGGTCCTCTGAAGACTACCAGGACGCGATTGTATAGCTTTCTCGAGCAGTTCATCACTGATGTATGTAGAATGGTTTGTTGGACTCTGGTTTGAAATCGTTGGTTTCATCGCAGCCGGTAGAAATATCCAGCCTGTGTCCCCTGCCGAAGTGCGAGTTTGGTCACATATGGAAAGGAGAGTCGCAAGCTCTGCAAGAGTAGATCGTTTGGACCGAACACTGTCTACAATAAAGTCCGCCATTTGATCTGAAACCACTTGACAATGAGTAATTCGAACGGCTTCTACGGTGTGGTTCGAAAAGTCGTAGAAACGCTGCGTTGGAGACTCCAATGGAACAAGAGGCTTTGCAGCACGTTGCGCTTCCCTCACAGAAGACGTTGGAGAGTTGTTAGCGGGTGATGGCGTCGATACTGCAACAATTGAAGCCAATCTATGAACATCACTTCGAATCGCGTTATGACTAACGCAACTTGAGCAGTTGAACTCCGATGGCAGTGAAGCATGTAGACCACCAAGAAAGGACAGGAGAGGGAGTGGAGAAGCAAAAGCCGTTTTGGAATTCATTGTTTTCGGGCCGGAAAGCTAGTTACAATGAATTACCTTTAGACTTCATGAATAACAAGACTACGGAAAAGAATTGTATTCAAGCACCACGGCAAAAGAGAACGAGCAGAAAAGCCGAAGAACTTCTTCTGGGGAGCAGGAACCCAAAGCGATGCCAACGTGAAAAGGATGGGCGTCCCATCCGTTCGCCTGAGATTCCTTCGGTAACTTTACAGACACCTGTTTGCAAACTTTGCACGCTCCGTTTTCCAGATCTTGTTCTCGTGCTCCACACGTGGCATAGCAAATGTCTGCAAATGCAAGGTGAAGTCAGCAACGATAGACAGACAGAAAACTACAGTTCTGTTCCCTTTTGGTAAGTTACCGTCGATGTCTTATACCCTGTATCTACAGGTACGACGAAATGAGATCAAGTGATGTTCTGCTACGGTGCCCGTTGACAAACGTAAGTCGACGACAGATCTTCTGCGGTCGCATACGCAGCCAAGAAAAGTCTCTTCAAAAGCTCATTCTGGAAGCACCAAAAAAGATTCTGGCCTTTCTGAAGAGGGAGAAATATCTGTAAGATAGATCTCCGTTGTGTTGGGAATTAGAACACTTTATCCAATTAAAGAAGAAGAAGAAGAAGAGATCAAGTGACTAGCGTTACCCTTCGTAACTCGAAGGTAACGAGAAAACATTAGGATGATCCGCACAAGAAACTTGGCTCAGGAGAATGCTGCCAAGCGATGATTCTGGTCAGGAAGTGTGACCCAACGCTATGGTCATTCACAGTTTATTTGTACACACATTTGTTTAAAGGTTCTTTGCTGGTTAGAGTGTTCACCAGCACCGTGTTTGCGATTAATTGAGCATGCTATAGATACTGCCAGCAACAAAGTAAAAGGGATATGGCATGGAGATGGGATGGCTGATAAGGTTGAACACATTATGTGAAGGTGGCGTTGCTGTCATAGGAAGAAGACCCAAAAGCGAGACGACTCCATTGAGGTACACAAGCACACATGGTGTGTTCCACTGCAAACAAAGGCCTTTGCTCTCCGCAAAAATAACGAGTAAAGGGCTGTCTTCGACAAATAGAAAGGTAAATAGGCAAGACTGTGCATCATTGGTGATAAAGATGGCGACATTGAAGATGTACATGACTCTAACCTAAGTGAGTACAATGCTTCCAGGAGGAAAAGTAAGCACATCGTTATCATCACGAACATTGAGAGCAAGAACTACAATCAGCACAATCACAATAGCAACCAAGATCCCAAGTACGAAGCCAATAAGGAAAGCACGCTTCTTTCGATCTCTCCACCAACCACGCATGTCATAGAAACAACAACATACAAAAATACTGACAACCAACGCAATGAGAAGACCTAGGAGCAAGCCAATTAAGAATCCAGCTAAGCCAGCTAAAAAGATTATGGCAGGAGAGTCGCGTTCATAATCGCGACCACGCTCCAAGTCAGCCGGCGCAGCATCGCGAACTTTCTCGGTAGAAGGAGGGGGACTTGGGGGTGCTCTTTGCGAAGTTGCTGGGGTTTTCTGTTTATGTGATTTAGAATGGTGTGAGTGCTTGCTGCGAGTTGGCGAGGTTGGTTGACGAGGTTTGGAACTTTTTGAGCCATCCTTTGGCATGATGCACGCTTTCTCCGAAACCAGGGACGGTTGAACGACAGTCGTCTTCGCAGGCGGGCTTATGGCTGTGGAAACGTATCTCGAAGCAATGTGTGGGTGACGGAGGCGGTCGAGAAAGCTGGGCAGTGAACGTGAACTGGTCCTTTAACTATGTAAGTTTCAGAGAAAGTTGCTTTGCGTCTTTTTTGACTGTATCAGGTGAGCGTCCATTGCGCAGTGCAGTGTACGGTTGTAGCGGATGAACCTTATTTATCGCGATGGTGAATCATCAGTGGTTATTCACCTCTGGCAGATGATCTGCTTTCCAGAGATATGTGCCACATCATCTGGCGCACTTACAGTACGTTTCCGGCCCTCGCAGCAATGCATTACACAGCGCAATGATCTACAGTACACGATGTCTACCAAGTTGGTAGTACCAACGGGACACGTAAACTTTAGCTAGCGATGCACCCCCTGAAAGCTAAAAACTAAGGGTAGAGCTAATGCATGAGCTCCTGCGGAAGTAACAGTGGTGGTAATGATAGTACCAATTGGTACCGAAGGTACAGACCAAACATGAAACGCCATAACGCCATTACAGATATCCATCGATAACTTCTGCGACGGTAGCGTTTAGATACCTGTATGATATCCACTTTCGAAGGGCCAAGTTAGCCATGCGGAGCGTGGACAGTTCCCAGATTCTTATGTATAACGTGAAAATGAGTCTTAGACTCATACTGAGGTAGATTTGGACACCAAAAGGCGTTTTCCATCAAGTTCTTCTCAGAGCCTGCAGAAGCTCAGCTAGCAACGGTATGGCGTTAGCTACCCCTTCTACACTAGAATACTTTTCTGGTACACTGCGCGAAAGGGTTAACGTTCCTAGCCCTCACCTGGCATGTTTTTCTTCTTCTTCTTGAGAAGCTAAACTTCAAAGTTATGGTCTAACCTTATTCCTGTTCTAGAATCTAGAAAGCATCGAACGGAGCATATTGGAAGTACGAGGATGGTAGACAAGATGTACACTCCTGTATCGCACAGATGCACCCAACGCGGTAATTCTGTGCCTTTTATATTACTCTACCTTACCAAGGGAAGTCTGTAAGAGCCAAAGCCGTTGTTCTTCGGTGAGATCTCACTTCCGACCTCATTCCCCTTCGAGTTTGATCTCTTGTCCCTCTCTAAACATATTTATAGATACCGCGTCGCCAACCAACCGTTTTCGTATATCTTCTTCGCAGAACGATACCGCATCTGCTGTCGATAATAACGTCAACAACTGTCAACGGTGTAAACTTGGCCTTTTGAAGAGAGGACTACTTGGATGAGTAGTTCTCCCTGAGTTTTGGAATAGCGAACTCAGGCCCACCGCAAAGAAGGAGAAGACCATTCCAAGCCTCTCAATGTGCGGCACAAGCGTGACATCGCTGCCGGATGCCGTCAACCGCCACTCTGCTGCACTCTACAGCCATCGACGAGTTCGCATGATGAATAGTGAAATGTCGAAAATCTTCATCTTGTGCAGAATGCTATCATTGCCATCCTCTGACAAGCAGCGCTCTCGGCAGTCATCCTCTTCCATTAATTCTCCAATACCAAAACTGGTGGCTCCTCTCCTATTTCCATTCCTCTTATATCTAGTCTTTCCTCTGTAGATCCCGTCACAACTCTCGGAAGCATCATTGTAACGCACGAAACAAATCTCAATCGTTACAATATCAGCTTCAGTAAGGGTTCCACCGCCCGGGAAAATCACTTTGCATGCCCTTTATCGCATTCTGTGATATAGAGGAGTATACAGACCTTGGCACTGGACAACGCATTACTCGGGTACTGTCTCAAAAACATTTGTCATTGCGCTGTCAAGAGTATGGTCTTCGTATTGTTTCGAAATAAGGAGTAATAAACCGCACTTAAGAAGAAGAAGAAGGGTAAAGAAAACATACCTTCGGCATACACATGTGGCGTGCGAAAAAAACGGCTGTCTTACATGGAACAAAAGTACCAGTCGACTCCTCTGTTAACATGCGAAACGAAGGCATATCTTGTCCCAACCGCTTACGGCAAAGTCATGATGCCACACTGCCTTTGGCGACAGGCCATTCGGAACTACCACAGAAGGTGAAACAATGCGATTGTGGCACTGCGGTGAAAAAGGACGTGGAGCACGTGTTGTTTCGATGTCCTTTGACGAACGCGACGCGTCGCAATGAGTTGCCACCCGTTGAAGACAGGAAAGATTTGTCGCTAGTGGAGATGATAAGACAATGGCCGCTGAAGCTTTTGGCCTTTTTTGAGAGAGAGGATTATCTGTAGGGTAATTCTCCTGTCGTCTCGGAATCAGGGGCGACAGGCCATAATAAAGAAGAAGAGAAGGAACTACCACTGCGCTTCACACAAGTAACGGGATTGGTTCGAGCCGATGGATGATATCGGGTTAGCAATGGAACACTGTAACTCTACGTGCGTTTGAATCTGAAGTGCTTTCTTGCACTTAAACGTGGTCATATTCTCAAGATTCGTACGCGCCATGCGAGGCGTGGAACTCATGTATCAATGCTGATGTGAGTCAACAGCAATACCTCTTCGACAGAACGGGCTTGTGACATTCTACGATGCAGCATACTGCAGTCTAAATACTTTTGAGCGAAACTACCATCAAATACTTTCTGAATCCAGTTTCGAAATCGCAATAACAGAGCTTCATCGTGTAAGAATCACTGAAGGGCTCAAGTTCTTTATGCCGGTGGGAGCGGAGATCCGCATTCGGTCCATACTGCTGTAAAAGAGGCATACGATGAGGCAAGCGCAGGTGCAAGCACTGAGTTTCAAGCTCTGAACAAGTTCATTAGACAAATGAAAAATAAGCACTGGCCTAAGTACAGGGAGCTTTGCAATACTCTGCACCTTCAATGAATATGAAAAGGATAACCAGCTTTCCACCATAGTGATAGAGAAAGATGCGGCCGACGTTGGACTGGCTCTCATTTACACTCCCATGGACAGGGTCATGAATGCATTAAGTGGAGTTGTGACCGGAGTAAGAGTTGTCGTCGTTGACGGACATTGATTGACCACCAAGTTTGAAGACAGTTAACTTGGTGCGCATGGATACACGAGCTTGCGGATGATGAGCTTAGTGCTCTGGAAGGAAGGTGTGGTAGAAGAAACCGGGGAAAGAGGTTGCATGATATACATATCTGGAATGAAACTGCGGTCTTCACCTGCACGTGGGACGAGGTGATGCATTCATATATCAAGGGGGGTTCGATTATCTTCTCAGCGGCCCTGAAGCACGAGAAAAGCCAGCCAATTGCCTTTTCTCGTGGAAAAAGCTTCTGGCAGAGTTGTGCAGCACGAGCTAACAGCGTCAACCATGTGCCGTTCCCGTGATTACCGTGACAGGCCGTGCGGAAGCGTGGTGAGGTCGCTCGCTTCGTTACCAAAACCTACGGCGAGCGTTGGACGAGCAATTAGATGTCGAAGGAAGTGCTGACCTTCTTGAAGGGTATCTTAGTGAGACAGGCAGCGACCACTCTTCTAAGACAACCAAATGATCGCTCATGAATTGTTTCGTTTTCTATATGATGGGAGTAAATAGTTGAATACGCTATGGCACATTTGTTGAGACGAACTCATAACACAATGAGATCCTCCCCGCAACAGCAATGGGCCCAAAGAAAGGTCCCAAAGCTGTTGCGAACGTCGAACTTGGGTGAGCTTCCACAATTGGCATGGTTCGCAAACACTTGCTCAAGCCGTTGCTTCACGATTTCGCTGGTAAGATTATCGTACGTCCCACCATCTATTCGAACGCCGCAACGACAGAAAATAACACCTTGTCGAACATGAAGCTTTCCACGTTCACAAACGGGACAGAGCACTTGAGCGGAATTAGCAGCATCACTCTCTTCATGGAAGGCGAAGAGTTCGGTATCCAACTGTGCCTGTTCCCTTCCAAGACGTTCAAAGTCCTGTATCATTTTTTCTTCAGCCTCAAGGAGCTTTCTTTCCGCCTCTCTTCGCTCAGCGTCCATGACGGCTTCCAAGTCGGCGATAAGCGCTTCCAATTCATCATCTGATAGATACTCTTCCTCCGGTCTCAAACGCGCCGCTTCCTCCTCAATGATGCGCATGCGAAGCTTGCGACGATTGTGACGGTCATTCTCTCGGTCTGATTTGATTCTGTCCAGGCATTGTTTCAACAATCGCTGTCGCCATTCCTCTGGCGGTGCCATCGTTCGCCTCCATTTGTACGGGCGCTTGGCGCGGTCAGGGCTTTCCATTTCTTGTGGGCGCTCGGCGCTTGTCGCAGATGAGGGTGAGATTGGACGCTGGCGACGGGGAGGTGATGTACACTGGCGAGCAAAAGAGCACTGCCGTTTGCTTTTGGACGGAGCTTTCCCGCGAAAGCCAAAATGCCTGCGGGGCTGCGCTCGTCGCAGCGATGGGCCGAGCTGCTTCACAATTCCACCGCTGTCCTACTGTATAGTCCAGTCCAGCAGCAGCAGTCCAAAATTAATTTTTTGTTCGGTTCTTTGTAAGAAGAAGCTGCGCGCGTGTATCTACTGCTGATGCCACCCGAGGTGAAAGCAACTCCCGTGGCTTTCACCGAAATCATTCCTTGCTCGAAGTGCAGCGCACTGCAATGAACTTGCAAGCTTGAAACTACTGCTGCCAAGTTCCGTTTATTTCCACCAAGAAGGGAAGCAACGAAGCTGGCTTACCAGTGAGCATCTTGCAAGCAAGTCGTCAAAGGCTTCCTCATCATTATGCGTCAACTTGTCTTGAGACGCAGCCTCCCGCCAATGTCGACCTTTTTGGGAGATGGCTAGGTTTTCTTGGGGACGGATTACAATTCATGGGCGTTCTCGTGCTTCTGGAGAGAGACAATTGCTTTGCCTGCTAGAACTCCTACACTTCTCTTCTTCAGTCATCGAGAGTATACAGCCTGTTCATCAAGAGGAAGGTATCCCTTTTTACTTAAGATTAGCCAAAATATAACGGTAACAGCGGCTAACGCGGCCGTACTTGAAATTGGTAGACAGGCTACATCGCTCCGACAAAGTGCGGAGTGGGGTATGCGCGCGTTTAAATCATGCTTTCCTCGAGTCGAGGCCAGAATGCGATACGAACCGCATGGAGAACGGAAGATGTATCTGACCTCTTTAGTCCTTTTGTTTAACCTTCGAACAAGAATGGTGGGGTTAAATCAGATAAGAACGGTGTTTACACAGGCACTTACCTGCGACGCCAACTCCCTGCTCACTCATTCGGTTTCATCTTGAAGAGCATCACTACGGCGGCTACCATTCGATGCACGAGTAGCACCAAGTAACACCATCATCATGCTCATCATATTGTCATGGTTTTTCTGTCCCGATTCAAGAAGACGTTCGAATCGAAGAGCCTCCCGCTGTTCTCTCTCTCGTTCGCGAGCTATGCGCAGCTCCTCCCGCTTTCGTTGTTCCTTTCTGTCTTTCTGACCCTCGAGAATCGAAAGCTCGTACAAGGTGACCAAATCTTGGTTTCCATCAGGTTTATTACGATGCATGTGCGTTAAACGATGGGTACGAAGAGCGGTAGTCGTAGTGAGCGCAGTAGTTGGTTGCGCATTTGGACCTTCATCCTCTGGGCTTTGATGGTCGCTGTTCTCCTCCTGCAGAACTTCGTCGAGGTCCGTAGCGGGTTCATGCTGTTCGTTATGAACTGAATCGATTCCCAAATCCTCATCCGCGTTCCCAATATAGGCCTTCTCTTTGATCATTTCGTTGATCTTTTTCGCTCGCGACACATCTGGAGGGCAATGCGTATCTCCTGTGGGAAGCTTGGTTCGATACAGACTGCCGAATTTCCGACGAAGAGATTCAGGGGTGCGTTTGTAAGAGGGGAAAACCTTGTGATGGTTCGTGGTAACCATATCCCATTCTATCGGTGCAATGGGTAGCACGTATTCGAGAACGTCAAGCAAACTCTCAACCTCTCTTTTCGTAAAGCTGCATCCTCGTGTCTTGCTCGTTTTCTGCTTTTTGGACGGGCGCGACGTGTTGGGGTACACAGAGCGGTGAGGAATGCCTTTGTTTGCAATCGGTCGACCATTCGTGGGATGGCATGAAATGGATCTTGCCACATGTAGAGGTACGGAGTTACCCGTTTCTAGCGTCGTGCTCGTCGGAATCGGTAAGGTACAGGTATTGTTCTTGTTTTGCTCGTTCATCGCGAAGAGGGGAACGGGTTGTTAGAAAAGCAGGAAATGATGGAAAATGCAGACGTTTGATGCACGCACCATTGTGGAAGGACGTATTGCGGAACGGGCCGGGGTTTTGAAGCGTGCTGCACTTTCGCTTCAAGTCAGAAGACTAGCAATGGCGGGAGCTCGTGTTGGTTTCGGTCGGCCATCGATGCGTTTATGGAGAGGTTTTCAACGACGAACGAGTGTTTGCGTGGCGGTATTACTCGCTTCGCACGTCTCCGCACGTCGTGCGAAGTCGGGGACGCAAGTCACGGAAGCAACACCAAACGTGACGATTTGGGTGTGAACAGAAAGCGTTTTTCTGTTTTCAGGAGACGCCCACTTTCTATACCGTACCCTCAAACTACAAACCAATAGCCGTGCTACCCTCACCGTACAAAGAGAGTATTACACCGCAGAAGCGTTTCGCTACCAACAATTATCGCCTTCTTCACCTGTCCTCTTCAATTGTTACTTAAATGGCTTTACCATTAACGCTGTACAGTACATATGTCTTCTGTACAACTAACGCTCCTAGTAAGAGTGGAACAGCTTTTGTAGATAAGAAGGTATACAATAGCACAAAGGTTTACAGCAATTGCATTCCTAATGATGCTCATAGACTTGGAAGGCAAAGTACGCCATAGAATTGGAGAAAGAAACAGTTGGTTCAACCCGAACTGTCATGTCACCTCTGTGGAAGCCTTATACAACGGAATTCGGGCCACATGCGCATGGCGTCAAGTGCTTTGGCAGCAGTATACAACTTGTATAGTACAAGCCCTTGCATATTGCTAGCACAGCGGGGATAGAACTGCAAGCGCCTGTACGCAACGCGGCTATTCTAGGCCCGGTGCAAATGGAGATGTTGTACCTGTTGACATCGTGGCTGCAGAAAGGTAAATTCATCGCGGTTCATCATAACGTGCGTAGGTCCACTCAACAATGAGTTTCAAGAGTGGAATTCAACAGAATGACCAGTCCGTTGTCGGGATCCTTGACGGGACGTGCTTGTGTTTATACGGTCAATTCGACTGTAGCTTGTAAACCAACAGCCGGCCGTCTCTCTTATACACCTCACTTGTACGGTATCCTGTGCGCTCCCCGCTCCCGGTAGCTACAATTGATAACAATGGCTCGCCTTTTCCGAGTGCCTGCCACGCTTTTCCTTGCTCTGTTCGCTCTAGCCGCTCTGTTCGTCCCCCTTCGTGCTATGGATGTTGTGCTGGAAGCGTCTGCTGAGGAAGAACTACCCGAGATTTCTTCCGAACCGGATTTGGAAATCATTGAACGTAACTTGCTTATGATCCTCAGGAAACTGGACTTTGTCGTGAGAAGAATGGTGCGCGCTGGAAAAATGGTGGAAGAGGAAGAGCTGATGATGAGTCCTGAAGCTTCTGCCGAGTTGCTGGAAGGAATAGACATGTAAATGGCGCGCCATTCTGCACATCATGTACGTGTTGGTGACGAAGCTCAAAAGTTTTTCGGACACTTGAATCCACTGCGTACCTCATTTCGATGGTGCGGACATTTAGCTGCGCTGGATTTGGGTTAGCGCCCAGTTTTGACAATAATCTTGTTCCATCGAAAGCGTTACACGCCAATTACCGACATGCTTGGTCGCCGACGAGTTTGAGTAAAGCTAAAGTGACGAGGACATTTACCTAGAAGGTCTTTTTCGTAGTTTTTGTATCAATCACATTCAAAGTTGACTCTTCATCGTAGCGACAACGTACGAAGGCAAGGTAGTAAGTTAGACTACTGTTAATTTGGGAACAACTTGCTTCACTCGTCGCCCGGCTGTAAGGGTAGAACGTTGCCCTTGTACGAGCATCATCGTCATCAACTGTTGAAAGGTGAAGCCAAACGAACTGCAAGAAAAAATATCGACCGAAGAATGACGCTTGCTTGATGACACAGCTGTTGCGCACCCGCACGTGGCGCAGCGGCGGTTGGCGTGACTGCAAACAAATGCTTCATATGAGCTGTGTGAGTGCAAGAGACCCACAAAACGCGTCAACGGTGACAGAAAGGGCACCTGTTTCAAAAAGCGGAGTGCAGTTGAAAGCGTGCTCGACAGCCGACAGCTCTTACGTTGATGAGTGATCTTTCCATGCACATTGATGAGCAAAAATGTCAACTGCGCGCACAATGGAGCAGCCTCTATTCGAAAGCCGGGTCATCTCCCGTCGCCTTTCGTCTTCATCCAGCTTTGCGAACACGACGCGATTGCCACGCAGGCTCATCAACCGGTACGCGTTCCGTTCATCCAAAAACACTTCTCCCAGCTGCAGCGCGGCAGCACCGCGCCTTTCCACCAGCTCAAGCACTTGCTTCTTCACGTCGTCCGAGACGTCCTCCGACCTCATGGACGCGGGGTCCAGTACAGGATAGTCAGTACCTTGCATGCCATATCCGCACGGTAGCAGTCGCTCCGCACTTGGCGCACGTGGGCATTTATAACGGAGCGTAGAATGTGCGCTTGAGGTGGTGGTTGTGGCGGTGGCGGTAGTGGTGGTTGTGGTAAAGTTCATTTTATGCAGCGGAATTCGTAACGGGTGTGCCTCAGTCGTAAGAATATACCTACCACTTCGTATCCAGTGATCATCGCCGCGGAAGATGAGGTAGATGTACTTGAAGGTCTCGCTCATGAGAAAGCTGTCCATCAAGTCGTCCAGCTGGCCGGTGGTGACATCATGCACCTGAGCAAAGCCACACTTGACGCGGGTGTTCTGCTCAATACTGTGCAGCATAGATTCGGCAACAGCCACCCAAGTGGGGTCCTTTGTGGCCCAGTGCAGGTAGAACATACTCTCGATCAATTCCGGGCGGAGTGGATAGTTGATCTGGCCGCGCGTGACCACGTCGTGCTGCACATCATAGCCCTCCGGCAGACAGCCATACTTTCGCCACACGCTATAATGCGCGCGCACAGTCTCGATGGCGTGCGGAATGTGGCCCTGCAACACCTGCAAGCCAGGATAGAAGGCGGACAGGGAGGACTGCGACGTCGACACGGTTTGCCCCGTCCACATGTCAACGTTGAGAAACCACTGATTCTTGCGCACGTACTTGTACACGGAGTTGTAGCTGCTCTGATGCATCTCCAACAGCCTCGGGTCGCCGAAGAGTACATAGCCCTTGAGCATGTACTCGTAAAACGAGTCGATGAGTCCGCCTACGCCCGAATCAGTGGCGATCCACTCGCCGGTGTAGATGTTGATATGATTGCCCACCAAGCCGGTCCACGCGGCGCGCTGATACAGCGCATGCATGGCGTCAAACGCAAGCTGATAATAGTACGGCGTGTGGGTGTGTCGCGACAGCGTGCCAAACTCCAGCAGCAGCGAGCCTGCGGCGGCGGTGCTCGCGGAGCGCGACTCGTTGACACGCACGCCGTTCTGCAGATGAACGGAGCCGAACGGAATGCGGGTAGGCGTGTCGAAAGCCGGCAACAGACGGTCCGCCAGCTGCACGGCAAGGTAAAGCAGCGCGTCGTCATAAGTGGGCCACAGCAACAGCGGCACAAAGGCGGCCTCCGGCACGGGCTCTACGAGCAGCTGGTGCGCGGAGATGAGCGCGCCCAGCACGCGGATGGTGGTCTCGAACACGGACACGGTGGCGTTGACGTCGAAGTGGTGGTGCGCGGCGACGTGCTTGGCGGCGGACACAAAGTCGTGGTAGCGGCCTAGCACGAAGTGCGTGTCCAGCGTGTCCACCAGCGTGACGTTGAGCCCGCCGAACGTGTCGGCGCCGCGGCACGAAATGGGCCGCAGCTCGTCGTGCGACTGCGCGTGCCGCTTGTAGTTGAGGTACGCGTGGTCAAAGTCGGCTAGCAGCCGCGCCGTCTGTCGCCGCGCGTCGTGCGCGCCGCATGGGCGCGCGTTCATGTCGCCGCGCGCCGCGCCGGCCAGCAGCAGCTGCAGCAGCAGCAGCAGCAGCAGCAGCGGCAGCAGCGCGCATGGCGCGAAGCGCAACGGCGCGAAGCGCAACGGCGCGAAGCGCAACGGCGCGAAGCGCAACGGCGCGAAGCGCAACGGCGCGAAGCGCAACGGCGCGAAGCGCAACGGCACGAAGCGCAACGGCACGAAGCGCAACGGCGGCGCGGCGGGTTGCCGCGCGCGCATCGCTGCTTGCCCGCAGCCACGCGTGAGATGGCGCGCGCGCGGCAGTTTGAAGTCAGATACCGCTGGTATGACAAGCGTTTCCGTTTGCCAAAGATGATAAAGTTATCTCAGATCTATCTGGATATCTAAAGGCGCGGCGGCGATCTGCGCGACGGGGCGTGTTATCATATGCATCGACGCGCGGCCAAGGCAATCGCGCACGGCACGGAAATCGGATGCGCGCCAGCGATTTCAGGCAGTGCCACGTGGCGTGCGTACGCCACGCGTGCCACGGGGCCACGCGTGGACGCTCGCGAGGTTGGGTAAACGACCATATCGGCGGGATCACACCGGTTGATGGATCAAGCGGCGCCAAACATGTGCGGGGAGCAAATGCTGCTACCGCCGCGCCGCGCATAAAAGCGCGCGCGGTCGCCGCCTCGCAGCCGCGCACGCCCCGCCGCAACACGCGAACACGCGCCGTCTCCCGCACCATGGCCACGCCGCAAACCACCGCCGTCGGCTGGATTGGCACGGGCGTCATGGGCTGCCACATGGCGTCGCACGTCGTCAACGCCGGCTACGCGCTCACCGTGTACAACCGCACCAAGTCCAAGGCGCAGCCGCTCATCGACTTGGGCGCCAAGTACGTGCACAGCCCGGCCGAGGTCGCCGCCGCCTCCGACGTCGTCTTCACCATGGTGGGCTACCCGTCCGACGTGCGCCAGGTCATCACCGGCCACGACGGCGTGCTGTCCACGCTCAAGAAGGGCGGCGTCGTCGTCGATCTCACCACCTCCGACCCGGCGCTGGCCGCCGAGCTGGCCGCGCTGGCGCGCGTTTCGGGCAGATATGTCGTGGATGCGCCGGTCACCGGCGGCGATATCGGCGCGCAAAAGGGCACGCTCAGTATCATGGTTGGCGGCGACACGCCTGCTGTGGAACGTGTCAAGCCATTGCTGCACTGCTTTGCGAGTACCGTTACCGTGTTTGCTGGCGCGGGTACGGGGCAGCACTGCAAGATGGCCAACCAGATCGCCATTGCGTCCTCCATGCTGGGCATGTGTGAGGGCCTGATGTACGCGCACGCGGCGGGGCTCGATCTGGAGGATTTCCTGGCCGCCATTGTGGACGGCGGCGCGGGCTCGTTTTCCGTCCGCTCGTACGCGCCCAGAATACTCAAGGGCGACATGGAGCCCGGCTTTTACGTGGAGCACTTTGTGAAGGATCTGGGCATCGCGCTGGAGTCGTGCAAGCAGATGGGCGTGTGTCTGCCGGGGCTGGCGCTTGCGCAGCAGCTTTATGTATCGCTCACGGCCTGTGGCGATAAGCGCTTGGGCACGCAGGCGCTCATCAAGTCGCTGGAGAGGATGAATGGTCGCCATCTACCTACCAAACAATCATTTACGGCGTGGTGACATTTTGTTACACACACCCACACACACACATACAAGTCTGTACACTAGTAAAGCATGTCCATGCAGACGCCCCAGTGGTCGCTGATAAACTTGCCGCACTCGAGCCGTTCTCGCCCCACCAGCATGAACTGCGACACCTGCTCGCTGTTTGACGGCGACAGCACAAAGGCGCGATCGTAGCGCGCCTTGGGCTTGAAGTTGGCGTCGTCAAATTGCAGGTTGTCGTTGTGCTGCATGTCCCACGTGAACTTGTGCTGCTGGTGTGCGCCCGCCATGACCCACACGTCGGAGAACTTTTCCTTGGTTGACTTGCGCTTCTTCTGGGCGATGAGCCCGTTGGTGGGCGACTTGACAACCTGCGAGGCAGGCACCTCCGCCTCGCGCAGGTTGGTGTCGCCCGCGAACAGGGCGCAGTAGCCCTCGTCCACGTGGTGGCGCATGAGGTGCAGCAGCTGCGCAAACTGGTGCTTGCGCTCGGGCGCGCCCTCCTTGAGCGACTCCAGGTGGCTGGTGACCAGGAACAGCATGGTGCCGTTGGCTATTATGCCGCTGACCGAGATGTACGCGCGGAACATGTTGGAGGTGTCGAAGCGCTTGCACACGGTGTCGGCGTTGAACAGCAGCTTCTTGCGCGTGAGCAGCACGCAAAAGTACGGCAGCTGCGCCGGCCAACTGGGATCGATGTGCAGGTGGTACGGCGCGCCGCCGGGCGACGACGACGACGACGGCGACGACGACGGCGACGACGACGGCGACGGCGACGGCGACGGCGCTTGGTGCGGCGGCTGCTCGGCGTCCCACAGATACTTGGATAGGACGCGGTACGACAGCGGCGTGACCTCCTGCAGCATGATGACGTCCGGCTTGAGGGCGCGAACCTCACGCAGCAGCGCGTGTACGCGCGGCACGACGGGCTGCGTGTCCATGTCGATGTTCCATTGCAGCACGCGCACCTGTTGCGGTTGCGCGCTCATGACGGCTGGCGGCGGCGGCGGCGACGGCGGCGACGGCGGCGACGGCGGCGACGGCGGGCAGCGGCGACGGCGGGCAGCGGCGGGCGGCGGCGGCGAACGGCGCGGGCGGCGGCGCACGGCGGGCGCGCTGATGAAGGTGTGGCGACGCGCGCTCATGCGGCGCGTGGCGCGGCGGCTGCGCGTGGCAACCCGATTTGTGAACGCGGTCTTGATCCGCACCCGGTGGCGCGCGTGCCACGTGGCGGAACGCGTGTGCCTTTTTGCAAGGCGCCACGCGCATGCGTCACGTCAGCCGCTTGCGTCGCGCAGCGACTGTCTGCGCGCACACGTGTCGGGGGAACAAGTGCACCGCCGAGTGTCGTCGCGGGGGAGTGCATTTATCTGCTCACGCGCTGTGGAGCAGCGCGCTCCAATCCCTGCCAGCGGCGCGCTGCGAGCGACGTGCCGCTGCACGCCGCTTGCACGTCGCCGCCGCGTACGCACCGCCCGCCGGAAGCACGTGGCCGCGGGCGGCGGGGCGCGCGCGGGCGGCGGGCGCGCGCGGGCGGCGGGCGCGCGCGGGCGGCGGGCGCGCGCGGGCGGCGGGCGCGCGCGCGCGGGCGGCGGGCGCCCGCGGGCGGCGCGACGAAGTTATCTGCGGCGCGGCGCGGCGCGGTCGCGGAGGGCGCGCGCGAACAACAAGGCAAGTGATTGTGTGCGCGGCGCATTTTGGTGCGCCACTTCGCGTTGCACGAATACGAGGCGCGCTCCAATCAGCGCGCAGCGCGTTTTTTTTCGGGCGATTGGCGCCGCCTTCACACAGCAGCAGGCTCCGCAGACGACGCGCGCTCTGGCGCATCCAAGTCGCGCCCACTGCTGTTTAAGGCGGCGGCGGCGTCGCCGCACCCTGCCCGCTCCGTCCCCGCTCGGTCTTCCCATCGCAACCGTGCTCGATACCTTTCAGCATTGCTCATATACGGTACAGTCTGTACAAAGCTGTGCTCCTCCTCTCGCCGCCCTCTCTCCCGTCGCTTTCTCGTTCGTTCGTTCGTTTCTCCTCCGCCGCCCTCACCCCCCCGCCGCCTCGTCGCCGTCCATCGCCCGCTCTTCCGCGCCCCAGCACCATGCACCCGTCACGTCCTTTTCCAAGCGCCCACAGCGCGCTCGACGATTCCGAATCGCATGTCGCGCGTCAATCCATGTCCGTGCCCATCCCGCCCAAGAGCGATATCGACCCCATTCCCTCCTTCAACCTCCCACTCAACCGAGAGACAGCGCAGCCCGCGCCCGGAACCACCCTCGCCCAGCCCGAGCCCATCGACCAACCTGTCGACTTCGAGTGGGCCTTTTTGGAGTGGCTGGCTAGTATGGAACCGCCCTCATCTCCGGTGCGCGCCGTGCGCACCGATGCTTCTCACTCCCATTTCGAAGCCGCTGCTGCTGCCGCTGCCGCCCCGCACACCGTGGTCACGGCTATGACGGGCGTGTCACAGCCGTTTGACACGTCGCCGTTCACCGCCCCCAGCTCGGTGCTCGGCTCGGTGCCCGGCTCGCTCGAGCGCGCGCCCGCGCCGCTGGCGCCGCCGCCGCTGGCCACGGCCGGCGAGCTTTTCGCCGACGGCTCGCGCAGAGGCGCTGTGCCCATTCTACCGGGCACTCCGCATCCGGTGGACGCGCGCGGTCAGTTTTTTGCGCCGCCTGCGCAATTGTCCGAGGCGCAGAAGAAGAACATGGATGAGAAGTGGCTGAAGGATCGCAAGTCGCAGCTTGTCCGCTGCATGCAGCCGGAGGCGCCCATGTCGGCTCGGGACATTCCCGAATTGATGCGAGAGTCGAGCATTGAGGACATGGTCGAGAAGATTGAGCAGGCGGTGACGTTTATGGTGCAAGAGAAGAAATTGCAGCTGAGAAATATGTTGAAGGAACTGAGCTCGCCGAATCTCAACTTGAAGGTGAACTCCAGTTCGAGGGAGTCCAGCGTGAGTCGGCTCAAGAAAGATTTTACTCGCGAGGGTTATAAGAGCGTTTTGAAGCTGTTGCTGCAGCATATGATGGAGAAGGAGCAGCGCTGAACGGCGAGAGACGGGTGTAGATAGAACGAACAGTTGATGCTTTCTCTCGTTGTTGTTCAACGCTGGTGGACGGCGAGTGGCGATGGCGGTGACGGTGGCGGTGGCGGTGGCGGTGGCGGTGACGGTGACGGTGGCGGTGGCGGTGGTGGTGACGGTGACGGTGGACCATTGCGCGACCGCCGTGGCGCATTGGCGCGTGCGCGGCGCGTGCGCCCGCGTGCTCTCCATTGGCTGTGTTTTCTTCTTGTTTTTGTTTATTTATCTTAGCTGATCAAGAAACGTGTGCCGCGCCCCCCGTGTGTAAAGTTGTTGTTGTATGTATAGTTCGTTCGTTGTTCGTTCTTCCTTTGCACCGTAAACGCCCCAAGGTTACAAGCCGTCGCGCCGCCATCACTACGTCGACGTCGTCTTCTTCATCATCATCATCATCATGGTGACGGCGGTACACAGTTGTTTCTCTTGGTCATACCCCTCCCAAACGAGCCGCCTTCCGCGTTGCTCGCTTTGCTCGCCGCCTGTAAGCAGCTTCCACCAAGCCCCATGAAAATGCTGATCACTCGTAGATCCCTTGTTTAGTTTGGCTTGTGGCACTCGCCACAACTTCCATGTCGTTCGTTGGTCCACAACGCCCTTTGACGCCGCCGTCATTGCAACCTCGAAGGGCCTCAGATACCATTTTCGTTGTGTGCCTTCGTAAGGTTACCTTTTCCCAGCCGACACCAAAAACTTGTCAAAAACTTGTGTCATAAGGTTATTAACTTTACACTACAAGTACCATCATCACGTGACTGTACAAGCTGATCCGTGCAGACGTCCATACAGCACTGTACATATGGAGACTGACCACCCTCAACTTCAATGACAGATACAGTATCTCCCAACAATAAAGCTACGGTCTCTTTGTCGTTTTTTCACGCCAACTGTGACCTTTGCATCACAAGTCTTGTGTGTAAGGTTACACTATCCCATGCATTGCTCCAACCTTCAATTGATTGCAACCTAAAACCAGAATACCAATCATCAACATCATCACGGCGGTCGTCATACTGTATTGATGCTTTGAATTCTATGTAAGTTATGATCGCCTTCAGCAAATCATTCTTTGCCGCCATCGTGAGGGAGCAAACCTTTATCGTGTCACGCTCTACCACCAATTTGCGCCAACGTCACAGGGTGCCGCTCTCACCTCAAAACACACTTCTATCTCATCACTTGGACGAGCTTTACTAGTTCTATTTTCGCCACTGCTCTCACAAACCTTTCCGGAAGAAAATATTGCGAACAGACCAGACTTTTGTGTAACTTGATGTTGTCATGATGCAATTTGAGCAATTCAAGTAACCTTACTGTAACCCGTACAGCCAGTGCAGGTGGCGAGTGCAAACTATTGAAAACGCTTTCTCTGTATGGTTTAAACCGTGTCTCAGTGAACGCTTGAACGATTGTACATCAAACTGCTGAGAACATGCATACAAACTTAGACTGTCTTTACAAATCAATTGTCTGCACATGTACCGAGGGTTACTTTTATGCGCATTTCACCAGTCTTCTCACTTCTCACTGGCATGGGTCCACCGCCAGCGGCCGTGCCCAAAACCAATTGTGCATGACTCAAGTTCAAACCTCTCAACTTTCATTCTCAGGCCATTCTGCCACTTGGCACAGGTCTTCAGAGAGTCAGCGGTTTCGACGGTGTTACTCATCTTGGTTTACACATCGAAAAGCCACTTCAATTCCATAGCCTCGTTTTCCCATTCCACTCAGTGCCACTCTCCTTCAATAAACGTATCTTAATTAGACTTGACTGTACATCGTTTCAATTTCAGAACCGTTCAGCCTCGAAAAGGCTTGAAGGCATCAAGATATCAAAGCTGTTCCGTGATCACAATGACGAACATTTTGTCAGCAGGCCGCACATTGGGACACCAAGAAAGCTGAGGTAAAACACTTACAGAGCCAACTGACAAAAACCATGACCTTTCAAAAGAAGAACCTCGAACCTCGATTTAGTAGAATGCGCCCCAAAGATGTACGGTGACCTGAATCAAGCTTTTCATTGATCCGGGAGGTTCGTCGCAGAGACAATAAGATCGTCCTACATAGAGTCTCAGCCGTTTGTGCCCTCTCCGGTCTTGGTCGAACTGTACATAAACCACACTTCTGCCACATCTCTCGGCCTGGTCCTGACCGCAGTGAATCTGATTCTGATCGTTTTCCCGTCAATTGACAACTGCTGGACGTGATGGACGCGTTGTTAAGCAGTTCAAAATGCAGGCGTTAGTGATCTCTCTCAGTCGATGCCATATCCCAACACGGTCATAACAAGCACATCTGCAACGTCTCCTAACAAAGATGAAAGCGAAGGCATAGTTCTGCTACGTTCTTCTAATGTGATGTGCGCTTGATGATTCATTCGAAGTGCTTCCGGAACGAGTGAAAAGCGAAGAAAGCCTCGGTGATGGCATTGCTACACTCTTGGAAACATGAAATGAATGAGGCCTGATGGATTAGCAGGGCGCATGGCATGGCGGACAGAGGGCTTGACATGAACGCGATCGCTGTGGTCGGTTTCTGGAGAGCTTTGCACTCTCTCTTTCTAGGATGGTGTACCTGTACAGGTTGTTAAGGAAATAGTGGAGCAAACGGAGCGAGATGTTGAGAAAGAGTTTGTAGTCATTAAATGCTGATGAGAAAAAAGTCAAGACAAAGGGCAGAAGAAACTGCCAGACTATGAACGAACTTTCTTTGCAGATGTCAATCTGGGCGTGCATGTGTGAGAAGTGATGAACAGCATTCCATGCGGTGAAGAGTGCTTATATAGCCGTCGCTCTTCGTTGGAAATTGAGACGGAATGATTTGATTAATTCAATCTTGGTCCGAGCAAAAGACTTAGCAAGAGACTTGGATTTGAGGGCAAGGCACATCAAGCATTGCTTCTTAATTGAGATAAGTACAGTACCGTAGATGCACTAGAATTGATGATGCAGTGTGGACTTGAGCCATCAGATGCCGGACAAGGTACGAAGAAGTAATGACTCTCTGATATCTTATCTCCATGAGAAACAAAACGACAGAAACTGTCGTAGTCGTGAGAAAAGGTATAGATTGTGTCATTATCGCAATCTCAAGGCAGGCCACTACATACCAGTCAGACTGGAAGAAGACTGCGAAGAATGAAGGTAGCGCGTATCGCAGAGCAGCTTCAACAAACGATAGCTGCCATGGTGTCATCAGAAGTCGTCATGCTTGAGCTAGATACAAGGGTACTGTAAAGTTTACACATATTGAGCGCTTTCACCCGGGGTGAGCGAGCTGTGATGCGTGGCAGGCAGGGGCGGTGGCGGGGTAGACAGATCATTACAGTGGACTTGGAAAAAAAAAGAGTCTGCCATTTGAAAATGGCGAAATGGCTGTATTTCGGGGGGAAAGCCACAGCGCCTGCACAGTTTGCCCAACACGAGGGAGAAGATATCTATCCATCCAAGGATAGAGCTAGATACTGTGTACGATGGGGATACAGTAGCGGTTTTTTGGCGCGGAAGGGCACGCTGCCGTTGCTGTGGAAACGGCTCAAACGCGGGAAACAACGTCGCCCACCTTTCTTTTCACCTGGCGCTCGCAGTTTCTGCTCGTGCCACTCTTCCGCTCTGCTCGTGCCGTGAGCGTGTGCGAGTGTGTTCGCGGCCTGCGTGCTTCGCCTACGCCACTGTCGCTGCAGCTCTTACTTACTCCATGCCGACTGACGACGGAGCCGGCTCGCCCTCCGGCGACGAGCAACCAAACGACCAGCTGCCTCCGGCCTCGCCCCAACATATGTTCGATGACGATACTGACATGCCTGGCGGCGGCGGCCCTTCTGCCGACCTCCCGGCTGATGCGCAGCGTCCTGCGGAAGGCGGCGATGACCACTCTGCCGTAGAGCATGTCAACCCTCAACCTGATGACAATCACGACTCCCATCCTTCAAACCCTGAGCGCAATCCCGCCACAAGTGAGCCCGACCCCCCCGCCGAAGTCCCTCAAACCGAAACCAGAGCCCCTTCACAAACCCCAGCTCAAGCCGCTACGCGCCACGATGAAGACGAGCACGTCGACCATGACCACGACGACACCGCCTCACAAACCTCGTCTACTCTCTTCGAGAAAATTCTTCACAGACCCGCAAGAGCACCAGGTCTTGTCAGCGCCTGGATGAATCACGTATCTATCAACGGCCCAGAAGCCATGGCAGCGCTCGTCTCGCTAGTCATCTGCGCCGCGCGACCCATCCCGTTCGCACACGAGCAGCTCGTCACACCCGAGATGATCATTTCTAATGATCCGCAAGAAAGCATCAAGGAAATGTGCCAGAAAATGGCCGTTGATGCGCCGGAACGCGTTGTTGTTCTTGCGAAGGACACTGCGTCACGTAGGGTACGTCGCGCTTACGAAGATTTTTGGCGACGTATAGCGGCAGAGGCTTCTGAAGTTGTCTTGTACCGTACCGACTGTTTTGATACGCTGATACCGTGGTTGGATGCCATGTCCACATCGCTGATAAGGGCATTGAGAGTTTCTGCTTGCTTTGCGGCTTATCGCCTTGTTGATGGCTTTATTGAGGTGAATACACAACTGCGAAAGCACCTTGTCAGTATACAACGCCAGTTCAACACAGAGAAGCGGCGAAGTGGCATTAATGTTCGTGATCCAAATACGAATAGCTCAAAAGGTCGCGCTGCTTCTTCGAAAGGCAGGAAGAAGGAGTTGTCGACCAAGGGCAAGGAGTTGTCGAACAAGCTGGATGAGCTAACCGCGAAAAACGGCGAACTAACGGAACTATCGGACAGGGTCTACAGAACAATGTTCATTTGTCGCTATCGGGATATTTCGGCAGACGTGCGCTCAATGTCAATATCTGCGCTTGGTGGGTGGATTATCTTGTTTCCTGAACAGTTTCTGGATGACACTCATAACAAATACATTGGGTGGCTTCTTTCGGACAAGGATGCAAGTGTGCGGAAAACCTGTCTTGATGTTCTTCACAAGATGCTTAAGAAAAAGGATTACTTTGCAAGCTTTGAAACATTTCTGCAACGTTTCTCAGACCGCATTCTTGAAATGGCATGGGATAAAGACGACTTAGTGGCCATTACTGCGATTCGCTTGCTCAACTTTCTCCTACCGCATAATAACAACAATAAGCTTTTGCGGCCTTCTCACTGTGAGTCCATATGTGCCATTGCTCTTGGGGACAACCATACTGAGATTCGTCGCGCCGCTGGTGAGTTTCTCGCGACATTGGTTACCATGGATATTGACAATGTCAGTGCGCCTGTGGCAAAATCGAAACGGGCATACAGGAAGCGAGGCCGACGGCGGTCGTCAAGCGGTCCCTTCAACACGCTCTTACGGGAGATTCCACCGGTTGAGAGAGCCAAAGACGACATACGAGAGCTGTTGTACGCCATTGCCCGGAAAGAAGATGAGCCTGTAGATGAAGCTCTTACCGTGGATGCTGTCTGGGATCACCTACCTGCTTTAAGGTGCTGGCAAGCCTTTGAGGAGCTCTTGCTTGAAAATCCCGAGTCGAGCTCAGCCAATGAAGACGAGGAGGCGTTGAGTGGTGCCGAAAAAGGCGTGCTCTGCAGAATATTGCTTGCATCAGCTGCAGAGGCCGGCGGCAATGGCGACTCCAATCGAGCAAAGATTGTTGAGAAGGGTGAGTATGCAGAACCTGAGACCCCTTCGGTATTGCTTTCAAAGCAGTTCCTACCGCGACTTCCTCGTTTGCTTAGCCAATTTCAATCAGATCCCTCCGCAGTTCGTGCCCTCATTCAACTTCCACGACATTTCACTATGTCGACATTCGAGCAACAAGGCCAAGACAGCTACTTCTCGACTCTGTTAGAGCGCGTTATTGGAGTTCTTTTGAAACATACCGGTTCGGCAGAGGTGACCGCTGCCTGTGCTGAGACCTTGCGGTATTTCCTGTCTGACCAGAATCCTTTGAAGAAGACAGCTTGCACTTCCCTCCAGCTATGTTGTCAGCGTGCTACGAAGGACCTAGCACTGCAGGTGCGTGCCGGTCTTTCGACCGCAGAGCCTGACAACATTGCTGCACTCATGTCACAGGTGAGAGTGTTGTCTGAGCTGGTGGACAGTGATATTTCTACATTCGAGGCTGTCAAAGAAGTGCTACTGTTTCAGGAGAACAATCTGGGCTCATCGGAGGTTGATACTACAGTGACATTCGATGCAATACGAGTGGTATGTGCTTTTGCTGTATGGTCTTTGTCAAGGATTAAGTCTCGCATGGCTTCCACAGGCTCATCGGAAACCCTACTTGAGGACACATTGAATCTTGAAGAAATGAAGGAGTACCGGAAGCATGGTGCAGATGTAGTCGGTATTTTGCAAAGTATTTGTGGGAAAGGATCAATGCCAATACCTGTCAGACTTTTGAGCGCCCGATGCCTTCTTATAATTCTCACGCTGTGTCGTGGAATGGAAAAGAATGCTATGATGATGATAATTCGTGGACGAAGCGATCCGGGAAATTCCATGGCTGCGCCAGACATGGATATTCTGAGTCTCAAAGACTCTATCCAGGGTTTGGTGGAAGTGATAAGGTCGATAGTGTTCACTCTCGTGGAGTCTGAATTAGAGCAACACAAATCTCGAACACCAAGACGAAGTCGCGACGCTTCGATTCCGAACGAAAGTGACCGAAAAGACTTCTTTGCTTGTTTGGTTCAAGCATCCTTGCAATCTGTATTGTCGCGTAGTATATCTCACCTTCCTCTTTTTGGGATTCTGCTGAAAGGAGAGAGAGAAGAAAGAGGATCTGAAGCTAATGAATATACGTCTTCACGTGTTTGTCGAGACTATCTCCAACAACGCCAGATTCGAAGAACATCCCTGATGCGTGATATAATCAGGGCGTTGGGTGAGGTAACGGGGCTAAAATGCTCAAAAGAAGAGCACCAAAACCTCATCCGGGAACTGGCAGAGTGTTGTGTGTCATTCCGATATCGCCGAGATTTGAAGACTAAGGCCTCCGCGGAGCTCCTTCAAGCTCTTATGGACCATTGCTCCTCGTCAACCACGGAACCAAATTTTGTTGATAACCTTCAACTCTTGTCAAGTGCTAGTTTTTCTGTTGTGGCCTGCATTTCACAGGAAGATGGTCAAAAGGCAATGGAGCAGATTTCGGCGATTGATGAGCTTTTGGTGAAGTATAAAGATGCTGTGAACGAAGATTTGATGAATTCATTTGAGATTTGCCGATCTTCTATTAAAGCCGTTGCGGATGGAGAGACTCCGGATGTGCCTTCGTTTTCCAAATTGACTGATAGGCCTACGTCAAACAGACGAGTCCATTCTCGAAGAAGAAGACGACGACTGCAGTCACCGAAAGCGCACACCCCACCTCCAGAGCCTATCAACATCAGAAAATCCTCACGAGTTAGAAAGAAGGTTGATTATGCCCGAATGGAAATATATGAAAGTGATGAGAACAATGAAGATGAGGAGCCGGGCTCTGAGGTAGGAGAGGACGAAGTCGGTCCTTCAGAGCCAACTGTTGCCGAAGTAGCACGAGATATGATGGAGTATCAGAACTCACCCGTTGCTGTGCGTAAGCGGGCGAGTAGAGAAGTACCTAGCGCGGATTTGAGTCCAACCAAGAGACGGAAACGGAATCCTGAAGCTACCACCGAGAACGGGGCAGTGAGTCCTGTTGAGAGAAATGAGGGTCGGAATCAAAGTTCTTCCAATCATAATAACTCTGGAGCCACTCGTCAAGTATCTTCTGAGGAAGGAATTGGACAAAAGGACGAGTCGCAGTATGACGAGGAAGTGAACGCTGAGACATCAGAACCCAGTAAGTCTCATACTGAAAACGTCGGGGGATGCGATGACGTCGAAGAGTCTGCAAACCAAACCGGGAAATCAAAAGAATCTCAGAGACAACAATTGAGAGGGGCTTCGGCTAACAGAAAGTCGGAAAGAGAAACAACGTTGGGAGGAAAGCAAAACGGAAGGCACTCTCGAAGAAGGGCAAAATCTGGCACCTCCAATGGTTCCTTGGAAGGAGCTCCTGGGAGTCCAAAAGGTGACAACAGAGAAGCCGTCAAAGAAAGGAAGGCATCCCAGACTAAGACAAGGAAAACCCGATCGTCAAGAAGGATATCCAATCAACAGTCGTCTGCAAAGTCGGATTCACCCGCTAATCCTGATGAGACTCCTTTGCAAGGCAAGGAGAATCTACAGTCCACTCTGGAAGAAGGCAACGGGAAATCGACTTCAAAACCCGAAGAGGGTGTCGTTCGGAGACGTCAACAGAGACGATGGTGACTCTCAGTCTTCGTGTTGTTCCATCTAAGCAAAGATTTGCTTGCAGCATGGACTTCACTGGTTCGCCTCATCAGTTTATTTTAGTTTTCTTTTCTTGCTAACTCTCTTCTTCGCTTGATCCACATCATCGCGAAGAGAGGCTTTTCCTAATAGTTCACCTGATTCAACTTCTATGGAAGTTGAACGCAACAACTTTTGCAATTTTTGTCTGCGTTTCCCTTTCGCTATTGTGTTCACAGCTACATGAAAGCCTTCCATACCAGAAGCTGAAAGAACCAATAACTTCTGGGCGCGACCTAAAAGCATTGCTTTAACGAGGTTATCTATTCCTCTTGCATTCCAACCTTTGAACTCTGTGTCACATGGTTTCTGGAGAAATTGGTTGAATGAGGTCCAGAACTCTTTCCTTTTCTCAGCAGGGATGCCTTCCTGTTCGCTTGTAAGCCTAGCAAGCTGCAAAATGATCTCACTGCCCCTGGCTAGTTGCTGCTTCGTAGTTTCGGTACCATCCAGGTTCTCGACAACATTTGACAACAATGATACAGATAAAGATGGTGCCTTAATGAAGAAGGAGGAAAGTATTCTTGGTCTCAGCATAGGGGTCCATGGTTTGACCATGATTTCCACAAGCTTCTGATAGTGCGGGAAGAACTGCTCGTAGTTGTTATCTGACAGCATAGCCGCCACCCCAACGATGCATGCCGCTGATTTCGAAATAGTTTGCAGTTCCGAGTCGGAAAGTGATCTCTCTACCTTGCAAGCGGACAAAGTATTAAGAAAACGACCCGCGATTTGTATTGCTGTATCTCTATCAGCGACTTTGTCGTGAAAGAGAGATAGAGGAAGTGACATCTGTTTCGACACAATGCTGCATATATTTCCTAGGAATTGACCATTGAAGTTCGTAACGTTCATCACAAACTCATACAACCGGCAGTGCAAGTCCAAAAATACGATTCCGGTTCGACCGTCATCATTGTTTGAGGCGAGTCTCAGGCGCAGACCCTTCGCAACTTCCTCAATAATACTTAGAATACGCCGCACAGCAGTAAATTTAGCCTGTGGGCTTCGTTTCCTACGACTGTTGGCATTCTTTTCTTCTGACACTAACTTCATGTGGGTTGCAAGACGCTTATCCAATGCCTCTAGCACAGCAGGGTCCTCATCGTCAATATCCATATCAATATCGCTGTTGGAAGCACTTTCTTCGCCGGAGGCATTTTCTGCAGGTTTGGTATTGGCAATTTCTTCGTCTTGATTAGAAAGGGAAGTCCCTATCTTAGCTTTTTCCCGTCCTTCATCATCGACTTTCACTTCTGATTCAGATTCATCAGAGTCGCTGCAATCAGAAGTCGTAAGACTCTCGTCTTCCTCCGATTCGTCTGAATCCTCATCTATTCCAGAGTCTGCTAAATTCTCATTCGAATGAAGAGTTTCTTCCATCGCATCGAACAAAACTGCGACGACACGGTCGTCTACAGAATGATTCATATCGTCGATGACTCTTAGCGCTATCTGGAGGGGAATTGTTTCACATCTCGTGCATATTTCACAAAGAAGCTTCGTTACTCTTTCTGTCGCATCTGGTTGTCTATCTGAATCTTCCATTTCCACATCTCTCTCCTTGTCTGCGTCCATAGTCTTGGCCTTCTGAAGTAAAGAGACAATTTGAGAAAGTTCTTGAGTCAAAGACACACAAAAACTACGATCTTCAGAACTCTTTTCAATCTGTCTTTTTGACCCCAAACAAGGTTTGAGCAGAACTAGTCCTACAAACTCTACAAGGAGCTGCAGAGCGTCGAGAAAACCTTTCTGTCCATGCTGGCGAGCTTTGGACAAGCTAATCAAAATCGGTTCTACGTGAGTTTCCAAAACTTCTTGTCTCCCAGATACCCCACCATCGCTGTCGTCGTCAATATCATGATGGTTTCGGTGTTTCACCCATTTCCACGACATCATGAGTTTCAAATGATGGTAACAAAATGAAACTAAGGAGGCATGACCGTCGATCGTGTTCTGGTTTTCAGATACAAATCCAACAAGCTTCGAAAAAACAGAAGTTGCGACATCATGTGAAATCGCAGGTGAAGGGACAGGAAGTAAGCCATGTACTAAAGTAACATCTGAGGGCGGTTTGTAGACATCCAATGTCAGTTCCTCGTCTTCAGATAGATTGCCTGATTGATAACATGAATCATCACACACGGCATAGAACAGAAAAATTCGAACGACATCGTTGACAAGAGATGGGAACATGCTCGCAAGCTTGAATACAAACCCTAGTGTCTGTAGACGAGTTGCTTGAACGCTTAATCGACTCTTTTGACTTTCAGGACAAGCAAATTCATTGATCATGACACAAAAGAGTCTTCGGACATTGTCAATCTTGATGCTGCCGAGAATTTCGTTCAACTTGCCGGGGCTCAAAACATGTGGCATAACTCCATTCCTCACTGCCCAGAGAAAAAATAACTGCCACAATGAGGCCGATTTCTCGGAAGCCGATACCAATATCCACTCTGCAATTGATTCTCCTAGTACAGAAAGAGATTCGTTCATACGCTCCTGGGCCTTCGGGAAATTGATACCCCTCACCACTATATCGCCCTGGTGAGCTTTCCCTTGTGACCGAAGTATGATAATCAAAGATGAGAGTGAAGAATCAAAAATACTTTCAAAGGTGCTCTGCTCTTTTAGAAGAGGTAAGGCAAGATGCAACAAGTCAAGAGCCAATATCTTCTTCGCCATACTTCCTCCAGAATGAATCAAATCTTCGGCAACCACCCGTTTCCAGAACTTCTCAGGGCTCCCCAGATGCTCTTGACCATCTGACGAAAATACATAGTTCAAAGCAAGCTTCCAGGAGAGCGGAACCAAGTCAGCCCCTAGATCGCCCGAGTGATATGAGAATCCAGTTTCAAACGTCGTCGCCAACGCTTTCGCGATTGAATCTAAATCCGGGTAGATGCGTTTGACTGCATTTTGAGACGCAATGCCAAGCTGCAATAGGTTCAATACCAAGGACAAGCCATCTTCATAATTCTTGCGCTCTTCACACCATTGCCAAAGACTTTTCGCACAAGCGTCCTGTATGGCCGTTGAGTCGCCTGCTCGAAGAAATTCACACACGATATGAACGCAAGAATTTGCTAGTTGCCATTTGGCACAGTTTCCCAAGACACATGGTCGTAGCAATGAAACGATTTCCTTACATGTCAAAGGCTGTAGCTTCCCGTTATAGGCGCGTACAAGCGCGGCACATGCTGTGATAGTTCCTATCGCGCGTTCTCTCTCGCCGCTGCGGTAGTCAACTTGAAAAGATCCGTCGATTGCGTACAGCTGCGAAACGGCAGAAATAATTTGTTTCTCTGTGGTCTTTGGTGCCGCTTTGCGTAACGCTCTTATGAAGGCTATGAGTGCGGTCGAGGAGTTTAAACGAGTTTGATTCGAAGAAACAGAGATGGCGTTCAGAAGACGATTGAGAACATATTTTGCAGAATCCGTTTCCAAAGAAATGCCATCGGAAAAGGAAGCAGAAACGATTGCGCTGACTGCTTTTCGCCTCTCGGAGACGGTCTTGGCTTTGCGAGCTTTATCAAAGGCTGAAAGCTGTTGGGAAGTAAGCGGCAGTTTCCGAGATGTGCGACGTGGCACAGGTGACATCGGAGGTTTTCGGCTTCGACTGTGACTCGGTATGGAGTAAACAGAAACGAGTGTAGTTTAGTTCGAGGCGTGCTCGTTTTGTTCAGGAAAACACAAATTCGGTCTTCCGCTGGATCAAGCGTTGCCTTGATGTCTCAAGGGATTTAAATAGCAGCGTTTCTGAGCAAACAGTTTGCTCAATAGTCTGTTGCTTCTTTACAACTCAACAATTTTAGTGACGAACGATGAAAAGGATGCCTTTGAAGAAGTGTAACCTGCAGCAGATAGCAGGTAGATACATACCAAGGGGGTTGGAAAAGGTTGGTGGGATCATTCACGTGGCTTGATCCGAAAAGGGCATCCATGCGCCGTCGCTTGGCAGAAACGGCTCATTTTTGAACATGGTTTTATTGGTTGAAGGGTATGAGCAAGTCTAAATTGCAGGCCTATTTTATTAAAGTCACACCTTTAGAGCTCTTGCGTTGAACGAGCCGGTCGCTTGCTTGACAAAGTCTAGAGACAATTGTCTTCCGCTTCGAAGCATCCATCACGGTCATCAATCGTTTTATTCGGAGCCCGCTGCGAATACTTTAGCAGTATCACAGTGCCCAAAGCATCAGCACAGGATGTTCATGGCCACAGAGTCGAAGGAGCGATGCACAATCATGCAAAGCGAGACACCACTTGTATGCTGTTCGGTACCAGAATTTGACGTCGGAAACGAGATATCTCGAGAAGCCCCGTGAGCAGAGTACTTCATGAATGGTTCTGAAAAGGCCGCAAATAGTACCCTGCGATAAACGTACAACGGAAAAACGATGTAGAATCGAAAAACACGTTAAAGAATGTGAATATATACTTAATAAGATACTTGTTGCTATTCTGCCGTCTCAGATATGGTTTTGAACACGTAGTCGAAGAGAGGATTCGAGATGCCGAAGTTGACAGAGTGCTGAAAGTAATGGTGGTACACATGTCTTTTCTTCTGTCGCTTGAGAAAGGCGTTTTGCGGTACAGCGTGGTGAATCCAGAAGTGGGTCATGTCATACACAAGATACCCAACCACAAAGCCGAGCAGCCACGGGTATCCCGCGTTCGTACCAAACAGCTTGGGCACCCAGAACCAAATCGGTGATCCAAGTAGCAACGCCGGCACCGGAGGGAACACCAGTCTGTCAAAATCCATGGGTGTGATGTGATGATGGCCATGAATCAAAAAGTGGAAGATGTTGGCGTAGTAACCAGTGGTGCGCATATGAAACACGAAGCGATGCAGAGAGTATTCGAAGAGCAACCAACTTACGAATCCTACCGCAAACATTCCGACAAAATTCATCGCCGATAAGTTGGAGATACCGCCCATCAGATATATGTAGTGTACAACTTCTATAGCCATGACGGGGAGCCAGAAAACAAGCGGCACATACCATGGGCACTTTGTCAGGCTCTCAATGGTATCGTTCGTGAACATCTTCACAGTGTGGTCCGTGGTAGGAAAAGAATGGATCCATCGATGGTACTTATCACCGAGTATGCCAACCTGATGCAGAATCGGTTTGCCCCAATGAACCAGTTGCTCACCAGTGATAGGGTCAGTATTTCCGTCAATCGCTTCCTCTCCATTGCCATCGGCTAGATGTCCAATCTTATACTTGGATAGCAGCTTGTATGCGAATGGAGAATGTTTATGGCTACCAGGCAGGTCACCGCTCATTGCTTCCGTTACGTCGGTACCAAGTTTATCAAGTAGAATATCAGCACCTCCTGGATGAGATTCGAGAAATAGAGTGATATCGTATACATTGTTCTTGTATATCACCCAAGCATCATTCGGAGCGGCATGATACGAAACGACTTTCTTCGTCAGCGCATAACCCACGGTGCTGTTTGAGACGTTATCTGACTGCGCTCGCGATGCTCGTGCACGTTTTCTCAGTGTTTCGGACGGGCACATGGTGCAAAGTGAAGGACGGAAAAGTTTTGTTTCGGGTGGCGACTGGAGGCAGGACTCGTGAGGAATGAAACGCAAGTTAAACCTCGGCACGAACTCACCGAGTTCAACTCAGATGCCACACCTATGCACTACGAAGTTTGTAGTCGGTGATGTTCCTAGGGGGGTGTAGCTCGGCATGCAGCACGTGGAGTTCTGCAGAGTTGAAAAAGAGCCACGGTGGACCAGAAAAAAAAGAAAAACGTCCAAAACAGAGAATTGTATGTAACATCGTATTGACATGGCTGTACTGTAGTTGCTCTCGATTCAAATCAAGCTGTCTGGGAATGTGTGCCCCAGGCACCTCGGCGATTGCACTGTAGCGTTCCGCGAAACTTTCGCCCTTGTAGATAAGATACCGTTGGTACCAGTTCTGAATAGAAACGGAAAGGATGCATTCGTCGTCGAATCGGTGTGGACAGAACACGCGAGTGCGTAAAGTTACTACGCGTATTGGCCCACGCTTAGATGACCACTCTCACATCGAAATGCAACTACGATTTGCTACTCTCCTGCGATGGCGTGCCCTTGTAGTCATTCTCCTTCAGGGCCCTTGCGCAATTGACTACTATGAAAGATGCGTGCTAGGCTCCGATTTCCTTACACATCGATCTCCGTGCAACTATTACCAAAGCTGTGCCGGAGCTGTCGTTGCAATAGCATCAACGCGTTCCATCGCGTTCTATCGCGAGACCAGTATCATTTCCCAACAACAAGAAGACCTGGGATGGCGTCTTCCGGGGTTTGAACCAACACGCAAAGTCAAAGAGATGCCACCTCTGACTCCATGTAATTGACCGCCATAAACCGAGACCAAACCCGTTGGTGCGTCTTTTGAAGCACTCAACCCTTGCTCTTCAACGTTCGCACAGGACTCGGAGTTGAATGCTTTACACCTCGCTTTTTCCCCTTGGAGAAGAATCGAAGGAAATCGAAATCAGTCATCAATGCATTCTTATTCCACTTTGGGAGATCCAGACCTCTCTTTCGGTGTCAAAATCATATAGAATGGTTGACGCCTTTTCACCCAGATTTGCTTCCAGTTCTTGTTGGTGTACCCAATTTGAATAAGTCGCGCTTTTCAATAGCACCGAGCTCAACGGTCACTTCCGCTGGACTCGGAAGGTGGATCTTACCCAAGGGTACCATGTTGGGGACCATTCCACATGAAACCTATTTGAAAGGCGCCGTGAAACACAGTTCATAAACATTCATGCAAGAGAGTTGGAGCGCTGTACCACACAAAAATGTTCCGTCTGGACCAAGTTTCTGACAGCTAGTAAGCGCACTTCACGTCGAATTGTCAGCTTTTTGGACATTACTCGAATTGGTTACTATGCCACCCGTTCGTTCACACCTTCCAGTGCGATCTTCATCGCAAATAGCAGCAACTTGTTTGTACGTTCGTATTTTGTGCCGTTGGAAGGTCGGGTCTGGTGGGGAATCGTACTGGTATTAACGTCGAGTGAAACTCTTCTTGTTTGGTTCATTGGCTTCCTTCCTATGCCATTATCCTTCCGATACTCCCCAATCTCTGACTCTCTGCCGCAACAAAAGGGGGACTGTTTTTTCATTCATTGGCTCGTTGTTGGTATCCACTGTAGTCTATTGGACTTTTGGTACGCAGATGAGGCCAACGAGACTTAGAGGTATGAAGGGTTCGTCCTCACATCATCTTAAGTATCGACGGTGTCTCCTGGGTAGTTCCCAGCTTGAAAATGCCCTGCGGTTTGCTTCTATATTTATAATTGTCGGTGCCTTTGTCGAGTTTTCCGGGTTGTCCGAGTACGTTTCAGACAGCTATAATGTGGATGAGTCTAGTGGGATAGTGGCACACCCAACTACAAATGGTGCAGATGCCTTTCCTATCCCAAATATCCGACGAGCAGGTTTCTCTGGTGTATCGAAAGTGCAGACAGAAACTGATAACCAGCGCCGATTGCGGAAGAATAAGGAAAGATTACGGTTCCTATACAAGAACAGTGATCCGCAAACGCCTTTGGCCGAATACCTGAAGATGCATAAACCAAAACCTCGTCCAGCAGAAAAGCCCTCATTCATGTTAGAGATGTACTGGAACGATGACAACTTTGAAGACAAAGTATGCCGCATTCATAATGCGTGTCTTAAGCGCGACGGTTCCCTTTTGCTGCATCCATGGATGAAGTCTCAAAAATATCATTTGCGGGAATGCGGGGTTCTCAAAGTGACGTACATGAAATCCGAAAAGGAATTCGATCAAGGGAATGAAGTTAATGCCGGCATGGATATATATGGAATTCATCCAACTCGGGATCATATCCCACACTTTCTCACGGATATTCTGCCCATGATCTATGCCTCCGAAGTTCTGAGACCAACTTCTTCTGAAATGAAGGTAAAGAGTGTATGTGAAGCGCCAAGGAAGAAGCGCTGCAACAAAAGGATCCATAAGGACCCTCTCCATGCCGGATTTTTCACTGCTGATCGAACAGGAGACCTGCCTTTGTCCGGATGGGTACCGCAATTGACCGCTATGCTACCTGGACGACCAACAGCCCGATTTCCCAAAGAGATGTTTAATGACACCGATAAGGCATGCTTCAGATCAGTCATCGCATATGAAATTGGGAGCCATGTTCGTAGCGGACGACATTGGTATGGGAATTCCAAAATGTTTGACGACCATGGCTTAACTAGGGCCTCTGTATTACGGAATGAAACTGGGCGATGTGAGGTTCAAATCACTATCCTCAATCGTTTTGGATGGCAGAGCCGAGCTGGGTTTTTGGTCGGGAGAGATATTATAAACATTGAAGCTGTTACGGAAGGAATTGAGAAGCTTTCTAAAGAAGACAAGTACAAGAATCTTGAACCAAGAGTTACTGTTGAGTACTTTGAAAACAAATCGTTTGAAGAGCAGATTGATATCATGCAGAAAGCTGATATTATTCTAGGTGTGCATGGAGCTGGACTTGGGAACTTAGTATTTGCACGCCAGGACACGCCATTCATCGAGGTGCAACCTTTCACTTACTATGCAGGCCCCTTTGATTCGGTTTCTGCGGCCCTCTATTTGCCGTATTCAAGAATCGTGGCTGAACCTGACACGAAGAACTTCTTCAAATGCATAGAGCAGAAAGCTCGCCGGCTAGGGGATGACTCAATCATTCAAAAAGCAAGGGAACTCTGGAATGAGGCTGTGAAGCGGCGAAAGGATTCTGGTGATCTTAACTATTTGATGTGCCATAAATTTCATCAGCCGTCACTGGCTCCAATGAAGCTGTGCTCTCGGTCTCAAAGAATGAAGATTAATGGTCGTGATACGGCTGAAAAGCTACTGGAAACAGCACAAGGGGTGTGCGGTAGGCGGGACGATGGCAGTGGTTGAGCCATGTTGTGCTCCTCGAATAAGCTAGGCCTCCGAACTTCAACCTGAATTGGTAACAAAGAAGAGTCTTAGCAGTATGTGACAAACTGAAATGTACAACTACCTTTGAGTCATCTATCACGGATCCATTCTTGACTTCTTATCGCTGCGATGGATTGAATGGAGATGACCTCAAGCTAGCTTTCTAATAGACATTTTATGGTTATTTTCGTCTTAAGAAGCACATACTTATGAGCAGGGTTCTGGCTCATTACATCTCCTCACATCCCGCTGACTCCAATACTGCAGAGCAATCGATCCGAAGTAGAGGTGAGTCGCTCGGCTGTTGAGCCATATGATTCAATGCTTGTTTTGACTTGTTTCGAGTCCTCGAAAACTTATTGCAGATTACCCTTGTAGAGCGATTTCTAAACATCTCATAGCACCTTCGTAAAATGCAAAGTCAGCAATGCGATTCACTTTTCGACAGGTAGGAACGCTACCTTCGTACATCCTGGTAATCATGGACTTAGTCTTCAAGATGAAGCAGTGCCAGGTTGAAGGTCTAAGATGTCCGAGGCGACTCCAATACAATTCCGAGTTGTCTAGCGTAAGCTTCGATTTCTCCAGCCAGTTCTATGTCGGTGCTAGTCTGATCATCAACGTCACCGTCTTTAAAAGTTCTCCACATTTCCTTCAGCAAACTCAGGGTGGCTCTCACTGGCTTCTTGCTATCGATAGCCTGTCTCACAAGCTTCTTACACAAGCGCAAATTCTTCTCAATTTCATGCAATCCAGTGGCATATATTCTTGCAAGATGCAGCATAGAATCGACATCATTATCCTCATCGATTGCCTGCTTCAACAACTTGACCGCACGACCAGCGTCTACTTCCACTCCTCCTGCACCAGAAGCAAGTGCGAACGCAAGTGTCTTCATTGCCGCCACATTTCCTCCCCTAATCGCTGTTTCTAGCAGCGCTATGCTCCTTGGACTATCAGTTGTATTACCTGGTGCTTCAATCAAAAGAGAACCCAACAGCGCCATTGCGGTAATCCCACCTGCTTCCACAGCCTTTTCTAACATTTCTTTAGCTTTCACAGTGTCAATTTTCACGCCATCTGCACCTTCTAAGAAGAGCAATCCTAACTCTGTTCTGGCCCTTACATGATTTTCTTCTTCCTCTATTGCTCGCTCAAAAAGCTTCACTGCGCCGCTTGCATTAGGGCATATATCATCTGCGCCACTCTTTAGCAGCAATCCGAGGTCAACCATTGCATCAACGTTACCCTCTCCAACGGCACTTTCAAAATAAGTTGAAGCTCGTTTCGCATTCGCTGTTATTCCATCACCACCTTCCAACCAAAGTAAACCTAAGATACGCATTGCGAAATCCTTGAATGGTTTTTTTCCTTTTGTTAGGCGTTCGAACAGCGCCATCGCTTGCATTACATCTACTGGTACACCATCACCACCTGCACAGAGTAAGAAGCCCAGTCGCAACATAGAAGGCTCATTATCGTGTTCATCAATCGCTCTCTTGTACAGAAGTGCTGCTCTCCGTTTATCAGCTGGGACTCCATCTCCACCGTTTTCCAGGAGCATACCCAGTTGAACCATAGCAACTTCGTTACTTTCGTTTACAAGGGCTCGTTCGTACAGTTCTCCAGCTTTCTTCAAATCAACATTTAAATCCTTCGCACCAAGTTGTAGCAACAAACCCAAACTGACCAAAGGGCCAGTGTCACCTAGTTCAATAGCCCGCTCATACAAGGTCACGGCTCTCACCACATCAGCTGGTACTCCGTCAGCTCCATCTTGAAGTATCATTGCTAAACAGCGCATTGCAAGACCATCGTTGCCCTCCTTAGCGGCACGTTCGAATAACTCCGCGGCAGACTTTACGTCAGCAGGAACGCCACCTTTCCCGTGCCACAATAGATTAGCAAGCTTCAGCATAGCCAGTGCATTGTTCCCTTCTTCAATTGCGCGTTTATACAATGCTGCAGCCCTCCTGCAATCAACAACGACATCTTCAGCAACATAGTTCGGCGACTTCTCCAGTGCTTCACTATAAGCGTCATCAATCGCCTGTCCTGAGACTCTGGATGTGATATTGGCTTGAGCAGTCTTTCGTTTGATTCCAGTCTCCAACAGAATTCCAAGGCTGACCAGTGCAGGTACGCAACCTCCATCAATAGCTCGTTCATATAACTGTACTGCTCGCATCTCATCAACGTCTATACCATCTGCGCCTTTGCCAAGCAAGAGACCTAGGTTATGCATGGCATTCAAGTCATTACCCTCTTCGATGGCTCTCTCATACAGTCTCATGGCTCTCTGGACGTCCACTGGTACATCTTCTGCGCCGACCTTCAGGATATTCGCCAATCTATTCATAGCAGAGACATCGCCTCCCTCTTTCATTGCTCTCTCGTATAATTCAACAGCTCGTTTTGGGTGGGCAGGTATACCATCCACACCAGTTTCCAACAGAATAGCCAAGTTGAACATGGCCATTGTATCGTTTCCCTCTCTAATAGCTCGTTCAAACAGCTCGACAGATCTTCTGGGATTTGCAGAGCCGTGACGACCATCATGTTGGAATTCTACGCCCAAGTTCACCATTGCCACGATATGGCCAGTTTCATCAACGGCTCGGGTATAAAGTTTCAGTGCTCTTGTACGATCAGCCGGAACACCCTCAGCCCCGTTTTCTAGTAGAACAGCTAGATGAAACATTGCATTCCCGCACCGTCCCTCTCTAATTGCTCGTTCATATAAAGCCACGGCTCGTTTCGGATCCGCAGGAACACCGCTTTCGCCATTTTCGAGCAGTTTCCCCAGCCGATCCATTGCATCAACGTGACCCCCTTCGTCTATAGCCTTCTCGTACAATCGCACAGCTTCTTGAACATCACGGTCGACCCCTTTGGTGCCCCTTTCTAAAAGCAAACCTAAGTTACCCAACGCATATACGTCACCACGATCCGAAATGGCTTTCCGGAACAACTGCACCGCTTGTTGTGAATCTGCATGTATTCCTTCCATACCATACATGAGCATTCCCGCTAAGCCGTTCAGTGCCCTTCCAATGTACTCATCTTGAACAGTATGTTGTCGTCCTTTTGATGCACGACGTTTGATTCCGACGTCATCTAAAGCACTCTTTGTCTGTCCACCACTATTCATAATGTGCCCTTGCTCTTGCTCATTTGGAGTTGTTTTCATGTTTGGCCCTCTTTCCGACTCAGTCAACATTTGAAGAATCCCTCGTCTGGCACGATTGTTCTCTTTTGTGAAAGTCATGCTTTGTTCATTTAGAACACTTGGAAGTTCGTGACTATCAGGTATCAAATTCATTTTTGTGCTTTCAATCAGTGAAATCGCCATTTGCCAGAAGGATAGGGATAATAACCTCGACCTGCTTCCGTTAGAGAGAAACAGCAAATGTTGCATCATCATCATCACTTTGCCTTCATATCGCATCGGGTCCGTCGCTAAACAGGTACCTAAAACCTCCGACATACCCTTAACATCATCCTCGCTGCCCTGCAGCTCCCACAGAATACGTTCGCATACCGGTAGTACTACGTTTTCCATTGTTTCTACTCCTCCAGCTTCCGGCCTCACAACGCGATAGTTTGGAGAAAGCAAGGTTCCGACGAAACTGCGTAACATTCCAAGTGCTTCAGAAACATCTCTCAATGTCCTGTCTTTACCGCATAGTATTTCCACGCTTCTAAGCAGTCCCTCAGAATTTCCATAATGAAGTGCAGCTATTTTGTAAAGTATCAACGCTTGAGAATCGCCAAACTCCTTACATACGTCTAATAAACGTTCAGCCCTTTTCTGAGAACTAATACCACTTTCTTCGACCTGAAGCAGTTTGCCTCCCTCTGGGACCTGTCTCTCTTCTAGTATCTTTTGGACCAAGAAACATGTGTGTTCCAAGACATTCGTTTTCGCTTCATTGTATGACACAGCCTTCACTCTCTGGATCGGAATCAGACCAATAATATGGTCTGTAGTTAACTTTCTGTTATGCACTAGCGCCTCTTTATAATCGTGAACTTGCGGTTCTTTCAAAAAGCCCTTGCTCTCGAGTTCGAATCGGCAGAACTCTGTCCGGAACGGAGTCCACTCACTCCAGATTCTCATCTTCGTCTCAGCAATTGCTGACACTTCCATAATCACGCTGCTTTCGTTCATTAGAAAACTCTTATTGCGTTCCAATGCTGAAATTCCCATCTCTTTCTGCCATTCCTCGAACCCTTGCAGTCGCCCTTCAAAAGCATCCCGCTACCATTCCCACTTAAACTCGTTTCCATCCCTGCTCACCAATCTCAAAGTACATCTCCTTCTGTCACCGATATCTATCACGATTCCAAACCTCTGCGGCCCACACATGGCGCAAATTTCTAATTTCTGCTTTCGTACTTCTCGTTTGCTTTCTTCCTGCCCATTTCCCATTGAGTTCTGCCCTCCTCCTCTCGTCCGTTGTATCCGTTTAGAACATCCCAAGTTGACACACCAATGGCCATCCCTCTGTTCGACATCTGGAACGTACTCCTCTTCGCAAACGCTAATCGTAAGACCCGGAAAAGACAGAATGAAGAGCATTGCAACCGCTACTCGCATCCTTTCCCTGTCTGCTGCTTGGTTCCAGTTCTTTCTGCAGATCAAAATCTTTTCCAAGTAATTCTGTAACTCCCATATCATTCGACATTGTACTCCTCGTCTACGTCTTCCGCCTATTTCCTGCAACCTAACAAAGATTCCTTCACTCAGTTCTACATTAATCTTCTGATCATGTATTACATCTCCAGTCAAACTCACGAAAAAGTCTTTTCCACTCTTTCCTTCGTTGCGCTCCACCCATCTACCTATTATGCTCCGCACGGCTTCCATTTTATATCCCATATACATAACAAATTGATCTAAACATGCATACCTTTCATTCGGGTTCGCGATTCTGTGCTTTAGGCGTCTTTTCTCTAGCTGAAGATGAGCTTCTCGTAGTTCCCAATGATCCTTTTCTTCAACATATGAACCAGGGTTCCATTCTCCTAAGCATATATTTTCCCACTCATCATTAAGGTTCTCGACTAGAAACCGGATCTGATCTCCGATAACCAAACTTACCCACATGTCTATTAGTTCTCCAACTTTTGTTACAAGACGATTTCCGTCCGATGTGATAGAAATCACATGTCTCATGATTGGTATCCCGCTCAATATGTTGAGACTCATTGACGGACCACGAAGAGATCCACACCCGGAAGATCGCAGAGTCAAACTCTTCGTTGTTTTCTTCATGTTCAACTGCAAGCACAGCGTACTGACGGCCTCGTCGCATCGCATCGCATCTCGACACCTATCTTCGTCTTCAGCTTCACCGACCTTGTCCGATGAATGATCCTCTTCCTTTGAAATGTCTCCATCCATTTGCCTTCGCTTACTTTCGGTTACATTTTTTCCAACGCTATCTGTACGTCTTGATGCCCGTGCTATACGTCCAAGATGTAGAACAATTGTAAGCCACTCCAACATATTGATATCAAACCTTCGCATCTCTTGGACGAAAGAAGATTGTATAGGAAGCTCCGAAATGAACTCACCAAGGCTTTCCCGATAGGAATCGTATCCTACACGCAATTCGTCTTCCAAATTCCTGCGCCCTAACAAATTCATTGACTGAACGGCGCCAAATGGAAGACATTCCCCCTTATTGATCGCATCCTTCAGCAATTCTTGCTTCACCACTCGACCGTCACTCATTTCCGAATGTTTGTCCCAGCCCTTCCATAGCAATGGACTCATCCCCTTCTCATGACCGTACTCTCCCCAAAGATGTAATGCTGCTGACGCTAGTACTTCCGCGGCAAAGTACTCCCCTCTTTCTCGAAACTGCTCCGCCCCAGTCTTCCTCGCGGCGTCCTCTCCCGCCATTGTTGGTTCCGATGCTACTTCAAACTCTGACATCCATTGTTGTAGTCCTTGAGATGCGAATGCGGCCGCCCAATGTATCCATACATCTACAGGTTTCAACGGAATCTGTTTTATAGTCTTTTTCGGCGACTCTTTCTTTCGAAACACTCGCATTACGTACTCTAGAAGAACTGCTGCACTGAATGCCATCCATCTTATGGCACTGAATACCGGACTCAGTAGCTTTACGTCTTCCTCTTTATTCCTCAACAGTTCGATGTTATTAAACTTCAAGTAGCAATGCACATCTCCGTGCATGATTTGATTGTCCACAATCTTCTCGTTGACAAGAATTTCATCAGCAATATCTGCACTGGTCAATTCATTGTACTCCCTATCCTTGATATTCTTGAACTGCCCTTCCGCTCCATGCAGGCGGTATTCAATTCCAACTGCATCCAAAGCATCAATTGACTGTTCCGCCCACAGGCGAAACTCGTGTAGTTGCCACAAACCCCATATGCTGCGAGAGCTAAGTAGCGCCGCCAATATTGCCGCCACGGCAGATGCGCACATTTCAGAGTACTCACCCACATGTGCTTGCACGACGCTGTAGAAAATTACATATCCCATTGGCAAAAATGTCCACAACAAGTCCCGGTACCCTGCTTTTCGAGTGTCTCGTACGGATCTCCATGTGGATTTGATGAAATCTGTAGCAGATATAACAGTCCACGGTAAGATAGCACAAACATAGGCGGCAACGGTGAACCAAAATGACTCCGACAAAGGTCCAAAATCCATTTCATAACATTAACACCTATAGTGTCGGTTGGGACGGTCTTCTTCGAAGTCTCTGGGGTTACGGCGATTGCCAGAACGATATATGATGATGTTTCAGAGAACTACTTCCGGAGTACCAAGTAAGAAGGTTGGCAAGTGCCCTCATGGCACTATACTTTCGATAGGAACTGATTGGGAACGGTATTCGTCTGATACTACGGGATGCTCCAAGACAACAATGCGAGGCATTGTGTGCGCCATAGTGAGACAACAATGTCATATGAATGTACTCCAAAAAGTGCCGCTACCAAGGGTGTGGACAAACGTTTCTTGGATCCGGCAGAATCCGAACAGATCGTAGCAGTTACGTTGTTCAAAGGAGAAAATTTTCAGAGCATCTTCAAATGATGGGTTAAAGCCTTGACATGAGTCATTCCAAGATGCTTGTAATGCTTGTACGTACTTCGAGAATCGAAGCCCTTAGTCTGTTGTGTATGAGAACCGACGAAGGATATACTCACATGGTTTGATATATCTTCTGAGCCTTGCTGGAAAAAGGCAATCTCGTCGCGGTAGTACAAATATGCCCGAAAACCGTGCGATTGGACTGAAATCAATCACCTCACAAACTTCACCCTTGCCAACAAGAGCTTTAACGGCTTTGGTACCGATTAGACGATTCGATTGCCGCTTCCAGCGCGATCGTCGTCCAAAATGGATTGAGGCGTACCGTTGTTAATCGAGTCATCGTCATGGCCCGGCTTTTGAGTAGATAGACCACCATCACCATCGCCGGCATCCTAAATAGATGGATCGCATTTGTCATGGCCCTCGTCGGCGCCAAAGCCCTCGTCGGCATCATCGCCCTTGTCGGAATCATCGTCCTGGTCCGCATCATAGACATCGCATTCGTAATCGCCCTCGTCTGTATCATTGGCATCGTCGGCGTCATCGCCTGTCGGGCATCATGGCGCTCGTCGGGCATCATGGCGCTTGTCGGTATCATGGCGCTCCTTACATTCAGGACTGAAAGCAACGTCAACAAGAGCATTGCCTGGTTGCAGCGCCGATGCCCGGACCATGGACCTGGTTACACGGCGATTAGTTGGTTTGGGAATCATGTCAGATGTGAACAGCATAGTATGAGATGGAGGTTGTGGTTGGGGTTGAAGTTGAGTTGAGTGAGCATCGCAGCGGTGAGCGCGTGTCGCAATGTCCTTAAGTAGCGCAGCGGCTGATGCCTTCGGGTAAGATGCGGCATCTTGTGCGCGGCTTATGCATAACTCTTATGTGACAAATGGAAGCAATTCGGACTCTGTAATCACTGCTTCGTCAACGCTTACGGGCTTTTTCGAAAGTCTGAGCGGTTGCGCCGCGTAGGTTATCTGCAAAGCACGTGTCCCCCCTTCGCTGAACGTTTTAAGGTATGGGCCGTGCTTTACGTGTTCTGATTCTGAACTTCTGAACGCATTATTAGTATGGAGGGTAGAAGGTTACCAACGGTATATTTGAGTTACGGAGGTAGTTGTGACAGGACTTGCACAACCCATGGAGTGTGAAGCTGGGTCGCTGGCGATCTCACAGGTTGAGAAGGATGAGCCGAACTGGACGACAAACTGAATCTCGTCCCAGGGGCAGGGCATCTTGATCGCAGACGTGTTTCCAATTGCATCAAAAGTGGTAGTCTTTGTTTAGGTGCTCTCTGTGGACAAGCACGTTGGAGCTTCTTGAGCCAAAAAGCTATCATACAAGGGTAATTCATAGCAATTGTGATATCGATTCACTGGTTTCCCTAATGTGAATCTAAATCTGATCTTGTGACTGTGGAACCAATCTCCCAAATGTTGTAGTGTATCATACTCGGTAGATCTCGTGGTCTGGCTCTGTCCGTCCGTTAAACGCCTACCAAGGGTAGTCCCGCTTCACAAGCGCGACAGCACTTGAGTTCAAGTTTCTCACGATAGAAAAGAAAGAGCGAACATATCTTGAGTACTTTTGTACGTTAACTCGGTAGAGAAGCTTCTCTTTCAAACACGTTCAGCAGAACCTTTTTGCACCCTTGGTACTGCATCTATACTGCAAGCACGTCTGTGACTGAACTACAAAATCTTATTTCTTCGACGTAGCTGGAGAATGGTTTGATTCTGTCAAAGTTGAGTGGATTTGTGCCATCGACCTATCCGATCAAACACGTTGCTCCGCGCTCTCTCTGGTATTTATGACTCACGACCACCTACTGAGATTTCATTGGGAGAGCACAAACTCACGTTCGCCCAAACTTGAAGAAGATAATATCTCCATCTTCTACAAGGTACAACTTCCCCTGCTGCTTCAACTTGCCGCCTGCCTTGACGGCTGATTCCGAACCCAGGTCTTTGAAGTCTCCAAATTTCATGACTTCTGCGCAAACAAAGCCCTTTTCAAAGTCTGTATGAATTGTACCCGCCGCCTGAGGTGCTAAAGTACCGTTTCGAATTGTCCAGCACTTCACCTCATCGTGTCCTCCCGTGAAAAAGTATATCAATCGGAGTGCTTTATACCCTGCTTTCACAATCTTATCTAAAGCACTTGGCACTCCCTTTTCCTTCAAATACTGCTCCATCGCTTCTTTCCCGGAATTGACTTCGATATCGACCAGTTTCTCTTCGAAAGCGGCAGAAAAAGGGACAATCAGTTCTCCTGAATGCTTATCGACCCATTCTTTAATCTTTCCAAGCCATTTGTTTTTCTTACGTATGTAATCCTTTTCACTAATGTTTACAAGGAAAATGGCTGGCTTGGCTGTGAGAAACATATGCTCATTGAGTACTTCGACTTCGGCATTAGTCCAATCCACGACTCGAAGTGGAAGTTTGTCCTCCTCCAAACACTTCTTTGCCTTGACAAGAGCATCACGAGTTTCCTTCAAATCCTTTGGACATTTGTTTCCAGCCCGGGTGACTTTTTGCTCGGCATCTGGTAGAATCTTTTCAAGCCTAGACAAGTCCTTTAGTCGCAGTTCGTCAAAAATAATTTCCAAGTCTCTTATAGGGTCCACCTCACCTTCCACATGCGTCACACCCGGATCGGAAAATGCGCGACACATGTGAAAGATGCCATCGACGGCTTGAATATTTGACAGGAAAGCATTCCCAAGGCCTTCCCCTTGATTAGCGTTTTTCACCAACCCGGCGATGTCCCATACCTCCAAATATGCGGAGACCTTGGAAGCAGGTTTCCAGTGTTCACAGAGCCAGTCAAAACGATCGTCTGGTACGGTTACACGCGCTTCGTTCGGTTCGATGGTGCAAAAAGGGAAGTTTTCTGCAGGAACGCTCTTCTTGGTCAGTGTGTTAAAGAAAGTACTTTTTCCAACATTGGGCAGTCCCACAATTCCCATCTTGAGGTTGTGAGAGAATCGCCCCAACGTCATCTTGGGAGCTGATGTGCCTTCATTTCCTTTCTTCTTCGGAGCCATTTCAATTTGATATCAGGAGTCGGTCGTTTCCAAGATGAGTTGATCTGGGGCACGAAGTTGAAGCTTACGGAGGTGTCCAGACACTGGGGAAAGGTGACGGAGCGATGGGCGAAGTGGTCAATCAAATTTCATATTTGCTGGCGTAAACGCCTACAAGACGATGATCGGCGGGCGCATTTGCTGAGTGGGATCAAACAAAGGCCTAAAATGCTATTTTTTTTGTGCCGTGAGAACAAATTCAGCACTAGACACGCCGTCGGATAAGACTAAATGGCCTTAGTAAGGCCCTCGTGGACGAAAGCTCTCTTCCACCAGCGTACTCTCCTTTCTGCTCTCGCCACAACTGCGGCAGTTTTCAGGACAAGGCTCGTATTCATCACCGACGCGATTCGTTTGCATGAACGCCCACAAGCATCGACAACCATGAAAGTGAATCCAGTGAAGCAACCTTCGCTTGATAGCCTGCCAAACGAAGCGCTCGAGCGCATTGTGTTTCACGCGCTCGAAATAGGCAAAGACGGGGTGTTAGACGATGATGCACAGAAGTTGAAGACCGTTGTATACCTGTCGCGAACCAGCGAGGCGTTGCGACGTGCCATTTGTCGAGTGGTATTGGGATATCGGCTCGGAAGCACTCCGGTTTGGCCCAGCGTCAAAATCCTTGGCCCCCATGCATCGAACGAGCTGCGAGTGTTGGATATAACGGTAGACCGCTCTGTGATGTTTGGGTTTCTCAAATGGCTGCTTCCCGCACAGAATGTCGTGGAACTGAAGCTGAACGTTGTGGGGGACGCATATTCAGAGGAGCGTTTAACTCAGCTGGAGAAGATGTTGCTGGGTCGCTTATTCACAAACACTGGAGCACGGTTACACACTCTACACATTAGTGGCATCAACTGCCAATCGTTATTTTTTACAAGTCTGTTCAACTGCACACAACTACGATCAATTCACGTAGACGATTATGGAGATACATCGGGAGCAACCGTTCTCACCGTGTTCACGCTGGTCTTGCTAGCCAACCGCGCCAATCTACAACGGGTGGTAGCACCGTTCCAAGTGTGGAAATCACGAATGAGTTCGCCACTTGACGGAGACTCTTTTGCTCGCGCGTGCGAGGTGACATGGAACACCATCTGGGCGAGCTACCGCGCAGGCATGAAAGAGAGCGTGATGAATCTAGAAGCAAACGAAAAAGAGTTGGTTAAGAGAGTGAGGTCAACCATGTCGAACATGGATAACACGGAGCACTGGATGCGCGCGGGACTTGAGCGGCTCAAGGAAGACGCTCGAGGTGTCAGCAGCGGCGCGGTTCCAGAAGCGGCATTATGCAGTCTGGTCCCCTTTGCTCGTGATCCTGTTTCGAAACTTTTGCAATAAGGTGGAGCTGGTGCGTATTACGGGCTATGAACAGAAAGAAAGTCGAAGAAGAAGAAGAAGAAGAAAAGGCGGGAAAGTGTCATTGTTGCAGCCAATCGAAAAAAGAGAAATGTTTAATCATTTGATCGTCGACGCGATCAAATGATGGTGGAGGTAGCACTTACCTTTCGGCGTGCAGCGTTGGGCGGCGGTGCGCGACTATTCGGCGACTTCTTGCGGCGAACATCATCGAAGCGTCTCTCAAGCGATAGCTTAGCCGCCTGTACCTTCTCAAGCTTCTCTGCGGCGCTACGCGATTTCCTATCGGCTTCATCAACCTCACAAAGAGCCTGCTGATACTTTTGACCAATCACATCCAAGTCGATGTTGCGCTCCAAAATTGTGCTCTCGAGCTGCTCTGAGCGCGTGAGCAGCACGGACACGAGCCCCGGCGAGAAGGACGGGCACTTGACGGCAATGGCGTTGGTGGATACTTCACGCAGCTCGTGCGTCTTCATGCGCGTGAAGTCCACAAGGTCCAGCACTTTGCGGATGACAGGCACATTGTCGACCTTTGCCCCCTCGGTGTCTTCGGTGTCAGCGGCTTTGTTGAGTCTGGTTTCAAGCCACTTGATGAGAGCATCGAACCACACCTTCTCAAATGTCAATATCTCGGGCCAGGCGCACTCGCCTTTACCTGGACGTGGCAAGGCGGAGATGACTTCAAACGACAAGCGATTGAAGTGCGGTGACGCTATGACATGAGCAAAATTGGCGTTGTCGGCGGTGTAATTCTGCAGCTGTTCCACGACGTCCTGATCGTCGACGCCAACGGCAAAGTCCAGGATGCGCAGACAGTTTTCCGTGGAAAGCTTCTCCAAGCACGTAGAGCGTGCAAGCTGAATGAGGTACTCGACGTTGAATAGCACACCGAAATGCCACACCTCCAACGCCAACACGATGGAGTTTTGAGAGTCGGTCATCTCGCCTCCGTAGACGATTTGCAACGCCTCGCGCACGGCGGCGGCGCTGCATTCCGTGACGATGATCTCGGAGTGCGGTTGATTGGGTACGGCGTCGCAGCAGGACTCGAAGGTATCGGAAAGCGCGGAGAGCACGACGCGATGGGCGCCGAGGCGTGTCTCGGACGGCGTGCCGTCGCGGTGGGACGAGCGTACGACGAAGAAGATGTCGTAGAAGTGCTTGTCGGAGATGGAGTCGGAGCGCATCTTGCGCAGCAGCGTCTGTGCGAAGGCCATGGTGCGAAGCGGTTGGGATGTGGACTACTACGACGGCGACGACGGTGCGATGCGACTAAGGGGGCGGGGCGGCCGTGGAGGTGGAGGGGGGCGGGGGGGGGGAGGTTGAAATGCGCTGAAGGTGTGCGCGGAACGCGCGAGCAAAGCCAAGCAAGGCATATCAGAGCCGCTCCAAGCGGCGCGCTGTGGCGCATCTTCGTTGAGCGCGCCAGCGGATCACAGCGCGCGCGAAACGTGGCGGCGTGGCAGCGTTGGATGCGCAGCAAGCGGCGCGCTGTCAGCCACTGTCAACGGAGCACGAGCGCGTTTGGTAGCGCACGGCGAGCGCCGTGTGTTGTTTGCGTGTGTTTGTCTCGACCGCGCGGCTTGCGGCGGCAGTCGCAGGTTCGCAACGTCACGCCGTATCTGACGAGCGCGCGACTGCACACCATGCGCCGGTCGCACAGCTCGCCGTTGTCTTCGTTCTCGTCGCCGTCGTCGTCGTCCGTGCCGTCGGCGTCGTTGGACACGCTGCGACTGCAGCGTCTGTCCGACGCGCCGTACAGCGTGGCCGCCGCTGCGCCGCCGCAGCGCGTCAGACTGGCCGGTTTTTCGGACGTGTTTGCACGCTATTGCAACCGACTTTCAGACGCGGTGTGTACGTTTGACGCTGAACAGAGCATGCCGTGTGAGTGTGATCAAAGTCAAGGCACTTTGCAATGTGACGTGCCAAAGGCGTTGCCGAGCGCGCCTTCCGCGTCACTCACGCTCACGGCCAGAATTGCAGACTTTGAGACGCCGCCGCTGTTGCTCAAGAGTAGCACGTACTTGCAACACTCGCACTGTGCTACTATTGCGTCGCCGCCACCGCCCCCGCCGAAACATCCGCTGCACCTGCGATTCATAGACCGCCTGCACGCGCGCTTCGAGCTGCCGCTGCTGCGACAGTGCGTGGCGGAGTGCGTCGGTACTATGTTCATCGTCGTGTTTGGTGTGGGTAGTGTGTGCTCCGCCGTGCTGTCCGAGTCACTGTCGGGGCTGTGGCAGATTGCCGTGGTGTGGGGCTTTGGCGTGGCGCTGGCCATTCTGGCCACCGCCAGCGTGTCTGGCGCGCATCTCAACCCCGCCGTGTCGCTGGCGTTTGCTATCTTCCGCCCGCAGCAGTTCCCGCTCGCAAAGCTGCTGCCGTACTGGGCGGCGCAGTACGTGGGCGGCATTGTGGGCGGCGCCATCAACCTGCTCATATTTGGGCCGGCGTTCGCCAACTTTGAGAACGTGAACAACATCGTGCGCGGCTCGGCGCAGTCGGTGTTGACGGCGCGCGCGTTTGGAGAATACTTTCCGGACCCCGGCAATCAGCTGCTGTCCACGCTGTCGCTGAGCCCGGCGTTCGCCGTGATGGTGGAGGCGTGGGGAACCGCCATCCTCATGTTCATGATCCTGGCGCTGACGGACGAGCGACACAAGCTCATCATCGCCAAGGAGATGGTGCCGTTCTATATCGGCTTCACGGTGTCGGTGCTGATCAGCCTGTATGCGCCGTTGACGCAGGCGGGGTGGAACCCGGCGAGGGACTTTGGTCCGCGCGTGGTGGCGGCGCTGGCGGGGTGGAGCAGTGTGGCTATTCCGGGGCCGCGCAACGGCTTTTGGATCTACATCGTGGGACCGAAGATTGGCGCGCCTATCGGCGCCTTTTTGTATGATGTGCTCATTCACCCTGGGCTCGGCGCCGTGAAGCGCGGCTGAGCGCGAGCGAGCTGCGGTGGCGCACGCACGGCGGTGGTGGGCGCCGAGCGAGGCGGCGCACGTGGCACGCGCGCATTGGAAGCTTTAAAAGTGTATCGATGCTAGTGTGCATAACACAACAGATCGTTCTTGTTAAGGACTTGGGGCACTGGTGCGAAATCAGTCGTGCTCCTCTGTTACAACGACTGCCTTTGTCATCTCACTGATTACACAGCTATTTTTGCAGATATGTTCCTGTCGTCGCTCGCCGCCGCGCTGCGCCACCATGCGCTGCCCCAGCTGCGATAACGAGCGCCTGTCGGCGTCCGACGACGGCGCGCTGGTGTGCGACGCGTGCGGTGAGCAGATCGCCGGCTTCCAGGAGGAGGAGCTGGACATTGCGCTCTCCGGCACCGCCGTCACCAACCGCCAGTCGCAGTCGTCGCAGGCGCGCGCCACGCGACGCAGCATCCAGCTCCGCAATGAGGCGCCCGTCGTACAGCGAACGCGTCCGCCCGATGATATCCTGCTGTGCGAGGGCGTGTTCATCCTGTCAAAGGCCGTTGTGCAAACGCTCATCCGCCTGCGCTACTGCCCGAGCCGCGTCGTACAGCCGTTGTTTGACATTGTGAGCTGTTGGGTTGCGCGCCGTCATGCCGGCGCGCATCGCTTTGGAACTTCGCATGTCGGCTTTCAACAGTTTCATGTGCTGTCGCTTGTGTGTCTGGCTTGTTTGTATGTGCGCGCGCCCATGCTGCCGAGGGACCTCTGCCGACTGGTCGCAACGCGCCAGCTGCCGTACTTCGCCGTGTTGAAGACGCTGTTTCCACCGTCCTTTCGCGAGAGCGCTGCCATACGCAGCGCGTTCACGCCCACCAAAATGCCCATCGCCAAACACGTCGCGCGCGTTGCCAACGAGCTTGCTACCGATGACTATGCCTGGCCGCCATTAGCCAAGTTCTTCCAGCGCAACGTGCCCGTGCGTACTAAACTTTCCGCCTACCATGCTTGGGGCGCCAAGTGTACTTTTGTTCCTACTACCTTTCCTGTGCCGCACTTGCATATCACCATACTGAGACTGTCGCGCTTGCTTGGACTGCCCGATCAGTTTGGCGCACGCGTGCTGCGCTTCATGGAACTGCGTCTGGTTGCCGTCAAGATGGCCAGGCTGCTCAATCACCAAACGGACGGCCCTTACGATGATTCTCGTATTGATGCGTACCACGCCAACCATATTCCAAACTATCTGGATCCTACGAGGCCGTTTTCAAAAGTCATTCACCCGCAACGTGATCTGTACGGCTTTCCGACTGACCACGCTTTACAGGCCGACTTCATCAATACCATGCGCTTGTGCTACGGAACACGCAAACTGCGACGGAAAGCAGACGCTGCAAAGCTTTCCGAGCGCGAGCAGAAGCTGCGCCACGAGTGGCAACGCTGCGAGGATGCCATGCTGCGATGGTTGCAGATCGGAAATCCTGAGGATATTGACAACGTTGCGTGGACCGCATTTAGTCCGCAGGCTATCTCTAGTACGAGCGGCGCGTGTCTACGGAGGCTGGCGGCATTGGTTGATGACATCCATGCTGAAAAGGGAGAGCAAGATCCGCAATTATGGGGGCGATTTATCAACGCCTTCAGGGAGATTGGCGAAACAAGCGTGGAACAAAGCGAAGATGCAACGGTGAACTTTGTTGAGGACGAGTTCACGCATCAAGTCGAAGAAACCGAATGCATGTATGATGTGGATCGTATATGCCCCGGATTGACTGATTCCGTCAACGAGGCAGTTAAAAACATGACGGAGGAACGACGCTTGCTCGATTCTTTGGATCTTCGAGACGCTGACGGTGAGCCAGTGAATCGCGAACCCATCAGACGTTGGGGATTGCGTCGTTCGTCGAAGACAAGGCCCCTTGCAAATCGGAAGCGTTTGTATTCGAAGATTATTAGTTCGTATGATTACTTCTACGAACCCGCCGGCATTGGCTTGGCGTGGACTATAATGAACCGATTCTTTAGTGGCAGTAACGTTGTGCTGGAGGGAATGAAGCTCTCGCAGTCTGAGGATGTTCATAACGACCAGATGCGAAGAGCTTGTGATAGAACGTTGGGCGTTGTGATTCGATATATCCTCGGGCTTAAAGCGGTTCGGAGTGTTGATGAGGGCTTTGCTGATTGACCCAGGGCCTGTCTTAACAAAAGTTGATCACTAACTTGTAAAATTGGCTTGTGAACAACTATTGCTTCCCAGTGGGAAGTTCCCACAGAGCATTTCCTTGCTTTGTAACAGAGAGACTGGCGAGCGATTCAATTTGCCATATTTGCTGATGTTGAAGTGATATTTACCACCAAACGAAGCAGTTGTCCTCTTAACCTCCGATCCGATTCAGTCATCACCATCTGTTGCAGTATAGGATGTTGTGGATAACGGATTGAAAGGCATGAGAATTACTCTCTTGTCGAAAGGCCTTAAAGCACTCCTGTCAAGAACGGGCCTGAGCTACAATGTGTCATAGATGCTGAGGTCGGCTCTCAGTAGGTAAGGGTTACCTTCTATCTCGACGGATCTGTTCGTCGATTTCCACACTCACCTCTTCCCATCACCGTGCGAGAAAATCCTCGTGAAATCGCCTTAATATAGTACTACCCTTGTACTTTGAGGGCGTCAGGCCCAGGACACAAAATGGGAGAACAAGTCAGATGCTGAGAGCGATTTGGTTGTGATGATAATATGAATTCATTCGCTTCAACCCAGGCCAACTCTCCCCCGAGCCCCTATTATGGTTATTACTCCCTAAAGCGGCAACCGAAGACGCAGTCAATTCAATTCGCTTTGAAATGAGTTGTAATAGCGCTCTCTTCACCATGAAATCATCATCCAGTCGACCACAAAGGTGAGTTCATCACCCAGACGAAACTCTATAAAAGGCGGAAGCCGTCAAGCGGGAGACGACATATTCTTCACCCACCTCGAACTGCCTACCACTGCAAGGGAACAAACCAAGCTTTCAAGCTCTTTGTACTTTCCACTTTCGCTCTATTTTACTTATCAACAACAACAATGGCCTCCTGGAAAACCTCAGTGGCGACCCTGACTGCATTCTTCGAACGCGAATCTCGCCAAGAAAACGTTCGGGACACTCGCAAGGCGAACGAAAGAGAGCCTGTGAAGTCTCCTAAGATCGAGCCGGTGAACCACAACTTTCCTTTTCTGGGTACTGATGTCGCAGCAGAATTTGAACCAATTGTGCAGGATGTCTGGTGTGATCTACTGCGCTACGCGCGCAACAGCCAGTCGACGATCGATATGGGTTCGGTTTTCTCCGCCGCCGGTGAGAACCTGAAGAAGAAAAAACTGACCGACGTAGCCGAAGAAGTCTACAGGCGAGAACTCATAGCCGTTTTGGAAGCCGTCTCTTCTCGTCCCAGGAAGAGTGGAGATGAGAATTCCGTGATAAGCGAGGAACAGGCGGCCCAGAACTCCATGAAGCGTCGCCTCAGCGAGGTTTCGGAGGAGGTTAGGAGCGTGAAAGAGGCCCTCCATTTCGCAAATAAGGACAAGTTGGACCTCGAATGTATTTGCGCCGAACACGAGGAAGGAAGGATGAAGCTCGTTTGGTTGCTGAGAGAGGCGAAGGAAGAAAACAAGGGGTTGCGTTCGAAGAACAACTCTCTTGTACAGGCCAAGAACAAGCTGGAGTCTGAGGTTGAAAGGATACAGGCGGAGAGAAGAGCCGGGGACGTTGAAAGGCTAAAAGCGTTGCACAAAGCTGAGATGGCGGAGTTGATGGAGACGCAAGCCTCCTTGCACAGCAGAAGGTTGGATGAGCAGCTCAAACAAGCAGAAAGCTCGTCGATTATGGTTCACAAGCACGTGGATGAACTGGAAAAGGCTGTCGAGGAGATGACAACTATTCTCACCAACACAGTCAACAGCTCTGAACCACGGAGGCCGCATTGGTTAGAAGGTCAGGTCGGGTCGCTTGTGCATCGCAGTTCCAAAGCTGTGGGTCGGTTCAAGGCCAAGCTCTCGCGGGACAGGAACGATGAAGACGAAGGCAGTAGAGGCGGAGAAGAAAATAATGCAGAAGAGACGGAAGGAGGTGGAAACACGCATCTTGGGGAATCATCAGCACCGCAGATTGGGAAACGCAGGTCTCTTGGCTTCCTTTTCAGCTCAACGCATAGAGAACGAGGCCAGACGCAGCAAGGCCTTTTGCACAGGATCACCAGCCGCTTTCGACGTGACGGAAGCGGACAGGGCAATGAAACCGAAGCTCGAGGCTCCACGAATGGGACGGTGAACCACAATCATGGTAGTGAACGTAACAGACGCGAGGCTTCGACGAACGACGTTCGCGGTGCTGATGGGCCAACATCTCCGAGGTCGAAAATGGCCGGCTTAAAACGGATTCTTTCCGGGGGAGTGCGCGGTGAACGTCAAAGCCAGGAACAAGCAAACGAATCTCAGGCAGTGGAGTACATTTCAAGGACTTTGGAAACACTGAAGAAGAACCTGGAAACCCTGCAAGATGTGTACGAGTTCAAGGACGAGGAAGTGTATCGCCTCAATCGGGAACTTGGAGACGCTATCAAACTTTCCGATGCGTTTGAGAAAGGCATGAGGACCGAATTCTACAAGCGTCTTGAGATGGAACAAACGTTGGCTGCGACGAGCACAAAATGTGCAGGGAAGAGCAGCTTGGCTGATGGCGATGAGCGCGAAAGTATTGTACCTGACAACGTGGCGGTATGTCGTTCATATCGCTGGTTCTAATAAGAACTGATAGCTCCGAAGTGGGCATGTTTGCTCTTTGCAGTTTGCCGACTGAGGCGACCACGGGTGATCATGTCAAAGATATGATGTTCTTGTCTGTCTGTACACAGACTCTGTAGCCTCAGGCAACATCAACTTGATCCTGCCTGCACTACCCGCATATATCAAAACGCAACGACAGTCATGGAGCTCTACACGCACGGATTTGTAATCGCCCTACTGAAGGACATGAAGGCTCTCCTCCGAAAGCCCTGCGCGCGCACTCTCACCGAAATCATCCCCTCCATCGAAGGATTCGCCGCCTCCCGCACCACAACAGGCACACAGCCGTCCCTTGCCGTCTCCCACCGTTGGTGTTGCGACGACTCGTACAACGAGCCCACGAGCGCTCATTAATCAGCTTTCCAAGCTCAACATGGCAGTTCAGGCTTTCAAATGCGCCGCGGTTACAATGCCACAGTTGCACTATGGATCGACGTGGTGAACCACGTCCGCACGGGCGGAAAAGTCCACGATCTTTCCCGGATTCAACAATGGCTTCTGCCCTACTTCCGACACGAGTTTGCCATGTTCGACAAGTGCGTTGAGGACGGCGATACAAACGTCTGGACGATGGCCGGGTACGCAATCATGTCATGCGATGTAGTACTCCAGCACATCAGGCGGGCTAGAACTCAATGTGAAGCTTGGGGACAATGTTGTCTGCGATCATGCCACCGTAAGAACCAGGTTTGCCGGATCTCTGTCTCGCGTCAAGACGCTGTGGACTATGCTGACGAGAACAAACGGTAATTATCGCTCTCGTGACGGCGATGGGTCAATCAGGAAGATGCTGGATCAACAGCCGTCTTTGCTCGATCCGAACGATCGGTTTAAGTATAAAAAATATGTCTACGCAAGCCTTACGGTAAGTAAGTTACAGAAGTACAGTCCCCGAAATTTGCATCAAGCCACCCCAATAAATCATCATAAGAGTGATCATTTAGTGTTATTCGGTTGCGATCTACCAGGGTAGCGTGATTGTGAATCGTTGTTGAACATCAGTTTCCACAAGTATCGAAAACTACATCAACTATAAACTGAAATCAGCAACAGAATCATGAGATGTAAACCGAATATTACCGGCGCCTGAGGAAAGGTAAAACAAATCGCTAGTTGATATGATCAAGCAGTGGCCGTTACGGTTTTGGCGTTCTTAAAGAGAGATAACTACCTTTAGATACAAACATCAATTGATAGTTCTTCGGCCGCCTCGGAATCAGGGGCGGCTGACCACAGTAAAGAAGAAAGAAGAAGAAACCGAATATGTCTTGCCAGAGAAGCATTTTATGTGAGAACACCGGAAAATTGAGCGACACTCAAGTTAGGATTCGAGAGGTACAAAGGTATTGTAGCGTTCCAAGGCTAAGGTTTACCGATATGACAAGTTGAGAGCCTCTCACTTCTTGTTTCAAGCAACACTATAAGCCATGAACACCGTATGCAGTTCGCACCACATAATTGAACAACATCACGTAGATGCATGAAGGTCTGCACAAGATCCAATCCCTTAGCAGTTAAAACAGCGTCATCCTGGAGATTCTGTTAGAAGTTGAATTGAATAAAACGGTATTCACAATCCACAATTTCAATGGCGAAAGCTGAGGATATCCAAAAAGTTTCTCAAGCAGAATACAAAGGTATACTCTCAGATTGCACTCTCACATTCCCCCACGTGCAATTTCCATCTCAGTACGACGCAAGTCCTTCTCAGCCTCTTGAAGGCCGCGTTGCTCTTCAGAAGTATCTCGATTCGAAGGCGTAGCGTTGATGTCTTTCTCTTCTCTTTGGAGCCCTTCTACAATAGTGTCAATTCGCGGAGCATGAACTGGACGAGTATTGTTAACTTGTTGCCCTACATCAGAACGCCCTTCGTCTTCTTCAGTACTCTTTCTCCCTCCTTCAATACTCTTGTCCTCGCTATCATTGTTTACTGCGTCTTCGCCGCCCTCTAGCAATGCACTTTCTCGAGAATCATAAAGCTCGGGCATTTCGGGTCTCTGCTGTGCTTCAGTGCCCGGACTCCTTGAAAGATCCTCATGTTCTCTTAAGACTGATATCCTTTGGTCATCACTACCAGCCCCTCCTTCTCTTGAGCGTAGCGTTTCTTCTCTCTCTTCCCGGCTAGTGCCGTTTTCTCCATCATTTGTACCGTTTTGTATACTGCCTGTGTGAGTTCTAGACTTTGGCTCGTCCAAATTTCTCTCTTCATCCCCGTCAGATGTGCTGTTCCCATTTGTTCGGTCCGCGTCCATTTCATCAGTTCCATCTTCTGCCTGATCTCTGAGGCGTCTATTCACTGCTTCCCTAAACGAGCTCTCCATCATGCTTCGCCCCCGTCCAGCATCTTCATTTGTCGTTCTCCGCCCTCCTGGTGCTGCATCCTGTTTCCTACTCTCACGCCGGAATCGGTGCATGGGCTTCATTACCAGCTTCGGCGGTTCGTCTGCGTCTACGTCAAGCTCTGGTTCAGCATCTTCCTCCTTCTCAGATGAATCATGGTCTTTATCTTTCCAATCGATCTGTGATTTATACATGGGTGACTCACCGGCATATTCCCCGCCGTCGTGTTCGTCCAACTCTTCTTCGCTACTCCCCCGCTGAGCAGTCCGTGGTTTCTGCCGAACTGAGTCATCATCACCCTCTTTCGCTGCACCTGCCTTTGCAGGTGAATCCGGGTTCGCAACCTTCCGATTGGTCCTTGATTTGTACACAAGTGATTCATGCGCATACTTTCCGCCACCGTATTCGTCTAACTCTTCTCCGATAGGTCCTCTCCGCACTGCCCGTGCTCTGTGCCGAAGTGACTCATTATCTCCCTCTTTCGTTAGCCCCACCTTCGCGGATGAATCTCGGGTTTCAGCCTTCCGATCGGCCCGTGTTTTCTGCGGAAGTGAGTCATCATCGTCGTCTCCCATTGCGTTCGTGGATAAATCTCGGTTTTTACTCTTCCGATCGGTCCGTGGTTTATACATAGGTGGTTCATTGACATATTTCCTCTCGCTATGTTCCTCTAACTCTCCTCCGTTAGTTCCTCTACGAACGGTCTGCGGTTTATGCCGGAGTGAGTCATCATCAGCCTCTTCCACTGCCTTTGCAGATGAATCCCGGTTCTCAACCTTCACATCGGCTAGTGGTTTATACTGCAGTGATTCATCATTGCTATCTTCCATGACACCGTTCTGCCGCACTTCTGTCATGTTCTCGTCTGGACGTTCTGCTGTAGAGTTCGCTTCGCCATTCGGTACGTTCTCAACAGCGCGTCGTGGAGAAGAAACTCGCATGGGGCTTCCACCTGGCATTTTGGGGCTTTCGGCTGCCGGAAATCGACGTCGTGGAAAATTGATTCGACGCTGCTTGCGCTTTGCACGTCGGAGACTACTGATGTACTGATCATCATCTTCGATATCACTACCTTCGTAGTCGACAACATGTCGAACACGCCTATTGGGCTGACGTACGTCAGGGTCGTGGTCGTCATCGTCCAGCCTACGTATCCCTAACGCTGGGGTGCGCGCCGAATCGATGAAACCCGTACTTGGGGCGTGTGGGAGATGCCGAAGATGCTCAAATATCTTCACGGTTGTCTTCTGAAGCTCTGTAGGAGAATTGTGGTTCTCCATATTGCTAGGGACAATATGAAGGCGGAATTCGGGCCCATAGAACTCATAGTTGTCGTTATAAGGCAGTTGATCCGGAAGGGTCTCGCCAACGACTCGAGAAGTCTCGTACGCCCAGCAGCGGGCAACGTTGCGGATAGTATACCCACCACCCCCTAGCATAAGTAAAGGAACGTCGTAACGTTTAAAGAAGTCGACGCAGTGGGCATGACCACGCAAACTCAAATTAAAACAGCCAAGTCGATCGCCAGAAAGAGAATCAGCGCCACATTGGAGAACAACGGCACTAGGTCGGTACCACTCCATAATGCGCTCCATAACTGGTTCGAAGATCAAACGGTAGCTCTCGTCGTCAATACCATCGCGGAGCGGAAAGTTGGCGGAGTAATATTTACCTTTGCCAATTCCAATGTCAATTGAATCGCCAGTTCCCGGAAAGTAGTCACCAAACTTGTGAAAACTGGCGGTCATGACTCGGTCGGTAGTGTAGAAGGCTTCCTCAACACCGTCGCCGTGGTGAATGTCAATGTCGACGTACAAAACTCTTGAATGGACCTTGAGGAGCTCGAGAATGGCGAGAACACAGTCGTTAATGTAACAGAAGCCGCTAGCCTCAGCCTTCTTGGCGTGATGGAGGCCGCCAGCCCAGTTGACGGCAATATCGCTTTGACCGTTGTTGAGCCTGGCTGCACCCGCAAGTGATCCACCCGCTGCTATCTGACAGTACTCCCAGAGGCCGTCGAAGACGGGACAGTCCTCGAGCACGTTGAAGCGTGTCAAATTTGTGGAATGGTCGCCTATGAGCTCCGGGGTAACGTTTTTGAGAAACGAAATGTATTCGTCGGCGTGGAAGCGTGTCATATCTCGCTCTGACGCGCGAGGGGTAGATAAGACCTCCATCTTTTCAGCAACCCCGTAGGCAACGAGAAGGTTGTGGGTCATGCGCATGCGGTGGGGCTTCATGGGATGCCCCTGCGCGTAGTAAAAGTTGCCGACATCGGAGTCGTAGAAGTAACCAACCTTTCTCCGTGGGGTGTACGTCATCTCTCCTGGGGGGTAAGGAAGAGGTTACTGGGCGGCAGGAAGGGACAAGGAAGGGGAGCGGCACGAAAGGGAAGGGGGAGGGGGCAGAGGACGGGAAAGAGGGGAGGAGGCGGTGACGGGGGTGCTCAAGTTAACGTTGGCACGTGCGCCACCCGCGTATTACTTTGCGTGCGTGCCGGGCAGATGCATCCGCAGTTCCCTTTTAAATCTGTTATCATAAACTTCGACAACAGCACACAACGTGCGCTCCACGCGTGCAACGGCCGCTCTGCACGCTGGCCACGTGGTGCCATTGCATTACAGCGTGTGCTGACGGAAGGGGACGCCAAGGAACGCAGAAGGTAAAAGCGGAACGGAGCAGCGCGCGGGCCCGCTATGTGCACGCGGCGCAGCGACATGGAGTTGTTAAAGAGACGCGCACTTCTGCCGCGCCCAACTGCCAACTGAACCGCTCCGAGCACTCGCGATCAACTCCGCGCGCGGCCAAACGTTCTCCACCACAGCAGCCGGCCCCCGCTGCCCGCGCCGCCGCTCACCTTCCCGTTCTCAACTTTCTAACTTGGCCCGGGGGCCGCTCCCGCCCTCACCACCATCTTCTCCTCCTCCCTCCCCCCATGAAGAAGCTTTACTCCGCCGCCGTTGCCCGCCCTCTCTCCGCGCCTACCTCCACCCCCACTCGCCTTGGCTTCGCCACCACGGCCTGGTGTCCGTATGAGGACTTGATCGCCGTCATTTCCGGCGACGGTGCCGTCGCCGTCTTTCACGCCGACTCGCCCGGCGAAACCTCGCTCCTCGTGGCCGCGAAGCGCGCGCCTGCTCGCCACCTGCTCTGGCGCAACTCGCCAGACAAGCCATGTATGCTTGTCGTCGCCGATGCCGCCGCCCGTCTCACCTTCTGGGTTGCGCGCGACTGCCGCGTCAACGTCTGGGTCGCCGTCGCCTCTCTCGAGCTACCATGCGTCGTTTCTGCCCTTAGCTGGAATGCAAACTCCACCGCGCTTGCTGCTGTGCTTGCGCACGGCGATGTTCGCGTCTGGCTTGTGCCTGACATTCCGTCTGACAAACGTGCTGCACATCCCGCGTATTCGCAGAGCAGACAACGCGCCTATGTTCCCGAGGTAAGGCCTGGTAGCACCATTCGCCCCGTGTTGTACGCTAAAAGCCAGAAGATTGCGGATCTACTTGGTGGCCAGTTGCGATGCGCCACTGTCGCTCCAGGACATCAAGAACCCACCGGAGTTGCCATTGTAACCGTCAGTGCTGCTCACCCCACCCGCCTCAACGTTTGGACCGTATCCATTTCTAAAGCGCCTCAGAATCCCACCTTCGAGCTGCGAGCCGTTTCTTCAACTGATCTAGATTTATCTAAAGACGGCAATTGTGTAGCGTGTCTCACGTTCCCGTTCCGAGGCATGCTGTTTGCAATCGGTCACCGTGGAAAGATTGTGCGCTGGCATTACCAGAATTCTCGACCACCTGGAGAATCAAGATGGGTTAAGAAAGCCTCTGTGCATATCGAAGCTGCAACCGCCGACGCTGCTAAAAGGGGCATAATCCCGGCCATATCTGACTATGATACGACGCTTAACTCCGTTACTCGTGGCCTAGTTCTTTCTAGACGGAAAAAAGTTTACGCGTTTCACGTATCTGACGACTGCAAGACACTTGTTACTTCAACGGCGTCTGGGCTTCTCGTCTGGGAAACCGATACCTTGAAGATAACTAGGGGTCATCCTCTTCTCCAGAATCCTACAGGAAAGCCGGCCAGCCCTTATTGGGGCCTCTGCGTCAGCCCTGCTGGCGGCGCTGTTGTTGCTTTGGCCGGATCTGGAAGGGTAGAGACACATTCTTTAATATGCCCTGTTATACAAGGGTCGAAAGATGTAATTGAAAAGAACGCTGCCACATATGCTCGACGCTTAGTTCAAAACACCACAGCGGATGGTCGCAGAGGAGGATGGGATATCATTGCCTCAATTGCCATTGAAGGTCCGATCGCAGCTGCTAACATGGCAAATATTCTGTCGCTAACATCCATGCGCGGAGGGCAGGACCCTCCATCTCAGTCTAAGATAGCGAATTTAGATGCTGTGATGCGTGGTATTGAGCACCCAGACGGAAATGCAGCGCGTGCTGCTCGTCAACTGATAGAAGTTGCCCTTTGCGCACTTCAGAAATCTGCACCCGAAAAAGTCCGTTTCATGCTTGGCCAGAAAGAGGTGAGGGCGCTTTTCTCCGCGGATAGTGTGCGAAAAGTAATACAGCAAGCTGTAATGGCATCACCCGTCAGCATTCCAGAGTTGGCCGCTGCTCCTCTTGCAGACTGGCTCATGGTGCTTGGAGCAGTATGGCTTCAAAAGTGTGCTTCCTTTGTCGTCAAGCACGATGCGAAAGGTCAATGTGGATCCGAATGGGTACGTCTGTCCTCCATCAATCCAGTACCGCAATCAGACAAACCGCGAGGCATTTTGGCAGACCCAGCCATTGTAAAGTGTATGCGACCGGCCGCTATAGCTGCCGCATTGCTCTTGGGTATGGAGAAACGATATGGTGAACAAGAGGCTTATCCAAGATATTATCGGTTTCCACAGAATGAGAACGCCGACATTGTAGCTTGCATTTGGGAAGTGACATCTGCTTGGGAGCGTGATAACCTTGGAAAACCCATTCCTGGGAGCACTAACGTGGGTATACAGTTACCGCACCAAAATGCAGACAGGGTTGCCAACACGGTTACTGCTCTGTCAAAACATACTGCTGCGGCCCTGGCCATGATCAAAGCGAAGGAACTTCGTGTATCATCCGCGGAAAGAGCTTTAGGACTACATGGGTCAGCGACTGGCGCCGGGTTTATCGCCACGAGTGCTAGAAACCATGTGAAGGTATTAGCAGGCGATAAGAAGCAGAATCAGAAGAATGGCTCTCAAAGGACAGATTGGTGCCCTTATGATCTTGTCACAGGACGGCCGTTACCACCATGGGCTCCGTTACGCCGGTGTGTTGCAAGCGGTTTGCTTGCCGTAGAAATAGCGCAACAAAGAGCCCCTGGACATCCCTCAGTCAATACCGCCTCACCTTGGGTGGCAAACTGGGCTAATCAGTCTCCTTTCGGCGGCCGATGGGCTCGAGTTCCGTCGATTGATTTGGATCGGTATGAACTACTGGTTCCCTCGGTAGCGCCCGCTTCGGAAAGGCCAGACCACCATCCCACTCTCTCTCGCGTCACCAAGACCGAGGAAACAGTTGCGCCTAATATACTCCCTGTACAGTCGACCCCGAAACCCCAAACTCTACATCCTCCCTCACATGCTCCCTCTCCCTATCAGACCCCCAATCTTTTACGAAATCCACAGCTACAGGTGACCCAAAGTGAAGCAGCTGCCATCATCGCTCAAACAGGACGCATCCCTCAAGGTATGTTCCGTGGGAATCCGCAGCTACCATCGGGAATGGCGCCAAGAATTGTTCCAGGTATGTCTGCAGGAGCTCTTTCTGGAGGAAGACCCCTAATTCCGAATGCATTAGCGGCGGGGGTTCCCACAAACGCGACGCCTAGAAACATGATGCAACATCAATACCAAAATGGAATGACAATGGCCCCTGCGGGTCGAATACAAGCTTCCCCACAAATGACGACTGTTTCTTCGACAACCGACGTGGCGAGCACTACATCACAGGGTAGGAAACGACCAGGTGGTTTAGGTCGGTCTGGGAAGAGTAAGAAGCGTGCAGATTCTCGAACCGCAAACGCAAACCCGTATGCTGAGATGCCTTCTGCCCAACCTGGAAGTGTAGCACCGTCTGTATCAGCGGCGCTTTCCGGTAACATCGTTCGTCAGAGTACCCCAGCTGATGCCGTCAGTGCTGACAATCGGTCAAGTAGGACAAATGCGACAAACACAACGAGTGGAGTGCAGGATACAAGTGCAAAGAGAAAGCGACCTCGATCTAAGACAAAACACTCACCGGCAAGGACAGGGGCTTCGAATAGTCGGTCTGTAATTGGTACTTCAGCTGGCCGCCAAGGTGTGCCGACAGCATTGCACCAAGTCAGTTCAGCTTCTCATGTTCCGAGAACTCCGCGCGGTGCAACTCCGTCGAAGCCACAACAGATACGAACGCCCAGTGCTGTAGCTGCTGCTGCCGCTGAGGCAGCCGCAGCAGCCGCAGCCGCAAATCCCAGTAATCCGTTGCATTCTCGCCAAATCCCTTTGATGCAATCCAAACCTGGCTTGTCAATGGGTCTGAACCCACACGTTTTGGCAGGTATTGGTATGGGTAATAATGGAGATCACATGTCCCACCTGAATTTTGTTCAAGGCATGGGAGGCCCCGGCGTAGTATCGTCGATGGCTCTCTCTCTCGATAGAGACAATAGACCTATGATGGGAGCGGTTGGAAATCCTGGTGTGATTCCTGGTACCAGTCACACAGCCCAAGGACTGCATACCGCGATGGGTTCGGGTGTGTTTGGAACGCCAGGCATCGACGGATCCCTTATGAACTTGAACCCCCAAGGAGTTCCAAACATGCACATACCAGGAACCAATGCAATGTACCCAACTCAGGCTGGCCCAGCATCATCACTCACTCCTATGGGTCTCAACATTATGTCAGCTGCGCAACTACATAGCTTATCCCCTGAGAAACGGGATCAAGCTATAGATGCCATGCAAAGGAGAATCGATAGAGAGCAGTTTTACGGTGACGCCGCGCAGCTAAGGGCTGGAATGTCCATGGCTCAGGGTGTGCCAGCGAATGGCGCTCTTGGACCGAATACGGTCCTGAATGCTGATCCTAGTGGAAACCCGACCAATCCTGCCATTAACCGTGTAATCGGAGGTACTCCAGCTACACCGGGTTCACAGATCGATAGTTCTATGCTTAACACACGAAATATGATTAACACGGCTGCATCTTTGGGCTCGATACAGCCAGGTCTGACTCTCGGGGCCCCTCGAACCAGCGCCGCAGAATCACAGACATCAACGAGAGTGACGGGACCCAGGCCACGTGCACATGACAACGACGCAACCACTGGAAATGTTCTGGACAACGGCAACCGCGTTGCTGCCGGGGCACCCAACAGCAATCTCCCAGGTAATGTTATGGGCCCGAATGCTGTAGGTATGGGTGGCATTCCCGCCCCTAAGCTCCAAAGCGGTGCAATGGGAGTCGGTGGTCTTGCCGACAATGGGGTAGGAATGAACGTTATTGATGGGAATGATCAAGTTCTCTCTACCAATACAGTCGGACCCCAAGCTGGATCGATCCCGTCTCCGATTGGCGCTGCTCCTCCGCTCACTTCTGCGGCGACGAATGGCAGACGTTTGTGGATTGGAACTTTGTGCGTGTGGGGCAATTCTTCAACACATAAGGTGAATTGTGTTGCCATATCAGGAACGATGAGAGGACAGCCAGTCATTCAAGATACCCGTAGTTGGCCAGAACGTTTGGACTGTGATCATGGGAAAATGCGAAAGCTGGACCTGAGGGAACTGCAAGGGGCCCAGTGGTACGTTCGTTTTGTACCAATCGATCCAAGTGTCCAAAACGTCAGAGTGACCAATGATCTTGTAAAAGTGATGCTTAATGATAGCTTCACGTTTCAGATTCCATGCACTGAGCAAGAGGGAACTCCTGGTTCGTTGCTGCTATTCGGAATGAGAATGGGTGTAGATCAAACCGCTCTAATGGGAGTATTCAAACCGAGCATCAATAATGACATCATGATGATGATGGACAACGTCATCCCAATTGCACCAAAACAATGAATTTGTTACTCATCATCAACTTCTTAGCCTTTTAGGTTTCGTACGGTGTGCACTTCAACCATTGTAATTGGAATATAAAGCTTTCTCACTATGTAGAGGACTAACAAGAGCCTTTGCTCTGGCGAAGGTAACCAAGTAAATAACTGGTAAACTGACTTCTCATTTATCGAAGTGTGTTGAATTCTATCATACTCTGTAATGGAAGCTCTCAAATTGCCCCCGATGTATAGATCATTCTGAAAGGAAGTTACAACCCAAGGGCAGGTTCGGATTACGCTGTACTCGGTACAGGTATCAATCAGAATATCTGTTCGGCGGCCTCGAAGTAGCATGAATTTCCTGTCGAAGGCTGCTTTCTGTGAGGGGACGAATGTTGAAATGGTATCGCTCGTAGCCATTATGATTCAGGCAACTCAAATGGACATTCTTAAGTTTCCGCTTTCTATGCCTCTCCCCACCCAAGAAACCCGCAAGATGATTTTCTGTTCCTAGAATGGATCTTAGAGAACTGGCTGCATTTCCGACAGGAAACAAAATAGGGGGAACGCCAAAAAGAAAAGTGCGTTTATACTCATGCTTCAGCGTAAATAGCTGTGCAAACCTCATTTAATATTCGGCGCCGTATGCAAGGATATTGCGATAAGTATGTATTCCCTACTACGACATCAATGATTCTTCCACCCACAACAAGAGCACACGCATGTTTACCGTGATAATGAGTGGCGCTGGGTGCAGTCAACAAAGGCTTCGGGTGTATGGATAAATCTGAGCCATCTGAAACGCGAACAACAGTTCCTCGACCAGTTGTACGCACCTGAAGCTTTCCTGCTACAATGAGAGGCGGAGACTGATCGGCGCTGAAGCGAAGTTGAGCATTCCTACGGCTTCCGATCAGAAGCGGGTGAAGAATTGGCCATAACAAAGCCAACACCCTAGCAAGAATGAGTATGCGTGACGTAGGTAAGAGATGCAGAAGGCCAAGAACTAAGAGAGATACAAGGAATCTGTCCAAAGAAGTCGATAGTGGACCAAAATCGCGCCGAAACTGTCCCACTGTTGGAATTACTGGAAGCAGAGATGGAAGTAATGTGGGATGTATTCTTCGAACTCTGGCCGAAACAATTGCTCTTCTTATAGTGTTTGGAGCATTAATTCTTCGTGTTGCGCTGATGTGGGGGGAAAAATATCCGGGTGCAAGGGACCAAGACGAGGAAAGCGAAGTCGGCGACGTGTGAGACACGAAGTTGAGATATTTGACAGCATTAGTCTTCACCGCGCTGGAACCCTCACAGCTTCTCGCGACTTGGCACTGCATGATTCAGACCATGGGTCCTCGAACGAACGAAATAACAAACCTGATAGTATCAGTTAACAAGGGTAAGAGAAAAGTCTAAGTCGATCCGCGACTGCCGGTGGAGCCATTGGAGGCGAAGTTGAGACAAGCGATTGCTCCTCTGCGGAAGGTGGACGTTTTGGCGCGAAAGGGGTGCAATTGTTGACAGTGTAACTGTAATGCAGAGCTCAAGCACCGAGGCCATCGAGGCCAGCGCTTTTGGCGCGAAATGCAAACCGGAAGGGCGTTCGGCAACGCCAGTGCCAGTTCACCCAGTCGAAGGCGCACGTTTCAGCCCGCTTGCTCTTTGCTTCGTTCATATCTAGCACAGAACTTCCTCTCTGCCCCCAGCGACTGCGTCTTGCCTCCCAACGCACCCTGCCACAATGGCTGCCGTCATCGACGATGCCACTGCAGCTCTCCCCGACACGGCCACACTCTCTACGCGCCAACAGGGCATTATGTCTCAAATCTTGGAGGAACTGCGCACCACCGTTCAGCATCTGTCGCTCCCGCATGTCAACCCCCTTTCCGCTATCGATGCCAAGTCCGTCGGCGCCCTCAAGGACCTTTACTACATGCTCAATGTAGAGGACCCTCTCAACGCTCTTCCCGCGCGTCAATGCGTGTTCTCATCGCGCATCGTTCAAACATTGTTGCGCCCTGTTATCGTTGCTTTGCATTCTCATCCTTCTTCCAGCCAGAATCAGACGCGATGGAGTGTTCCCACCTACCAGGCTTTGCGGACTCTTTGTGTCCTCACCACCCCGGTTCCGGACGCCAACCAGTTTCTTCAGCGTGGCTGCGCATTGGATGTGTATAATAAACAACTTTGTTCATTTCTAGGCTACAACGCTGAGGTGCTGGATGCGATAGTATCTCTGCTTCAGTATTACTTGGAAAGAAAGGCAGGCAAAATTGAAGAACTTGCTCCGGCAGAGTCTTGCCGGCTTGAGGACGCCCGTATTGACAACATCCTCACTTTCTTCCGAAACATCCTGTTGCCGCCAAGAACTAAGCAAGGTGACCCTCTGCTCACCACTGATGCTGGCACACATCTTGCACTCGTATCTGCCTTATACAAGGCCGATTTGTATGCCACACTTTCAGTCTTGTTCGCCGGCTCCAGTCCAGACGAAATGCGACTGCATACGACCAATACTGTCTTCCTAACTGCTGATATCTATGCGTTCACCTTTCGACATTCCTCTCCAAGAACTATGTTCCACACACTCCGCAGTCATCCGTACTTGCGCCAATCCGATTCCGCTCTACCTGGTGCTCAGGAAAAACAATCTAGCAGAGAGAAAAGAGCACCTCCGACGAGAACCATATCCAAAACGCGAGCGTCCAAGCTTCGTGCTGCGCTTTTGAAGGAAAGATCGACAATTGGAGGCTCGCGAGCAATTTCTGCCGGTGCTCGTTGGACAAACCGCCACTCAGGAGGATTCTCCTTTCACAAAGCATCGGATCCCGATGCTCGTCCGACTACCGTAGCCGTGCCGATGAAAACCAGTGCGAAGCGCATTATATCATCGAAGGCGCTAGTGCAGGCAAAAATCTCCTTCAACCCGAAGCGTCCTTTTCAGGAAGCTGTTCTGGTGAATTCGCAAGTTCTATGCTTGTCGGCTGCCAAGAAACGGAGCCCGAGACAGTTAAGCACGGCTGGAAGAGCGGTGGAACAAATGCGGAAGGACTTGCAAGACTCTGGATTGCAGGCTATGGTGTGGATCGCATCTGAATTTATCGACACGAGTTTCTCAAACTTTGTGAGGGAGATCCGAGGTCGCATCGCTGAGACCAGGGAACGGACGAAACGGGAAAACCCAGAAGCTTTGACCACAGCACAGAGGTCATTCTTATCTGTTATTGGGTGCGTCGTGGGCTTTCAAAGGGAGCGGTACGGGAAAATCAGGAAGGAGAAATTGGAGGAACCACGTGCGCTGAACGCCGACATACACCAAAACTACATGAAAGGTGTGTTGTCGGCTGACTTCAAGATTCTGAAAAAGGACTGGAAGACGGTGGATGCAGCGATAGAGGTTGAAACATTTCAGCTGGCATTCCGGGTTTTGGTGGAAGCATTCGAAGCATTAAGAAGCACTGGAAAGGATGAAGTGAACATATCATCCATTGAGGTAGCCACCTTTGCGGTACTGGAAATGATGAAGATGTTGCAGGGGATGTCTGCACACGTTGAACTGAAGGAGGAGGAGATCCTTGAGCAAACAGCGGAGGCGAACACGCTGACACCCAGAGAGTTGGCGCTGAATACTTTAGAAGACTTATTCCGTGAGGAAGTCTTCCTCAACGCTCCCGCGAACTTGGCCAAGGATTTCAACTCCAAGCTGTTCTCGTTTAGACACCTGACTAATATAGTGGAACTTGGGTATGCGTTTACAAGTATCTTGATGGACGAGGAAGAACTGCACAGGCTGCAGGTGAACAAAAAAAAGCGATCTCGTAAGAAGAAAGCGCCATCTAAGGAACCAGTATTAGGGGTAGAGAAGGAAGATGAAGAGGAGCAGCTGCAACGCGAAGAAGAACGTGAGAAGGAAGGGACAGCGACTGTTGATCAAGAAGGGAAACCAGTATCCAACTCTGGTCAGAAGACCAGGAAAGTGAAGCGAGTCATTGACAATTCTGATGAGGAGCAAGAAACAGCAGCCGATGATGTAGATAAGGTAGGGGCGATGGAGCTTCCGAGGGAGACTCTGGAGAATTCGGAAGCTGATGCTGAGAATATTGAGAAGCCACAGGAGGAGAGCGCCGCGGACAAGGTTGCGTGCCACGACCAACAACAGAACCTAGCGACCAGTACTTCGGAGACGCCGGAATGTGATGGAGGTCCCGAATCGCATGATTTTGGGGAAGCTCCGGTGACGAAACCCGACTCGGGTGCATCGCGAGAAGGAGGAGGTGTTGAGACGCAAGGTGGGAGCAGTCAAGCGCAGGAGGGGAATGCTGGTGAGGGGGGGAAGACTGACCTCCATCAGATGCTGGAGGAGGACGCTGATGATGAAACAGGGGAAGGGGCACAAGGCAACCAGTGTAGGACACCGCCCAACAAACAATCCAAGATCCAGGAAATGCTTCGTGCTGACGCGCAGGCAGAAGCAAAGGCCAAGTCCAAGGAGAAGACGGAGAAAGCAAAACGCATGCTCATGGCTGACGTTGAGAATGAGGGAAAGACGTTGCAGGCGAAGTTTGTGACGACGATTAACGAGGCGATTCATGAAGGAATCTCAGTTGGGCAGAGAGGCGGGACGGAGGCCGGAAATGGCGTTGCAGTCGAAGGGAATGGCGGAGATGAGAGCGGGGAAAGTGATGAAGAGCTGGAAGTGCGGGAAATGGAGAGCATGGGAATCATACGACGCTTTGCACATATCAGAGCCATTCAAACGTTCATGCTTCCTATCAGAGCTATGATGTGCAGCTCAGTGGCGCTGACCGGAGAGTCGTACCCAATTCCTGACGGTGCCAAGGTACTCTTATCGCCAGTTGTGGTTGCGAAGAGCGCACACCTGCTGGCATCAATATGGAAAGTAGCAGAGCTTCGTGAACGTGGATCGCTGTGTGGTCAGTTCTTCACTCTGGGGAACATGCATTTCATGGAAATTATGTTGAACGCCCCACAACATTGTAATGTGAAACAGTTCTCCGTGCTGGAGAGTCTTGGAACGCTTGCTCGGGATATGACAAAGACGTTCTTCGAATGGCTGTCCATAAATCCCGGTCTAACTTTTGACATCGTGTTTGGGATGGACAAAGGTAGCTGTCAGATGTACACTTCGTATATACGTCAGAAGACGGTGCGAGAAGCACGAAAGAACGAGGACAATGACTCCGGAAACGACTCGGATGTATCGCACCTTGGCATAGCGCCGCCCATTCGAGACACCTATACTAACACTAACGGTAGTGCTATAAGATCGAGAAGGAAAAGGGGCTCGAAATCTCGCAGAAGTAGCGCCGCTCTGCGTAGGCAAAGACTGGAAAGGCCCAAGTTCGAATCAGATGAGGACGTAGATGACCTGGACAATCTAAAGATAGGAATCATGGACTCCGACGATGACGACTTGGACGAGGATGGTCAGGGCTCACTGTCGAAAGTATTGAAGCCCAGCCGAAGGCATGGATCGGATTCATCAGCGGAAGCAAAGGGACAACGAAAAAATAACGAAGTCAAGAATGGCCGCTCGACACGAAGAAGTTCTAGAAGGAAGAGCGGCATACCTGCAGCACGTCCACGCCAGCAGCAGGCGGAAAGATCCAATTTCGCTGAGGATGAAGACGTCGATGACTTTGACAACCTGAAATTCGGAATCACAGACTCTGAGGATGGGGCTGTGGGAATCGCATTGCACGTTGAGCACGAGTCTTCGGAGGTTAGGAAACAACCAGATGGTTCTGTTGTCGTAGAGACAAACCAAAATGAACTATCAAACGACAAAGAAGGTGTCTCCAAGACTTTGTCGAAGGTATCTCGTGAGCCTGGTTCACTCCGTTCTGACGACAACCAGCAACATACTCGTAAGCGGCGAAATGGAAGGCATGATGGGCCCTCTAAGCAGAGAAAGAGAAGGAAGTCAAAAGTGGATGAAAAGAACACGCATCAGAACAGTACAGGCAGTACAAGTAGTTTAGCAGCTAGTTTGTCTAGTGACGATGAAGCACTGATGGTCAGGCTGCAAAGGAGTCGAAAGGAAGCAAAAGGTTCTCATAGAAAACTGAAGAGAGTTGTGGATGTCGAAGATAATATGGAGGACACCGAGAAGCACGGTGAAGTGTGTTTCAGCTCTGGAATATCTAGTGACGATGGAAACACTTTTCTCAAAGAACAAAGGAAACTGAAGCTTCAGAAACGAAGAGCAAAGTCCGTACAGATATCAGGGGCACCCAAAGAACATGGTAAGAAGTCAACTGGCATTCACTTTTCCAGTTCTGATGAGTATAGCGGTGTGGATAACAAATTCGATTTCTCAGATTAGACAAGCCAACCCCGAAAAGGATATCTCTACGAGTTGGCTCCAACGTCCTATGCATTGTCAACGAGACTTTGATGCCTTCGCTGGATGTTCTCGCAGAATGCTACATTAACGACGTTCTTACCAAAACTTCTGGCGAATGATATACGTCTGTTGAGGCAGATTATCATCTGTTATCTCCAAGCTCGTCTAAGATTTCTGCTAGGGTAGAATGAAATCAGACGGAACAGTTACAATTCACTCAGAACTGCATGAGCTCTTTCACCCGTCATTGTATGGAATTGACTCACTATTCACCTGTGCACCAGGTCTGCACATCCCGCTGAGGACAACATTCGTTGCATTGCGGAACGGTAAACTGCTTGTCTACTCCCCAACAAACCCAGATTTTTTCGATGTCCAAGAAGTTTGAGATAGCAATAGTGGTTCCAAACAGCGTGCATACGACATATGCTCAACGCATGCATGAAGTATTCCAGTCAGCCACATTGTACTGCTCACCTATTGTTACAGAGAAAGACCCTAGTGGTAGCTGGGGGGTCATTGTCAGGGAATCACTTTATGTGACGGAGGACGTTGTGTTATTCTGCATTTCAGATATGACACCTTTTCAAGAAGTGATTGCTATCCATATTCTTTCCCGGACCTTACTGTTTGCTGACCTAGCTGGTATCTAATATTACGCCGAAAACGCTTGAACACGCAGGAATCGGCGCCAAAATGTTCTGTGGGGCGGTCAGGGGTTTCGGACCTCTGGAAAATGGAATTCATGTGATGATAATGATGTGGCGATTCTGTGGAAAAGCTCGTTGACAGTATGAAGAACTGTTTGGCATAGGAGAATGTCGTGCCCTGTCATGGGTATATACGTATATACTTCAAAAACATGGAAAACCAGCATTCCCGAGACGGTGTCTATAGGTTCGTATGTAGTCCGTCAAAGCGTTTGGCTCTTCGTGTGATGCCTTACACTGTTGCACTTGGACAGTACTTAGCTTGCTGGGTTTTCTGGTGAGAGAGCGTTTCTTCCAACAGAAACGCGCTGCGGTAAGTAGGAATTAGAATACCGCGCCCGTATCAGAGAGAGTACTTTGCTTTACTGTCTTCCGGATGGGTGTTGGCTAGGAATTAAGAATATGTACAAGTTCGATATCTTGCAGGCAGGAGCAAGTGCTCTACTACAGCTATCATAGCTGAACGATCCCTTGCTTCTTGTGGGATACTTTCAAGAGCAACAACGTTTGCACCCCGTTCCCAGCTCAGAAGTAGGATTGCTGATCCGCAAGGCGAAAGTAAGGGAGATTAATCTCCTCCTTCGAAAAGTATGGCAGCTCTCTCAACCCTTCCAATATTCACAAGTGCTCGGGATCTGTAAGAATAAAACGCTAGCCCTCAAGGGTAGAGGCGTTGTGTGACGGTTGTAACGCTGAGAAACATACAGTATGATAGCAGTGATACTGTAGCACTCTTCAGAGAGAAGAACGACCAGCTCGGCGCGGCGTTAGTAAACGATTTCGCTCCCAGAACGGGGCATTTTGAGCGAGTTTTGGTTGTCCAAACGAACTGAAACATGCAAAATTGGGAGCTGATCAGAGTACCGGGCCGGAATCCTCCTGTCTACCGGCTTCTAGTCCTGAGTGCGCATGATGGATCATTTTGACTGCCTTCGCTCCGCCATCTCAGCTTGCTCGTTTCTTATACGACTGCGACCCTTCCCCTCGTAGCTCTGGCACAGCTTCGCGCAACATTCGCCATGAGCAACACGGCAAAGAAATCTGATGGCAAGGTCGTTGTTGACCCTGGCCTTCACGAGCTTCACAATCCTTGTCTTTATGCCGTCCATACCCTGTTTACCGCAGTTCCTGGTCTCCACTTTCCTCTACGAACCGTATTCATCAAGCTCCCTGACAACAAGCTCCTCGTATATTCACCAACAAATCCGGATCTGCTAGACTTAGAGGCCGTTCAGGCCTTAGGTGAAGTAACCGTCATTATTGCTCCTAATAGGTTCCATTCCACCTATGCACAACGCACAAAGGAAGCTTTCCCGAACGCCACGCTGTATAGTTCGCCTTCATTGAAAGCTCGCTTCCCGGAAAGCGATTGGGGCACCATTGTGGACTCTACTTTAGCGCTTTCTGACGATGTGATTCTCTTCTGTCTGTCAGAGATGCTACCACTTCAAGAAATTGTACTGGTTCACGTTCCATCCCGCACCCTAGTGATTGCCGACACCGCCTTCAACATCTCAAGGACAACTCTTCGAGGCGCAGGATTTGGCGTCAATGCGTTTGTGCGACTTGGAACAGGTATGGGTCCACTGCGGACGAGTATTCCTATCATGCTTATGATGTGGGCATTTTGTTCAAAGTCCAAACCGCAGTACGATGAGCTTTTATCAATGCCATGGGATAGTGTGGTGCCTTGTCATGGAGATATCATTGAAGGTACTGCCAAAGCAGCATTTCAGAAAGGCATTTACAAGTTCATATCTTCGCCTGCATCACAAATCGCCGCTCGAATAAGTCCCTGCATAGTGCTTACCGCGATATCAATAATAGCGGCGATTGTGTACACCCGAATGGCTAAATGACTCCGTCATGGCTCCAAACGCTGGAGACTGCCACATCGCAAAAGTGCAATATTAACAATGATGAAACGCAACCCGAACCAACTCCCCGAATGGATAGATACCAGCAAGACAGCAGGAGTCATTTCGACCTGCAAGGTCTCTATGCGATGGTCTCCGATTCCGCTTTGTCATACATCTTACTACGAGCGCATATCAGTCTTGATTCTCTAACATTAGCCCGTGTTTTACCATCTTCAATAAGTTCGTCTGATTCCACGGCAAGTTCGGCAGCGGCAAGTGCATCCTCAAAGTCCTCTTGATACGTGACGTGACCGAAGTCGATGGTGGTGATCGACATAAGTTTCGGTTTGATCCATTCTAGCCAAGTGTTTTTCTGAAGTTCAAAAGTTTGGGTGAAGAAGACTCGGCCATCCTGCCGATCAACCAGAAGTTCTATCATTTTCTTCAGAACGTTAACTTGGTCAGGGATTATCATGAAACTCCCACTGAAATAAATGTGATTGTACAGCCTTTGATCCAGTGGTTCAAAGTGTCTAATGTCTGCCTGCACAACGGACACGAACTTCTGTAACTCTGCTTGCTGGATGTTTGCTTCGCATGTCTTGACGTAGGCCTCGTCATAGTCGACTCCAAGAACGGTAATGTTCTTTGCACGAAGAATATTTGCATTTGCTATCAAAGCAGCTCCAGTACCAATACCAACGTCCAAAATGTGATTGTTATCAGGAACACGCTCCAATACCAATCTGTACCACTTCGACGTAAAAGATACAATCGACTTGTCATAAATCAGAGAGCGAGCGCGGTCCCATATGGAGTTGCCAACTTGCGACGAACCCTGTTCACTGCTCGCCATCTTGTGTCAACGTTACCGCTTGTATCGCGCCGTCAGTGCTCTTGATCGAGGACGAAACGAATCAGTGAGTGCACTAGCACTGATTATGTACGCACAGTGTAGCCAACCAAGGCGACACAGGTTCAGATAAGTCGCAGTCTTATCGCAGTATCGGAACGTTAGAAGTAGGATCCACGTCTCAGATTATGGGAACGATGAAGTACTACTCAGTTGTATTCTTCGGAACCGGGCAAGAAAGTCTTAACGCCTGGATACAAGCGAAAATGCGAACCCAAGGCAGTATTGTTACCCGCAGGCGAAGCCAAGGGAAAATGTAGGTATCTGAAGATATCTGCAATGGCACGTTTCAGCTCCAATTTCAATATATGGCTTTCGTTTCAATACACTTGTTCGCCAGATATCCAGCTCATGCTAATAATGAACAGCTGATTTTGCAGCGACGTCGCCGTCGGTGTCCACAACTCCTGTCGTTTGCCCGTCCACTGAGGTTCTGCTCTTTCGACCAAGCACTGACGATCATCGGTCAATCCGTCATTGCCAGAATCCATCGCGCCTACCTTTGGAATGTGTAGGACCGGCGCCTATAGGAACTTGGCGCTTTGAACGCCCGGTCCTGAACAAGTAAAGAATTGGGTAACGGTACCAATTTCCGGTCACCGCCACCGAGCTGCAGATCCAACCATGAACATAGGAATAACTCTGATGTGTGCAAAGCGCCGTATGATTCCCATGCTCTCCATTTCCCGCACTTCCAGCTCTTCACCACTTTCCCCGCTCTCACCTCCCCCATCACCTTCGACTGCAGCTCTATTTCCAGCTTCCGCCCCGCCTCTCTGCCCAACTGAGATTTCCTCATGAACCATTTCGTTATTCGTCGTCACAACTTCGCCTGAAGCGTCTTTTCCTCATTCTCAACGTGAGCCATAAGCATGCGTTTTGCTTTCTCCGTCCTCTCCTTGGACTTGGCCTTTGCTTCTGCCTGCGCGTCAGCACGAAGCATTTCCTGGATCTTGGATAGTTTATTGGGCGGTGTCCTACACTGTTTGCCTTATGCCCCTTCCCCCGTTTCATCATCAGCGTCCTCCTCCACATCTGATGGAGGTCAGTCTTCTCCCCATCACCAGCATTCTCCTCCTGCACTTGCCAATAATGCTGATAAGATTCGAGAAGTAAAGCATGAAAAGGAGACAACATTGGGGTTGGGGGTAGTGGATGAAGAAAGCGCCGCGGACAATGTCGCTTGCGACGACCAATAACACAACATAGCGACCGGTGTTTCTGAGGTGCCGGAATGTGATGGAGTTTCCGGATCGTATGATTTTGGAGAAGCTTTGGCGATAAAAGCTGACTCAGGTGCATCGCGGGAAGGACAGATTGTTTAGACACAAGGTGGGAGCAGTCGAGTGCAGCCGGTTCTTCTCCATTATCAAAAAAGTCATCGCCTCACGTTCTGTGTCTTTTATATGTCTTGTGGTCGGAAGTGGGTATGGTTTCTTTCCTTCGACGATGCACAACGGAGCTTCTTTTGCTGTTTCTTTTTGGCCCCCTGTCATCTTCCTCGTCTGCGCGTTCGACGGAGAGACAGATTGCTTCTTCCCCACACGGTCACCGCTCTCGTACAGCATCATGGACGTTTCGATTCGAGCTTTCGCGCCAAAACGAAAGCGTTTCTGTAAGCTCTGGATTGTGTTTACATCGGCGAAGCGGGTGGTCTCCGCCTGGGCGCGCGTGAGGTCGAGCTCAAGCCAATCCCCAACACTCACCACCGACGGATTCTCCCGCCGCCGCCATGACGCTTTGCGGACACACACCGACCGCATTCTGCACGCCCGTCGCCCCGCAGCGCGACGCGCCAACGCCGTCGAGGCGACCGCCGAGATGCCGCGCACAACCCGATACACTACGCCCGCCCACCATTTCCCGCCGCCGCCTGCTGCAAGCGCTCTCCTTGCTGCCCGTGGCCGCTGTGCCAGTTGACGTTCGTGCCGCGCCGCCACTCGACCAGTCCGTAGCGCCCATCATCATGTGTCGCAAGATCATGACACCGGTGGGGAGGTATATTCAGGAGGGTGCGTGGGACAAGGGTCGGACGAATGTCAACTATTGCACGAGGGTGCTCGCACTTCGTAAGAACATGAAGATTGTGGCTGAGCAGCTGCCAGGCGATGCTTATTACGACGCGCTTGATATCGCCGCTGATCTTGAAAACACTATGACGCAGCTTGATGCGAGCTTGTATACCCCGCTTTTCATTCCGGCTGATGAGGGCGTGAGCGTAGAACAAAAGAAGTACCAGCAGCAGGCCTCTGTGTATTATGCCGAAGCTGTCGATTACATAGAGACTTTTCTGACCAAGATTCCTACCGACGTCTTGGACAGAGCTCGCGGCAAGGCTGCTGGTGCAAGGTACGAAATCTCGTTTGAGGATGAGTAAACAGTTTTCCCGCTTACAATCACTGCTGCCAGAAACACTCGCTGTTTCTTCACTGCGTCGTTTGCTTCTGTGAGGTGCACGTGTACCACCATTCTGCTTCCTGGCAGGGAAACATATTTTATGTCTTCCGTGTGCATCTGTCGTACCCTTGTAACTTTACAAGGGTACCAACGGTACCGCGAATTGAACTCTTGAGTGCGTTCACTTTCACTCTACCCGTTGATTACAGTGTTCCAAAGGAAGTTACCACACAGATCTATACAATCGCTTCTCGCTTGCAACGTCTGGCCTCTCAGGCCGAATGTTTCGTTCAAAAATACTTTTGAACTTATGGGGAAGGTAGACGTAGTCTTCTTTCCCCGGAAGGACAAAGTTGGGCATATCCCTGGTTTATCTCTCATCCCCGAACAAAAGCTTCATCCCTACCTCAATGAAACCGTCTTCTTTAATGAGAACTCCGTTTCCATCGAGGCTGTGTTCTTTTAAAAGCCTGTCAACCTCCAATTCATCCCATTCATTTCTTTTGCGTTTGAGCGACACTGCCCCCTCTGCGCGGCTCTTCTTTTCGCCAGATTCACGATGGAGCTCTTGTAACAAGCGCTTTGCAATTAGAATCATCAATGGGTTCTCTGATTCTGTCGCGCTGCGGAATCGCTCCCGAACCATTGCGGCAACTTTTCGTGTTCTGGTTTCCGCGTGTCTCTTTCTTAGGTCAGAGTAAGCCGACCGAAATGCTTCGAAGCTCATTTGACCAGTTGTTTCATCCATACGTTCAGCAACACTCGTCGCTACCTCACCCAAGTCCGCATTACACTTCGTATGCATCTTCACCATATGATGTAATTCTTTGATCGCTTGTTGCGCGCGTGCATAGTCGCCACCTGCAGCAGAAGCCAAAGTAGTGAAGCGTTGCTGCAAGTCCAATTCCTCCCTGTACAACGCCAACAAGTCTAGATCATTCTCTTCTATTTCAGCAACGATTTCATTGATCTTAAACTGGAAGCCGGAAGGAGCACGAAACTCAGAAAATCTGCAAACGCTCTCCATCCGTGTTTTGACGAGGGGGTCAAGCTTCTTAATATAATCGTCGCTTGTTAGCACACCCAGTGTTCGAACATTTCCGAAGTCTACCGATGCTAAGGCAGAAATGCAACTTTCGACTCTTTTTCCTGACGGAGCTAGCGTTGTAGCAAGTCCAGCCCCGCAAATTGCACCACCGATTACAATAACCGATGAAAGAGAACAATCTAGAACAGCCGCAATGATCCTCTTCTTATGATGCTTCTGCATAGAAGAGTGTAATTGATTGAGGCAAGCAACCATGTTTCGCATATCAGCAGCTTTCCGCTTCTGTCCTTGACAAAGAGTGACAAATTCCTTAGCAGCCTCGTCGGTACAGTTTTTACGTGCCCGTACACGCTCGTCTAGGTGACCAATCTGGCTTGTAACTGTGATAAGAACGTTGGCCATCTGCAAAATTGAGTGTCGAATCTCATGCCGAAGCTTCGCTAAGACATGAGGCATTTTGGGATTGGCGCGATGAATGAGCCCGATGTTCTCTGCATGGACCAATATGTTCAAAAGCCAGAACTTTTTCTCATCGGTAAGTTGTAGCCGTGTGACTGATAAGTACACCTGTTCGAATAGATAGTCGCGGCTGTCTCGCAGGAAGCGTACCTGATGCCATTCAATTATGCGATGTCGGATGGACAGCAAGAGCAGATTGTGAGCGATTATGAACGACGAGAATGAAGCAATGTTGTCGCAGGTCAGAGCGGCAATAAGTTCATCTGGTGTGATGGAAGAAGTATACGCTTCAAGCCATAGTCGTTCTAGAGCGTTCAGTGAAGAAGACGATGAGTCGAGGCGTGACGGCTGCAGCGTAGTCCGGACGTTCGCCGCGAGTTGGGATAGCTCGATTGCGAGTGCAGAGTGTTCACCAAGGAGCGAGTGTTCACCTAGTAGCGAAAGCGGCGAGCGCCCGATGTCGTTCAGTTTTCGTGGGTCGGCTCCGGCTTTTGCCAGTGCCCTGGCCACCTGCTCGTGCTTGTCGCGAACGGCGTAATGCAGCGCCGTTTCGCCATTCTTGTCGCGAAGATCTACGGGAGCACCACACTTCAGCAGCTCGGCGACAGTTTTGGCGCGTCCGTTACAAGCCGCTAGGTGTAACGAAGTGACTCCACCGTTCTCAGCGCTATCGACTTGCGCACCCGCATGCAGCAGCTGCTGCACGACTGCAGTGTGTTCATTGTGTCGAACCGCCGTCATCAAAGGTGTCCAGCTATCATTGCTTCTGCGACCGACCTCAGTGCCCGCATCCAGCAACACTTCGGCAGTTTCGTTATTTTCCCCCAGTATCGCCAGTTTCAACGCAGTCCATCCTTCGTTGTCCACTCGGTCGACCTCTGCGCCCGCTAGCAGTAGCTGACGCACCACCGCCGCGTGTTCACAGGTCCGAGCGGCTTGCATCAACGGGGTCCAGTGCCCTCTGTGTGCCTGATCGACCTTTGCCCCGCCTTGCAGAAGCTGCCGCACCACAGCTGCTTGTTCATTGTATCGAGCTTCACATATCAACGGCGTCAAGCCATCTTTCTTTGCCCATTTGGGTTGTAGGCCCGTTTGCAGCGTCACTTTGAAAGATCCGCTGTTCATCAGTAACTGCTACCATCAGCGCAGTCACCCCGCTTTTGTCTGCGAGATCGACATGGGCACCCGCTTACAGCAACACTTTGACTGTATCGCCGTGTCCACCGGCAACCGCCAACATCAGACCAGTCCATCCTCTAATGCTTGTGCGATTAATCTGCGCGCCCGCCTGCAGTACATGCCGTACCATTGTCGCTTGTTTGTTATTCGCAGCTGCATGCATCAAAGGCGTCCACCCATAATTGTCAGCCCGATCGACCTCTGCGCCCGCGTGCAGCAGATGCCATACCACATCCGCATGTTGGTTGTGCCTAGCGGCAACAATCAGCGCCGTCCAGCCATCGGTGTTGGCGAGATTGACCGTCGCACGCGCTTTCAGCAGCACCTCAACAGTTTTGGGGTGTTCATGTAGAGCAGCCAGCATCAAAGCAGTGTATCCGCGGATGTTGGCGCAATCAATATGTGCGCCTGCTCGCAGCAGCTGCTGAACCACAGTTGTGTGACTATCATAGCAAGCGGTATACATCAAAGCCGTAGAGCCACTCTTCTTTGTTTGATCGACCTGAGCGCCAGCGCGCAGCAGCGCTTTCACAGTGTTGACGTGGCCATTGCGAACTGCCAAGATCGGGGCAGTGCCGCCGTCGCCGCGCGAGCGATTGACCTGCGCGCCCGCCTGCAGCAGCAACTTCACCGTCTCGACATGGCCATTGAACGCGGCGACACTCAGCGCAGTCTCACCATCGTTGTTTGTGCGATTGAGCTGCGCGCCTGCTAACAGCATCTACCGTACAACTGCTCCGCGGTTCTCGTGTTTAGCTGCATACATCAACGGGGTCCAGCCCTTGTGGTCTGTGCGATCTGCGTTTGCGCCAGCTCGCAGCAGCAGCGTCCCCACGGCGTGACTAGTTCTGCAAGCTGCAGCATGTAACGGCGTTGTACCGATGTCAGATGCGTTGTCGACTTGAGCTCCTGCTTTCAACAGGGTTTGCACTACTTGTTCCCGTTCAAAAACTGCAGCCATGTTGAGAGCAGTGAACCCTTTCCGGCCCCTATATTCAAGGTTGCAGCCGCGCGAGATGAGGGTTTTGACGCACGATACATTTCCGGTGCTCGCCGCGCTATATAGCTCGGAGCCCATAATAGGTGATAGCAAAGATGGAATTAGAGGCGGATAGTACTGTTCGCTAGCCACGCAGTAGGGGACCGTAAAATGGGGTGGAATCCGTCATGAATCGTAGCGAACGGAGGAGGACGATGACAGGCAAGTCGGTCATCGAAAGGAGACGCACATGGCGAGCGGCGCAAAGCGCAGAGCTGCCCGTCATATGTAGGACTCGAGCTTTGTGTTGCCACAGTCATTGATGCGGTGTTGGAGGGAAAAGCGAAAGCAGCTTCGATCCGTGAGCGGATTGTTGCACAGCTCGGAGCGACGGGTCGTCAAGCGTATCTAGTAGCGGCCTCCGTCGTCCGGTTGGCGGGTCCAACGCGGGCCCCTTCGCGGCCAACGAGACGCCATCCGGTCGATGGCGACATCAAGATGGTCCGGGAATGCTGTTCTCTCAGCGCCAATCATGGGCCAGGAAGCTGACACGTATCAACGAAGGTACAGTATCCTGCGCACGATGCGGAGATCACAATCGAATTCCAGCCAAAACTGTCGCAAATAGACCTCACGCAACACGTATCTGCGAAGGTGCAGTATCTAATAATACTGTACCTTCGCACTGAAGATACACGGTGTGCAATAGTTGCGCCATCAATGATGTCCTGATTCGAGTCGAGCACCGTGATGGTACCTTCGTATTTGCCTCCTCCCAACTTGGCACTTTCGGGAAAGAACATTGGTGTGCCATTGCAATGCTTTGCAAATGCATACAGGCTTGTCGCCAACAAGGATGATTTCTAGACAGGATGTACTGTACCTTCCTCTTCCTCCCCCCCCCCCTTCAGGAACGTCCGCCACTTCTTGTGGATGAGATTGTCAGCAAGAAACCTGAGTGAGTGCTCCCTCACAACCTTCATGCGCCGTAATGCAAACACAGCGGGTGAAACAGTGAATTCGTACAAACCCCAATCCGATTCCCCACTCTCCGTGCACTTCAAATTGTATGCATCTCGGAGGAAACGCACGGAGCGTGAGTTCGCCGAGATGCATTCAGAGCGTCAAACGCCTGGTGCTGATAATTTCTCACCTCCTGCGAACTGCCACTACATATCTTTCCCCGAAACCGTTCACGATCGTTCTCCTTCAGTTCTATTCGCTTTCTCGGAGTTTACTGTTTTCTTTCACACTCCCCCGCTCTTCCGCTCTCGTTTCTCTCTCTGCCACGCTGATATCATTTTTGCAGCGTTCACTATTTGCTTCGCATTCATCTACTCTTCATCTCTCGGCACTCTCTTTCCGCCTTGCGTTCTCTTCCTGCCTCTCACTGTTTGCTTAACGTGCATCCAGTTTTCATTGCTCGCCACTACTTTCCCCGCCCTGCTTCCACTCTTCGACAGTGGTTTTCATTTCTTTTCCACTTTCCTTGATCTCATTCCACCAACTATCAATGGATTTTGAAGATCTTGTGTATGTGGACAACATCGGCGATCTCTACATGCCAAATGTTCTGCTCCCTCTGTGCATGATCTTGACAATGGCGGTCAAACTCGGATATAAGCCTGTCAAATTCGGGCATTGGATTCGACGAAACGAGGATCGCAGTCCCGTTTCAAACACCGACCCGGGCTCTCCAGGCAGCAGCAAGAAGCGGTCTTACCAATCGGTAAGCTGTGAAACGCCTGCTTCGCCAAAGAGGGTGAGACGACGCGAGTCTCAAGAGAACCTTGCGTCTCCGGGGGGGCTTGGGAACGGCAGGAGGAAGCTCCTGCTGCAGGATATTCCGCGCCGCCGCTTCAACCGTTCCGCAATCATGGAAATGGTGAAGGTGGAAGGGTTCCCGGTCACTTCTTTCTCCATGTCAGGTGGTGGAGAGGATGACGTTGTGCCGTCGGCGGAGGTAGGATTCGAAACCGCGGCTGACTGCGCCAAGGTTTATGGGGTGGTCAAAAGGGAGCTTGAGAATGCCGGGATTATCGTCTCGCAGACATAGGTAGGCGAACTAGCCAACAAATAGACCTTGTAGTAAAACGAGATACCATGTAATTCGCATGAGATGAGAGAACAAAACAAGATGTAAACTAGATCATCATCATAGATATTTGTGAGCTCTGCCTGTTTTCTGTGCGACCGATTACCGCCACTAGCATTAAGATAGCAGAGGACTTTGGCAACATGCGGAACATAGGAATACACAGGGGTGCGGTCAAGAATTCGAATTGGGCTGATTTGGTGAAGAACCTTTCGGTTCAGGTTGGCAGTTCGTTTTCCGCCTCGACCACGAGCTTATTCTTCGCAGGCGTTGGATTGTAGCAGTTGCTACAAAAGATTCATTGTTACTGCGCCCGTCCGGGGATATATATTCGCACCATCAATGCTGCATTAATCGCTAGAGTTGTGGGAAGTAATATTCTACCATGTACTGGTGCGGTAACTCGGAGGTGTCCTATCTTCGTGCGGTACACTGTCTCCGAATCGAAATATGCAGCTCGGAGATGCTGCAGCTTGTCCTATCTGTAAATCAGAGACACCATAACTTCACACGCGGCTGATTCACACATGCTATCTTTGCGTGATGATCTATCTACTGTATGAATGGCATTGATGGTTCATGTATATTGCTTCTCACGAATTCAACTCCAACTCGCTGGCGCAACGATTATTTGGATGACATCAAACAACGCATTTCAGACCGTACTTCTTTTCTCTCTTTCAATTTGGACGCCTACTTCGGATTTCCAAACTGGCGAAAGTCCTTATTTTCAAAGTTCCTCTTCAAAGGGATAGCCTTCTTGCAAATTATGTTCGCGTGTACCCTCACGAGCAGGCCGGTGCTTTCGCTGTATCCCCGCAAAGACGCTATTCTCATCCTCATGATTATGTCAAGGAATCTGCTCGACTGATCTCTGCATCTGTTTACAATCACATTTTAAATGTTTGTGCCAGTTATAGGTAAGCAGTGTAGTCCTCTTCTTGCTTCGAAATGAGGAATAAGTAATAAACCACTCTTGAGAAGAAGCTCGTTCCAGAATCAGCTAATCTTGTCATCTGCACTTCTGTGCCCAGGTATGGTAATACACGTATGCCAACGAGCTGAACTGCATTTGCAACTCTGTACCTTCATTCTTTCATTATTTCCGATACTTGGTGAAAAGTTGGAACATGGAAGGGCCTAATGGCCACAGTATATCTACTCTTGAGCACATTCTGATCTCGATTTTGAGGTCCGTCCCGTTCTCCCTTGCAAAGCCCGATGACGATTGAAGTATTGGATTCCAGAAATTTGTAACACATACCGTTCTCATCTCGGTGGTAAACGGTCGCACGCTAAACAGGCACAGCTCACAGACATGATGATGATCGTTTTTGTTTACATCTTCTTTGAATTCTCATGCGAATTACATGGTATCTCGTTTTACTACAGGGATTCTTTGTTTGGCTAGCATGTCGGCGAGACGATAATCCCGGCATTCTCAAGCTCCCTTTTGACCACCCCATAAACCTTGGCGCAGTCAGCCGCGGTTTCGAATCCTACCTCCGCCGACGGCACAACGTCATCCTCTCCACCACCTGACATGGAGAAAGAAGTGACCGGGAACCCTTCCACCTTCACCATTTCCATGATTGCGGAACGGTTGAAGCGGCGGCGCGGAATATCCTGCAGCAGGAGCTTCCTCCTGCCGTTCCCAAGCCCCCCCGGAGACGCAAGGTTCTCTTGAGACTCGCGTCGTCTCACCCTCTTTGGCGAAGCAGGCGTTTCACAGCTTACCGATTGGTAAGACCGCTTCTTGCTGCTGCCTGGAGAGCCCGGGTCGGTGTTTGAAACGGGACTGCGATCCTCGTTTCGTCGAATCCAATGCCCGAATTTGACAGGCTTATATCCGAGTTTGACCGCCATTGTCAAGATCATGCACAGAGGGAGCAGAACATTTGGCATGTAGAGATCGCCGATGTTGTCCACATACACAAGATCTTCAAAATCCATTGATAGTTGGTGGAATGAGATCAAGGAAAGTGGAAAAGAAATGAAAACCACTGTCGAAGAGTGGAAGCAGGGCGGGGAAAGTAGTGGCGAGCAATGAAAACTGGATGCACGTTAAGCAAACAGTGGGAGGTGAGAAAGAAAAACCAAGACGGCAAAGGGAGTACCGTAAGATGAAGACTTGGAGATTTGAAACCAAGCAGCAGTAGACGCTGAGAAAGAGATAGTAGGGCAACCAAGAGAGTACCAAGAGATGAGTAATGGGGGAATGTGAACCAGTGAACACTGCGAAAACGTTGCAATGCGGGTAAGAGAGCCCCGAGAGATGAAGACCAGAGGAATGCGAAAGAAGCAGTGAACGCTGCAAAAGTGATAGCAAAGCGGCAAGGAGAGCAACGAGCAGAGGAAGATGGGGGGAACGTGAAACAAAACCGTAAACGCCGAGGAAGCGATTAGAAATGAAGGAAGACGATTGTGAACGATGTCGTGGAATGGTAGGCAGTGGCAGTTCGCAGGAGGTGAGAAATTATCAGCACCAATCGTTTGGGGCTTTAAATACATGTTGTCGAACTCACTCACACCCGTGCGTTTCATCCGAGATGCATTCAATTTGAAGTGCACGGAGTGTGTGCAATTGGATTGTAGTTTGTGGACATTCACTGTTTCGCTCACTGTGTTTGCATTACGGCGCATGAAGGTTGTGGGGCTCACTCACTCAGGTTCTTTTCCTGATAATGTCGTCGTGCAGATGTCCGGGCCACGGGGGAATCAAATTGAATGCATCGCAGATTTGAGACACGGAGCATTGAGCTGATGCTGACAAGAAGAGGGCCTCGAATATTATGCACTGATAGCATCCCACCTACCGACAATTTCCAGTGCCTCCCTTTCCCCGACAGCTTTCACGATCGTTTCATCATTCTATCCGCTTCTGCCGCCAATCATTGTTTGTTTCAGGTTCCAGTCTACAATACACCTTTCGACTATACTTTTTGTAGCACAATTCGTTTCCATGTTTGTATTCTCAAAGTTTGCATGCGTCGTAATACAGAAACGGCGAGTGAAACGGTGATCCGTGTAAATCGCAGGGCCGTATTTATGACTGACTGACTTCTTTACAATTATGGATGACTTTGACTGACTGACTTGCCCTCTTCATATCTAGTCAGTCATTCTAGTCATTGAACGCAATGACTGACTATAGACCCATATTAGAAAGAAAAAACGCACCGTGACACTTTCGAAAGCATACCAAAATCGATGCCAAGGAGGTCAATATTACTCAAAACTTTGTTTAAAAGTTTAGGTGTCTTTTCAGTAAAGCTGTCGACGACGACGGCAAGTAAAAATACTACCTTCTTCCAAGCATCACAGCCACCGTTTGACAAGGTCACATCTTTGCTGCCTTTATCCCTATTCTTACTTTTGTCTTACTGATCGTTTAAATGACCAAACGAAAGGCGTCTTCCCCCCCTTCTAGGACGAATGCCTTGCAACAGAGAAACAACGGCGATGAAGAGATTTCTGCAAACCCTACAGCCCTGGGTCATAACGAAAGCACTATTGCCAAAAACCTGGTCCGTCAGCAACAAGAAAGGCAGAAAAGGCGCCGCAAATCTTCTGACGGGGGAATTGGATCCTGTGTGAAGACGTCATTATGGAGTACGCACGCGGCAATAGTTTCTTTACAAGGAAAGCGCAGTCAATTTCAGTGCAACGTTTGCGGTCATGTTGGGTCATTAAACCGCAATGTATCTACCTCAAACATTATCAGTCACTACCAACATGTGCACGAAAAACTTCACCAGACCCTTCTCCAATTGAATGCTTCTAGTGCGCCTCCAGATGTAATTGATGATGTCCTAAAGACGTCAAGGGCCGTATACAAAAAGAAGAACAATTATGGATCTCTCACAAAGTTTTTCAAACCCAGATCGGGTGCACAGAACTCCGTTGTATGGAAACCGCAGCCACAAATTGATGCAAAACTTTCTCATGCCGTAGGAGCAGTGCTGTTTGCGTGTGCATCAGAGATGCCCTTGGGTAAAATTGGTTCGCCATTACTACAAGGACTAGTTGATATTTACGGTGGCCGTGTTATGCACTCCAGTAAGACACATTTAGAAGGAACGCTCTTGGACACGTACAATGCTGTATGTGCTCTACTAAGAGTCTCAGTAAATGAGGCTTTGACTGGAAATCTCACGATAGATGGCTGGAGTGCTGCACTCGGAGCACCAATTCTTGGAATGACATGGCACTTTATTGACAAAGATTGGAAGCTTCAGATGGTGCCGATATCTACCCTAAACATTGGTGGCGCTTCTAAGAATGGTGAGCAGATGCGTTCAATTATGCAGGAGACGCTGGAGCAGAGTCCAATTGTAGGAAGCGACGACATACGTGTTTTCACTGCCACCAGTGATAATGAAGCAGCCACAGCTCTGGCTGTGGATCTTCTCACGAACTACGTCGGATCTGTTCGTTGTGTCGTACACACAATTGCCCTCGCTGTGAAAGATGTATTTGAAGTTGGAACACCCTGGCAAAAAGTAATGAACCATGTGAACCGAATCACTACGTACTTCAACCAACACCCCAAGGCCTCTCAGCTCTTTGTGCGCAAACAGTTAAATGAAGGAGTCAGTAATGACCGCCTTCAGCGCCTCAAGCATGATATTCCAACACGATGGCACTCAAAACTGGGTGCCATGTGGAATTACTTTGCGAGAAAGGACACGATAGCCTCTGTGGCCGATGAGTTAAATATTGGCACCGATGAGTTACCCGCCCTATCTTCTGATCAATTGGAGACATTATCTGAATTCATCTGCATACTTGCCGAAGTGCGTCGCGTCGCTCGACAGCTAGAGGCAGACAAGAAGGTGACACTCTCCCGAGCTCCAAGGCTTCTGAGGGAACTTTACGAAACACTTTTAATCATGGCAGGGAAAATGCTGCTTTCAACTGACTCTAATGTTCCCCAGTTTTCATTCGATATTGTAGACACAATTAACGCGAGCACTGCGCTTTCCAGCCGTGCGAGTACCGCACATTCTGACAAAGAACGCGATAGAGCGCGATCAAACCACTTACAGAAAGGGCATGCAAAAGCACTAGCAACACGTTTGGCACTTCGCATAAAAGAAAGACTTGGAGTATTATGGAAGCGAGTGGATAAAGATGTTGCTACATGGTATCCCTCACACGATGATGACACTGAAAGAAATTCGTTCTCGCAGGAATTTGCTGGGAACACACCGTCCCTTGAAATGCGTCAGCCAAAGAGGGTTCTTTTGTTTCACGTAGCGGCACTACTGGATGTAAATGAATGCGGTTTCGATTTTCTTGACTGCTCTTATCAAGATAAGGAAAACTATACAAACCTGATTATAGACACAGTTGTCCGGGAGGTACTGGAACTTGATCCTTCTCTTTTGAGCCACAGAACAGAACTGAGGGCTGTGTTCAAGCTCTTTCATCGGGAAATGTATGGGGCATTGCAAGCATATGGCCGTCGGGAACCGCAGATGGCGCTACAGTATTGGAAGGATGTGAACGAGCAGCCGGGATTAATTAGTCCGACGCCATTCAACTGTTTAGCTAGAGCCGCGCTTTCCGCGCAGGCATCCTCAGCGTCGGCGGAGAGACTATTTAGCGATCTCGGGCGATTAGAAGGAAATCAGCGACAGTCTTTACTTACTGGTACCTTGGAGATGACGGAAGTAGTGCGTTCATATGTTAATGGGGAGATTGGTACCTTGAAGAATCGGCAGAGCACTGTTTTGCATCCGACCGCCTCCGCTTTTCGTCGAACGGTTCTGAAAGTTGCTCAGGAAATATCTAAGAAGGTATGATGCTTTGAATGGTACCAACTGCGCTAGAGTTCTCGTGGTGACTAGATAATGACTAAGTCTGACTGACTTGCCGTAAAACTAATTGACTAGTGACTGTGGGGTACCCCCATTTAGTCAGTCAGAAATACGGCCCTGGTAAATCGTCACAATCCACAATTCGGTTATCCACTCTCCGTGGAAATCAAATTGAATGCATCTCAGACGAGAGGCACGGGGAATTGAGCTCGTGAGGATGTGTCGTGAGCCTCAGCATGCTTTGAGCTGATACTTTGTTACGTTCTGCCGACAACCACTGCTTCTCTTTCGCTTCAATTTTCTGTCAGATACTCCTACTTCGTCTGCTACTTTTCTGCTTAACCATTTGCTTGTTGCTACGTCTCTTTCTCTGGTTCAATTGTGGTTTGCTACTTCTTGTCCTCTGGTTCAATTGCCTGGTGTGTACCAACACTCAAAACCTAAGCTCCTTTGTTTTCTCGGTTAGCTTCTTTTGCAATGGAATACGGGGATCTTGTTTACGTGGATAAGTATGGGGATCTATACATGTCCCACATACTTCTCCCGCTCTCAATGATTTTGACCATGGCTGTGAAACTGGGCTATAAGCCTGTCAAATATGGGGAGTGGCTGCGTCGTAACGACAAGCCAAATACAGCCCCACATTCAAGGAAGCGTTCTCACCCAGGTGGGAATGGGCCCTTCCAGCCCACAAAGCGCCAAACAAGTCCAAATGCTGGGCGTGAACAAAAACGAAGCTGCCAAGGAGATTTGGCAGTTCAAGGAGGAGTCACGAAGAGCAGAGGCAAGAAACTGCTGCTGCAGAGGATTCCGCGACACCGGTTCACTCGGTCGTCGATTTTAGAGATGGTGGAAGTGGAAGGGGCACCGATAGTCTCATTTTCTATGAGCGGGTGCCAAGAGGAAAATGATATGCCTTCGGCGCAAGTTGAGTTTGAGAGTGCTGAACACTGTGCTAAAGTGTACGGCGAAGTGAAAGTTCTTCTTGAGCAGGATAGTATTTTTGTTTCGCAGATATGATGTGCCTTGCGTACATGAATACAATTGCTGTTGCGGTGAACAAACAAACAATGTAAAGGACGATGGTATTGATTATGATTGAAGTTCGCTTCTCCAGAAGAGTTTGTTGTGGGTGTTTAAGGGGAGGCGTTGCGTACGGAAGGGAGGTGGGACAGAGCATGGCGATGAATTTGAATGAGACACGCTCAGGCGTTTGTTGTTAATTTGCAAACTGTGGCCTCCTTGAGCAGGCACGTGGGTTGGGCAACGGCAATTCATGCTGCTGACGCCACATCGCTGACGCCACGTCGTTAGAATTGCAACTGCTTGCTCACGTTTGTTGTGTATCTAGGGGAAGAGTCATTAAAATGGGTCGGATGGACGTTGACGTGAGGTTGAGATCTCTGCCGCATATGCGGTAGAGATATCGTATCGTGTGATATGTGTTGAAAGGTTGCGCATTTGTGGCTTTGTTTTGTTCTGGAGGTTCTGGAAAGCATCTTCAATGACAAGCGGTAAGAACAAAGACAAAGGGCTCAGCTACAGCTACACGTAAAGTTTACTGTACAGCTAAAGATAGACGCCGTGGGCCAAGAGTGTAGCGAATGTGGCCAACAGATGGAGACTCTCATTGGAGAGCGTGTGTATGGCGATTGGCGCATGGTTTTGTTGTGAGCGCCGTCGTCTACTACCGTTGACGTGGGAGCCTTCGCAAGGAACCCACGATTGCCATCATCTGCCTTTGCCAGCGTCGCTACCAAGCACAAATGTTCGGCGCCATTGCGCCCACGGCGGGCTGCTCATCTGCTTTCTCGCAACCAAAAGCTCTTCCGGGCTCGGCGAAAAGAGAATTATTCGGCCACGCGTTCGCACGGAATCTCCCGCCGCCACCATCGGCGCTTGCGCGAATCGTCGCTCGCCGCCGCCCTCCCGACCGCACGCCCGCTGGCTGCCCACATCATGATGACGTCCGCCCCCCACCGCCGCTCCCCCGCCTTTGCGCGCGCGGCGCCCGTCCGCGCCCGCGCCGCGCGGCGGCCGTGCGTCAGCCCGCGCCGCCGCCCAATCTGCGCGGCGGCGCCGGCGGCGCCGGCGACGCCGCCGCGCATCGCGCCGGCCGTCCTCAATGCCAACGCCACCATCGTGGGCGCCGGCCCCGTCGGCTGCGTACTGGCGCTGCTGCTACAGCAGCACGGCGTGCGCGTGACGCTGGTCGAGCGCAACGCGCGCGCGCCGCCACTGGTGCCGCCGCGCGCGCATTCGTTCGGCGTGAACAACCGCGGGCTGCAGGTGCTCTCGCGGCTGCCGCGCCTTGCGCGCGAGCTGCAGCGTATTGGCACGCGCTCGTTCCCGCCGCGCAGGCACGTTCGACAGCCGGATGGCTCGTGGACGGTGGCCACGCTGGGGCGCTTGGCGCCCGGTAAAAAGCCCAGCCTTTCGGTGTCGCGACATTCGTTCGTGTCGCTGTGCCGCGATGAGATTGATGCTGCCTCTTCCGTCACTTGTATGTACGAGACGGCGCTTGATGACGTTCTGCTTGGGGACGACGGCCAGTTGCAGCTGCGCTTGAAATCTGCCTCGGGGCATGTGACTTCCATCAACACTCGCCTTCTTCTTGCTTGTGATGGCGTTCGCTCTCCATGTGCCCAACTGCTGCAAAACGCGCCCGTGCGATCACGTGCCGGCTTGGAACGTCTTTCCTTTCCAACGTACGCTCAGCGCCTTCAGGCAAAGATTCTCATGCTGCATCCACACTTTCACAAGAGTGAACCAGGTAGCAACATTGACGACGATCAGTATGCGCCGGGAGATTACATGATGTACACCTTTCATAACATTTATCCATCGCGAATGAAACATTCATTGTTGCTCGACATATTCCCCCAGTCTCAACACGTTATCAACACGCAAGGCGGCGTACGTGCCGCCGTGCGAGCACACCCCTCTCATGTCGTTTGGCGCCTCACTGACGCCAACTCCGCCATCAATCTCTTTGAAAAGGAGCTTCCGTTGCTTCGCCCGCGAGAGGTCATCAGCGAACAAGCAATGTCCACATTTTTGTCAGTAGAACCGTTGAATTTGCCCAGCGTGGCGCGACGCGCCTCTCTGTGTGCCACAGCTGCCAAAGGCACCGATCCGAGCGGTATTGTGTTCCTCGGCGACTCGGCGCATTCGTTCCCACCGGACGTGGGCGAAGGGCTTAACGCAGGGCTTCAAGACGCGTTTGTATTTGTTAACGCGCTGGTGGAAGGGGGACTTGACGATACGCCCTCGCAACTTGTCACGCGATATGAGCGCTTGCGAGAGCCGGAGACGGCTGCCTTGATGCGATTCGCACAGAGAAGTGTGATCGCGACGGTTCCATCGCGCTTTGATGCTTTCAATCTCGCCCTCAGAAGCGGTCTGGCGAAACGGTTTCCGGGGGTGTTCTATGCGCCGGCGGTTTTTCTGAGGAGTGCGTGCGATTCGTATGAGGAGATTATGCAGCGCGCGGATCAAACCACAATGCGCTTGTATATTGGTGCTGCTTTGCTGGTTGCCGGCATCAGCGTTCCGATTGCTTTGCTGCTTGCGGCAATATGAATGGTGAGAGCGAGACGTAGAACAGATTGCTTCTCTTTCACAGACGCGGCTGGCTTGATGGAGCTGGGGAGTACAGCAAAAGTAGACTATTTGTTGCTATATTGTCTTTGGGAAGTTAAGGACGCAACGTGCCCAGACAGATAGTGTTTGGAGATCGAGAGGGTCATTGCAGGGTGTTTGAAGATGGCAAGTGCTTCACAGTCGGTATTTGTGGGGCATGTCTGAGATAAACAAGTCTTTATTATGTGTGAGAAACTGGAATATCTTTATCAGAGCTTTTTCTAGGACGTACAGGGTACAATGACACTTCTCCATTTCATACGATCTTGGTTGGGAAGAGACAGATCTGTGACAGCAGCGGCTAAGTCCTCTTAGATATTTCTGTAGATCTCTAAGCATTAGGATGATCAAAGCGGGTACGTAATAATATTATGGAAAAGAATGGTTTTGCCTCTGTTTGCTGAAAGAAAAGCAACAATTGTAGCTAACATGTCAAAGACTTTTCCAGAACCCCGGAAGCCAATGTGTGCTTTTGGTGATGCGGCTTTTGAACTCACATCTGCGCACTAATCCAGAACCCAAAGTTATTATAACAGTGATGGTGACGCCCTTGTCGCTGATTGCTCTAATTCCTCTACCCGTACAGTATTACAATTTCCTTCCCAATCCACCGCGTATCCCTATCCCCACATCCCCCCCGGGTTCAGCTACCTTGGCTCTGGGCCCAGCTCCATTAACCCCGATTTGTTTGCCCTTCCACCCGTTCCTGACGTCTTCACTTCAAGGACAGGCAGATCATCATAGAATGGTGTTATGAAGGCTCGCTCCTGAAGGGTTATTGGGACTGCAGGACGCCCTAATTAATCGGGCGGCCAGAGTGGGCTTCCGTGTGCCCCTCTTAACCCTGTTACAGTCCCCGAAATCCAAATGGATCCAGAAAGCATTAGGCTGATAGCTCGTAGAAAAAAAGGCCTCACGTATCCAGAGTCCACTGGCTGATTCTACACTGTAAACAGCGTAACAAGCCTAACCAAGACCACAAAACGCAGGCGTATCGCGTCAGATATTGATACAGTAAGCAACGAAATTTCTATAAGACCACGAAGCTTTATAAAGACCTTAACATTGTTTAAACCATAAAACGGAAACGAAAAGCGCGCTACAATTCAAATGTAACATGCAAAAGCAGAGCTTCTCTTCGTGCATTGCGTCCATTTTCTCTCCTCCCATCGCCGCTAACAATGCCAAGAGGTCCCGAACTCACCGACGCCGAGAAAGCGGAGATTCTTGCTCACCATTCCCATGGAATGTCTCAACGACACATCGCGGAAGAGTTCAAACGCAGCCGTAGCTGTATACAAAAGTTTTTGAGCCGTCCGCATCCATCCCAACAACGGCAATTCAAACCCCGCAACTAGAAGCTCACCACAAAAGCAACAAGGCTTATTATCCGACAGGCCGCAAGGACCAGGTGCAGTGCCTCTGACCTCCAACGACAATACGATTTTCCCGTCTCCGTCCGCCGCGTACAACAGGTGTTAAACAGCGTGCCCTATCTCAAATACCAGAAGATGCCGAAGGGTCCATACCTCAACAAAAGTCACAAAGTTTTCCGCCTTGAATGGGCAAAGTCAAAGCTTGACTTTCGCGCTATTAAATGGAAACGAGTTGTGTTTTCCGACGAAGAAAAGTTCAACCTCGACGGCCCGGATGGTCCGCCGTGCTACTGGCACGATCTGCGCACCACGCCAGAGATTTTCTCGAAGAGGCAGCAGGGAGGGAAATCGTTGATGATCTGGAGAGCTATTTCCTACCACGGACTTTCCGAGTTAGATAGAATTCATGGCACACAGAACTCCGAGAAGTACTGTGAGACTCTGGAGCGTTCACTACTACCTTTTGCGGCAGAAACATTGGAGGAACGTTGGACTTTACAACACGACAATGCCTCTATTCACCGGTCGAATTACACAAAAAGTTGGTTGGAGGAGAAGGAGGTTGATGTTTTAGATTGGCCTGCGAAGTCCCCAGACCTCAAAATAATTGAGAACGTCTGGGGACACATGGCGAGGGAAGTGTATCGCGAGGGAAGGCAGTATGAATCTTTGGAAAGTTTGGCGGAAGCTGTGGTTGCTGCGTGGTCTTGAATAACTCTAAACTACATCCGAACGCTTTACCACTCTATGCCGCGTCGTCTTGTTTCGGTTATAGAGTCTTAGGGCTCGTCGACTACCTATTAAGCTCGTAAAGTATAAAGAATTGTTTTGGTCTTTATAATATTGCGTGGCTCTATCAGACTTTCGTGTTATCTATGCAGCACTATGATGTTATTCTGTGCTTTAAACTGTGATTTTGCACAATGTATGGAAGCACTCGTGTGCGAGCTGTAGCCTACGCACGTTGTTTGGGCTTACATCTAGCCCAGTACGCTACAATCTATGGTTAAAGATGTGGATCCTTTTCAGTTTCGCAGACTGTACTAGTTCGGCACGAGCACTGATCTCACTTCGTTACGAGCTGTATTGCAGTCCAAGGACTCCCCGGACTCACTGGGGATTGGATGGCGGATGCAGATGCCAGTTTCCCATATGGTACGTTACCTATCCAAATTCATTCATTCCCATGTATGCCAAGTAGGTTCTTCCGTTTGTTGTTTGTCCCTGTGTGGCTGTATCCTCCAGTTCTCAAATCTATGCGTAATAGGTGTTGGAGTTTGTCTCTTCGTAGAAGAAAATGATAGGTTTCCTGTGGGCCCACCATGTACAGTAAAGAACACAGCTCTACATCCCAGCTCTAGGAGCCCATTCTTTCCGTACGTTCCAATAATTACCCTATTCGATTTGCCCAGTTTACGGTGATGATCACCATAGTGATCGTATGGTGTAGAGATATCAACATACTTTGATAGCTAGTGGATTACCTTACGTTTGAGCATACTTAGATAGGTAGATACGTGTACCGTCGTACACAGTGGATTAGCTTTCGACGGTAGGAGAGCTTTCTGTCTTCTCAAAGAAATCAATCGTGGTTCAGATTTGGATCTGGAAACTGTACTGAATGCAGTGTCTCTGATCCATCCCCCCACGATCAGAGCGAAATAAGCAAGCAAACGGATCTCCTCCGGAGGCCAGAGTCTATTAGACATCCATGATGGTGCGACAGAATTCAAGAAAAGCGACCATGATGGTGCGCAATCTGCAGAAACCGGTGGGGCTCTCAGCGCGACCCTGGACCCAACCTCCCACCACCCCAATTCAACCGAAAGTAAAAACATTAAACGTGGGTGAGTCCCAATGACTGTAATGCAACAGCCGTCGTCGTCCTTTTTTTTTCTCCCGACCTCCCGCAGTCCCCCACCAGCAGAAGCGCTCCTCGCCAGCAGAGGTGCTCTGCCGCCTCTCCGCCGCCACCGCCGCCGCTCGGGCGCCACCGGCAAAGGCGCTCTGCCGCCCCCGCTTCCCTCCACCGCCTTTCGCGCCGCTCTCTACCGTTGCAGGGGTCAGAGCCCCCGCCGCCGGCAGAGGCGCTCTGCCGTCCCCCCCGCCGCCGGCAGAGGCGCTCTGCCGTCCCCCCCGCCGCCGGCAGAGACGCTCTGCCGTCCCCCCCGCCGCCGGCAGAGGCGCTCTGCCGTCCCCCCCCCCCGCCGCCGACAGACGCGCTTTGCCGTCCCCGCTTCGTTCCGCCGCCACTCGCCCCGCCTTCCACCGCCGCTTGCGCGCCACCGGCAGAAGCGCTCTCGCCATTTACCATCGTAGGGGGCAAAGCCACCGATGCCGGCAGAAGCGCTCTGCCGCCTTTGCTTCCTCCCGAGGCCCTCTGCCGCCTCCCCGCCGCCGCCGCTGCCGCTCGGGCGCCACCGGCAGAAACGCTCTGCCGCCCCTGCTTCCCTCCGCCTCTACCGTTGCAGGGGTCAGAGCCCCCGCCGCCGGCAGAGGCGCTCTTCCGTCCCCGCTTCGTTCCGCCGCCACCCGCCTCGCCCTCTACCGCCGCTCGCGCGCCACTGGCAGAAGCGCTCTCGCCATTTACCGTCGCAGGGGGCAAAGCCAACGCCGCCGGCAGAGGCGCTCTGCCGCCCCCGCTTCCTCCCGCCGCCGCTCGCCCTGCCCTCCACCGCTGCCGCGGGTAGAGCAACTGCCGCCGGCAGCGCTGCCCTCAACCGCCACCGCTGACAGAGCCGCCGCCACCGGGAGAGGCGCTCTGTCGCCCTCCGCTTGCCGCTCGCGCACCACTGGCACAGGCGCTCTATCGCCCCCACGTTCCTCTGCCGCGGCCGGCGCCGCCGAAAGATGCGCTCTGCTACCCCCACGTCCCGCTCCTGCCACGGTTCTTTGCTCGGGCACCACCTCGCCGCTCTCCGCCTCCCCCGCAATTCTTTCCCCTGATGCCCTTTGCCATGATTGCGCCGCAAAACCACTGTGCTACCAAAGCCCACTGCATCTACCACTGGCACCACCGCGCCGCCCTCCGCCGTCGCTGCTGGCAGAGGCGCTATGCCACCCCCGCACCCCTCCCCGCTGCCGCCGCCGCCCGCGCCGCCGCCGCTGGCCGCACCGCCCTCCACCACCGCCGCCGCCCATCGCCGCATGTGCACGCAGAAGCGCTCTGTCGCCACCGCGCTGGTCACTCCGCCGCCGCCGTTCTTTTCAATGCTCCCGATTTTTGCCGCCGGCAAAGTGGACATGTTCGTAACAGCCGATTCGAAAGCAATGTCGAGATTGCTTCGAGTGCATTTATTAGTGAGCATTGTGCTCAGGGTCTACGGCGTCAATATCTTCTATGGGGTCTGGCAATTGCGCTACTTGGTAGATATCTAACCAGCACTTAGCGCAGTGGTTCCAGCGCTCGCTGTAACTGTAGTTTCCTTTGCAATGCTTGCAGAAAAAACGTAGCTTTCCACCCTTCTTCTTCTTAAACTTCGTTTGATTAATAACCTCCTGTAAACCCGATCCTAATCTCTCTTTTGGTGTCAAAGATGAAACAAGCACACCTCGAGCAAGTCGACAAGCTTTGGAGTTGCGCAGGTGGTTGCCCAACTCCGCCGCATTGGAAAACCCTTTCTCCGTACCGGTGTCGCAGTGTAGACACTTCTTGCTTGCATCTTCAGCAAGGTAGCCATACGTGCCGACACGAACAGATCCGGTGCAGCTGTCGTCTGTACACAAACAGGCTACAGCTGCAAGGCATCGTTCCACGCGAACCACCTCCACGAAATGGTTGCCATGCACATCATCCCCCACGTAAGACACCTTCTTCACTGAACGCGCCAACGTTGGGGATGACGTGGAACCAGGAGGCGCGGAAGCCGTAGGAACAATTTTCGCCATAGTAGGGGCTGCGGCTGTGGGGTTAGGACGGCGGGACGCGGAGGAATGGCAAGCACCAGCAACGGGAGAAGCAGTTGACGGAGACGAGCGATGAAGCGCGGGATCAGAGGCAACAGCAGTAGGAGCTGTAGGAGTAGACACAACCACAGCACCACAGCTAAAAGACGCAGAAGACGGGCCAATAGCATCCCGTGGTGGAGAACCAACCTCCTCACCCAGATCTAAAGAGTCGAAACGGGGCGTTGTGTTAACTGGAGACGGGGCAGGCCCAATATCTGAACCATCTTCGGATGAGCTCAAAATGATTATTCGGCGAGTGTGAATACGAGGATCTTTCCTCGGGGTCTTTTTTTTCGGCCGGGCTCCGGAGGAGGAGGCCTCCGAATTTCGTGCACGCAAAGACTTCTTCGCAATCTTCTTGCGAGGCCTAGCCACCGAAACCGGAACTGAGAGCCGTGCTGTACGGGAGCGTTTGGCACCCGGGGGCGTAGCTTTTTCGACAGCATTACGGCTGCGAGAAACGTGCCGTGAGGCGCCTCCCGGCGGCGTTTGCTCGATATTATCGTGTTGTCGGGCCGGGGCACGGCGGTCGCGAGCGCCTGCCTTCCGTGCCATCTTGTGCTAGTGGCAGTGATGGAGGATTGTTCGAGGAGAAGAGTCTTGAATCTGGGCTATTTGAAGTCCGTTTTTTAAGACCGTTGCGTACCAGAGAGTTTCCAGCACTTGCAATAATTTCAAATATTGGACGTTATAGGCAGAATATTTTGAAATGAATTGAAAACTAGGAATGATAGACTGATTCGTAAAGAAATTACACAACTTTATTTGTTTTCAAAAAATTTATCTAAAAAACGCATGCCTGGCTTCCAGAACATTGCGCAATGCTTCTTTCTAGAGTAGTTATCACCATCCGAGAGGGTTATGATCTAGTTTATTATACAAGTCTTATGTCTGAGATCATCATATAGAATATAAAGGTCTTACGAAAAAAGATTAAGTTCTAAGTACCCTATAAAAGAAATTGATGAGTGTGCATCTATAAGAGGAAAGGTCATCAAATACATATATATATACGAAATTCTTCTTACATAAATACTGAATATTATGGGCAAAGAAAATAACTAGTCTCATAAGAAAAACTAAAGGCATCATTACTTTCCTATTTCCAATTACTTGTATTCTATTCCCAGTAATGCAATATTATACATGAGAAACATATCGTGTTCTACAGAATTGTAAGGTCTCAGTATTAAATTTTTGTCTTTTAGAAAAGATTATCATCTACTCCATATTTTATATATATCTCACAAGTAAGGTACGAAAATGAAAATTTTCAATTCCATAACAAAAGAAGGACCCACTTTAGTACATGTACATTTCCGATCCGAAAAAGGTAATCCAAAACCCTGCTACACTTCAGGCAGTACCACAAATTAGTAATTAGAGAAACAAATACCGTCTTATCTCGTAGAGCTTTAGCGTATATATATTTTAAAGCCCGTTCAATATAAATCAAAATACTTTTTGCAGTTAACAACACATTAATATCGTACATATTATATAGGTTTTTCTCACTTTCTACGTATATATTCTTGTAGGCTTTCTGGTCGTATACATTTTTTACTTCGCCTCTTGTTTTCGCATCATATATAAGACGGGCCTCATATATATTTCTTGGATCGATTTCCCTTTCAGAAACCCTCACCCCATATTTTGTTCCTGAAGTTTTAAACAATATCTTATTGATTTACATTCTAATCACATAATATATTATGAGAGCTATACAAAACGATATTTATATTGGTTATTTTTTGGGTCAAATCCTTTATCTTATTTCTTTCCATACTATTACACGAGAGGAAGAGAACTTTAAGGTTCTCATGGGACGCACACTAAAAGAACCCGACAACCTTTATCATCAATGTACTTCTTTTCTCCCAAAACACCCCACAACTTTTACTATCAATTTACTTCTTTTCTAGAACTTTCTGCAGCAAACTTTCGAGGTTTTGTATCCTTGAGTTAAGCAGTTCAATTTGGTTCTGCTTTCCTTTAGTCGTCTTGGCCTTTTTCGCAGTGGTTGGGTTCTTCTTTGCCCTCTTCGGTTGCGATGCCGGTACAGTTTTGTCTTCAATAACAATAACCTCTGCTGCATTTCGTTTCCTGCCTTTAGATTGAGCGCGCTTCCATTGAGGTTTAGAGAGCTTTGGATAACCGGAAATTGGGCCATCTATAAAAAGATTTTGTGCATCCGACTGATCCAGCTCTCTCAGGAGTTGTAAAGCATCAAGAATCTGAAGGCCTCTCCCATGTGCCATTGCAAATTTTGGGAGCGATTTTATCCGATTGTGATATGCTTCGTTCGGATTTGTATCGAAAAATAGGGCGCGGTGCCTCTCTGCAATTGGAATTGAGCAAGAATGGTTCTGAACCAGAGCAAGTATGCACATGTATTCTTCGCAAGCCAGTCGGCAAATGCTTCCCATTTGGATCCCATTCCTCTCATGAAGCTCAACGCTTGCTCACATTCTTCCCGAGAATAGACATTTCGAGTACCAATTGCCCACTCAAAAAGCTTTCGTTCGTTTGTGATTTCGCATTTTTCCAAAATACATCTCTTGGCGTGAACATCGCACCCGACTGCAACAGCTTTGATATAATCAATTACAGCACCTGACTTTTGATACCAGTTCGAATTGCAACACCTGTCCATCTTCGTCGTGGCATTTACGATACCGAAAGTCCCATCACATCCAAACCGAGGATATTGGGCGGCTTTGTCTAGGAGAATTTTCTCTCCGAAAATTATGGACAAGCCTTTCTGGTCCCGAGTCAAACGGAAATCGTCGTTCGATCTTTGATCCTCAACTGATAATATATAAGAGCAGTTTCCAAAGGTGTTGTTCTGCCCAGGACATATACTGCTGAGCAAAGCAGCTAGAGAGCTTCCCTTGGGATGGATAGTTTTGTGGGCATTTCCCCGCAGTCTCTTCACTGTGGAAGGCGGAGGTGCGCAGCCAAACCGCTCTTTAACCTTCTGCAGTATCATGCTGCCACTCAGTAGGTCGTTACGGTTGCAAAGATCTACCACAAAGTTCTTCACCAAGGACGGTGGAGGCTTCATCACTGGCCATGCGTGAGAATGAACCCCAACCCCTACTATAACTGCCCAAGATAAGAATTTGTCATCTTCACGTTGCTTCATGAAGAGGTAATGATATTCTGCTTCACATTTGACGTGCACCAGACGTGGGGATTCCTGAAGATGTACAAAACGTGTACAGAACCTCGCACGTGTGCTCAACGGGTATGGTGGGCAGTCTCCAGTAGTTCTTGGGCTTTCTGGGAAAACGCCCATCTTCGCCATTGCGATCATTTCATTAACCATATCTTGATTGGCGCCCTGCAAATGAGAAGGAATCTTAACAAGAGAACATTTCTTGGGATCCCTTACACCTTCCTTTCCAAACTGACAACACCCTATGAAGTCGGGAAGCTTAGAACTCGCAACAGATCCGCTCTTCTCCAGGTTATATCTCATCTTTCCAACCTTGAACACCCAGTTTGGGCTTCGACGTTGAGGTTCGGCCGCGTGTTGGAGCATTTCCAATTGATCCAAACTAGACACGAATGAATCGTGCTTGCAGATCAGAGGGAAGGCGTTCTGCGCGAAGAAAAAGACTTGGCGAGCAAGGCTTTTCTCATAATCGACTGCTTCACTTCGTTTTCTCACCAATACTTCTGTTTCATTACTCCATCTAACACAACTTTGTGCTTCATACAAATGGCGTGGACAATTATTTGGCTCAGCCTCAGAATCTCTATACATGTTTGGTTCGGTTGTATGGCATAACCCAGAAAATGTGTGAGAACGTTTTCCTAGGTTATCATTTATCCGAGACGCTGGAATTAAATTTGAAGTTTTGTAAGATTCTGAACTGCTCGTCAAATGTGCATCATTTGCACCTCCTGTACAACTTTCCAGTGAATGAAGTTCGCCAGACTGAGTTCCAAAATTTCCTACCGCGGCAATGGAACGGGGGTCCAGCTTCCTTAAGCTTTCATTTCCACTCCAGATACCATCATGTCCTCTCTTACACACATTAAGGCTAGTGCTACAACACTTAATTCCTGAACAACTGAATGTTCGCCTCATTACTGGAATCTTGTTTCCAAAAATATGTAAAGTTGAATCCTTTGAAACCTTCGAACGCATTGAGTACGGAGAAAATTCAATGAATGTATCAGCTTGCAAACCATACCCTTCCAAATTCACAAAAGAAGCAAACCCCTCAGGTGAAACTGGCAGATACGGTGGCGGCTTTTCGAAAACACGGCAATGTCGAGCAGAAATATTCCGAGTTATCTGAGACAAATCGTTATTCTTCTGGAACAGTATTACACCACGGGGGTCACTTTCAAGTTGCTGAGAAGATGACGTGAGGTTGGCGGAACTGTCATCACTGCACAACACATTCACGACCTCCATTTCTTTCTTAGCTTTTCTAGACGGTTCTCACGAAGATCTTGCTCTCGAGGAAAGGAACAGATCTGCGTCTCGTGTTATGATCAACGGGAACGAAGGCTCCAATTGATCCGCATTTCTGTACAACCCTTACAAACGGCCCAAATTAACGTTACAATTTTTTTTGATTGACAACCTACACGGTTGTAAACTGACCGTTACGGAAACGGCGCGAACCATTGGGGTTTTCCGTGAAGGTTGGCATGAAGTGATTGTGTACTCTCCGTTACTTTAACTTCAAAAGAGATCAATCACAAACTGGGATCAACTTAAATAATTCCCCCCTAATCTCAAATTGAATGGCAGATCAAAAAATTAGGTTTGATACCATGAATTGGCGCATGGTTATGGGTTGGAAACCATCTAATGACCAAACCAGTTTATGAACCGTTTTAATGAATAACTACGCTAAGATTACTCCCGGCGTCTCGTATCTTAATATCGTATGCGCTTCAACTTTTTGTTCAAGCATAATGTATTGGGGGGTTTTACCATTCCTATACACATTTTTAAATAACGATTGTGAAAAGTTTAAATAAATACTTCATATACCTCAACAAACAAAAATACATTTTCGGATATGAATCATATCTAAGCTTTCGTAAAAGCTGCACATATTATATATCTAGAAGTAGAAGATAAAATTGATTCTTTCAAGGCCAGAACTGTTCTTCAGTACGAATGTGTATGTTGGTGTTACGAAAAGGGGTTTTTGTTTTTCTCAAGACTAAGATATCGGTATTTTACAACTTAAATTGAACATGTATTATGGACTTAGAAGTATTTGAAGTTCTTGATGGAACATATTTTAATTACTAATAGTGTAATGTGTAATAGAGCTTTAAATTACTAAGAACAAAATTACTATGATGTGTCAAATAGAGAATCTACTTTTTAGATGGCTGGGAATTGTATATGAGTAAGAAATTTGTATAGGGTATAACATTGTTGTTTGAGTGTGTTAGAAATATTAAAACGTAATTGGGACTGGCATATGACAACAGTTTTTTAGTTTTATTTTCAAAAGATGTAAGAATGTATGTTTTGATATCAAAATAGATTTAGTTATATGTCAGACTGTAAAATGTCATAATTGTTCGTGAAAATAGAAATATAGAGTTTGGACAATATTTTGTTGTGGAGCTAAACATGTTGACTCATACATCTTTGTTTCAGGTAGTAATTGTGTTGGTTGTTTTTATGTTGTTGGCAGCTTAATTTTGCTACATATACTGTAATGATGTAAGAATGTAATTTTAATTACAACACTGATTCTGAAAATGAAATTGGCCTTCTTGAAAATTTTTAATTTTCACATTTACAGTGCTTGGGTAGTACTGACGTTCTTGGTCCTTCTAGCTAGGGCTATATTGGGTAGATGATATTTGGATATAGGGTCTGTGAACAAGTGCGCACCCTCCCCCTCCGGGTCAGGTGGCTTACGACCGTCGGCCGCTGTCCTTTAATCTGGCCACCGATTGGAACGTGTGGACACTGTGGCCCGTTCCAATCGGTGGCCACGACTACCTAGTTTACACTGTCCCTCGCAAACATGTTCCAAGAACAATACTTTGCGTATAGACTTTTCCGACCACTATTGAAGAGCAATGGCTACCATTAAAAACCTCAGCCGCAGCAAAACCCGTTGGGAAAAATCTGCGCTTCTAAGGAAAAGGTATAGCATCGCAAAAGAAATCCCCTAGATAAGTAACTGTAGTATATAAACACAGAAACACAAGAAAAAAAAGACAATAAACAAAAGTGCAGTAAAGTCAGTACAGGACAAAAAACGCCTCAAGCCATAAGGCCGCAAAGGAGTCTCAATTTCTCTGTCAAGTCAAAGCGCACGGCCTTTGTAAGAATGTCTGCAGGTTGGACGTCTGTTCTTATCTCTTCAACATTCACAATCCTTGACTTCACCAGCTCTTTCACATGATGGAATTTCAGAGCAATGTGCTTATTCCTTTCAGAAGTTTTAGGATTACCTGCAATTGACAGTGCTGTAGAACTGTCAGTGAATATAGAAATTGGGTACATCCTAGGCTCTTGTTCTTCAAGAACCTCATCGTTGCGTAGTTCCCAGAAGAGTCTTCTCGTCCATGTCAAGACCTTCCCGCAATACGACAGTGCGATGTATTCGGCTTCTCCGGATGACAAAGCAATAAGAGTTTGCTTTTTCGTCGTCCACATAACTGGTGCGTCATTCACCTTAATCAGCAAGCCTGTTGTAGACTTCCTAGTTTCACGACATCCAGCCCAGTCTGCATCACAGAATGCTTCCATTGGTGCTGATGTATTCGCTGGAAAGAACAAACACAGTTCTTTCGTACCCTTTAAGTACCGCAGTACTCTCTTTGCTAGTCCGATATGCCTCATGCAGGGATCGTGAACTTGCCTTGCCAGCATTGAAGCTGCAAACATTATGTCCGGCCTGGATGAGACGGCCAAGTACATCATATGTCCTACCATCTTACGGTAGCGACCGTGAAGCGCAGGCGAGAGTTGCAACTCATCATTGCCACGTCCCGTTAGGTCGCAGGGAGAAGGCAGTGGGGTTCGTGCCGAGTTGGAGTTTAACATTCCATACTCCTTCAGGATTTTATCCACATACCTAGTTTGACGGACCTTTATGCCATTCCTGTCTCGTTCGATGTCCAGTCCTACAAAGGAATTCGCTTCACCCAGAAACTTTACTTGAAAAAGTTTCCGCATCTCTTCCTTGAAATCATTCAGGAGAGAACGAGAGTTTGATAACATGAGAATGTCATCAACGACCACCACTAGGTTCAGCGAGCCGCCTGTGGATTTGTAAATGTAGAGACGGCTGTCCGTGCTTGATTGTTTGAACCCGTGGCACAGTAGTTCGTCGTGGAGCAGAGATCCCCAGATCTGTCCGGCTTGTCGTGCTCCGTAGATTGACTTTTTGAGCAAGCAGACTTTTCCGGGGACGTACGAAGATCCAGAAGAGTTTTGCGGTTGCTCCATTAGCAAAGGCTCGTCCAGATCTCCGTACAAGTATGCGTTGCTGATATCCATTGTCTCCAGTATAAGTCCTTGAGCGGCTGCCTTTTCGATGGTGAGACGAATAGTCTCAAAGCGTGCTACTGGTGCGTAGATATTGTCTGGGTCAAAGTCCAAGTAAGGGCGCTGCTTGTCGCCCCGGATTACGCAACGCGCTTTAGCGAGGGTCTTAGGAGGATCAGCGCTTACGTGCTTAACCAGAAAAGTCCATAGGAAAGGAAGTGGTTTCATTCCATTCCTCTTAACGACCAATTCCCATGTTCCCCTGTTCACGAGCGCGTTGAACTCCCGGTCAATTGCTTGAGCCCATTCGGGGATGTTCCGAGCTTCTTCGAAACTTATGTGGGCTTTTCCGGGGTCTCCGAGATCTTGAGAGCGGGAGCGAGCGACCATGCAGTGGGCCAGGGATGCGTCCATATGTTCTTCGTCCTCTTCTCTCATATCTCGTTCGGCTTCTATGCGTCGTAGAGAGGAGAAGTCGATGAGTTCGTTTAGTGAAGGTAGAGACTCTTTTGTCACCTTAAAGTCCCTGTCTCGACACTTAATCACTTTCCGTAAAGATGGAACGTATATCCTTAGTAAAGTGCGGGGGCTCTGCATGCCGACAAAGTGACCTGGGAGTGCGCGAGGAAGTAACTTCTTGTTCGCTACAGTTTCCGGCCTGTAGATGAATGCGTGTCCAGGTTGGCCGAACTTGAGGATGTTCGTAAAGTCGGGCTTACGCCCAAACCAAAGGGTGTACGGTATCTTCATGTCTATACGGGAGTTCGGCAGCCTGTTACTCAGGAAGTTCGCATGTGAGATGGCTTCTTCCCAGAGTTGTAGCGGGAGCTGTGAAGCTTGTAGAAAGGTTCGTGCCATCTTCCACAAGTCCTGAATGATATTCTCTGCAACACCATTACACTGATGGGCATGCGGTGGGGCGTATTCGAGAATCATTCCGCTTTCCATTGCGTAGGTGACGAAGTCGTCCGATCTGTTCTCACCCGCCCCGTCAAGACGAACGCGGTACATTCGGTTGGGGGGTATTTCGTTTTCCGCGCGAGCCTTGTACCATCGGACAGACTGAAAGAACTGGGACTTCTTGTCCATGAAGTAGACCGAACAGACCCTTGTGTTATCGTCGATGAGTACCTGAATGTAGGTAGATCCTTGTAGTGAGGGAGGATTGATGGGGCCCGTAAGATCGGTGTGGGTGAGTTCTAATGGATGAGAAGCCACTGACGTAGTATGGTGGAGTGGGGCACGTTTGCTCCCTGCGTGGATGCAGGGCGTGCAGTGAAAGTTATTCACTTCCGTGGAGGAGAGTCTTGGAACCCCTTCGCATTGATTCACGCATGCGAGAAGTCTTTCTCGTCCCGGATGTCCCAGTTTATCATGCCAATCTTTGGCTGTGTTCCCGGGAGCCAGGATGGATCCATGTGCCCGAGGAGGTGGTGTTGGACTTGGTAGAGGGTAGAGTCCGTCCTTCGAAGTCGATGTGTGGATGATTTGCCCCGTAGTTGGATCCTTGATGAGGAACTTCGTTTCTTCGCCGCTCGAGAATTCGACACGGGCATGTTGTGAAAGGACAGAGAGAGAAACGAGGTTAGAATCGAAAGAAGGCGTGTGTTTTGCCGGTAGAATAACACCTTCTCCAATTGGTAGTCTGATAGTGCCATGCCCAATTATTTCTGAGGATCGGTCGCACGTTCGAACGGTTTGGCGTCGTGTTGAATGGTATTCCCAGAAAGAGTTTCTCTCCTTGACGAAAACATGTGTGGCGCCAGAGTCCAACCACGTGGGAACTTCATCGCTTTGGGAAACGCTTGAGTGCGCTATGGCAATGAAGCCGCGTGGTGATCCATCCTCGTGATCGGCATTATTGCGCTGGTTCCGTCTATGGTTGTTGCGATTGCTGTGGGCTGGCTCGTGTGTGCTGTCCCACTCCTTGTGTCGTTTGCTATTGTTTCGACCACGAGATTGGTCTTTGGAACGACCACTTTTGCGGTTAGTGGGATTGTTCCTATCTCTAGATCGTTTGCGAGACCAGCATTCGGAACGTATATGGCCAATTCGTCCGCAGTTCCAACACTCAAGGCCTTTTGAGGCCTTTCGTGGAGGCTGCCTCTGGCGTCCCGAGCTTGATTTCTGTGCCGCAGGATACGGGTGCTTGCTGTTATTCTTTGACTCCGTTGGCTTTGATTTCAGGTTAGAGACGCGATGGTTTCGACGGTCCATCTCGGAACGGACGAGCGATACAACTTGATCGTACTCCATGTTGTTCGCGTCAGCCAGTAGAGTAATAGCCATCAATGAGTCGGGCAACGTCCGCAGTAGTGTAGCTGTACGTTCGCGGTCGGTTAATGGATCGCCGAGACGAGCGAGCTCCAGGAAAGTGGTTTCAAGTTCCAGTAGATGCTGTTGTATTTCGTCACCGTCCTTGAATGCTAACGTGGTCAGCTTCTGCCTTAGGTTCATCTTGGATTGTATGTTGTCCTTTTTGTAAGTAGACTCCAACTTAGACCAGACTTCCAAGGCAGAGCAGTGTTCTCGTTCCAGTAACTCTGATACGGCGACGATTGGTTGCGTAGCAAGGTTCTGCACGATGGCAGATCGTGCCTTTCGGTCAGCATCGTCCCACCGTCTTCGAGCTTGTGCGGTACCTTCGACGGGTCGCGGCTCGGTGAGAACGAAGAGCGATTGCAGGGAATGCATCAGGTCACGGACGTAGATACGCCAAGTGTCGTAGTCGGTACTTCCTTTGAGCCGAGGAATGCGCTTCGACTCGTGCTCTCTGTCGGCTTCCATCGCGGAGTGATCTCAAACGCGGGAGCGGACAGGCAAATGCAGTGTAAAATCTTCCTCCCCTCGCCTACTGGCTTAGGGATACTTCTTATTCAGAGTCACTGGCAGGGGGTGCTAGCCCCGTACTCCTAAAGGTCAGACCTCTGACTCCGGGTAAACTCTCTCCCGGTGAGGCACGTTTTGCTTCGGCCTGTCAAGTTCTGCGTGCGTCAGAACGAGATGCGTTTCTGCAACTATGAGACGTCCAGAGGAGGTTACTAACAGGTAGATATGTTTTCACCAGTACACCCTCTCTAGTCTCTTACGTTGTACGAGCTCGGCGATCTACTCCGTTATGCTTCAGGTTCGCGGGCAGCCCGGGCCAAACGACGAGGCACCCCGTCCTCGTGGGCAGACAGAGCACCCCCCAGCAGAGCCGGTTATTCGGAGTGATATCAAATCCCACGACTTGGTACAAGCCCCCAGTCGATTCCCTGCCGGTGCTCAGCTTGCGAGCTGCGCACTCCTCTAAAGTGCCAACTTCCTCAACGAGGGAGGCAACAGAGGCTCTTAATCAACAGGCGCAGCTTCCCGCCCGTCAAATACACGACACCACGCAGCTTCCCGTGGGCCAGCGAGACTTCAAAACTCAACCTGTAGTTCTGGACCAAAAAGACAACCCAATGCCTGGTGCGCCAACACACCACGCCTCGTAGACAAAGTAGGGTGTGTTGTGGCAGCCCAGCCGAGAAAGGCGTGGCAATTCGGCTGGTGGCGGCAGGCGAAGTGGCGCGGCCAAATGCAGGTGAGGCGGTGTGGCCGAAGGCCAAGTAGGTGGCGCGACCGAGGGTGCCCGAGGCGGCGCGGCCGAAGAAGACAGGCGGCGCGGCTGGAGAAGAGAGGCGGCGCGGGCGAAGAAGACAGGCAGCGCGGCCGGAGAAGAGAGGCGGCGCGGCCGGAGGAGAGAGGCGGCGCGGCCAGAGGTGAGAGGTGGCGCGGCCGAAAGCGCACAAGGTGGCGCGGCCGATGGAGATAGGCGGCGCGGCCGGAGGAGAGAGGCCGCACGGCCGGAGGAGAGAAGCGGCGCGGACAAAGGTGAAAGTGGCGCGGCCGGGGGAGGCGGGGCCAATAGCAGAAGGCGGCGCGGCCAAGCAAAAGGGGCAGCGCGGCCGGAGGTGAGCGAGGCGGCGCAGCCGGGGGAGCAAGGCGGCGCGGCGAGGGCTTAAAGCGGCATGGCCGGGGAAGGTGGGGCAGCCAAGGGCGAAAGGCGGCGCGGCCGGGAGTGCAAGGCGGCGCGGCCGAGAAGGAGAGGTGGCGCGGCCAAGAGCGCAAGGCGGCGCAGCCAGAAGATTACGCAAGGCGGCGCGGTGAGAGGGGGGTAAGGTGGCGCGGTTGAAGGCCCGAGGCGGCGCCGTCGAGGGAGAGGGGAAGCGGTGGTCTTCCCGCTATCAGCGTCGCGAACCGTCGGTCGGAAGGAACGTTGTCGCGAATGCTATTATGAACAAGTGCGCACCCTCCCCCTCCGGGTCAGGTGGCTTACGACCGTCGGCCGCTGTCCTTTAATCTGGCCACCGATTGGAACGTGTGGACACTGTGGCCCGTTCCAATCGGTGGCCACGACTACCTAATTTACAGTCTGGGTGATATCCTATATCGCAGAAACAGTACCACAAATTGAATGTCATTGGATGGCCCGTTGAGATTCGTAGGATGGGTAGCGTAACGTTACCCCTGTAACGTTAACCCACAGGGTTATCGTTGGTACAGGAGAATGTACCGTTTACACCGTGTAGGGAAAGTGTAGAAACATCTACGCACCGATTCGTAGGATCTACGAATAGGCACCCAAGAAATGAAACCCAGAATACACCGGGATTTGTTTCACGAATCGTGAGTCACGATACGATGTTCTCTCTCTCTCTCATTTATGAAACGCGTACGTGAATTACTCGTACGTGGGGATATGCTAAGAACCCCAACAACCTATAACACTTATCTCTACACCGTAGCCACAAACCACAAACCAGTGATGGCAAGTAAGGATATCATAACGGCCCCTTCGAAAGCACGAATCCACTCGATATGCCTATCTGAGTCTGCTTTGTTTTCTATGAAGAAGCTACCCATACTGCTGGCAAACACTGTTGGCGAATACTGTTGGCAAACCCTGTTGGCAAACAGGGTGCAAATGTGGCTTGTCTTTAAATGTCTAATGACGGAAGGTAGCTCTACCATCTACGACTGCGTTTATCTATCCCTGAGTGCCTGGTGCTTCACGAACAACACCGGAGTAAAAACACTGCACTGGAAGTCTGCATTTCATACACAGCTTCACTTCCTAATCTACGAACACAAAAATGCCGTCAGTTCATCTTGTTTCATTTATCATTGTTTTCGTTGGGGTTATAGGAGCCTCTGTTGGCAAGACCGTTTGCACAAATGAGACACCACTCCCTGTATTGGTTGTGGAAGAGCATTTGGATGCTCTCAACGAGTGCAATATTAACCGCTTGGTTCGTCTGCGTACGGATGATTTCAAGTTCTATCTTGCGAGAGGAGAGTTTGTAGAGGGAAGGGAAGGAGCCAAAGAATTGTTTTCGTCCATTTGCAAACCGTTTCCTGAGGGACTGCGAGGTATCAATTTCACTGTGAAGGACACGTTTCTGGTGTCCACTACGCTGAACGTTCGTTGGGTTGCTTCGGCACCGTTTATGGAAGATTATCATGGTGCTGATGCTTATGTCACTCGTGGATACAAGATGGCAGCTCAAGTGACGACGTTTGACTCTGAGGAACTTAACTTCACCAAATCGATTGAAGTTAACTAGGACATGTATCAACCGGTGATGCGACCCGAAGACGGCATTTCTCAAAGGAAGTGGCATCTGGTATGGTTTTTCGTATCCAGTCCAACTTGCTGCAGTCCTGGATGTCGCTGACCACACCGTCACGATGGAAGTCGGTGGCATTCTGAACATGGGATCTGGATGTTTTGGGGGTAGTAATGATTGCAATTATGTGGCTACTTATATCTTGTCATTAGAAAATTTGTCCTCTTGTTCAAGCCTTAAAAGAATTGCTCACGTAGAATTGCAGAGACTATACTTGGTACAAGTTAGTACTCTGTCCATCAATAATGTGCAAGATTGAAGAGAGCATCATCCGGATCCAAACGTTCAAGAGTAATGCAGTTTCTTTTATGCACCTAGAGCGACTCAATTCATTACGGGAGCATTCAGAGGAACTGATATTGAGGTGATACAGCACAGTGATACTTCTTATGAAAGCTAGTACAGGCAAGTTGCGTTCACGATATTCTTCGCTGGTCGTTTGGAGTGTTTGGCGAGGCCCATTAACACTGAGACGTGGGAAGGGGAACGGATGCAGAAGGACATTGACTTCCTCTCTCTTCGTGAATTTGAGAGACATGTTGGGGAGAGGATACGAAAGTGACGTGAAAACGTGGAGAACTGCTTGTGAAAAAGGGTACCGTTGGTACAAGAGAGAAAACGTTGTTGGTATCGCAGAACATTAATCTCCATGATGACGATCATGGCGACAGGGGAGATCAGAATTTGCTTCGTTCAATATAGCGTGGCCCAATCTATTTGCGGTTACTGGGTTACTAGCCTGCTTTTCAGAGTGGGGGTTAACGCTACCGAGGGCTAAACGTTCGCTGTACGCGTGGTCAAGAGCGCATTGCTGTTGGCATGTGTTTTCGGCCCTACGAATGCCAGCGAGCTGAAGTGCATTTGCATCTTGTACACCAGAAGGTAAAGGGTTGGCGTCCCTACCTTCAATCCTTGCGACACATGCAAAATAGATGGAACATGGAAAATGTTTATCGTGGATCTGCTCCAATGTGTTCTCGATGTTGCCGGCTGTCCTGTCGCCTTGCACAAATCTCAATGAAGAATGCATTGTCGGTTTCGATCACACATTCTTTAGCACAGCTCGTTCCCATGTTTGCATTCTCAAAAGCTCGTTCGCGTCGTAAGACAGAAACGGCGAGTGAAACGGCGATCCGTGTAAATCGTCACAATCCACAATTCGGTTATCCACTCTCCGTGGAAATCAAATTGAATGCATCTCAGACGAGAGGCACGGGGCATTGAGCTCGTGAGGATGTGTCAAAAACCTCACATGCTTTGAGCTGATACTTTGTTACGTTCTGCCGGCAACCACTGCTTCTCTTTCGCTTCAATTTTCTGTCAGATACTCCTGCTTCGTCTGATACTTTTCTGCTTAACCATTTGCTTGTTGCTACGTCTCTTTCTCTGGTTCAATTGTGGTTCGTTAAGGCTCGTCTTCTGGTTCAATTGCCTGGTGGCTACAAACGTTCAAACCCAGTACACCTTTCCCCCGACCAATACCCAATCTCATAATTATCTCGCCCGAGATCTAACAGCACCCTTAACATAAGCTCCTTTGTTTTCTCGGTTAGCTTCTTTTGCAATGGAATACGGGGATCTTGTTTACGTGGATAAGTATGGGGATCTATACATGTCCCACATACTTCTCCCGCTTTCAATGATTTTGACCATGGCTGTGAAACTGGGCTATAAGCCTGTCAAATATGGGGAGTGGCTGCGTCGTAACGACAAGCCAAATGCAGCCCCACACTCAAGGAAGCGTTCTCACCCTGGTGGGAATGGGCCCTTCCAGCCCACAAAGCGCCAAACAGGTCCAAATGCTGGGCGTGAACAAAAACGAAGCTGCCAAGGAGATTTGGCAGTTCAAGGAGGGGTCACGAAGAGCAGAGGCAAGAAACTGCTGCTGCAGAGGATTCCGCGACACCGGTTCACTCGGTCGTCGATTTTAGAGATGGTGGAAGTGGAAGGGGCACCGATAGTCTCATTTTCTATGAGCGGGTGCCAAGAGGAAAATGACATACCTTCGGCGCAAGTGGAGTTTGAGACTGCTGAACACTGTGCTAAAGTGTACGGCGAAGTGAAAGTTCTTCTTGAGAAGGATAGTATTGTTGTTTCACAGGTATGATGTGCCTTGCGTACATGAATACAATTGCTATTGCAAGGAACAAACGATGTAAACTATTATGTATAATTTATTGATCAGTTTTGCTTCTCGACAAGGGTTTACAGTCGATCCGGTAGGGAAGGCGGGAGAGAGTGTCAACAAAGAGATGGCTGGCGATCAGGTTCTCTTAGAGCCCAAGCTCGAGATGGTATCATCATCATCATCACCTGATTGCCGTCCTGGTTTTCTAAATGATGTCGAGCATTATGTACTGAGGTGTCCTAAAAGAACGCTCAGTAGACGTCCTTGTCTACCGCCGCTTCGTGAACGCCGGAATCTTGTTGTTGCTGATATCATCCGGAAATGGCCTGAGAAAGTGCTGGCCTTCCTAGTGAGAGAGCGCTTCTTTAACCAGAAACGCACTGCATTTGTTGTAATTAAGCTACATGTGCCTATAAATGAGAGAGAGAGAGAGAGAAAGATAGGTACCCCAACAGACCAGCTGATTTTGAGATTCCGATCAGTTCCACTTTCATATTGAGAGCTCGTATTTCTGTAGTGTACTTGTGTCATTGTGTGCTCTGGGAATGTCCACACACTGGTATTCGTCTGCGCGATCTACAATTATAGGATTGTTTTCTCGCAGAGATGGGCAGCTGCGATACTAACTGAAGAACCTATAATCACAACAGGATTTCATGCTGTTGGAGTGTAGAAAAGAACATGTAACCGTGAAAGATCATGTTTACCCATGAGGTGTGCCTTGTTACTATGCGATCGTCGGCCACCACTACCACTAAATACATAGAAGACGTCAATTGAGGGGAAGAACACACCAACACGGAGGGGTTTTGTCAAAGAATTCAGGTGCACTTCCGAGCCGATTTCTGGAGGAGAACTTGTCAGCTGTTATCATTGATTTGTTTGGCGTCTCGACAGCGTACTTGGTGCTCGTCGGCGTGGGGTCGCTTCGTTGGTTTACAGAGGGTGGTGCCATAATCGCTTTACTATTGCACCTGTCCAGTGCCCAATCGCACTATCATCGCTTTCGCTTGAGGTACAAACGTGATTCGAATGCTGATATTGCCAGGTATAAGGGAACATCTTGTAACCGTTGAAAATCTATTGCGAGCTCACAAACCGTTCTGGCTCCTTCGTTCACTGTGCGCTCCAAAACTACTTCTCCTCGTCAAATGCTAGTACGTTGATGGTAAGATTTGATGTATTGGACACAGCACGGAGACGAGGAGCATGTAGAATCGTACAGCACAGCTCAAGAATATAAGTTAGTACCCACCTCAAGAGACGAGCTCAACATCCGTCTGCTTCCTATGTTTCCTGCCCTTCAAATCATGAGTCCAAGTGCTCAAAGTCCAACTCACACACGGCACGTGCTCGAATAAGCCAATCTTCATCCTCCTTGAACAGCTCTCGCAATCGCCCCGAATCACCTAATCGTTCCGAAGCAATCAGACACGCATATTTCAGTTCCCAGATTTCCGTCTTCTTTGCAACTTTGGCAATGATGTCAATGGCTTCCGTGTTACCAAGTTCTGCAAGCGCCGTAATGGCACCCGCCTGGTGATTAAAGAAACGAGGCGGTAAGTTCACAGCATTCTCAACGAGCAGTGAGTACGCCGGCACATACTTTAACCACCCAAGCGTCTTGTACACATGGTAAGCACCAAAGTAATCAAAGTATTTCAACTCGTTATAGGATTTGAGAACGGCCGCACCAATCTCTTCGTTCTCACCGTTCCGGAAGTCCTCTACGAGAGTGCGACACGCCAAATATGCTTCGAGCGCGTCGTTCTTGTACAGTTGTCGAATGTTGCGATCTGGGGCTCGGGCCCTCCTAGTATCTTTGGTCTTTCCTAGCAAGTCCAGTTGAATGGGATTATCCCAGATGAGGCGGTCCAGCATTCGAGCAGTACGACCATCCAACGGATTCTGCTGCTCGCCCTCCGCATTATCAGGTAATAGACTCTGTTCAAGCAATACCCTCGCAGTTCGGGCACGAAGCACAAGGGAATTCGGGCAGACACAAATGGAAGGTAAAGCCGGGGCATAACGCGATAGGGTGATGTCTTCAATGGCGGAGCGACGAATGTTAAGCTGCGAGCTTTTCAACAACTCTAGTACTGGTTGCATAGCATCTCCATCTGACTGAAAAACAGCACATGCCGCACGCGCGGCACTGGCGGTAGGCAGATCATCATCGTCTATAAAGCGACGCACCTCAGAAAACGCCGGCTGAAAGCGTGCGCGCAACAAGGTGTGAATTGCAACGCGCTTCGCAGACGACGACCCGGAGACCAGCACGTCGGTGACGGCTTGCATGGCGCCTTCGTCATTGACGCCAAGCTCTGCCAGTCCCCAAATGGCTACCTCGGCCATGTACGGGTCAGGGTCGCTCAAAACCGACATCAACAACTGCACGACCTCCTCTCGAAGGAACTCGCCTTTATGCCGCGCGAGAGATTCAACCGCCTTCCTTCGCGAAACACGATCCTCCAGGATGTACGAGTCCATCGCCGACAAATCAAAGCGGTTTACAAAGCGAATGATGGCACGCGCAGACTTCTCGCTCGGAAAGAACTTGAGCCTCTCCGCAGCAATGAAGCGATCGTCGCGCGCTTCCAGAGAGCCCAGCTCCGCGTCTAGCAGCGAAACGGCCATGTGCTCGTCCATGGCGTTGAAGAACAAGTTGCGCCCGGCATCAACTGCAAACACGTCCTCTGTCTTCGGCGCAGCTCGCGGCCGACGCGAAGCGCCATCGCCGGCCAGACTGCAACGCGCCGCGCGCACGCCCCGCCGCGGAGTCGACGCGTCGTCTCGCGCACCGCGAAGCGGCGCACGCGCGGCCGCGGGCGGCGGAACGTAACCCGAAGTCATCCTGAGCAGCGATGGCGTCCCCGAGATGGCGAGCTCAAACGAGCGCCTCGGCAGTGACGGGTCGGCAGTGCCGACTCGGCACGGCACTCTGCGTTTTACGGACGAAAACGCCGCGCGCGTGGCACGCAACACGCGAGATCAATTGGGCGACTCCTGAGTGCGCGTCAAACGCTCTCAAAATGCACCGCTTCGCCGAAGATACGCCGTCCAGCAGCCAGCAGTGGCCGTCGCAGAGCTGCCGCCCCCTTCCCGCCGTCAGCGCCGCCGTCATGCGCCCGTCGTCGTCGCGCGCGCCTGCACGCGTCGGCGATCCCGTCGATCCCGACGATCCCGTCGATCCCGTCTCTCTACCACGCACCGCGTTCGCCGCATCTCTTCCATCGCTTCTATCATCGCGCCCCGTTGCGCAGCGCTCCGCGCCGCATCGCCCGCCACAGCCGGCTCGCAAGCCGGCCGCTTCACAGCCCGGGCTGCTCGCGAGGATATGGCGACCGATGCCAGCGGCGCCGCGCTGCGGTGTGTTATGGCTGCGTTGTGGACAATTACGGCTTTCAGATAACCCTGCCGCTCAAGCTGCGTCGGTGGCGAATGGCTTCCTGCTCGCGCTCGTCACGTTGCCGGATAAGCCACTTTCGCCGTTGATCGCTTCGGCGGTCACTGAATTGGCGCGCCTGTTTCGCGAAGCGCGGAGGCCATTGTTGGTGCGCATGGCGGCGGATCAGGTTGCGGCTGCTGTCGCTGTGGCGCGTTCGGTGTGTGCGAGCACTTTGTACACAATTGCGCCGTGTGCGCGAGAGAGAGGGGGGTTGCGTGCGGTCGGTATGCAATTGAGGGCGTTTGCGCCACCGATGAGACTTTCTGAACCGCCGAGAGCATGGCCGCCTCCACCACCTGCTGCAGCGTCTTTGTCGTCGGACATGTCGTTTAATCCCTCGTTGGCGCCGGTGGGTGAAACGCTGGCGCGACGTTCTCTAACCCAAACATTGAACCAATCTAACATCACTTTGCCCATGCTGTTGGCGCGATTTCGCCATCATGTTCAAATTGGAACGCTAACCGAACTGCGTATTCGCATTCAATTCCATGCCCTTACTCGTGCTCCGCTTCCGAGACTGTTTACCAACTCGTGGCATAATCGGATCTCTTCAGCGCTCTCTTCGTTTTTCTCCTTGCTTCGTCCTCCGCCTGCGCTTGCCGCGCTCAGCATTGCGGCCTATGATGTCAACGGTGGTGATAGGCGAGGTGTGGAATGGGATGAAGCCACTCAAAGCTTTGTGCTTCAAGAATGGGAACATCAAGAGACGGAACGTCAAATGCTTCCGGAGCAGCGCCTGCGAGAGTTTATGCGACGCCGTCGCAATTTCTTGCACCGCTCTTTCTTCCCGGAAGATGTCACCCCGGACTATTATTCTTTCACCGCATGGCGCTTTGCTCAACGCTGTTTCAGCGCTACCGTCGGTGTATTTGGTACTTCTTCTTTGCTCTTCGCTCTTGGCATTCGATCCGGTAGGATCGGTCAGGCTGCGGTCATCTCATGGGTGTTGAAAGACGGGCTTGGTCGCGTTGGGAAAATGCTTTGGGCCGGTAGTATGGGGAAGGACTTTGATGTCGATCCCAAACGCTGGCGCTTTAGGTCAGCTCTATTGTATGTGTTTGGCAGCGGCCTTGAAATCGTCACTCAGATCTTCCCGGCATCATTTCTCCTGTTTGCCACTGCTGCCAACACTATGAAACAAGTTTCAATGCTCACTGCGTCGGCCACGCGCAACGCCATGTATAGGAGCTTTGGTGAGCGATCGCAGAATATTGCCAACATTACGGCAAAGGGAGAAGCCCAGATCGTCGTTGCCGATCTAATTGGAATGGGAACTGGTATTCAGCTCAGCAAGATTGTTACTTCAAAAGCACAAATTCTTGCCACCTACGCTATTCTCACAGTGATGGATATTATTGGAATCTATATGGAGCTGCGCCAGGTTGTTTTCCGTACCTTGAATGCCGAGCGATCCAGTATCGTTCTCAACCACTATGTGCGCAGGGGTGAATGTCTGTCACCCTCCCAGGTATCTCCAAAGGAAAGAATCTTCCTCAAGGAGAAGTACAAGAGTCGTGTACGCCTGTCGAGCATTGCGAAAGCGGCAAAGAATCCGGATGAACTGCAGTTGCTGCTAGCTGTGTTTCGACGAGAGCACTTCATCGTTACAATGCCACGTGCTTCAGACGGAGGAGCATGTCGGCTTGTGTTGCGCAAGGACGCCTCCAATGAGGACGTTTTGCGAGCAATGCTAATGGCGGAGTACGTGCATCAGGCTGTTAAGAAGAAGAATGGCAAAAAGGCGATACTCAGCAGGGAGGATAAAGAGTCAATTCTGAGAAACGCATGGAAGACGGCGAAGCGCATGTTTCCTTCGTTTATGCACAGTGCAAAGGAGGCCGGGTGGAACACGGATAATCTGCTGTTCAGTACATTGAAGAGGAGAGGCTTCTGGCGACACAAGTAGAAGTTCTCGTGAGTAAATGAATTGGCTGCCTTCGTTAACAGCCTTTTACACTGTAGAGATATCGGGATGGACACAAGGATATAAAAGAGAGTTATGCGGTTTTATTCGCAGCAGTTTTGTAGTTCTCATAGATACACGGAATCTTCCTGAAAACTGTTAACAACTTCAGATAAGAAACGTAAAGCAAGTTACATGGCAGAGATTTCGACGCCTGTCTTCTCCGCCTTTGTGTGCGCGCTTGCGTCACGCATCTTCCGCTTGCACAGTCGCATGTTGAGTCCATTCTTTGTGTGGATTGTAGCACCGGTCGTCATTTGCACATCCTCCGACGGATTGGCAAACTCAAAATCAAAGCGCCGAATGATCATCGCTAGCGCAACGACAGACTCCAGTATGGCAAAATGATCCCCCACGCACTTACGGCTGCCGCCTCCAAACGGTAGGAAGGCAAAGTCGGTATGGAGCTCAGTGGGGTACAGCGGACTACCATCTTCCAAACCTGGAGCTGGGCTGTAGCCTCTCCAGCCTTTTACGCCAGGATTCTGTTTTGGTCTGAGCCAGCGATCAGGGTCGAAGGTATCCGGGTTGTCCCACAGGTCCGGTGATCTATGCAGCGAGTAAACGTTGATGAATATGTCCGTACCACGTCTCAGGGGGGTCTCCTTTGCAGCTGCACCTTTTGGCAGTGTGGTATCTGCCAGCAGTCGGCGTATGAGCACAGGTGGAGCAGGATATAAACGTAAGCTTTCCGCCACAATGCGACGCAAGTATGATAATCGTTGCACATGTTCATAAGTGGGGTAATCATCTCCGACCACGGCGTCAATCTCCTCTCGAGCTCTCCGAACCATTTCGGGGTGCTTTGTGAGCTCGACAGTGGTCCATGTGAGCACTGCTGCGGTTGTTTCATGGCCCGCAATGAGAAGCGTCATCAAATCATCCCTGAGCTGTTGATTGGTGGTCTGTTCACCACGCAATTCGACAAGGAAACGCAGCAAGGAAGGGTCGGAAACATTCTCATAATCGCGGTTTTCCAATTCGGTGAGGTCCTGCGCTGTGGCAGAGCGTTTAGCACTGAGAATAAGCGTATTAAGCGTTTCGTTGATGAGTTTCATATCGCTGTAAAACGCGCGTAGACGCGGCACCAAGGCTTTTGCGCCGGGGATTTTCCAATAGGGAATTAAACTCATGCTGCGATGCTCGGTTTCTTTGAGCGTACGGTACACGGCTTTGATGATGGGGCTTTCGGAGGTGATGCTGTTGAATTCAAAATTAAAGACGGCCTTGCCGATGATATCGAGCGCGAGACTGCTGTACTCGGTCTCCATGTCCATAACATGCGCGCCGTCGATACGTTGAAGCTTGTCACAGAGCGTTTGCGTGCAGGCGCCGAACATGGAGGTCATGTGTTTCAACCACATAGTGTGAAAGCCGGGCACTATGGCTCGTCGGCGGATCTTCCAAGTGGTATAGTCGGCAGGAATGAGTCCCTTGCCCATTATCTCATCCAGCACCTCCGCCAGCACACCCTTGTCATACAGGATATAATTCTCCTTGAGAATGCTGCGCGCAATAATCGGATCCTGTACGACATAGAAGATCTTGGGCCCGAAACAGAGCTTGTAAATGGGGCCATAGGTCTGAAAGGAGCGATGCAATGCGACGAAGAACGGTTCACCGCCGATAAAGTAGGTGGTATCACCCTCGGCGGACGGGGCGTCATTGATACAGGGGCGATCTCCGTACGTCTGCAGATAATTGTCGACCCAAAGATCAACGGTATCGCGCAGCGTGAGCGGCGCCGGCGGCTCCGAAGAGCTAGGCGACGACGGTGGCGACACCAAAGCGGCACAAAACCGTCGCCGACGACGAGTACGTTGAACACAAAGGGCGGTGGAACGACGCGCACCAGCAACGCGGGCAGGGAATGCAGCAGGGACAAACGCAGACATTAGGCGGAAGTAGTGGCGGAGACGGGGCGCGGGAGGGAGAGAGAGAAGTGCACAAAAACGCGGCGGTTTAGAGGCATTTTAATGGGCGACGCCACCGACGGAGGAGATACGTGAATCAGCGCGCTGCGCGAGGTGCGGTGGCGCTTCGCAACAACGTCGGTTTGGTAATGCGCCGCCACACGTGTGCGAACGGCGCGCGCGCACCTCGAGCCGTCATCCGTTGATTCGTTCCGCCCGGCCGTGCGCGTGGCGAGATCTCCCCAACCCTTTCATCCGCCACCGCGCACACGTGCGACGGTCGTTTCGCTTCGAAGCTCGTCGCGCTCGCTAACTTGGTAGCTTGGTAAATGCGTGTGCCTTCGCAAGCTGTCGGGACTGTCCGCTGTCCGTTACTGCTTGCGGCGAACGGCGAGCAGGCAGCGAGCGAATGCTGCCGTCGAGTGTGGCGACTGTTCTCATGATGACCAACAGAATCTGCTGAAATACATCGCGAAATACTGTAATGCCAAGATGAAAAAAAAAACACAAAATTGTGAGGAAACAATTGAAAAAAATCGAATTAAGAAACATTTCTCTAATGCTTGAAGGCAGAACAGCGCCGTCGGTCAACGATTGATCTTCGGGTCGCCAATGCTATCAACCGCTGTCTAGATATCCCACCCCTGACAAGAACGAGTTGCGGACCATGGCGAAGCGAAAACGGAAGCGCGCGCACAAGTCATCTGAAAGCACCCACAACGAGGCCGAATCCATCGGCGACGCACACGACGACATGACTAATCAACAGCCCACTTCGGCTCCAGAACGCCCCGTCAAGGACGTTGAAATGGCGCAAGCTCCTGTCGATGAGTCGCCGAGCGCCAGCGATGGTGAAGAAGCGGCCGTTGGGAATGCATCTGATGAAAACACTCCCGACTTCAGCACGCTTGTCGGAGTTGGCGACCACTCTCACGAAAGCGACGACGATGCTCCTCTGGAAGCCATTGCGGTATCGCAACTCCCATCGGACACTATCAAAATGGTCGTTAATGACGAAGCTGCGCTCGAGAAGAAGCTGTGCGAAATTTCCTTGTTCACGGATGTCGCCGGCAAGAAAGCGCTTCCTTTTGAGCAATCTCTGGTCGTTACCATGCCCAACCCACAGAAGCTCAGTGATAAACTTGCGTTGGAAGACCTGCAACGCGAGAAGAAATTTGCTGAGCTCACCACCGAGGCCGTGCATCTAGCACTCGACAAACTGCGGAAGAACAAGATCAAGTTCCGTCGTCCTGGCGACTACTTTGCTGAGATGGTCAAGACTGACGCGCAGATGGCGAAGATAAAGACCCATGTATTGCAGCAGAAGGACAAGATTGAAGATGCGGAGAAGCGACGCAACAACAGAGACATAAAGAAGAGTCGAAAGAAGGTGCGTGGCGAGCAACTGGAAAGGGAACAGGAGAAGAAACGAAAGGCGAAAGAGGAGATTAAGACGTATAGTCGCTTGCGAAAACAGCGCTTGAGAGAGAGAGAACAAGGCGCAAATGACGACGACGATGACGAGTTTCCTGTAGATCTTCTTGATGTCGAACAACTGGATAGTGACAACCGATTCCAAAAACATGCTGACATTGCGTCTGGGAAGAAGAAAGCTTGGCGGCCGACGCCGCGACAAGGACACAGATCTAAAACACCGCATACAAATGGAGGTGTGAGGAAACCGAACGGGAAGAAGAAGAGGCTCGGGAAGAGCCGTCGAATGGCCAAAAAGTCATGACGTTGAGTAGGTTGATCTTTACTGCGCTTCTCTCAGACGGCCCTATCGGACGCAGCAACTCTTTGAATAATACACACGTGCATGAGCTCAATCCCTGAGCACTGCCGTTCTCGTGTTGCCCCGTCTAATGGACTTGGTTATGCTGCTCTGTTTCAGTTAAGAAAGCAGTCGAGTTCCCTTCAACACACATGCGACTCTGTATAGCCCCATATCATCTTCGTACTCGTAGGGAACAACTAAACAGTCCACGACGTTTATAGCAGCGTGAAGTGTCCGGAGTTTTTGTCGTAGCACAGTGCATTTCGTGTCGTTCATGCGAAGGTCCGACGCTTGCAACCCCAGCAAGCGTTCTGCATCCTTTCCTATGACCCAGCTCTCAATTGAAGCACCAGCTGAACGTTCTTCTAGAAGGAGTCTGAGTACAAATTGCCACAATTTCCTGTCCGATCCGCAGCCGTCACAGTTGTTGCCAATCATCAAAACCCCTTTTTCGCACTTTGCGCATATTGGACGACATGCGTGTCGCAAATCTCGGGGCCAGACGATGGCACGAGCCCAAACTGCCAACCTGAACAATTTCTCACCAGAACCACGTCGAAATGCATAAACCATATCACCAATTCGCCACACCTTTTGATCTGTTCGACTGTGAACAGTGACAATCTTATCATGCGGCGCAAGCTCTATTCCAATATGTGCGCCTTGATCACGTCCCGCGTCTGACACACCATCCGGCGCAGGCACAATGGCAAGATGGTAATCATGTTTAAGCGGTGGGTTAGGTTCAGCAAGAGTCGCAAGCGCAGTATTCAGATGGTTGTCCGCTCCGGGAGCGGCTCTTGACACCGCATCGTCTGGGAGAGGTGGCGGTCCTGCACCCGTGTTGTACGGAACCACATTCCTGGTTCGCAAGTAATTGTTTTCAGATGTGGTTGCGGTAATATGTCTATCATGTCTGGGCGCTTTAAGGTTTCTATGTAATATATCCTCAGCTGTGTTGGATCTTGGTCGCTTTGGAGTGGAATGCGGTGGAGGTCGTACTCTAACGACAGCTCGTGGGACTGTAACGTTTTGCTGTGCATTTGGTTGTTGCATAATACCCCTTTCTCGCGCTGCTCGTACATCGGGTGAATTGTCCGCATTCCAAATGAGAGTTGAAGTTCTGCCACTGACGCTGAGTTCTATTTCTCTCCCCCTTCCGGTGTCCACAACGCGGACGTCGCGGATCAGCAACCAAGAGCCGTTGGTTGGGCGGGTGCTCCATGAAGGGCAAAAGTCGAAGAATGAGAAGGTTTGAGGAACTCCGCGTGCTTTCCATGGCTGCCGGCTGGAGATTAGTATGCTTGTTCCAAAGGTGCGTTCTCCACCAGTGACAGTCATGACCAGATTATTCTCAGATTCGGGACTTGAGCATTGACGTACATAACATATCAAATCAAAACTCTTAGACAGGAATATGGTACCATTGGATGCGTTGAGTATTTCTGGAACGGTTCGCAGATATTGGCGTTCACTCTTATACTGAGTGAAAAAAAAGTCCTTGGTCCACCCCCTTAGTCTTCTGATTCTGAACTTGTCATGGATATCAACAGGTGCTGGAGAAGGAGGTGGCTCGAGCAGGTCACGATGAGCAGGACACTGTTGCAAAACAGGCACGAAATCATTAGCCTCGTGCTTCCACAACAGAACAGTAGAATAGAACTTCAATCTTCCCTGTCTGACGGTAGGTTTTCCATAGCCAGAATAATCGATAAGAGAGGCACGATGGATTCGAACGATGTCGCCGAGCTGTCGGAAAGGAATTGCATCCGATGGTCTGGTGACAAATTTATGCACGAAGAACTTTCTTAAGCTGCCGTCTGGTTGAACGCATGATTCATCAGCTAGGACAATTTCGCAACGAAGGTCCCCACCGTTTGTTGTACACGGGGCGCGACAGTCGATTATGACACCGAATAGGTTAACGGTTCTCCTGAGGTCAGCGGTGGGGTTGAGGGCGGTGGCAATGTCGACATATCGATGCCCCATGTCCAGTGGCGTGCGCTACGTACGAAGTTGCTCTTATAAAACAGAGAGCGCGGTGGTCACACAACGCTACGTTGATCTTCGGGGGGTCCGGTAATAATCTGCAAGCTGAAGGAGTAGCCTTACAAGGGTCACGAGCAGCACAGCACTCAACAAAGGCAAGGGCCGACGCGTGTCGCTAGGAAAGCTGCGAGATTTGAAGAAATAATGAAGCTTTAAAGCGAAGCTTCAGAAAGACGCGCTGTTTTCCCAAAGACAAGTTCGTCCAAGGTGAAAAGGCAGATTCATGATGAACATAGGACTCATGTGGAGGTATTCAGTACCCTTGTAACCTTACCAAACGGGAACAAGACGATCTTCACCAGCGGATCATCACCGGAGAGGACCAAGTAGGAGAGAGATTTGGGCCTCATCCATGAAATAGCAAAAAATAGCAAATACAAATGAAATACCAACGGTATGATAGTGCATGAAAACAGTTTCGAATAAGATAAAACATGTCGGGGCTTCTACGCAGTGAGCGGCGGAGTCCGTCCGTTGACTTGGAAACACCCGGCAACGAAATTCGAGTGTCTCTGCGTCAAATGAAAAGAACGTGCCAAGGTTGTTCCCCTCAGCCCCGCCAACCATTCACATTCGTAACTCAAGTCTTTGAATTACCGCAGAAACTACCACCATGTTCGAGAAGCCCGAAAGAAAACGACGCCGCCGCACCCGCTGGGAGCCCATAGATCTTGAGGCTGTCGAGAAGTCTCAGTTCCAAGCCCGACTGGACCTCATCTCTCAATGCATCACCAACCATCACACCATTCCTGTGCACGACATCTGTCGTTCGCCGTCTCCAGAGCCGCAATATGATTCACGCGGAAAGCGAATCAACACTCGTTTTGATCGAGCTGTAGAGAAACTGGAGGCCGAACGATTCCGTATTTGCTCCCGTCTCAAGCAATTGGACCCTAATTTCCGTCCACCAAGGAACATGCGTCCACCAAAGTTCGTCGACAAACTCTACATCCCGAAGGAAAAGGAGGGCACCTTGAACTTCATTGGGCTCATTCTAGGACCCAGAGGTAACACGCAAAAACGACTGGAGAAAGACTACGAGTGTAAGGTCGCTATTCGAGGAAAGGGGAGTGTCAAGGATGGTCGAGCACGAGGTCCCGCCCAAATGGAAGACACTGAACCCCTGCATGTTATCATTACTGCCGAAGGATTTGACGCAAAGCAACGAATCGAACAGTGCAAGCGAAAGATCATGGACATCATCACACCGAGGGAAGACAACGATAATGATCATAAACAAGCTCAACTCAGGGAATTGGCCCAGCTCAACGGCACGTTACGAGAGCAAGATCGCGATTATCGAGGTCCACGTCCGTTTGACAAGTCTATAAGATGCGCGAATTGCAACGACACATCCCATCCCACCGCCGACTGCCCCAAAAAGGCAGACGGTGGCGAACTTGATGCCGACTTTCAGTCCTTCATGGCGCAAGTCGATGGGAAAAAGGACCCAGAGCAAGAGCGTGAAAACATAGTACCGCCCTGGCTTCTGGAAGGCGCCTTTGCAACCAGACCTGCTCCCCCGCCACCGGGATGGAATCCCGCTGCGCCTGTTCCTCAACGCGACGTTGTTCCGCCTTCCTTCCCTCCACATGGGGCTTTTCGGCCACCGAATCATCGTATGCCCCCTCAATTCGCCTATGGTGGTGCTCAGTATCCACCTCCCCCTTCGCATCCCGCACAACAACATGCTATGCCTCCGATGGGAATTCTGCCTCCACCTCCACCACCGAGCGATATGGCACCACCCCCGCCACCGCCGCCTGGCGACATCCCGCCGCCACCACCGCCTGATATGATGCCGCCGCCGCCACCCGCTGCTCCCAGTTGAGTTTAAGGTACTGAGATTGTTGTATACATGGAATGGGTGATACATCGAAATGAATACGCCGCTACTGCACCCTCACTGTTTGTCCGATTGTTACAGCCCACTGCATCCCCTCCGCTAAGCGGCATAGGTTGTTGAGGATGGTGGTTAAAGGCATTCGAATGACTGTTCATGATACGAAGGGACTCATTAATGCTGTGTGAATTTATTCAAGTTAGTAAGGATAGGGTCAACGGTATCATCAGTAGGGAAGCCGCTTTCTGTGCAACAAACGTCCTCTTAGCCCGTTCCAAAAGCTCGCTGCGTCCATCATTCTCTTCCCTGGCGGTTGGACCTCAAGTAATCCAAGACGACTGCCGTCACCACAGGTGATAACTAAACTCTTATTTTCCGAATCAAAGTCGACCTTGTGTATTCCGAAACAGACCCCGCCTTCCCTTCGTAGAACGACGCACTTTCCAATCTTCAATCGAATCTGTTCCGTGTCATCACCGTCACCTAGGACGAAATCAGCCCATGTTCCAGGCCAACCTGAAAAAGCGCGCACTTTATTGTGAATTAGAACAGCGTTCTCGGTAAAGCTCAGTCTTGCTTCTTCTTTGGACAACTTTGCTGCATGGCTCACGAGATTCTCGTCTTGCTCGACCATGTCTACAGTCCCATTCCAAACACTTGGCAGAACTTGCAATAGCGCTTCTACGCCAGAATCGAATAGCTCTTCCAATAGTTCTGGCGCTTGCTCATCACCATTGAGAGGTCTTTCTTTGACAGCAACAACAGGACCAGCATCCATCTTGAGCACGGTGTACAGGATCGACACTCCTGTCTTCTGAACTCCAGCTTCTAAAGCACGAGGAACTGGAGCCGCCCCGCGAAATTCAGGCAGCAGGCTGGGGTGAATGTTTAGAGTGCCAAACTTGGGTATGTCCAGAAACGCTTGCGGTAGGAAGTTTCCATAAGCAGCAGTGATGCATAAATCAGGTTGAATGGCGGATAGCGCTGCAAGAAATGGTTCTTCGCTGGCGCGGACTGGCGTCAGAATGGGTGATAAGCCAAGTTGCTCTGCTAGAGTTTGAACTGGAGATTTGGTCAAAACGCGTTTGCGGCCTTGAGGTGATGGTGGTTGAGTTACAACCGCGCTTACTTCATAAGTCGGTTTACTGCTGCTGGAAGCGTCACGAAGTTTCTTCAACACGTTTGCGGCGATTTGGGGTGTTCCCAGAAAGACGACTCGCTTCGGAGCTGCTTGTGATGCAGTGATGGTGCGTCTCGAACATAGAGATCCAAGCTTTGGGAATCGATATGCAGAAATTGAGAAGGCATTGTGTCGAAGGCCGAATGCAAGAGACATGATGCAGAAGTCACGCACTTCAGTCGTCGAGGAGGGAGTGGGAAGGCTCGATCTCTTTTGGTAAGTTACAAGTCGCGAAATTGGGGGTTGTGTCAGGGAAGGGGAGATTGAGATGGATCGGTGGATCAACGAAGGTGATTGGCGCCGCGCTTGCCTCGAATCGAGTGCGGTTTACGTTCTGAATTTATCCTTCGAAACGAGCCAGATATGAAAGCGTCAAAATGGCACAGATGCAGGAGACAATCTCAAATCGCACATCAAAGAGGTTGTCACATCATTGAAACGTCTCTGACCGCAGGCGATCGCGTCAGTACTACTGACTCAATACTAAACCGCGGCTTCATACATATCATATCTTCTAATACAGCTGAGTACCATCATGAGATCCGCGTTCATTGGAGCAGCGCCCTGCGCAATACCGACCTCCAAACGCCCGCACAACCTTTGTTCGCAAAGAACCACACGCCCGATTCACCCTCCCAAATGGCGCGCCTCACTTGAAACCACAGAGAAAGAAACCAGCTCCGATACTTGGATCCCGGCTAGCGAGCTTTCAAATCCCACAGAATGGAAGACCGTCATGTCAATAGAAGAAATCATGAAAGTTCTTCCTCATCGCTATCCGTTCCTTTTGATCGATCGTGTTATCGCCTATGAACCTGGAAAACGCGCGATTGCGATAAAGAATGTTTCTATGAATGAGCCGTTCTTCACAGGGCATTTCCCAGATAGGCCTATCATGCCGGGCGTTTTACAGGTGGAGGCATTGGCCCAGGTTGGTGGAATTGTGATGCTTCAACAGCCTATGTCGGATGGAAAGGGTGACTTCTTCTTTGGCGGCGTGGATAAGATAAAGTGGAGGAAACCAGTATTGCCGGGCGATACTTTGGTGCTTGAAATGACGCTTGGTGTGTTTAAGCCGCGGTTTGGCATTGCCAAAATGACAGGGAAGTAAGTTGAAAACACTGCGTACTTGATATTGTTGCTGAGATTGCTAACCACTGACTGCTCTTACGTACCATTGCGTGATGTTGGAAATTACGTGCTTATAGAGGATATGTAAATGGAGGTCTAGTTTTGGAAGGATTGTTCACATTGGTGATGGTGGTCGATAAAAAGTAGAGAAGCATATACATTTATGAGTGAAAGGAGTGTTAGCTTGCGTCATGTTGACCGAAATGCTGAGCAAGAATAGTTGTAAGCACATTAAGTCTCGCAAGGCGATGATCTTCAGATGCAGACTAGCCGAAATCAACAGAATAAAACAACACACATTTCCGTCCGCGTTAGTTGCGTGCGTATCGCGATGCCTGTGGCATAAACGTAGCATAACTTACCACTCCGAATCGAGCATACGATGCCTTTCGTAGAATGGAGCGCAAAATAGATGCAACTTCGCGTGATAAGGGCCTACGTCGCATAAGAATGACGCAATAAGGCATAAACAAAACGGGTCAGAACAAAAGCCTTCGTACATGGTTGGTGGTTACAATGTGGCGAAAAGAAACGTTTCGTACGGTTCTATCAGAGTGAAAAGGGAAAAGAGCCACTGATCACGGTGTTGAAAGAAAAAAGACTGAACAAGTTGTGACGCAATTTGTCGATGGCTTTCGTCGTCCACATCATGATCATCAGGAACTTGTTCTAGTTGGTCATCGACTAATCTTAGCAAACAGAGCATGCTTAAGAAATCCAAGCGAAGAACGATAGACAGCATAGGCCCTGTCGAGGACTGATTCAGTAAGCGTCGCATACCATTCACATCGTTCGCAGCTGGCAACTTTACTGTGGTATTCAAACGATGTCGTTTCTTAGCTTTTAGGACACATGCCTGAAGATTGGAATAGAACTGTGTTAAACGGGTACACCACGATTGAGGAACGGGTGATAACCAAGGTGGATACGATACAATACGGTGCTTCGGTAGCAAAGAGCTTCTCTTCCCTGGAACTCTCTTCTTCTGAATGGAGGACGCAACAAATGTATTCGGTAGTTTCGAAGCCTCTGTCCGGACTCGACGTAGATATTGTTCCGCTGTTACCGGTGGGGCTGATGCCGAATCCGTGGAGGACGAATCAGAACTCTCTGGTAAGGGTAAAGCCTACAAGAAAAGAGCAACTGTTAGGAACCAAAGTCATTCTCAAAACTTTCAAACGCTTCGCATCGTTCATTGTGAAGGTGAAACTCACCACCGCTTGTTCCCGCTCCGAGTCAGACATTCTTTGTCTGCCAAAATTTTGGTACGAGAGTTGTCTACGATGCCAAACACCTCAACAGCGAAAAAAGACTAAGCCGAAGCGGATCACGATGGATTCGTCACGCCGTACAGACTCGTCACGCAGGCGATCACATTGCTGTTTGGTGCCCTCAAGAAGCGCCACCTGGCACGACCCGCACCAGTCGCCGTCACAAACCACATCGACCAACGCACGGTCAGCGCTGCCAGAGTTCATTAGTTTACCGCCGTCGTCCTCGCCGTCAGCGTCGTCATCGTAATCCGTCCTGCCGTCATTCATACCCTCAAACACCGAAACACGGGAAAAGCGAAGCGAGAAAGCTCTTCAAAATGGTAGTCCCCGAGACGCTAGCAGTTTCTTATCAAGGAGAGGCTGGAGCTTATTCCGAGGAAGCGGCGTTGCAATTCTTCACCGCTGAGAAGCGCAAGGTCAATTTTCATCCATGCCGCAAGTTTGCTGACGCGTTTGAAGCACTGGAAAAAGACGTTGTTCAAAGAGCTGTAATTCCTATTCAAAACTCTCTCGCAGGTCCAATATACCCCAATTACGACTTGTTATTACGGCACAGAAACATCACTATTGTCGGAGAACTAGATCTCCGAATCCGTCATTGCTTGATTGCAGCCCCCGGCGTTTCCATCAAAGATATTCAAGTGGTGCGAAGTCACCCAATGGCACTGGCACAATGTAAAGAATACTTGCAGCGCAATCAACTGGTGAGTGAAGTGGCCTTCGATACGGCCGGATGTGCAAAAGCATTAAGCGCAGATTCATCAAGCAAAAGCGCCGCAATAGCAAGTCGAAGAGCTGCCGAAATTTATGACCTCAACATTGTTGAAGAAGGCATAGAAGATCACAAAGTCAACTACACCCGCTTTTTGATACTTGCCAAGCACAAGTACGAGTACGTTCCCCAAGTACCGTGCAAGACAAGCCTTGTGTTCTCGTTGGAAAACGGACCCGGAGCATTATGGAGAGCCCTTTCAGCGTTTGCAATCACCAATATCGATCTCACAAATATTGCCAGTCGACAGATTCACACCCTGAGAGAGGCAGTCAGTGAGAGCTTTGAGCTGTTTGAGGACAGTGCTGTACAGAAACGATGGTGCTATGTCTTTTACGTTGATATTTCTGGCCACGCTGATGAACCGTCGGTTGAAAAGGCCCTGGCACACTTTCAACAGATCACGCCGTTCTATCGTGTGCTTGGAGCGTACCCTCGCCACGAGTAGGGGCTTCCATCAAGTACCAGCAGGCTCACTGTCGTTTGCCCGTTTCCGTATTTAACTCGTCCCAAAACCAAACACGCCAAGCAAAACAAACTCAGTTAACAAATCTGCTTTACGTAAAAACTAAGCCGCGTCGCATGTTGACGCATTCACAAATCGTTTAGCATAGGCAAACAACACGTAAAATGCAGAGGCATGATCATCCGCACCCTAAAGCGGACGACACGACAAAGCGCTACAAAGTAAACACAGAAACTATAACTGTAATCAGCAAACCCTTCCTCCCGGCTTCCGTCCGCTACTGTGTCAAAGGGCACAGCTCACTGCCGGTACGCGCTCCGCAACACGTACCACACAGACAATCCCCGTCTAGTAGAACGTCTGATATGAGGGCGAGAACGCAGGCACGCTGGGGTTGAGCACTTTGTGCGTACTCTTTCCAGACTTGGTCGAAGACGTCTCGCTACTGTCACTCTTCTCCAAACAGCTACCATCAGTCTCAACGTCCTCTTCTTCACTCTTCGCTTCCTCCTCGTCTTTCTGCTCATCGGTCTCAACAGGATCACTCGGACTAACGCCCTCCTCTTCCGCCACCACTTCTGCCTGTTGCTTCTCACGCAGTTCCATACGCGCCGTGAAACCAACAGTGCCGTCAGGTCCTTTCGGCTTTCTCGGTGGCACATAGGTTTTAAACGTGGGCGCGCGAATGCCAGACGTGCCATTCTCAGCTTCACCATCGGCAGTCATAGCCGACCTGGGCTTGAACCAGTTGATTCCTTGTAGTTCTTCCGGACTAGCCGGCACAACATTGGCATCACTCTTCTTGTCCAGGTTCATGTCGTTTTCGCGCACTTTTCTCCTTTGCTCAATGGCCAACTTTCTGGCCTCGGCCTTTGATTCCATGGACTCTTTCTCCCATTCTGCGGAGCGCTCGGGGTCCTTGGTGACATGAAGTAAACGGTTTCCCGAGTCGTCGAAACGGCTAATGTGACCAAGGTTCAAGCTGTCGCAGATTTGGTGGACCATTTTCCTTTCATACGAGGTGAGACTGGCATCAAAGACCACATCCTTGCCCTTGCTATCTTTGAGCTCATCGTTGGCGTACTTGGTAAGCAAGGCACGGAACTGTGCGTCGCGAAGCTTATCCTTTTCTGTCTTGAGCTCCAACTTGTTATTCTGGGCGTCTTTCTTAGCGGTGTCGCGTTTGGCAAAGAAGGCGACTCTCTTATCGACGGCGACTCCATTGGCATCAACCTGCGGTTGAATATCCTTCTCAAAGGTCTGACGATGATTGTAGTTGTAGTTGTCATACTTTTTGGAACGTCGTTCTTGGTTCTTTTCTCCCGGGCGCAAACGACGGTACTCGGCTATGACTCTACGGTTGTTGATAACCATCTTGCTGAGCTCGGATAAGGCGGCGGCGGCATCTCGAGTGGTATGAAAGTTGACAAAGGCCATGCCTCGAAAAGTTCCAGTGTTCTTGTCATCAATGAGAGTGATGTTGACAAAGTCATTGTGTCCCTCTGTGACACGACGCACGACATCCTCCAGAATGGTCTGGGTGATGCTGTAATCCAGGTTCTTGAGCACGACGCAGTTGGTTGGCGGCGGAGGCGTTTGGTGCTTCCATTTATTGTTCTTGTTATTGTTATGATGCGAGTGGGCATGATGATGATGGTGAAGCTGGTGATGATGGTGATGGTGATGATTATGCGCGCCGTTATGAGCGCCGTTAGAAAGCTGCGCCGGCGAGGAAGCGTGCTGCGCCATTCGGCCAGGCGACGCGCGCGGCGACCGCGACAGCGGCAGCGGCGAAGCCACAGCAGCCACCGCAGCGTTGGTACACACGTCGGCCTCCAAGGAAGCGGCCTTGGACAGCACGTCCGGCCGCACGTCCGCAACAGCAAGCGCGGCAGAGCCTTGAGTAGCAGCCATGAGGAACGGTGGAGCACGGAGTAAGGGAGGAAGGGCGGCGGAATACGCGGCGGCCGAAAGCGCGACGGAAAGCAGCGGCTCGCGGAGCGACGGGCGGATGGTGGCGACTTCGGCAGCGGGCGAGAACGCGCCGGCTGCAGCGCGCTGCCGCTGGCGCGCTTAAAAAACGGTACAGTAGCACTCGCGCGTAAGCGCGCGCACGCGGTGCGCTGGCCACGTGCGCCGCTGTGGCAACCGCCGCCCAGCGAGGGCGCTGTATCTGCCGCCTGCGAGCAGCCGCACGCGCTACCAGGGCGTGTCTTGTGCACATCTGAAGATTCTTCACGCTGGTCGTCGATATCCATACGGCGCGGCCGCGCACGACGAGCTGCAGGCGGCCGCATCGCACATGCTGAGCAGGTTGCGAACGATGGCGGCGGCGCGCGCGCACGCGCTCCGCGCCATGGCGCTTTGCACGCAGTCGGCGCGCAACCTGTTCCAGGTGCTCGGCGTCTCGGAGTCCTTCGTCGTCGACGACCAGCAGCTCGCGCAGCGCTTCAAACAGCTGCAACACCGCTGGCACCCCGATCGCTTCCACAACAGTCCGCCCGACCAACAGAACCACGCGCGTCACATGTCTGCCACGCTCAACGTCGCTTACGCCACGCTCCGCCAGCCGCACGCCCGCGCGCGTCATCTGCTGCGGCTGCGCGCTTCGGACGACGCGCAGCGCCAGCAGGCGTCCCATTTGGAGGGCGTGTCTTTGGAACCTACTTTTCTTGGCTGGGTCATGCTGTTCAGGGAGCAGATCGCCGACGCAGGCGCCGATACTTCGACGCTCAAGGCGCTGTCGTCACAGCTCTCGGAGCGACTTGCCGACTGCTTGCGTCGGTTGGAAGCCGCGTTCGAACACAATCGTTTAGAAGAAGCAGCTCGCTATACCGCAGAGTTGCAGTACTATCACCGCATGGAAAGGGCGCTTCACGAAGCCTCCTAATAACTGTTCGCTATAGTGTACTCTTTTATCAAAACAGCTAACGTACAATCTCTTTCTCATGGCCTGCCCTTGAGCAATTGCAACGCTCTCTCAAGATTAGACACCGCCGTCTTCATATCCTCGAAATCCAATGCACTCGCCGCGTACTTGCAAAGTCGTTGCGCCTCTTGCGTCTGTTGAACGCTCGGTTTGTACGGCTTCATATCTACTTGCGCCGCGTGCACCGTCGTTACTGGTGAAGCCGGTGTCTTTGGCAGCGGTCGTTTGGGTACACCCAGTTCCGCCCGCACAAACAGCTTCTTTTCACCATTCGCTTCTCTAGACAACTTCTGAGGCGGCCTCGAAATAGGTGCAGCTCGTCGGTATGTCGCATGCGTCCGAGACACGTTTTGTTTCGGTTCATCATCGGGAAGCATTAGAGATGGGATTGGCGGCGCAGTAGCCTTTGGAGCCGCTGGTTGATAATCGGCTTGTGCATCTGCTTGTGCGTCCAGCGCAGGTGGATACAAAGGCGACACTTCCTCGCTGGAAGGATATGGCGGCGCTTCTGGCGGTAGGCTGGGAGCGAGCGCGTATGGCATGGACGGTGGCGCTTCCGGCGGCAGGTCGGGTGCGTATGGCATGGACGGTGGCGCTTCCGGCGGCAGGTCGGGTGCGTACGGCATGGGCGGCGGCGCTGACGGCTCGTATTCATTTGGCTGTGAGTCATACTCACGCACCGGCGGAGCGGGTGGCACCGGCGATAATCGCTGCGCACCAGGGTATAACGGTTTCCGTGGAGGTTGGTCGACAATGGGAGGCGACGGGGTGTGATTCATTGGCGCCAGAGAGCGGTTGGTATCGACAGGCTTAGCGTCGTCTTCCGGTTGCGCGGACTCTTGCGGTTCTATCGCTTCTTGTGCTTGCGCTTCGCCGGGTGCGCCGGGGATTGGGCGACGGCCCTCACGGAGCGCTTTGATGATGTCGGCGGCCTTCCACTTGGCGTAGCGTAGCTTTTCTTCTAGATCGTCTGGAAGGGCGCCAAAGACGGTGCAGACCTCCAGGAAACACATAGCAGCGTAGAAGGTGGTGGCGGTTTGTCGCGTGGCGTTGCCGGAACGATCCTGTTCATCGGCGATGTAAAACTGCTTCAAGGCATATTCCTCGACTTGTGTGCGGTGTGTACCGTCGTCGAAGCCGATAGTATTTTTCTCGACCTCGCATTTCTCAAGCAGACTGGTGACGAAGAGATTGGCCGTCGAGTCGGTTGTGTCCCGAAGTTCGATGGCACGAAGAAGTGAATAGTAACGACAGTAGTACGACACGAGTGGGTTGGTCTTGTGCACCTCCTTCGCGCGAGCCAGATACTTGCCTATGGGCTTTAAACTTTGCGGCCAGTCCGCCATGACGAAGGGAAAACGCGCGCGAAAAAGCGCGGACGGAGGTGGACGGAACGAAACGCGAATCGCAACGCGGATGGAGACGCGGTGTACGACGGTACCAACGGTAGACACGGAAACGACGGAAACGTCCCACAGACCAGGCACACGGCTGGCGCTCAAAAGCAGCCGTTGCACGGCAGCTTGCCAGCAATGTGTGCAAACTCGTGACGCGCTGTCAATTTCGACCTTGTCGGAGTGCCACGCCCGTGATGGCAGTGCGTGTGGAACGCGCTCACAGCGCTCGGAACGGCTGACCACCGCCAGCGCCCACGCTGAGCCAACAATCGGCGGCCAAGCCGCCGCGAATGAGGTGAACGGAGTACGCATGGCGACTCTTCCCGCTCTCGTTCGGCAGACTTCGATGCACCACGCCGCCGTGGATCACCACCACGTCGCCCTCACTCATCGGCAGCGCCACGAAGTCTGTCTCCGCATACTCCTCGTCTGCGCCGAGAACGCTGGTGTGCCCGTCGTCGCCCACTATCATACGACGCGCTGGCGTGCCGGCGCCCTGACTGCCGGGCACGACCCACAGACAGCCGTTTTGTAACGTCGATGGCTCCAGCGCCCACCACAGACCGAAGCAATCTTCGGCGCGATCGGATGCGGCGCGCACAAACGTAGCGTCGCGATGCGAGGTGACGGCGCCGCCTACGTGCGCGTTTTTCAGGATGTACATGCTCTGTACCAGCAGCGAGTGTTCGAAGCCGAACACCGCGGCGAGGCGGCGCGTGTTTTCCGAGCGCGAGAACGACTTGAACGGTGCGTGCAGTTCGTGTAGCGCGTGGCCGATCTTGTTGATGGCTGGCTTGTTTGCGCTTTGTGGTGGCTGGTTTTCTTCGAGGAAGCAGCGCACCTTGGTGGCGGAGCGCAGGAAGTAGTCGCCTGGTACCACGCGTTTTTGCGTCTCCTCGTCGGTGCTGAAGATGGACGCTTGTTGCGGCTCGTCGTAGAAGGCTTTCATGATGGTCTGCGCCTCGGCTCTTAGAGCAGCCGTTTCGTCCTTGGTCGCATGCGATGTGAACACCACGTAGCCGTTCTCGTTGAAGAAGTTGCGCGCCTCCCTGAGAGTGTGAGCGTCGTTCGTCGACGTCCAGCAAAAGTATCCGTCCATACTGCTCGCTATCTTTCAATGATCTCGGTAGCGACAAGTTCCTTTTGCGCTAAAGAGGGATAAGAGGGCTACCCTTCGTAGTAAACGGTAGCTTACGATGCCGTTGGTACCAACGAAGGTTGCCGTCGCCGAATTGCTGCTGTGCTGGGCCTATCTGATCTATGTCTGGCTGCGTTGCAATGTGAAGCGAAAGACTCCACGCGTAGACGTGTACGTGTACCAAGGGTACAACCTTTTTTACCTCCGCATTTGACCCTTTACCTTCGCGACGCGAAGGTAATACGTGCAGCTTGCGTTTACCAAGGGTGGCGGTCCTAGTAGGTTACTACCAACGTATCTAATGCGACCTCAAAACATTGTTTACCACATGACTTGCTTGTAGATAACAGGGATGCCGCGGCTTTCGGATCTGCTCAGCTCGTTCACCTATGAGCACTCGCTAGGCGAAGGATACGTTGTGCCGTGCTTGAACGTTCTCACCATCAAATAGATGCACCACAAAGACCTTCAGGAATATCAAGGGCATTAGTTCGCCACTAACGCAGCAGTTCGGCAGAGCGGACAAGTCGGCAGCGTGCCCTCACGAACCTGATGTTCTTCCCACGTGCTCCAACACTGGCCGTGAAACGAGTGACAGCATTGTAGTACTTCGCATGTGATGCTGCTCTCAATCATTACCTTCATGCAAATGGCGCACCGTTCCGACAGGGGAACGCATTCCTGTTTCCCTTTCCTGTTTCGCACAGACCGTTCGGCTTCCAGCGGTCGTGTCACAACTTCCATATAATCAAACTGTGCCCGTCCAGCTCTTTCCTCATCCCAAGTCTCATAGTGGTCCCCAACTTTTGTCCATGGCAGACAGAATTCCATCATACTGTTGCTTTTCATGGCTCTTATTTGATAGAAGCAGTTATTGAACCCCAGGTTCAACTTCTTCACACTGTTTCTACACATAGGGCATTTTGCCTCCGTGCGCTCTAAGTCAATAACTCCAAACTTTTGATTGCAGATCACGCGCTGTCTATACGCTTCGCAGCTCGCTTTAGTGCATCGACCCTCAATGGAAAACCCGCGCTGCACACTACGCCAGTGTGGAGCGCTTATGCTCCACTGCAAAACCTTTTTCGCAGAGCTTTCCACGTCCACGATCGTGAGCACACTAGGGTTCCCACCACCTCTCAGACGCAGTACTAGATGCAGAGTACTGCCTGTGCGGATGTTGTAGTCCCACAAAGTACGGTGGTTCTCTAGCTGTGCTATTCCGCCTATTAACCGCTGCTGGTCCGGCGCAATCCCTTCTCTGTCCTGGATTTGCATCTTGACAGTCTCGATTGTATCGAAGTCGGCCACTTCAAGGTTGAGTCGCTTACCAGTTAGCGTTTTCACAGTCACAGACATGTTATGCGTTGTACGAGCTAATACACTCCACACATTCGAGACACGCAACGCATGGCGCGCAACTTTGCTGCAATCCGTTTCTCCATACAGGCTGATTCTGTGGTAATCGTCCGCGATATCAAAGGCCACTTCTTCCTCCGGTGTTGCCGCAAGCAGAAACTCTCTGACATCTTGAAGAGTTGTGGTGGGACTGCATGGCATACTCACTGTATTCCATCTGTTAGGCCCGCTCAGAAAGCGAAAGTCAAGCGTAGTTGCGGACGCCATGAGCCAAGACTTGTAGAAACTAGCCGTTTGAGAACCTGATGAGACAAAAAGGATGCTGCAGAAGAACGTATCTATCCTTTAACAGTTGATGCACATCATGTGTTGTACAGATTCTGCGATCCTTTTTTACTAGGGGCGGATGCGAAGACGGTCATCTGTGTGAGAACACAAAACCACTAGGCCACATGTCCGGTGTGAACAGTAGGCAGTCTCAGTCTCAGACTGCCTACAGTAGGTAGTCTGAGACTGTTCACACTGCCTACTGTTCACACCGGACATGTGGTTTTGTGTTCTCAGCAGCCTACTGTTCACTTTATTGTACTCCACAATCTGAAGGTATGGAAGCGAATGCGATTTTGAAAAAAAGTACCGTAAAAGGCTCGGTAACCTCTTTTCACTCGCAAACAAATAGATCCCAGGCTGGAACTTCCAGCTAGATAATTTTATTGTCGTATTGTCGTAAAGAGCAGAATCTCTCCTCATCCTGCAGCTACTTTTTTTATCACAACCTATGTTTCGCATTAAGCTTGAATATTGTTTTGTTACGACTGTAACAGTCGTAACACAACAATCTTTGTATTGGAGCTATATGAGATATATTCACATCTTAAAAAGTGACAAATCTAACAACGTTTGGACAGTTTTGTAGCACTTGTTAGGTCTTTAAACCGTTCCAACACGTTTAATACATCAGCTACTGACTAGAAAGTAACAAAACCAGTTAATGGAAACCTGAGTACAAATGGTTAGGAGGCAGTAGGATAACACATGAAATCTGACGAACATTTGAGTCCTGGCATTTCGGCCTAAAACTTCTGCATTTTAATTGGACGAAAGGCGGCAAATGCCTTGGTGGTTTCGGGAATCATCGATTTCAGGGTTTAAAAGAAAGGTGGGTGTTATACAAGCTTAACCAGCTCTATCCTAACATGAATACTGGTATTCCTACTAGAGGAATACTGGTATGTTAGGATAGAACCAGTTAAATTAGGAATTTCTTAGTAGACTTGGCAATTTGTTTTCTTTATAGATTATGCTTGTAACGAACATTAATAATGCTCTTGTTGCGGAGATATGGCCTATTTACAAAAAAGACCCAAACTCTTTGGGTGACTTGTCGATTAAAGGTATATCTATGGAGTCCATACTTTGTATGGACTGCTACGTCTGCCATGCGGACGTGCCATCAGAACTGCTTGAGTGTGGAAGAATCAAAGGAAAAATAGTTGTATCCGGCCTTGTGTGGGCTGGGCCATTGCTTTCTGATGTACAAAGTTGTTTGCATCCTGTATCCAGCTGTTTCTATCAACCATGAGACTGGACTTAAGAAATGGGCGATGGCTGTATGTAAGTCAACTAGCGGCCAGGCGTTATTTCTCATGTTGCAGCGCACATCTGTGGGTATGTGGAACTTATCGCAATTAAGAAGTCGGGTCACGCTCTTGGATGAGACATAAAAATGTGCTCAATGCCGGTGATGAAGCTTTAGCAGGCCGTAATTCTGCAATCATGCTGACCTAGATCGGTGGTTTAGAATACGATGAAGCGGCAACCATCGATTTGCCATTCTCATGGCGCAACGTGTTTGGATCGTCGTCAATTGGCAGCTTATTGTTGCTGATTTGTCGCTGTGCTGCTCTGTAGGACGTTGCGCTTCGCTTCGCCGGGCAAGAAGAAGAAAGGCCAATGGATCGATGGTCGAAATCTCTGTCTCCCATCGTCCTGGGCTTTATTGTTTATCTCTAGATCGTCAGAAGTTCTAATTAGAAGCACCCGACACTGTAGCCACGGCGTGTACAAGTGTTAGAGAAGTCGACAACGAGTTTGATGGCGTTATAGTCGCCGCACGTTGAGAGGGTTCGATTTGATCGCATTATGGAGGCTATAGAGCTTAAGATGCCCTTCGCTGGCTCCTTTACTGCTTCTTTCTATGCCGGCTTTCGCTGGACATGAGATGCTGGCAGCAAGAGTTTCGTGTCTTGTTGCTGTTTATCGTGCGTATTCTGCATTGTTTCTACATTATTCTATTTTCGGCGCAGATGGACTCCAGAGCAGTCCCTATGGGAGACGCAGATGAGCTATTCATTTCTGATACAGGGGCAAGTTTCTGTGACACTCACCACGGCAAGATCCACTTCACTCCCAAGCAATTCTTGCGAATCGTCAGCCGGCGACTCATCCCAACGGGCGGAATAAATGTCCCTTCTTCTTCATTGTAACAAGGTAGTACTTCACCCAAAACCTATATAGTTGGCTTGCTAACTGTTGATACTATGCAGATAGATAGTACAGTTCAAGTGCTGCAGTACATTTCATTCGAAACAAATGCATTGATCCTCTCGACTGAAGAAAACCAAACCGTTAAATTCTACATTCACTTGCTCATCAAGTGCTCCTTAGCAATCTTCATTGCCTCCGTATAGATATGTGTATCTTCCTCCTCGGTCGTGTCCACAAATCTATCAAAATATTCGTCACGCGACGGTGGGTTATATGTGGGCATGTTCTTCAGCTCCTCATGGTACAACTCAACCGCTCTCTTCATCAGCAAATCCGAGCTCTCACTCATCTTCGCTATCTGAGCCTGCCTCGAATTCTTTGTGATACCCTCATCGTAAAGAGACGTATACATCTTTGCGTCATCTCCAGCCAAAAGCTTGATAGCTTGTAGATATGCCCACGTCTCAAACGCGTCTTCAAAGTGCTCTCTGAACTTCTCAACTTCCGCATTGTAGGCATCAAGGTTTGGCTTTCCGCTTTCGTAGATTTCGTCAACCACCTTTTCAGGGTCGGCAACGCTGGCGGCCTTGAGATGAGCCATAGCCATTCGTCGAAGGGTGAACGACGAGGCCACACTTGTTCCAGATGCCCTATTGTTCACATCGAATGCAAAACTGCCCTCATGAGAGTCAACAAGTTTGCTGTGTTTATCAAAACCTTGTCCACAAAGACCATTATCTGCAATGGGCAGAACGTGGCCGTCATTATCCAAGTATCTGCGGAACTTTCCTACTTTTCCGAAAACAGCATGGTTCTTGTCAGTAGCCTTAAGTTGATTTGCGAGAGACTTCGCAACGCCATCTGATTCGTGGTCGAACACCGGCGAAACCAAAAATGAATCGTACTCTACATCATGCAGAACAACCTTAGTTCCGTCTGCACTCGCGACAACGTCGGTGTAATTGCCAACTTCGTGTTGGGCAATTCCAGACTTCAGAAGCAGATGAAACATGCTATGGATCTCTACCGGCGAGGATGCGACATGGCGTATGATCTCCACCCAATTTTGGAAGTGTGGGCGATTTGACTTGGTTGCCGCGAATCGCTCGTCAGTCAAACAAGCAATCTGTGTGCGACAGAACAACCATACATTCCTGCCCTTCCATGTGAGGGGAGCGTAGTCGGACATGGCCTCGGTTGCTTCCCCCAAGTCTTCTTCCAAACCGAACCCGAAGATAAGGCACAAAGCGGCTTGACGCCATGCACCGTACAAGGTCTTGGTAGACTCCCTCAAGAGCTCCATCTTCTTCGAAAGATTGCCGGCAATTTCTTCCTCACCTGCGCGCTTCCTGTGCTCCAGGAACCACTCGGTACCCTCAAACTGCGAGCTTAACAGATTCTTGGTCGACACGCGCTTGTACGACACTTCATCGGGTGTGCTATTTCTGGCCCTAGCGACTGAGGCCGTGATGATATCAATCCACGCCTGGTACAGTTCTTCGCCAAAATTGTGGAGGAACAGCGCATGAACTTGTTTAGAATTGCCCATAACCGGACTCCCCTGTTGCCACTCAGCCGTGTGTGTGTGTCTGGGATAGCATGCCCTGCCCTGGGATCGACTTACAATAGTGATGGCACCCTGGTACTTCTGTTTAGCTTCCTCGCTCACTTTGTACCCAAGCACGCTCTTAGAATCTTCTTCAAACAGCTTCATCACACCATCCAACATAGAGATTTCATCAAGGCCAGAAAGACCCATGCCTCCGCTCAACATCTTCTTCCCGACCCGAAGCATACCATCACTGTCGAGGAGATCGTGGACTACACAAAATTGTCTGAAATGGTGAACATTCATGGGCTGACAAAACATGAGTTTGCGAACTCCCGGGTCAGAAACGGGGTTCCGTGAGACAGTCCCTGTATTGAGTCGGACTTGATCTGCAGTGATATATTCGAAGAAACCTTTACCCTCCGTTTGCACTGAGGCGATTTGTTGTCCGTTCTTGTGTACCATGAGATGACGGAGAGCAGTAGATTCCATGACATGGAGCTTGTAAAATGGAAGTAGCGCGGTGGCCAGCATTCTGACCTTGTGGAAGTTAGCCACTTCTTCCTCACCCACCGTGCGGCGCATCATATATGCGCCTTTGTGAGCCAGTTCACCATTGGGGGTGTTAGACTCCGGTCCAACCGATCTACTAAACATCACAGCGCCGGGCAGATTGAACTTCTTCAGCAATTGGTAGTATGATTCGATATCCTTTCCAATAAACCTGTCGTATCGCTTCTTGTAGCTCAAGAAGTCCTTCACGTACTTCATATTTATGGAAGAATCTGGCAGGGAAATTGGGAAGTTAATGTCGGCTTCGACACCAGTATTCATCATTCCGGTCTGTCCGGCGTTGTATGCACCGCCGACACCGACGAACCGCTGCTTCTCTACGATAAGGGTATTAATATCATAACGTGCTCCGAGACCGATGAGCTCCTCAAAGTGTTGGCGGTAGAGGAGCATGAAGATGATTTCAGAAGTAACCTGAATGATACTTCTAGGGCCCCCACCCACGAGAAGCAGATCGAAAGCACTCTCTTCCATGGCATCTGAGAAGGAATGTGTGTAGTGGGTCTCCTCTGGGTCCAAGCCAAGCATGCTATGAGGAACTTTCATTAGGATTAGTCAAATAGTGTAGCTAGTTAATGGTCAAGCTATGCCGGTAGGCTGTTTGATGATCTCGGAATGGAGAGAGGGAGAGTAAGGGGTTTATATAGATGAGCAGGTTTTCCAGTTCAGTGAAGAAGAAGGCGATAATTTTCGCAAACGAAACGACTTCTACTCTCGAAAACACCTTAGGAACCGGCCTCAGGCCCGTATTAGCCACTGACTGACCACGGAAGAAAAACAGCATGGCTACGATTGACTGAGTCCTTGTCTTCGCGATGTAGTCATTCAAAGTAGTCACCGTATATAACTTATAAGGGCATTTCATGCAATCCAGACAGTCCATATATGGCTACGCCGTGAAATGATCATTCCGGGTCAAACAGTAAAGCAATTAAATCCAGCCGACAGCCAATCAAGCACTTCCCTCATATCCTTTGAACAACAAGAGTTCTGCGATATTCATTCCCCTTGAACGATAACATCTCTTCTTTTTCTTCTTAATTGTGGCTTGTTACTCCCTATTTCGAAGCAACAAGAAACCTATCTTATTATTTCATATAACCTTCTCTCCTGAGAGGCCAAAAACTTTGAAGGCCATTTTCTAATCATATCAATCATCGTCTCGTCTTTTCTTTCCTGTGAAGTCGGCAACCCATTTCGTCTTGAACGATTTGTCAACGGACACCGAAACAAAACATGTTCTACTCTTTTCTTCACTTCTATACCACATTGGCACCTTGTCACTCTTTTGTCTACATACGTAGACACCGGGTGGAGATTGTGAACGTGGCCGGTTGAAAACTGAGCCAAGACCACTTTCGCTTTCCGTGCCTCACGATTGTTGGCAATGACATCCCTTTCTCACATTCGTCTCTAGAAGATGCAACGAGGCCCTGTCCCTGAATATGCACCCGACAATCAAAACGATTCTTCGCCGTCTTCACCAAATGCACATATTCAAGCCGATGAAATTGTGTTCCACGACATTGTTTCTTGCGTGGAAAAACGTTGGAGATCTCATCTCTCACGACGCATTGAATTGGCGCTTAGTTTATGCACTTTCTGTTTGAATGATTACTTTGTGACAACTTTGACTGACCACTGCCAAAAGTGCCTGACTATATGACTTTGAACACAGAAAAAGATTAGTCAAAAATACGTCCTGAATGTAATACTTTCTATGTACCATGTTGTAGCCCCGTAAGCGTAGCACGGCTACCTACTATAGTTAATAATAGAAAACTGTTTTCCACAATAAAGAAGAAGACGTAGCACGGTTACGGATTTGAAGTTTGTCGATGCCGTGTAAAAAAAGTGTTATACGTTGTTGGGGTTCTTAGCATAGCCCCGCGCAGTAGAAACTAACGTACGTGTTTCACAAAAGAGCGAGAGAGTAGATTTTCATTCCGCAGCAAGAGAGAAATGCAGGCCCGTATTTCTGACTGACTGACTACTGTGGAAAAAGCACATGACTATGACTGACTGACTTCATCGTTTGAGAAGTAGTCAGTTAAAGTAGTCAGAGTGTACATAAGAGCTTAATTAGCTTTCAAAGCTACAAAAATTAAAATTTAATCGGCAGCCGGATAGTGAGTAGAACGATTTTTCTTCGAACAGTAATTCTGTAGCAATTGGTTCAGTGTCAATGTGGCTTGAGCGGGACCCCGTTATTGTCCTAAACTACTAATACATTGTATAACACAGAAAAGCACGCTTAAAATAACGTAAATACTTTTTGACTACTTTGACTGACTACCACCAAATATGCTTGACTACTTGACTTCGAACCCGAAAAATAAGTAGTCAGAAATACGCCCCTGGAGAAATGCAGTTTCTCCTTTTAAGGAAAGAGCATCCTTCTGAAAAGCTCTACATCTCACTGAAGGACGCATTTTGAATATAAGTTTTGGCCAAGCTAATTCTACTAAACTCATGCACCAGCATCAAATACGAAGGTGTATAGATACTAAAACTTCTTTGAAGTTGTAGACTTACTACCTATGTTTGTGAAAGTTGTTGCAAGAACCTTCTTTTTAAAAGTTACCGCCTTCAAAAAATCCTTCCTAAGAGGCGTTCAACGGGTTAGGAACCTCGAAATCAGAAATTCTAAGTTTCCTCAACTTACAGTTTCTACAGCCCTTTTTTTCTACGAGTTGAAGATACTTTTTAGAATATGTTCATTCTGAGCCTATTCTAACCATGATCTACCGTTTTTTTCTTGTTTTGCAGAATAGGTGTCGTATTTCTCATAAAGAAACAGATGACTTCATATCTTTATAATTATTTTCTTTAGTACTTCATGAAAATAAAACAGGTCAATATTGTTCCAAAGTTATAAAATTGAAACCCGAGAAGACGATATAAACAAGAAAAAACTTAATCTCTCTCTTCTTAGCGACACAAGCTACATTGTGCTTTTATCAGACGAAAAGCAAATTTGGAAGTCTGAGAACACGCATCAGACGAAAAGCAAATTTTTAGATCTCAGAACACGCAGAAAGGCCGATATTTGAAATTTGTTAATGCGGCGCACTACATTAAATGTTTAAGCCAGACCAACCGACCTTCGTTTACTTATCTTTTATGTCTTTTTAGCTATTTGCGTCTAAATTCTTAGAAAAAAGGTCCCTCCTTGACGCAGTAACAACGTGAAATGCAGGTTATTTAGCTTTGTGTAAGTAAGTATACTTTGAAGGAAATACCTTGTGTTCACTGGGGTATGCGAGAATCGAACACTCTGCAATTTAAATACTAACGCACTTAACGTTATCCTTTAAGAATATTTGTATCTAAATTACGGTATTTCTTGCACCAATATACAATATTCTAGAATTTGACTGTAACAGTGGTGCAGGCTGCTGCATCGTGTCGCAGGAAGGCTACAGTTGTCGTCAAAAATATAAGCACGACCCTGAAACTCGACTCCTGCTTCTAACTACATCATCCACCGTCCTCAGACTGGTTGTTTGGGTGTGTGGCGCGTATTTAACACACATTACCTAGATGAGTGGTGGATTCTGAACGTGTACATGCAAATAGGAAATAAAGATCATGCATAGCCCACGTCAAAAATAAACAAACGATTCAATTCTTTATTGATTATAAAAGCTAGCAGTAGTTTCAGTACTTTGTTTTCTTACCGTTTTCTCGCATTACAGCCATGCAACGGCGCCGCATAGACCGGGTCAGCATAGTTAACACGTATTGGTCAATCTTAGTCCATTCCTCCAGCAATGCGGCTTTAAGCTCCTGTTTGCTGTCAAACTGACGATTGTCAGCATAGACCCGGTAGCTTAGAATACTTCGTAGATTCTCGATAGGATTTAGATCAGGCGAGTGTGCGGGCCACTCAAAAAGCTGAAGTGGTTAATCAATATACCATGATTTAGAGTACCTAGAAACATTAATAGGAGCATTGTCTTGCTGAAAAATCAGTGTGTCACTGTGATATGTCTCAATTAATGGGACCAAGTGTGTCTTAAGCATTTCAACATATTCTTTGCAGTTCATATTTCCATCAATAAAAACCAAAGGTCCTTTAGCATGAACAAAAAAGCACGCCCAAACCATTAATGAAAAACCACCATTCTTTCTCTTAGAGAAAATTTACTCATCGTGTCGTAAGTCGTGCCAATAAAATCTCCATCCATCCGGGCCATCTCCATTAAATTTCTTTTCATCACTTCAAACCAACATGTCTCACTCATGCGGATATAATCGATTGTGCGCCATAACCCATTCTAGATGTCTGATTCCGTGATTTATAGTCAAAAGTGGGGCCGTTTTTTTCTTCTTGTACTCAAAAGTCTCGAGCTTGTGTATTGCTATTGTCACTTTTGAAATAGAAACTTTAAGATCCAGGTTTTTTTAGAAATGGTGCTGATGTAGACAATTTATATAGCGTCTTTTTGATGAGACGTTCATGGTGGGAGTTCAGTTTTTGAGGTCTACCACAGCGTGGTTTCTGAATACCAGTGCTCAAATTCTTCAAGTATCCGTAGACTGCTGATTTAAACCCATTGAGTAGAGTTGCGATTGCTTGCAAAGACAGTTTAGCTGCATTGAGTGCTCTAATCTGTGCCTTTGCGTCGGTTGTGAGTTGTTTGCCGCGTTGCATGGTGTTCACTGCGAGACGTAAACCGGTTAGGTAGTAATGTGGTAGGAAAATGAATCTTTATTGTTGTTGTCTAGTGCTACATTGAATGTATATGGTACTGTGGATGTGCGCTCCATTTTTTGTAATCGTTTGTATATTTTTGCATTGCTTTATGTACAGTTCTTTATAGATCGTAGCTCTAATGAGACACCAAACTGGTTGATACTGTTCGACAGTACTACAGTATTGGTTCTATTGTGGTAGAGCCGTATATTAAAATTACTGATCGTTTGAAAGTTTCCTTTCTCTTAAAAAGGACCCCGGGCGTATATTTTTGAAGACTACTGTATTTGGAGGAGGCGCGCGCGGGCAGGAAAAGGACCGGAAGGCAAGAAGGGCGGAGTTTTCAGCGGTCTCTCTGTGGCTCCTGCCTCCTTCCCGGGTCTGCTGGTCGTCCCTAGCAGACCCCTCTATTGGGTATGTACTACCCCGGCTCATAGCCGAGATCCCTCGGAGCAGCGCGAGCTCTGTTAAACAATCTAGAGGTAGGCGCGCGGAGTGTACGCTAGACAAAGCGGGGGCTCTAGCAAGGACCGCGGCCGGCCCTCGGCGGGCTGACAGGTTGTGAGTCTATGACATCCCCCCCGTTTGCTAGGAACTGCGGTAGATGTTGTTGACCAAACCATGATCGGCAGAATAACATCGTGCGGCCGATCTGAGCAAACAGTAAAATTTCGGTAGGGTGCGCGCGGGTTAGTGGTTTGACGTGGAGCAGCACAGCCAGTGCGAAGGTCGCCGGCGCAAGGGAACTATTTCGGCACCGCCGCGCGCGAAATTGTAGATCGTTCGTCCTGATCGTCCTCAGCCGTCTACGACAGGTCTGTTCCACGCTAAGTCCATCGATCTATTGATCGGGTCGGGCTTTGGCGTCGGGACAACTTGGTGTTGCTGGTCCACCGATCTATTGATCAGGCGGGGCCGGCACTCAATTACAGCTTCGATCTGTTGCAAAGTGAAAGCGGCGACGAAACACAATGTCTCAAAAGTGTTTTGTACGTCGCGGTGGCGCGTATGGCGAGGAAGCTGCGCGTTTTCACGCAAGTCGCGGATGCCGTTGCGAACTTGTGCATGAGAAGCGCATATGTAGCATTTGTGAAAAGGAATCCAACGGAAGGAAGGATAAAATTGCCGCGATCGAGAGGCGGGTTTTGTGGCGTGTTGGAGGGTATCAACCGAAGAAAAGAAAGGGTGTAAGGGAGCTTGCTGCCCACAAAGGTTACACGGAAATTGTGAAATCATGCCTTCGGCGGTTTGAGGGAAAGCGAAGAACCGTGTACACCTCCGTTTGGCCTGTCGATCAGGAACATGAACGCGATGAATTGGTTTTGCCAGCAATTGTTATCATCACGCGAGCAGATGTAAATGGGCGTGTCCTGTTCCGTGTGGAGCACTGCGACGGTAGCGACAAGACAATTCGTCTCGATCAGCTTCAACGATTTGCGGGGAGGTCGATTGCAGATTGGTGCCGCGATCGGCCTGGTAGAAGTCTAAGTCATGATGACGCAGAGCGCCTGGGCTTATATTTCGACGCCAGCTCTGGAGAGAAGTGGGCGGTTGACGCAGTAATGTTTGTGCCGAATGACACCGTACTTCGGTCACGTGACGGAGTCCAACGTGTGGAGGGTCCGCGATATTACGCGCGTAATCATGATGAGCTCGTATGTAGTATAGTGGCACGGGTCACTAACCACGGGGTGGAATGGTTTAAAGGATAAGGGCCAACGAAGAGACCACCGGTAAAAAGGTGCAATGGGCGGGCGCTAACTGTCGTGCCTACAGGAGACGACGACCGACGTAGCGATGGCTTGTAAACCTTGAGAACGCGACACTACTAACCAAAGATGCAAGAAGATGTCAAAAGGGTCTCTGTATCACAAGAGGGAGGCGCAGCTCGAGCAGGCTAAATACCGACCGCGAGGTGCCTCAACCTCTAGAGTGGTGCACTGGAACGTGGTGCATCACGTGTACTAACTATACTACCTATAGTACAAAAAATATTAATTAGAAATTAAATAACCATCGGGGGCTTGCCAAAGGCCACGTGTGCAACCTTGAAGACATACCAGCAATGACACCAGCCTCGGGGGTCACTTCCAGTGGGGTGTCATCAAAAAGGGGCCCATATTATTACAAATCTCCCCCCCGAGACTTCACCGTCCTCGGCTAAGTCCAGCATGATGGTCGTTGTCTCCCAGTGAGGACAATTCTCGCCTTGGGTTTTCGCGTTCCAAAGATTAGTGCCTGAGAGCCATGGACCATTGATATCGTTCGCCATATCATCCATCTGCCAGGCTCCTGGTACGCTCGCACGCTCACCGTCGGAGTACTCAACATGTCCAGCGGGAACCGCCGTTCTACTGGTAATGGAGACTCGCTTTCTCCCCGCATCCCATGGCGTTGGCTGCCACCGCTACCTTCTTCCTCGAGGTCTCTATCCGAAGGCGGGCTTCCAATGGATCATATGCAATATGACACTGGCTATCCACGCCCCGGGGGATCGCTATGATCACACCGTGGGTCGCCAGCGCGGAGTGAACCGCTACGCGGGAATGCAGTTCCCCGTTGGAACGTACCTAGCTCGTCAGGGACAGTACTTCGATGCCCAACGGTTCGCAGCCATCCCGGAGACGCAGCGTGGCTCAAAGAGGGGTCGTCAAGTGGCCTGGTACCAACGATGGTTGCACAGTCCAGTGGATGGGAAAACCGTTCCTGAGTGCTTGGCTGAGGTCCGCCCCGATATGTTTTACCTAAGGACCCTCGAGGAAGAAGGATACCAGCGTCGGAGCAACTTGCTGCTACGCGAGTTGTACGACAACTTCGCTGATCCATCTGTTCAATTCCCTCCCGCTGGTCACAACCTCTTCGGTCCGATGTCGTTCCCGCCGCCATACGATCAGTTGTATGGATGTAGGACCGAGCCTACTGGAACGAGTTCACTGAGCCTGAAGGTAGGATACGAACGAACCTTGGGTATCTGTTCTGTTGGCACCAAGTGGAGTTTCATGATCTGGAAGCTCCCGACCGTAACGGATTATACCTCAGGCTCCCTTTCTTCCAGGACATTGACTGGCAGGACTTCTGGCGGGTTTTTAATCTCCTTGTGGTACCAACTCCTCCATTGGTAGCCTACCACTCGCGGCAATTGATTAACGAACCGATGGATAGGCGCAAATGGCTGACATGGCAGGTACTTACGGTGGAATGGTCCATGTTTGTTCTCATGGCATTCCCGGATACCTGCAGATATGGGGTTCGGCGCAACGTGCGCACCACTGATTACCGAGTCTGGAGTTGTGACAACAGTTGCCCGAGTTCGGCCGGTCGTTTGCTTCGTCTCCCTCGAATGATCATTATCTACCTCCGCGGGTTGGGCATCCAGAACCTTGTCCGGGGAACTGCCTATGGAGTTGAACGCGTGGAGACCCTTCTAGATTACGTACTCCGAGTAGATTGGGCCGCTAACCCCGGTTACCTTTGGTATGACCTCGAGATTGACAACCTCGCACCTATTCCTCGTCACCCTGCGGGAATGGACGATGGCAAGAGCTATCCGCCGTTTCCGGTTCGCGCCGTGCCAGATTCGATCCCTCGGAAGAGCGGCGCGCCGTACTATCCTAGGGCAAGATGTTTCCCCATTGGGTGTTTGGCTCCTGAGGACGTTCCATTGGCTCCTCCGGCTATTCCCAGTGGCGTAGAAGACCTCTTCGCCCCCGGGACTGTCACTACTACCCCCATTCCTGAGGCACTGCCTCATGGTCCTTCGGTAGTTACCCAGCGCATCGTTCCGGTGGCAGTTGCTTCATCGGTTGATCCTCCGGCTCTTGAGGCTCCTCCCTCAACTGGTAGTGCTTTGCCTGCGCCAGGTGAGGCAGTTCTTGCGCCAGAAGTCGTCGAACCAGCAGTAGAGTTTCCGGCCTTGTCAGTCACTGCAAGGGTATCTGGGGCCGTTGTGGACATTGCGCCCGTCTTGGAATTCTCTCCGACGTTGCTGGTAGCGCAGTTGGAGGCTCCGACTTGAGCCACACTGCAGAGCCTTTTGGTAGAGATGCGAGGTCACGAATATGTTGGGAACTGGCGCCTTGGAGATATCTTCATGACGGCGCGTTCCTGTTTGCGTCGCTCCTCTAGGTTTGAAGCCCTCAGGGCGGAGACGCAAGAGTTGCGCTCTAGCCTCGGGACTGTCCTTCAGGAGGACATGCAACGCCTTTCCCAACATGTTACGGGCAACTTAGACCAGCGGTTGGGGTTGAATTTGGTTCATCTCACTGATTCCGAAGGTTTGGAGGACCCGGATACACTACCTGAAGCAGTTCCAGCTCCTCCCCGTGGTGTGCCATACAAGCGACGCCGTCGTAATCGTCCTTCCGGTGGAGCTGGCAGCACTACGGGTACCCGTGGTAGTGCCGTAGGCGGTGGGGCTGGCGCTGATGGTGCGCCTTCCACTACCGATGCTAGTGCGGCGCGTCCTTGCAGGGGTGCCAGACCTCCTTCGCGTTCCTAAGGTAAAGCTATGATCTCTGCTTTCCAATTGCTTTCTCCTTCCTTCACGAGCGCTTCGTACCAGTGGTGTCCGTTCGTCTTACCACCGGCTTTCCATTGGCTAGCGCCTGGCGGCGGAACGCTTCACCGGGATGGTTCATCAGCCAACAATATGCTGGCAATCTGGCGCGATCTCCTGGTGGTACGCGTGCTGCTGGGTGCTACCCTTGTGCCCCTGGAAAGGCACCAAAGGGTACACAAATCCATCGGAGAAGTTCAGCAGCTGACTGCAATGGTGCGCGCGCGGCCAGATGGCGCTTTGCGCGCACGCGAGTGCGAATGGTTCATCCAAATAAACTAATTGCTTAATTTTTTGAGATGGCAAACAATTTGCCGGCGGTTTAATCGCGCGACACTCGCGCAATCGCCTCAAACGAGGTCAAAATCAACCATTAGGGAAGAATCCGAATCCGGTGTCGGCTTGCCTCTGCGCGGCTTCGTTCCCGAGATACAGGCCATTCATTGTTTTCGACCGTATACTCGTGTGGCAAGGCATCTTTAAAAAATCGATGCAATTCCGATTGGATTTTTCGAGCGGCGCGCCCCGTGGCAAGCGGTGCGCGCGCTGTATGTTAACCCGTCATTAGTTACAGAATTGGTCCGTTAGATTGTTAGGAGTTAAATTAGATAGACCAATTGGTAATCGACTGAACCGTTGGAGGCGTGGCGCAGCTGTAACTTGCAGATGCGTGGACGCGTTCGTTTATGCGTCGTACTCTCCCTATTTAAAGGTGCGCTCCGTGCGCCCTTGTTTCTTCCAGTACCTAAGGATAAAGTTCTCAGGGATATGACTACGAAGTTCCCAAGAGTCTTGCGCTGGTGCGAAGCCATACCAACGGACTTTGTGCACCACATTGCCGTCGTCGTCGATACCAGCGGAGACAACGTGGTCGATCACATACTTCTTGGGCACGACCCGCTCAGGAATATCAATTGTGTCCAATGGAGCAAAGCCGAAAGGGTGACGATCGTTAGTAGGCGCAGGGTTCTCTTCAGCACTCACGAGGCCATTACCCAGCGGGACAAAGGATTCCTCTGGAAGGTTCATCTCGCCCAGCGGAGCAACACCGTTGGTAGGTGGGTTAGTGTCAATGGTGGAACCATTAGGGGCCGCCAGACTTGCCGTAGGGTCAATGGTGAAAGCCTTCGGACCTGAAGTAGATACTCCATCGGTAGGAACGATATTGTCGGCCGTACTTATAGGGCGATCCGCCACAAACCCGTTCGAAGGTGGACCATTGGTAACGGCTCCAGTACTAGAGGGAGGAGTCGTTGTCTCCCGCGCTGCCGTTGGTACCGAAGAAACTGCATCAGAAGTGGGTCCCGTACCATTGGTTCTCGCTTGAGATACCCTTGGGGATGAGGCCAAAGGAGCGCGCGAGACGCGGTCAATTGCCACGGTATCCTCAAGACCATCCCTCTTGATCGTAGCCGTGTGATTAGACGATCGCAAAACCTTAAAGGTACCAATGGATTTCGGTAAGAGCTTCCTAGAGGCCAATTCCATTTCATCAAATGGTTTATCCGACGGTGCCCTGTCGAGAAAGACCAGCTCGCCAGCCTTAAAGGTAGGGGTAAACTTTACAGCTTTGTCGAAGTCCGCCTTGTATCTGAGCTGGGCTCGAGATAGGGTAGACTTTGCCGTTCGAAGGATGTCTTCAATCCTTCGGCGAGCATAGCGCTTAGCCTGCGTAGGCGTCATTCCTTCCGTGATATCCTGAGGGAACCAGAACGTTTTCACATCTACAGCCAATGGCACGGGCTGCCCAGTCAAGGTCAGGTCGAATGGGGTAGTACCAGTGGACTTGTGCACCTGTGTATTGTAGGCGGACACCAGTGGTTCGACGTAGTCGTCCCAGTCCAATTGGTGCTCGGCAGTGTAGTGTACCAAGCGGTTTGCGAGCGTCTTATTAAACCGTTCGGCCTGTCCATTGGTTTGCGGGTAGTAAGCCGTTGTCGTAACGTGCTTAATACCTAAGGTGGCACAAACGTGCGAAAAGAACTTCGACACGAACTGGTTGCCATTATCCGTCAGAAGATACAGCGGCAGACCATAAGGATACACCCAGTGTGTAAGAAAAGCCGTAGCTACGTCCGTTGCGGTAGTTTTATTCAATGGAATCGCCCGTGTGGTCTTGGTACACCTATCGGTTATTACCAAGATGAACTGGTTCCTATGGACGGATTTAGTCAGCGGGCCCAGGATGTCCATTGCAATAAATTCCAATGGTCCGGCCGCTGGAAATAGCTTGAGTTTAGCCTGAAGGCGAGCTCGGGTCCCACGGATCTTCGCGCACGAAGCGCATGTCTTCGCCGTATTCCAAAGATCATTCGCCATAAACGGATAGTAGAATTGCTTCCTAAAAGTCTGGTACATACGAGTACTTCCAGGACGACCAGCAAATCTTGGGTAGTGCGCGAGGTAGAGAAAGCGAGCCTGTAGGGATTTGGGAATGAACTTCTGGATAGAACCATCTAGTGGGGACCTTCGGCAGAGTAATCCGAAGCGGTCAAAGTCAAACAAGCATCCCTTCGTCCCAACGAGCTGTGCCTTCTCTTGGGAGAACTCATCGGCCTTCTGAGCCTGTAGGAGGTCTTCCGACGTGATAAAAAGTAGCTCCTTTTCCTCTGGTACAATTGCGTTAAACTTCCGTAGGGTCCATCCCAACATCGGAACAGTGTACGGTAGCCACCAGGAAGTCATCTTCATGATTAGTTTCGTATCAATCGAGGTTTGGCGTTGGTATTTCGTCATCCAAAGGGGTATCATCAATTCCATCGGTAAGTATTCGGCTAGGTGCATCGGCCGATTGGTGCTTAACTCCCGGCCTGTAGGTTACATCGTACTCGAACTCAGGAAGTCGTAGCCTCCACCTTGCTAGCCTGCTGGACGCGTCCGTCATATTTATCAGCCAACGGAGAGAGTGATGATCAGTTCTGATGGTGAAGCGAACTCCCTCGAGGTAAGGCCTCAAGGTCAGCACTGCCCAAACGATGGCAAGGCATTCCTTTTACGTAGTGCTGTAGTTCCGTTCGGCGCTGTTCAAAGTCCTGCTTCAGTAACCAATAGGTCGATACTCCTTTGGAGATTCCTGTTCCCGTAGGAGAACACATCCAATCTGTCCGTCGGAAGCGTCCGTATCCAAAATGTAAGGTTTATCCGGCTTCTGTAGAGCCAGTACGGGAGGATTCAATAGCTTATCCTTCAAGGTTTGAAACGATTCGTATTGCTCATCCGTTAGGCAATCAAATTCCAATGGCGTACCCTTCTTGAGCATCTCATTGAGGGGTGCCGCGATGTTCGAGAACCCTTGGACAAACCTACGGTACACATTACAAAGCCCAAGGAAGGATCGCAGCTCCGTGTGGGTCTTCGGTGATTTCGCCTGTCGGATTGCATTAGTTGTCCTCTTGGCGACCTGGAGCTTTCCAAGACGAACCATATGGCCAAGATAATCTACAGAGGCTTGGAAAAAGAAGCACTTCGGCAGCTTCAATGTAATCTCAGCCTCACGGAGAATTCTAAGGACTGATCTCACATGGTTGAAGTGTTCCCGGACGGTTTTCGAAAAGATGATTACGTCATCCAGATAAACCAAGGCAAACTTTTATTTGACTCTGGATAAAACTATCTCCATTGCCCGTTGGAAGGTCGCTGGGGCGTCCATCAATCCAAAGGGCATCCGCGTGAAACGGAAAAGACCTTCAAGGGTTGTGGACGTCGTGAGGGCTTCGCGTCGTCATCCATTGGTATCTGCCAATAGCCCCAATTGGCATCCAAGGTGGTGATTACCGTTGCTTTGCCTAAGGAATCCAGGCAGTCGTCCATTCTAGGAATCGGATAACTGTCCCCTTTGGTCATCGCGTTCAGCCTTCGGTAATCAATGCAAAACCTTACGGACCCGTCCATCTTCGCCGCGAGAACGAAAGGACTTGCACATTGGGATTCGTGTGGTGGAGCTGGCTCAATGACGTTGGCTTTACGCATCTTTGCCAGTTATTCCGCTACGATCTCGCGTCCTTTAAGGCCTGTACGGTACGAGTGTTGGTACACCGGCTTGGCGTCATACTTAAGGTCTATGAGGTGCTTCGTGGCCCGTATTTCTCCCTATTCGCCTGACCACATGGATTTAAATTCTCGGAGGAGCTCTATAACCTGTGGACGGTAAGATTCGAATTCCTCTCCAAGGTGTACCTCCCCCTCCCAACTTTTGACGTCCTCGTCATCGTTGGTGGTTGGGTCATTCCATGTGGTTTCCATTATAGCCATTGGAGCAGGTAGTGCAATATCGATTACGGTACCCTTTGGTAAACGTACCGGGTGGTCCCGGAAGTTGCTCATGATAACCAGGAAGGGCACCTTAGGTCTGCAGTTTCCAATTCCATTGGCAATGAGCGAAAGGTGACGCTGAATCGTCTTCGCATGATTCTGAAGCGTCACCAAACCAGGGGTTTCGCAATGAGCCAGAGCTGTGACCTGCGTCATTGGCGGTATTGTTACCGCTTTAGATAACCGAACCTTATTGGATACGGTATTCTGTGCCAGTGGAGGGCGACGTGTGTTGGCCTCGGGACCAGATTTGGTACCGATGATAGCCACAGGACGTGTGCGGTAGAAAGACACTTTCCGGAGGCCGAGGGTAGATCGCTTTCACGTAGCGGTCTATAAAAGATGTCCCAAGGAGACATTACACGCCTAAAGTAGGACAAACGAGGAACTAAGTTCGAACCTGTAGGTCACCCAATTGTACGCAAAGGGGGATAATTTCTTTAATGTCCATACGTCGCTTAAAAGCATCCGTAACCTTTGGGGTCTTCCGTAGCCGCACCGAATCCTGCCAACCAATGGGTAGAACCTTCGGATGAACCAAGTTTGGACCAGCTCCAGTGTCCAGGACGCTGGTCACGACCCGAGACCTTGAGGTAGTCAATCCAATAGTGTGTCTCACTTTATAATTCTCTTTCCTCAGGATACAAACAGGCACATCCCCTTCGGCTTTCATTTCATCACACCACCGGTTCAAACTCATTTCGTGTTCCGTTGGCTTCCGCGGTTGAGGTTCCAAAGGTGAAACAGACTCGTGAGCGAGAGTCTCATTACCTTTGGCAGTGAGGCTAGAATCCTCTGAGGGGCGGTTCGCCTCGCACCGCTCCTCTAGTTGTTTTCCGACAAAGCTTCTCCATTGGTGCCATATGCATTTCCAGTGGCCTGCACTTCCTTTGGAGCATCCATTGGCGACGCAGGGTGATCTTGAGCCTCTGGAACCGAAACAGCGTTAACCTGCGGCACCCGATTGGGCGTTCCCAGTGATGTAGCGTATCTGGAGGTCCCAGGGGATGACGAGAATCGCTGAGCCTGACGGTTAAACATTCCTTCCAATCTTCGCGCTTGGTAGTTGTCATTTCTTAAAGCTAGGAGTTTTTCTTGCGTTTCCTTTGGCCAGAACTTCATGCAGTCACGAGGCGTAACCTTCGACAAGCATATATACCAAGCCTGCGGAGCGCGTTGGAAGACATCTCTACGTGGCTGGATTTGTGAATACCTTGGCTGACCTGAAAGAGTGGTCGTTCCAGTGCCTGTGGATGGGGTAGACGGCGGACCAGAGGAGGCCGAACCAAAGGATACAGCGAGGATGTTCCCCTCATCCTCGTATAAACCTGAGGCACTATTTTAAGAGCTCTCAAGCATTCTTGACGGGAGTCGCTCTTCCTCTGGTGTCGTGCTCGGGTGCTCGGCGGGAAGTCCTGTAGGTCTTGCCCTATCCTTAGGCATAATTCACCAACTGCCTATAGGATATACTCGAGTGGTCCATATGGTGATTGCGGACGTGTCCTGATGGCAGGCAGCAATCCAGCGATGAAATTTTGCTTCAACCGGTTCTCGGAAAACACATTCCCACACCTAGAGGCCTTTCTCCAAAGGTTGTCGGCGAAGTCCTTCTCGGTCATGTTAGAACTCTGCCTGTAGGAGATAACTTCCTGATGGGCATCCATGACGACGTCATCCGTCGCAGAAGTCTCCAATAGGTAGTGCACAACCTCTGGGTATGACCTGAGGAGCTCCCGGTCGGTAGCATCCACTGGATCATTGGTCCCAGAGATCTTAGAAACCACATGGTCGTGCGCTTAATCATGGAGAAAAAACTGAAAAAGGTACAGAGCGGCACCCTCGTGGACGCCGTTCTGATCACAGGCCGTACGGAACAGACTGAGAAACCTAAGGACAGAAATGGAGTCGGATCCCGAAAGCTTTTCCGTTATGGTTAGCTGCATCCGTTTGGCCCATCTGGCGACCTTCTTGGCCACCGAGCTCGAGTATCGCGCAGACCGATCGGCCAGGCGATACGTGCGGTAGTCTAATACTCTCTTAAAGAGTTCATTGGTTGTTACTAACGGCTTGAGGCGTCGAACAGCCGCCTCATCTGTCTCTGAGCCACTAAAACTCGATGAATCCGAGTCGGACTCACTACCGCTGGAGTTCCTACGGCTTTTCCTCTGGTTCTTCGACTTCTTCTTTCTTCCACTTCTCTTCTTCCCACGGTTAGAACTTCTAGCTTCCAATGGCGGCTCTTCGTTTTCAGCCTCTAAACCAATGGTTGCTCGGGGGCTCTGGGCCCCTGAAAACCTCACGGGTGGCACGGCCATTAGGCCTTCTTGCCGAGGGGCGTCTCTATTGTTTCTTGCACGTACGCCCGATTGGTCTACCTGTGGTTGAATCCGGCGAGGGGCTGGCAAAGCAGCTGCTCCCGGTGGTTCGGAACGGGGTTTTCATATAGATACCAATGGATTACTTTGAATTCCGCCCACGGAGGGCGGCGGGCCTACCTGACGTGTCACCTTACGGCGGATACCAATGGCTAAGGAGTCTACGAACGAGTCCGAATCGAGTACCTTCGGGAGGACACGTTCTGCCAACTGGTCGACGTGCTCAGCGATGGCGACTGAGACTCGTAGATCCACAAGGGTCTCGAGTCGAGCGTCGAGCATCTCTCGAGCCCGTGGCCAAGGAAGGTCTGGGATTCTATCGGTGTTGACGGTTTCACTTGTTCCAATCGGGTTTTGCGGACCTGCCTGTGGCGTATTGAGCTGTGGGCAGTACTCGTCAAGCCGTCCTCGGAGTCGGTCGGCCAGAAAAGCATCACGAGGAATCTTCTCAGGATTGTCCACTGGAGTGAGGAGATTAACCTGTGGCTGTGAGCGAGTACTCCGACGGTCACTCGCATTGTCCCCGGAGGATCCGGCGACGGCAGCGGGCGGTGGGGATGTAGCACTGGCTCGAGCTACTGGTGTGCGGGGGTTTTCTGTTGGAGGTTGATTGTTATCCATTATTGCGGTTGCTTTCAGTCCCAGTCCGTCGGTAGTCCTTTTCCAATGGTATAGTTCCGGCAAGTTCTTCTTTTCCTAATGCGCGATATCAATCGTCCGTGCGGAGTTCTAGGTCAGGAGACCAGAAATTGTAGTATAGTGGTACGGGTCACTAACCACGGGGTGGAATGGTCCAAAGGATGAGGGCCAAAGAGGAGACCACCGGTAAAAAGGTGCAATGGGCGGGCGCTAACTGTCGTGCCTACAGGAGACGGCGACCGACGTATCGATGGCTTGTAAACCTTGAGGGCGTGACACTACTAACCAAAGATGCAAGAAGATGTCAAAAGGGTCCCTGACTTTATCACAAGAGGGAGGCGCAGCTCGAGCAGGCTAAATACCGACCGCGAGGTGCCTCAACCTCTAGAGTGGTGCACTGGAACGTGGTGCACCACGTGTACTAACTATACTACCTATAGTACAAAGACTATAAATTAGAAATTAAATAACCATCGGGGGCTTGCCAAAGGCCACGTGTGCAACCTTGAAGACATACCAGCAATGACACCAGCCTCGGGGGTCACTTCCAGTGGGGTGTCATCAAAAAAGGGCCCATATTATTACATCGTATGGGGATGGCACGAAGTGCAGTTGCACAAATTGGGTGGCCTGGGATTGGCTAATGCCCTGAGCTGTCAGGGGCTGTAGAATGGTGTAATAAGCTGCACTTTGGAGTATGATTCTCTCAACGACTCATGGAAAATAAAGGCGACGGGGGGGCCGCTTGGGATTGATCCGCTTCACGCTTATTGCACTCAGAATCCTATTGTCCCTGTACGGGTTTCAAGTCCCGGTGCCCGAGAAGCAACAACGCATACAACAGCTTTCCTAGAGAAGGAGGAAAGAATGTTCGTGTGCAACACAAAGGATGTGTGTCTGCAGGCATCGATAGCGAACGCTGTTGCTGTGGTGATTAATGAGGATTATGTAGAGCAAAAATTGCTGAAGCCAGTATTGCCCATCATGCTATCGTTCAGCACTGGGGCAGCATGGACGAATGAGCATATGAAAGATGTTGTGCTTGAACGGGTGCACATTGATATCCGACAATGGAAGTGCAAAGTACAGTGGCTGGTGTCGCGAAAGTGCGAGGTATACCTCGTTCGACTACGAAAACGTAACGTAGATCATGTTGTCTGCATTGACGCTCGTCGTCAGTTGATTCTTGATGCGGTAGAGCAATTTCCTCTTCGTATGTGCAGGCAAGCAGTCCTGTGCTGCGTGGGGGACCCCTGCAATTTCGAGAGGGTTCTCGAAATACGGGAAGTGAAAGAGGCAAAGAGGTCTAACAAGAAGTAGACGAATGGTTCCCACCGCAGAGCGCGGAAAAGTGCGCGCAAGTTAAAGAAGAAAAAGGTGGAGAGGTACATTTAAGCCAAATCTCTGGAATCGAAAACGTCCTGAGGAAGCACTCCATCGCTGAGGATGGTGTGGAGCTTCTTGAATCCGTGCGGGTTAATTTTTGTAAGAGAGTCCGCGGGTTTTTGGGACCAGGGATCCATTCGAGTGAGTTTATCTCGTGAGACTCGAACGAATCACGCAGACGAGCGACAGTAGGGCGCAAACGAAAATCTCTCTGTTCGTGCAGAGTAGAGATGGTACTATACAGACCATATGAGTCTACAAGCATTCTGAGGATAGGTTTTCTTTCTCTTCCTGTCTGATCCAGTATCAGAGGCAATGTCTCTGCGAGATGGATTGCTCGGTCCGCTGTATGGGCAGCTGCAATTATTTCAGCACCGGCAGAGGAGAAGGATACTCTGCTTTGTTTAGAGCTGCTTCTGTCAAGACGTGGAAATTTACTTGATTTTTATCATTGAAGGAGAGCCCGCACAATGATCCGGTTTGCCCATCGAAGGTTGTTCCCGATGCTGCGTCGCTGAATGCCAGAACGTGAACTGGGAATGAGTTGGCGGAAAATGGACGTTCACCTGCTCTGTAAAGGAGTGTCGGCGATAGGGATTTCACCTGCGCCAGAGTTTGGTTAAGCTAGCGGATGTGAGACACTTTGAGGTGTTCCCCATGTTGCTGTAGTTTGTTTGCAACTAGAGAGGCTTGGGAAAGTATTCCGTGTCCAAGAAAGTTCAATTTCCCCGTTAGACCCTGGAACTGCCTTAACTCTTCGCCAATACACCTGGCATCGTTTTTCTTCCTGCGTGTGTGTGATAGTTGAATATGTCTGATCGAAGAAAAAAATTCTTGCATGCTTAAGGTGATTGAGAAGTCGGGAAGCTGCTTGATGAATAGGCGGTTGAAGACGATATCGTGTCCGTCGTTAAACCGCCCTACGTCGAACTTATCCGAGATTTCGTTTTGAAATTGTTGGAGATGAGCAGGGTTTCCTGCAAGGATCATGTCGTCGACTACTTTTGCAAGCATTAGGACCAGCCTCCGGGACTCCCAAAGTATGAAGAGTTGGTGTATTTCTGGAACTGCTCTGAACCCAGAGTCAATGAGCTATTCTTCAACGCACAGTTGCCAGAGTCTTCCTGACTCTACAAGTCCATATGCAGGGGCTAGGATTTTCCAAACCTCGTCAATATACGGCGTCCATACCTTCGGTGGGCGCATGTATATATCCCTTTTAAGCTCTCCCGCTTGAAGGTACGCAGATTTGATATCGAGTGATGCTATGTTCAAGTGGAAGAGTGCTGCTAAGGAAAGAACAAGACGGATTGTTGCGAATTGAGCCGTGGAGGAGTCGTTACGAAGCTTCCAGGTCTTTGTTGCCGTGTGGGACGTGGCGGCACTTCAGCTTTAGAGTGTTGCTCTCGCCGTCGTGCTTAATTACAAAGAAATGGTGCGACGAGATGAGGTTCGCGTCTTTGGGAAGAGATCGTACTGAAAGGGCTTTATACGCACCACGTTCCGCATAGCATTTCTTCTCCTTCGCTATTGCTTCGTCTAGAAGCCACCTCGGCGCGCATTGGAGCTTGTGTTCCAAAAGGGTGTCATTCCCGAACTGTTTGTAGAGGTCCCGGAGTATGGCCTGTTTGGTGGACTTCAGGGATGCGTGAGGTGGAGTTTGGGTCAGCGAGATGGCTTCACCAATGTCTTTTGACGGCATGTTGAAGAAGCGCACGACATTGGCTTTAGCTAAGAACGCTGAACTGGAAGGGTGGTCGTTCCATTCCGAGAAATCTGAGTCGAGATAGAAGTCATCTTCTAGCAGTGAGGCCTCGTCAGTTATTTTAACGAGAGGGTGCTCCGAGGGTGCGGGAGTTTCGTCCTCCTGATCGGGTGACTCAGGTAACAAGCGAGTGTCCTCAGGGATATAACTCCATCCAAGCTCTACGCGTTCAATGTCTTCGAGTAGACCGGACTTTGGCCGAATGCGAAGGTCCTCGTACGCTACAGTGTAGGTGTAGCCTTTGAGGTTCTTTGTGGAGGAGATTATGGCGTAATGCTCATAGACCTCTTTCACAAAGCCTGGGTACCATTGGCCTCTTTTGGTTACTTTTTTGAAGGACTAGACCGGCGTCCCTAGAAGGAGCAGGGTCTTGTGCATGTGCTTGACATCTTTTGTACGGAGGAATACATGCAATGCGTGGCGAGCCGACCTTTCGTGGTATGCAGCTATTATTTCCTTCGCGACTTCCGTCTTTGGAAGGCCAGAAAGCGCGGGCCTGTATCCTCGTGCAAGCTCGAAGCTCGAGAGGAACTTGGATCCTAGGAGAATGTTCTTCAATAAAGCTGCTTTGGAGACGATTTCTTGGTCGGACGGAGACTGCTGCCACCTCTGCGCTGTGTACGTCCTGTCTTTGACAAGACGTTGGATGAGGTAACGGAATGCGTCGTTGGAGGACTCGACTATTCCGAGTTTACTATGCCGACGAGCCGGCCTTGGCGCAAAGGTAATGTCGTGGGAGACACACATTGCTCTGAATTCATCGCCATCCAACTCTGGATCGGCAGACATCTCTGCAGGAGAACCGTGCACTAGAATCAAATTAGTAGTGAAGATCTTGACTGTCTCCTTCATGTCTCTAGAGAATGAGAGCCATGCTGCTGCCAGGCCCGTGGCTGCATCCTTAATGGGGAGGATGGGAAGGTTGCCGAGTTCAGCCGAGAACATGAAGTCTACTTGAGCGTGTTCATTAAACTCTTTCAAGAGGCGCGCAAAGGAGACTTTTCGCGATGCGAGAGGTCTACCTGTGCTTGCGCAGGCCGTGCAAGATTCAAAGGTTGCTTGGAGCAGGGCTTCAAGGGTTCTTGTTAGCACTCCGGCGCGGGCGCATATTCTTTTCATGTCTCTTGGGCGAAGGTGGGTGTAGACGTGGAAGCGCTTGGCGAATTGCTCTTCGTTGTGAATGAAGTTCGTTTTCACCGAATCTTTCTTCCTGATGGTTAAGAACGACTTCATCGACGCAGTTGTGGACGGAACGAGCAGCAGGCGGGTGCGTCTTTCCAGATCAGATCCTACATGGTACGTTCTGAGTATCACAGGTTCTTCATCATTATCCACAATCCCGGGGGGAATGCGAATCTCATTCGAGCCTGCGAGGATGTTGGAACGGGAAAGGATATCGTTTCCCGGGAGAATGGAGCCTGTACCTTGAGTTACGTAGAAGCGGATCTGAAATTGTACTCCGTTCTCATCCTTGCTCGAGAACTTTTACATTGCCAATGTTGAGGCAGCATCCGTGCAAGATTCCCCATGAAGAAATGGTTCGCAGTCGAGCTTGTCTAGGACCAGGTCAATTCCCAAGGATATGCATAGATGTGAGATTGTCGATAGTGCGCCAACACTCCTCAGACAACCTAGATCCACTATAGGATTCGGATCAGCAAAGGATGTGAAGATGTCTGAATAGGCTCCTTCCCCAGCAGTCAGAGATGACTGCGTTGGGAGGGGTTGGAGCCTCTCTGAAAACCCTTGTCGTCCTTCGAGCTTTTGCCGGCTTTAGTCGACATCTCCTTCTCCTTTCGAAGACGTTTTGTTTCATGGGAAGGCTTTTCGCAGTCGAGGCTTCCGCGGGTGTGAGTCTTGGAACCGCAATCATAGCAATATCCGGGGTTGCGGTCAGCTCGACGCTTATTGAACTTCCGGCTCTTGGATAAGTTGCGTTGATTGCTGCCATCTTTTCCAGTGCTAGAAAAAGGCTGGTTCGATCTCGACTCATCGCGCTTCTGGTAAGCTGCGAGGGCCTGCTGAACTCGCTGGCTAACCATGTTGTCTATATTAGCCTGGGAATACGACTTATCAGACTTCTTGGGGGTGAAAGTGAGATTTCGCACAACTCTAACGGGGTCGTCGAGGTTGAGCTTGCACCTCGGTCCCGTCGAGAACATGTCACGTACGTGGTTTTCATCTGTAGAATGCTCGTTGAGGTACTCAATGGTGTCGGAAAACTCTACCATAAGTGCTTGTGTGGCGGTGACTAAGTCTGTAGCCTTGCGACGAACGGTATTAGCGTTGTCGGAAGGCTGAGGCAGAGCTTCCTCGGCATTAAGGATGTCAGCGAGTTTCTCAAAGAAATCCAGCGTGGAAGCGTGGGCATTCTTTGTGATGGATATTTCCAGTTCCGGTTGGTCCTTCTGGCGAGCTTCCGCTAAGGCAACGAGCTGAAGTTTGGCATTCATCAACGTCTCTTCACTTAACATGGAGTTGTTGAGCAAAGTTATGGCGAGAACTTCGCTAACTTGCGATGATGTAGATAGACCAATGTACATAAGGTGATCTGCAGCGAGACCTCTAAAGCGTGAAGCAAATGCGTTCAAGTCTTCATTACGGCGACGGCGGCATTTAGTGACGTCAATGAACGATGAAATGAGACGTGTGACCACAGCAATAGGTGGATCCACTGCGATGAGCTTCACGATTTCTTTTACGGCCTGAATTTGGTCTTCTTGCTTGAAGCCAATAAGTTGCTTTGCTTGCGCTTCGTCAACAATTGCTTTCTGTTCCTTGGGGAGTCCACGGTCGTAGAAGTGCCTTGCCAAGGTTGCAAAGACTGTTTTGTACAGCTTAGCAGCACCCTTATCGGCGGCCGCTTGAATGGTTTCCACCCAGCGAGAAACATTCCTACGGTATTCTTGCATGTCTCCTTCAGGATTAAATAGAGGAGGATCAGTCGGAGCGAAAGGTTTTGAGGATCCTTGCGCTGGGCCCATAACTGGTGCAGGCTGCTGCATCGTGTCGCAGGAAGGGTATTTGGAGGAGGAGCGCGCGGGCAGGAAAAGGACCGGAGAGCAAGAAGGGCGGAATTCTCAGCGGTCTCTCTCTGGCTCCTGCCTCTTTCCCGGGTCTGCTGGTCGTCCCTAGCAGACCCCTTTATTGGGTATGTATTACCCCGGCTCATAGCCGAGATCCCTCGGAGCAGCGCGAGCTCTGTGGAACAATCTAGAGGTGGGCGCGCGGGGTGTGCGCTAGACAAAGCGGGGGCTCCAGCAAGGACTACGGCCGGCCCTCGGCGGGCTGACAGGTTGTGAGTCTATGACAAGCAGATATGAATGTTTGACGTATCTCGAATAAAAAGCTTTATGGTAGCATTTCATACACTTGTGTCAATACACCGATCTGATTCTCTTTGCAAGTTTGCGAAAGCAGCGATGAGCTGTAGGAACGTTACCCCATTTCGTTTCTGTCTATGCACATTTTTGCGCCTTTCAGGGCTAAGTGAATCGGTCAAAACGCCATTTTGCGATAATGATCTTAACACATGGCGTTCCGACAGCCAATGGTTTTAGATGCCAACGAATCATACGTCTATTGTAACAGACATAAGCTTTTGGTGCCAAAAGGGTTAAATTTTGTGAGCCGTTTCTGAGCTATAGTTTTGGCTTGAGCTTCGCTGATAGAGTCGAAGTTCATCTTGCGCAGTGATGGAGGGACGGTTCACAAGCAACACAATTCGGCACAGAGGTCTGCCCGGGGGTCTCGTGTGGAGCTCCTGGGCTAGTGAGTGTGCCTTTAAATAAGGATACTACGCGACTCTTGAGCTAACTGTGACGTACTATTACTGCTTACTGAGTAAAGATAGTTGTACGTCAACTAGCAAATGCGTACATGTCTATACGTCATTAACATACCCCCCAGTCGGGCTAGTGTCCTAACAATACATATATGTCATCGACTTACTGCCAGTTATGGTAGTCATGGAAAATGCCTTTAGCGACATCGACACTTCAATATCCGTTCTCAAAAATTCGGTGCATATTCGCTGAGTGTTTGACGCTTCGCTTCGTTAAAGCGTCTGCGCGGTTGAAAGCGCCTGGGATCCAAGTCATCTTCTCTAGTTTCCCAGACTCAAACGCATCGCGAATCATGGTCACCGTCTTCCTTAGTCGGAACTCACGACATTCGTGTAGAGTCGTAATGTTGTCAAAAAGGGCTTTTGAGTCCACTAAAATGTGATGCTCCGTGCTCACTTGCGGAAAGATTGGCCGTATAGTCTCTTTCATATCAAAACCGCGATCCTCCACTTCCGAACACGCGAGTATCTTGGCCCCGAATGAAGAGTAGGTCACCCTTTGCTGTTTCGTACTCGACCAATATATCGGATGGAATATATCTTCGTCCTCGAAAGCTGTAGCGTACTTCATGCCGCATATGATTCCGCTCTGTCCGTATGAAGTGTCGCTAGTTGCGTGAGATGCATCCGATAAGCTAACCAGTGTCGCAGACGTTACTCCCATGGGGAGAACGTACTTGATCGTGGGATTTAGATCGCACACATCCTGGAGCATTGCGTTTGCGTCTACAATGTGCTTGACCCTCAGGTCTCCCAATTCCTGTTGCATCCTGGAAGTGGTGAGTGACGCCTGAGGGAACAAGGCAAAGCCTAAGTACATGAGTGTACCCGCGAGCGAGCAGTAGCTATTTATCTCACTGTTACTGGCCTTTGCTTCTCGTTCCCTCCTTCGTTGGCGTGTAAGCTCAATTGGATGAAGGCGTTCCATGTCATCCATCATTGAGAGGATAACACTACCTTCTACGTCTTGTAGGACGTTGCAGCCAGCGAATGTCAGTTTGTTCCCGAGCCTCACTTTCCCAACGGTGAATTCCTCTCGGAGCCTATCCATGAATTCCTTTATGTCCGATTCGCTACCGGCGACAAGTAGGTCATCTACGAGCTTCGCAATGATGAGTACGATGTGTCCGATCTCGTTACGATTCAGTAACAGTTGATTAACGCCGTATAATCTTTCGAGTATTTCGCTATTCAGCATCCAGGATTCTATTCGCTTCGCCCACTGTCTTCCCGCTTCCACAATTCCATATGAGAGCTTCGTCAGTTTCCATAAAATGCCGCGCTTCGTTTTGGATTCAGAAGCTGTTTGGACGTATATCTTCCGCTTGATCGGTCCACTCTGCAAGAACGCAACCTTAATATCAGCCACTCCGAACGTAAAGCCAAGGCACAGAGCGATGCTTATCAGAAGCCTGACTATGACCGTATCGGCGTTGGAGCAGTCCTTGCGGATCGCAGCCTTCTCGTCATCTCTATTTCCGTGTTTCAAAAGGCGAGCTTTTAACTTCCTGACCGCATCTTCGTCTGGCTTCACCTTGTACACCGTGTGCGAGGAGATGACGTTACTGTTCCGAGGCACAGTGGCTTCGTCTACTTCCTCGTAGGCTTCCACCCAGTTATCGTCGTGTTCCCTTATTACGGCCTTTCGGAGAATCCAAGACGGGGCGAACTGCACATCTCGACCTAAGACCTGTCTGGAGCCGATGACTCTTTGCATATCCTCCATAATTTTCTGTTCCACAGATGTTAGGTCCCGAGTCACGTTCATCTTTGGCTCCGCGATCAGCTCGTCGGTGTAGCTTCCCATATTTTTGAACACACGTTCCTTTTCCATGTTGTTTGTTGCCATTAGGGAGGCGGAACCTTGCACGATCTGCTCCTCTTCGCTCTGCGAGTCGGAAGTCAACGTGAGGTCGATGTAGTCTTCCATCAGACCTTTTTCGAGTTCTCGAGCGAGGTCATAGTTAGGTCGCAACCTGATGTCCTCGTATGCGATCCTTGATTTCGGACCTCTCGGTGTTCTTCTCACTTCGACTAGATGTCTATGCGGCTTCACCACGGTTGAGCTACGCCACTCGTCTGGGACGTTATTAGCCGTTGTCTCGAAGTAGAACAGTACAGCGTCGCCGGGTTTTATAAACGATTCCGAGAGCCTCGAATGGTTGCGAGCCCTCATTGCCCGTTGAAAAGCTCTGGTGGCCGATTGCTCCCTGTATGCATTCAGTAGGTCTTCGGTCACGAGCCGTCTCGGTGCGCCGAGGATGGAAGGGGCGTAACCCTTGGCAAGCTCGAAAGAGCTCAAGACCTTTGACCGGCTGAAGCAATTTGACAGAAATATTGCCCGAGATAGCAGGGTTTTATCGCTTTCTATGGTGCTTTCCTTTTGTAGCCGTTCGAGAATCCGTTTAACCACTCCATTCTTTCGCTCTACGATACCTGTCTTATTGTGACGTCTGACAGGTCTAGCTTTGAAGCTAATGTCGCACCCTGACAGGAATCTCCTGATCTCCCGACAGTGGTACTCGTCGTCAGCTAACAGGGAGTTGGGAGTGCCGTGTCGGTTAAGCCATTCGGTTTCATTAGAGCTATAGCTGTGCGAGCTTCTCGATTCCCTGACATCGCTGTTTCCGAGTACCCGGTCCCACAGTCCACAATGTGTAGAACTAAGTACTTGGTATCGCGTATCGTGCAGAACGTATAATCCATCTGGATTTCTACGTTAAATGCTTGATTGACATGCGATATGGAGATCTTCTTGGTCGGCAGCGGTAGGCCGGATTCCGCACATATCGGACAATTCTCCGCAGTACGATATGCTTCACGCCTTACTTCTTCGGAGCACACCCCCGCTCTTATACACAGTTCGATGACCTCCTCGCGAGGAGCGTGTGTGAGTCGGTGCAGTCTCTTTATGAGTGTGCTGGGTCTTGTGCTCTTTGCCACTGTTGACAGAAGGTTACCCATTGTTGGCGTGATCAGAACGTGAGCTCTCGCGTCATACATAGTTGTAGACCTGATGTAGACTGAGAACTCGGGCTTCCTTATCCGTGGGTCGACTGATAGTAATTGTGGCTGGTTTCCTTTAGAATTCGGTGACGCTGTACTTCCTAACGTCTAATCCGATCGTAAGAGGCGAGTCGTCGTCAAATAGGTCAAATTTCAGCTCGACGAGCCAATTATTCGTATCCTGTATGGAAAGGGTCCACGAACATACAATCGTCTTGGAATTAACGCAATTATGACCCCAACCACGCCGATAATTCGATCTAGATTCGCAAGGTTTGAATTAGATGCCTAGCGTCTCGCACAGAAGTACAGCTGAAGCGAGTCCGGCGGAGCATATAGGGCTCCACTCATCCAGAATGGGCTTCGGATCGGTATTGGGCGTACCGGAATCCTTTACTGAAAAACTGCCTTCTTTTTGTCTTTCTGCCCTTTCTCGTTACGACCGCGTTTGCATGGCGTGTAGCAATGCTTCTTGTTCTCCACAATGTTACCACACATGTCGTTTTTCTTTGTGTCGCCTTCTCCGCCATTTCATGCGCCGTTTGCATCATGTGTGGCCTTGTTATTTTCGTACTCCCGTTTACGCTTACGGTTCTTACCGTTGTACTTGTTGGAGTTTAGGTACGACTTGGTAGAGGGCTCTGTTGGGTTACCTTCCGGTTGTATCTCTTCGAGATCTTTTTCCTCCAACCCTGCTTCCTCAAGGGCGCAGATGGCATTCTGCAGCCCGATCGAGGAACATATATTCTCGGAGTCGTACACCTTTTCGTTCTGAAAAATAGCAGCATCGATAGCTGTAACAGATTCCGTGCATACCGACTGATATAAAACATTCAATGGTTCTTCCATTGACGAGGTCAAAACGATTCTAATCATGGAAATCCTGTCTTTAGTCAGCGGTATGACAGAAGTGTCCTTCTTGCCCTCGTTCTTTGCCGAAACGACTAGGTTGGATATTATGTTTGATAAAGTTTTCGTCGATAGCCTGGCGTTCAGGAGAAGGATTATAGCAAATTTTGTCTTTCGCTTGAATCCTGCTCTTCTTTTGTAAGGTTCAGATATGACAAAGCGGGTCCTGGAAAGCTCTGGATGTAGGCGGAGATGTTTTCGCCTGACTTGCGTTTACAGCCAGTGACCTCTTTGTAAAGCTTTAAAATCCGACGCAGCTTATTTATGGTAGAGTCTCTAGCCATCAGATTGGTTATCTTTTTGGTGACAATCATTTAGTCCAGGGTCCCAATGTCGGATGGCGGAGTGGGTACAATGTCCTCAGTCCGGACAGCCTTTTTAATGAGCTTCTTCTTTGAGAACTCTAATGTGCGATAAATTATTATTTTTAGTGTGGCGGCGGCCCTCTTTGCTCTGTTTTCACCACCAGTAGCGCAAGCACAAAGGGTTTCGGCCTATTTGTCTACAGCTTTGCGCCATTTTAGCTTTTGTGTATTGGGACGTAAACAAGGTGGTGTTAATATGTTGCTTGGAGAGTGATACTCTCCTGGGCCTATAACTTTGGCTTGAGTTTTGCTGATAAGAGTCGAAGTTTATCTTGCGCAGTGATGGAGGGACGGTTTACAAGCAACACAAATCGGCACAGAGGTCTGCCCGGGGCTCTCGTGTGGAGCTCTTGGGCTAATGAATGTGTCTTTAAATAAGGATACTACGCGACTCTTGGGCTAACTGTGACGTACTATTACTGCTTACTAAGTAAAGATAGTTGTACGTCAACTAGCAAATGCGTACGTGTCTATACGCCATTAACAATAGTATCTTGTTGGTGGATGGTCGTCCAGGCGTTGGGATTGTGGGAAATTTCAAGTACTAAAGCGGCCCAATAGGGTCTACTGACCAATGTTTGGTGCACCTGATGATACTGTGGTCCCGCCTGGAAGGCGCTCGCCGGCGCTTTCAACTTAGGAGAGCTTTGGCGTTAACATTCGTAACCGTGCAAAACCGCAAGCTCAAGCTTGAGATTCTAGCCGCTTCATTGCGATATCTGGATCCTCTACCAATCACAGAAGCCCTGTCCATTTCGTCATCTGAACTGTTTTGGACGACAATTTTTCGAACCAAGACCTTGTCCAGGACAGCTCACCACGACCGATGAGATGGAGCTTCGGACTACATCACCGGTGGCAATGGAAGTGGGCAACCCATTTGTGTCCCCATCTCCTTCCCAAAGCGTTCGTCCTCCCCTCATGCCGGTGAGCAGCACCACCCTGCCAGAGCCAGCCCTGCTGCAAACCCCGAAGCGAATGACGATGCGTGAGCGCGCAATAGCCCTACGCGAGGCGCGGCTGAAGAGGAATCAATCCAAATCCGCTAAGAAGCAATCGGAGGATAACGCAAGCAACCGCGATGCGGATCTTAACGAAGCGTCAAATGCCGCAATCACTCGTCAACAAAAAACGCGTGGTAACGCTAACGCGCCCGACAATGAGGCGTCTGCCGTGGGGGAACAGGAATCTGAAACGCCGGTCGCCCAACGACAGCCGCAACCATTGCGACCAAAACGAGGAAAGAAGATTCTATCGCGCAAAGAAAGCAGTACAACGAAGAGAGCCAAGATAGAGAAGACAATTCCAAACCCAGCCGAGCGCTCCATGGGATACAATGAAACCGGTGAGAACGGTCGTGAAGATGTACTGCCAAAAGGCCAGGGAGCTCCATCGAAGGCTGGCTCCAAAACCGACTCCCCGGCGTACGGAGATCACCGGAAGAGGAAGTCAACCTCAGACGCTGTCTCAGGAAAAGAGGCAAGAGATGACTCTCATAATGATCCAGATGTAGTACTTGTTCATGGCAAGGTGATGCCCACGCCGCCAAGGCCAAGGAAGAAGGCAAGGGTTGATAAATCAAGGTCTGCAGCACCGGCAAAAGCGTCACCAAAATCACCAAAGAAGAATAAAGGAAAGTCCGCACCACAGTCACCTTCGACTGCCACTGCCACCGTTCCGTCCACTCAGATTGCCTTGGTTTCAGAACTACAGGGTGACGTGCAGGCATCGTCCAAGAAGAGAAAGTCCCTCAGACTTGTGGCCCGCGGGTTGGATGATGACACTTTGAAGCTTGTGAAGGACATGAAGCGAAACGAATCCACCACAATTCCATTTTCAAAAGATCCGCCGCCCTCGGGCACTCCGGAACAAGAGACGGAACCCCGTCCGCAGAAGAAGCGGCGGGGACGCCCGCGGAAAAACACGAAGCTTGAAGAGTCACATCCCCCTCGCCCTGCTGAAACAACGGTGAAGGAAGAAGATCAATCTAGTGCGAGAGGAAGTCAGGCGGAACCAAGCCCGGATATACAGCATCAACACCAGGCCAAGTCTAAGGGCCGAAAGGCGAAGAGAAATGTATCCGACGAGGTGCAAAGTGCAAAGAAGGCGAGTGGTGAAGCCGAAAATGAGCTCGATTCTTCGAAAGCGAATACCCCCAATGTACGACGCTCATTGCGTTTTGCTGCTAAAAGCAAGTCACCGGGGAGCTCTGCTGCCGAGCAGAAGAATGAGCTTCGACCTTTTCCTAAAGCGACAGAAGTGGCGGGTGTCGAGGAAGTTGGGTCGAATAAAGCTATCCCATCGAAGAAGGCAGTACATGCTAACGAAGGCTCTGTGAGCCCTGCGTCGCCACCAACCGTAAAAGCGAAACAGGCATCTCCAAAGGAACGAGCTCTCCAATCTGTCACGAAGTCGAAACGCTTCTCGTTATCTGCCTCTCACCAGGGGGCCCTGGCGGCTCGTTTGGTGCAGCGACGGGACTCGACGATGATTGGCTCTAGACGACAGTCGCTCAGTCATCGAGAAGGGCTAAGTCGTCTGACATCGGTTGTGGATCAGTTGCAACTCGAAGGCGAGGCTTTTCTTGAAACGGAGCACGGGATTTGTGATCAGCTGATGCCGTTTTCTTCCGAGTTGGGTTCGCATAGAGTTTCTAATCTGGTGGAGGGATATGTGGGAGCGGCTGTATCTAATGGCGACCGGAAAGCGATTGCTGATTCTGCTTTGCGAGATGCTGTGACACAGGCCAAGCTTGAATTCCAGGCAAAGCAAAGGGCTGTGATCACGGAACTGGCTGGGAAGCTGGTCAAGGCGGTGAAGGACTGGAAGAGCGAGAAGAATACGGTGTTGCGCGATATGATCCCAGAGGAGCTGCGCCCTGAGGCTGTGCCGCTCATGGAGTCGTTTGAGCAGCGAGTACAAGCTGTGGAAGATGCGAATGGCGCGCGGGTGAACAGCGAGGCAGCCGGTGCAGTGAAAGAAGGTGGTGTGAACGAAGCCAAAGAAAAGATTGGCGATTCGGGGAAGAACGCGAATTGTGGGGCAACTGGCAATGAGAACGGTACCAAAGGTACCAACGGTACACGTACTGTGAAGGTTGGTGCACAATCAGTGCGCGAAAAGACTGTGCGCGGGATGCGGGCGCTGGAGAACGCGAATGAGTTGAAGAAGTTTGTTGGGTTTGCGTACTCGGATCTGAACCTTCATTGCTACCGGAGTTGCGCGATCTTGAAGTTGTGCGAGCATGAAGAGGGACTGACGTATGATGAATTGTACAGGCTCACGCCGCTTGGGAAGTTGATGCTGAAGAAGAAGTTGGGGGTTTTGGTTGGTGCAAAGCACTTGAATGAAAGGTGGGTGCAAATGAATGATGGGAAACGCGTGGCGGTTTACCACACTGTGCCACAGGTGGCTAGGATGCAGTCAGCATAGCTCTAGTTTAGCGCGCTGCGATTCGTATTCGATTCCTAACAGACTTGGAGCGCGGCGATGGCGGAAAGAGGTGAGCTGAAGGGCGTGTCCCTCGCCGAGAGGCAGGCCAACCAGCGCGTCACACGTGGCGAAAAAGCGCCTTCGCGCTGCACAAATATCTCGCGCGCACTCTCGCCCGTCATCGAGCGGTCGCGCGAGCCGCCTCCACGCGCACGCGGTGCCCGCTGCATCCAAATCACCTCCGTAGATACTCTATGCTCATGGCCGCGCGCCGTCAAAGCCCCACCCGTTTGCCCACTTAGATAGATAGAAAGGTAACGCTACCCACCCGCGCCGCGCTCCTCAAGCAATGCCGTCGTCGTCGTCGTGCGCGCTTCTCTCGCTGCCGTGCGACATCCTGCATCAAATCATCCGCCACCTCGACTTCAGCTCGCTCTGCGCGCTCTCCGAGACCAACCGCAGCCTGCACCGGCTCGCCACGCACAACGACGCATGGAAGCACCTCACGCGCCGCCGCTTCCGCGTCAACGTGCGCGGCACGCTGCCGCACCGCCTGCGGCTGGCGGGCTCGCTGTCGTGGAAGACGCTCTTTTCAAACTGGCACGGCCAGAAGCGCATGCCCATCTCGCGCACCACCGGCCCGACCTTCCACTCCTTCGTGCGCTGCGACGAGCGTAACGGCATCCGCTTGTGGCTGTGCGTCAGCAGCGCCGATGACTGCCGTCTGCGCAACGGCGCGCTGCGCATGCGCTTCGTCATACAGAACATCTGGAGCCACGCCGTGCGCTTACAGCCGCAGCGCATCGTCGTGCGCCTGTTGGACGGGCTGGTGTTGCAGGTACAGCCGCCGTTTGATTCGAGCTGTTTGTCCATTGCCGCGATCCGCTTTGAGCGAGGCGCGTCTGCTGCCGAGCAGCACGTGCTGTCGCTGGACGACTTTGCCGTCGTGTGTCTGGACATTCGACTGCCGCACGCCGTCTTTGAGGTCGATGTGTTGGAGCGATTAAAGGACATTTGTATCCCGATTGTGTCCGACACTGTCACCACCGTGGGCGCCACCTTTGTCGACAAGCATCTTTGGGATGCGTATGAGCTGCTTCCCGGTGGGTGGTGGGTGCGTCGAGCGTAGGCCTCTAGTACGTTTTTAGTTATGTGTACAATTAGATACAACCATTATCGTCAAAACTCCATCAAACGCATTACAAGCATCAAACTGTCCCACGTCCCACCTCGCACCTCCATGTCAACGGTCCACCATTCTCCACAAGAAGAAAAAGACACAAGCCGTGCTCCACCAACTGCTTCTGGCTTCAACCGTTCCCTCTCATATATGCCTCAAACTCAACTTTCCGCTGTGTTTAGCAAAAACAAAAAAACTGTCTCATCTACAAGTATCAACTACGCCAAACCTATTCGCTTGCGCTATTCAAACACACAATTGATAATCTCCGAGAAAGGCGTCCGACACATCGGGCATTCCACGCTCACCATCTTGGAGCACGAAGAGCAACACACCGTATGCCCGCACCACAAGAACATTGTCTGCACGCGCGCGTCCAGACACACCACACACCGCTTTGCATCCGGACCTCTCTCCGTCGCAATCTCCACAAGGCTCTTGGCATCCAAAACCGACCGGTGTGATACCTCCAGACCAAACGTCGAGTGGCTCATACTAAATCCATTGTCACCGCCCACAAGCACAACCTTGTCGTCCTCGGCACACGCCATCGCCGCGTTACACACCTTTCCAGGCGCGTGTCCCACCAAACTTGGCGTTTCAACCCATCGCAACCGACTGCTTTCAAACACGGCAAGGTCATTAAGCAGCCCCGCGGAAGAGTCTCCGCCGTACACCAAAACCTGTTCGCCCATCACCGCTGACGCATGTCCCTCCCTCGCCTTGGGTCTCGTCGGTTCATCCGGGTACGGAATGGAGTGCCATGAGGAGCTGGCCATATCAAAAACAAACGCGTCGTCATAGAAGCGGTCTCCATCATCATATCCGCCATGCACGAACATTTGTCTATCGTTGATAAACTCCACCACACAGCCGCTTCGCGGTCGTGGACGTAGGCCCGAACCACGCGGTCTCATCTGTATCCACTGCGAGCGCTCCGCGTTGAACATGTTCACATACAAGGCGTCGTAATACTTGCCACCAAGGTATCGATACAGCGAGCGACCTCCAAACAGCAGCACGTTGGCGCCGTCTGACGTCACTGTCATTCCCATTCGCGCTCTGATTCCAGGAAGAGTACCAGTACATGTCACGGGCGACCAAGTCTCATTCGCGACGTGGAACATGTGCAGGTCATTCAATCTGCCCTTTGGCGAGCTGCCACCAAACACAAGCAACCGACTTTGATCTGCGCCAAGAGCAACAGTGCCATGGCCCGTTCTACCAATCGGCGACACGCCCGACGGCGTGATGGTACTCCATTTCATGGAATGTACATCAAGCTGGTGCAGCGAATTGAGGCGCGTACCTGCCTTCTCAGCGCCGCCCACGCCGGCGGAGCCGCCAAACTTGATGAGCGTCTTGCCGCCGTTGACGGCCGTGAGCGTGTGGCCTTCCGTTCCGCAGCGTTGCACGTGGGCGTCGCGCGGATACGAGCTCCACTTCATCTCGACGACGCGGTCTCGTATTGGTCTGCCGCTGTCGGCCGTTCGGAAAGCCTCGTGCGTGGTGCTGGACAACCTCGAAGTGAAGGCGGCCGGATGAAACTCGGCCAGGTCGGCGGTGGAGAAGGATATGGAAGTGCGCGGAGACTGCTCATACGGAATGGTAACAAAGCTGTGCTCCTGCGCAGCATTCTCATCGTAGGTGGGAACGGGCAGTCGCGTAGCGGCTGGGTGCACCCACACATACTCACCGCTGGTGTTGTTACGGAAGAGGGCGTGGCGATCAGTGGAGTAACCAAGCGCTGAGGCGGCTTGTTTGTCGTGCTTGACGGCCTCGTCGATGGTGGAGTCCGGCGGCATGGTCCACACGTCAACGTCACTGCTGATGTGATGGTAGTAGCGGTATCCAAAGGTATCGACGAGGGCGATCCAGCCTTGCGGCAGCCCGTCTGACGGGATGACGCGACCGACGTTGGACAGGGCGGTGCCGAAGATGACGGGGCGCGCGCCGGTGATGGACACGTCGGTGGTGACGCCGCCCACCATCTGGCCGGAGGGCGCGGGCGCGTCGGCGGTGATGTTCATGCGCAGCGACAGCGAGTCCGTGAGAGCGACGGTGACGGGGTACGGGTTGGCCGGGTGGGTGAAGGCGGCCCAGATAAGGTGCACGGGCAGCACGTACTGGAAATGGGCGGCGGATCGCGGTGAGTCGAGCACGCACACGTTGATGGCGGAGTGCGCCAGGTCGGGAAGGCAGGTGGCGCGCAGCGACAGACGCGGCAGCGTGGACCAGTGGAAGCGGCGGTAGTTGGCCGGCGTAGCGGCGGCGGCGGTTGGTTGCGACGCGGCATGCTGCGCGACGGAGGAGGTGGAGAAGGAGGTTTGCAGGACGTATTGCAGACGAAGACAGGCGGACGACAGCACGGTTTCGCCCACCAAGGAGACGTCGGTGAAGGAGAGCGACACGCGACACGGCTGGTCAACGTGCACATCGAAGGCGAGCGTAAAGTCGGTGGCGTTGCCCCCGGCGTCGCGCAGCTTGAGGCTCTGACACACGGTGCCCCTGGCGAGCGAGAGCAGGCTGATGCGCAGCGCGCCCAGCGGCACAGCGAGCTGGCGCGGCGCGCACGGCGACAGCAGCGCGAAGCGCGGGCGCGCCAGCTTGGCCACGCGCACGTGCAGCACGGCGGCGCGCACGGCCAGCTGGTCGGGCAGACGCTCGGTCCACTTGACGCGCCAGTCGGGCGGGAACAGCAGCTCGTGCGAGCCGACGGCGGGCGACGCGTCGCGCGTCACCACGGGCGACTGCACGCCGGCCACGCGCCGCGTGCTGGTGTGCAGCGAGATTTGGCAGCTCAGCGGCAGCGGCGTGGGCGTGGCCGCTGTCAGGCGGAAGTTGCTGAGCTTGAAGTTGAGCACGCCCATGGTGGCGCGGTGCGGTGGCGCGGCGCGCATCAAACGACAGTTTTGGGGGAAGTAAGGGCGGACGGAGGCGGCGACGCGGAGGCGATGAGCGGCTGTGACGGCGGCGGCGGCGGCGATGAGCGGCGGTGGCGGCGATGGCGGGGCGTGTTGCGACGCGCGGCGGCGATCGACGGGACGCGGCGCGGACGGCGGTCGCGGAGCGCGTTGGTGGCACGGCGGCAGCAGCAGCAGTGCCAACAGCGCGTGCGCCACGGCGTGACGTGTGAGATTTTTGTGCAACGCGCCACAAAGATATGTCAACGGCGGCGCTCTGTCGCCAATCAGCGCGCGCGCGCCACCACCGCCGCTGCGCAAAATATCTTTTACGCGCCGCCGCGAAGCGAAACAGCGCCGCGGAACGAAAAAGCGCCGCGAAAGGAAAAGCGTCGCGAGGCGAAAAGAAAGACGCGCCTTCACACACACACACACACACGCACACCGCCGCCGCCATGTCGCTGTCGCTCAACGACGGCAGCACCGACGCGCTCAGCGACGAGCAGCGCGACGAGGCGGCACGCGCGCTGCTGCGCGCCGACGCCGTGGCGCTGCTGTCGCTCTGCAACGCGCTGACGCCAGCGGCCACGCGTCGCCAGCTGCTGTTGCGCGTAGCCGGCGGCGCGCCGCCATCGGCGCCGCCGCGCTCGCCGCCGCCGCCGCCACACGCGGCGCCGTCCGCGCAGCTGCTGCTGCTGCCGCCCGCGCTGGCGCAGCTGTCGCAGTGGCGCGCGCCGCCGCGCATGACGCGGCTGCGCGACGCGGCGGCGCCCGCGCCCATCGTGGCGCGCGTGGCGCGTCGCCGCCGCCGCCACCGCGCGCCGCCGCCGCCGCCGAAAGACGACGCGCGCTAGAGAGATGGCGGTTTACAAGGGCGCGGTGACGAGCTGCGCGGCGCCCATGTGCGCCAGCAGCGCGGCCATGTCGGGCGGTATCGGCGCGGTATGGCACATGCTCTGTCCGGAGAAGGGGTGCACGAAGCGCAGACGCCACGCGTGCAGCATGGGGCGCGATGCCAGCCTCTCAAAGCGGCGGTTCACGTCGATGGCGCCGTACAGCGCGTCGCCCAGCACGGGCGCGCGGCGGTGGCGCAGATGCACGCGGATCTGATGCGTGCGCCCCGTCTCAATGCTGAGCTGCACGGCGTGTAGCAGCGCGCGCTCGTCGTGCGCCAGCGTGGTGGCCACGCTGCGCGCGCGCCGCCCGCCGCGCTCGGGCGGCGTCACCGCCATGCGTAGCCGGTTGGCGCGGTCGCGCGCGATGGGCTGCTCAATGGTGCACGTGCGGCAGCCCGGCGCGCACGGGTCGTTCACCGTGATGGCCAAGTAGTCCTTTTGAACGGCGCGCGCCGCGAATAAACGCGACAGCCGCTCGTGCGCCAGCGCCGTCTTGGCCACCACCATCACGCCGGACGTGCCCTTGTCCAGCCGGTGCACGATGCCTGCGCGCGTGGAATGCATGGCGCGCAGCGACTGGTAGCGCGCGGCCAGCGCGTTGACCAGCGTGCCGCGCCAGTGCCCCGGCGCCGGGTGCACCACCATGCCGGCCGCCTTGTTGAGCACCAGCAGCTGCTCGTCTTCGTACAGCACATGCAGCGCCATGTGCTCCGGCGCCGCGGCCGTGGCGCTTGGTGGCGGCTGTGCGTGCACCGAGATGGCCTCGCCGCGCACCACGCGGCGCGACTTGTTGGCGCTGAGCTTGCCGTCAATGTGCACGTTGCCGCGCGCGATCAGCCACTGGATGTGACTGCGCGAGTAATCGCCGTCGAGCCGCTCCGCCAGTAGCTTGTCCACGCGCTGACCCGTCTCGTGTGCGCTTACTAGCAGCGTGTGCGTTTGCGCTTGCGCTTGCACCCCGAGCTCTGGCTCCGCCGCCGTCGCGGCTGACGCGCATGCGCGCACGCGGCGCGTGGGCGCGCAGATTGCAAGCGGTGCGGCGCGGCGCCGCAGCGCGCGCGCGCGCAGCGCGGCGGCCGTGAGGAAGGCGCCTTGTGCGCCGCCCATTTTGGTGTGCGAACGACGACGCTGCTCGGGTTGCGATGACGGAGAGCGCACGCTGCCTGCGGGCGGCGAGAATATTTATTAAGGCTACTGTAGATAGTTGACAACTTTTTGCGCGCGCACTTTGGAGAAACTGTGCGAGTGGATGTGGACTATCTAAATTACCTTGGTCAGTGAAGGTATCATATCCGCAGCTGCAGGGGGGCTGGGAGTTGGCTCCCTCAAGAGAGCGCCATGTGGCAATGCAGTTTGTGTTACAGTCCGTCGGCCCCGGGCCATTCCAGTCCGTCAGGAATAAACAAATTCGGAAATTATGGGTCTCGAGACTCAATTGAACACGTTGCACCAGGAGCACACCTCGTCAGAAAGCCTTCTTCTGGATCTCTACGAGCTCATATTCAGCAACGACTTCCTCCTATCCGTTCCAACCTCTTCTAGGCAGTCAACACTTCTAGCATCCGTCTCTCCGCATCATTCTCTCGATTCATATCGAGTTCATTCTCGGTCACGCAAAATATTTTGCTCGGAATCAGTCGGAGTTACTTTCGGAACTCATGTCAAGCAGGAAAGCCGTTACTGCAGATCCAAGTCTCTTATTACAAAATCTACCATGCGACCTCTGCAACCAAAATGATAGGAAACGACCAACCTCTGTTGTTACGCTCACAACCCAACAGATAGAAAAACGAGCTTGCATTGATACATCACCTATTCCAAATCCATTTCGTTCCCTGCAATCAAATGATGTAAAATACTGCACGGACTGCAAATCGAAGAGCGCAAAATAGACAGTAATTTGTGATTCCAAACGTTATGGAGCAAAATCACGGTCAGCATTGAAGTCCTGCAAGCAGCGCGTTAGGCCAACTGTATCGAAGAGTGAGGCTAAATGCTATATATGTAATTGTTTACATCGTTCAAAACAGTTCTCCCAAATTCCAACAACTCGCTACGCACAAGGGCCGCGAATGAATTTGCAACTTCTGGATTTGTTTGTGTGCGGAGAAAGCACCAAAGATGTTTTCTGCAACGATCCGAGCAAGCGTTCTGGTATTTCAAATTCTGACGTTCGGCTCCTTCTACATCGGTTGTTTCAAGCGCACTTTTGCCATTATCATCACAACCAAACCCGGCATTCCCGGGAGGCAGCGTTTCGTTCTGAACCAAAACATCGTGGGACAAAGCGTGGATACCGTGTGTTCAGGGACAATGGTTGTCCACAGATAAGCGCAGTCCTCAGACCGCTCTCTAGGCCTGCTCCTTACTCCTTTGAAGAAATAGAGTCATACAACGAATACGAAGATTCGATTTTGAGCCATTCGTCCGGGGTGTTTTCTGCTGCCGATGTTGCTGGTAGACAGGCTTTCGGGGCGTGTCGTTATGTGATATCTCAAGGTTTGAATGGGAGTAAGCCATTGGTGGACACTGCGTTGCTCTGTTGTGCTACTGATCGGTGTCTTGTTGAATGCGTCCTTTACGCACTTGATCCGGTAGGAAACGACGGTGCTGATTTCATGTACATGCGTGGAAATGAGAGTATACTGCATATGGCAAAGCAACTTCGAGATGCTGTGGTTGCTCCTTTTTCAGATGCTCCCGAAGCACGGTTTTTGCCTGTTATTAATGTGTGCAATCTTCGAGCCATACTTCATGCACACAGCATGGATGGGTCTCGTGATGTATGCACCAGAACAGTAGAGTCCAGAATTGGACCTGTTTTGGCTGCGAAACGCATCTACCTATTCTCCTTGTCAAGGAAATTTCGTTGCTACGCCTTAGACGATTCGCTCTCTCGCGTTGTCAATGTTGTTGTTTGCTCTTCCAGCAAGGATGAAGTGAAGATTTCCTCTGGTCAGAGGCGAAGTATGATAACAGACGTAGGAAATCGTTTTGTACGGAATGGCGAGAGATACCAACACCTGTCCTGGACTCTTTCTGAGGAGATATGTGCAGTTCCTGCAATGCTCTGGGCTTCACTGGTCTTGGAAATGGTTTCTAATAAGCAGCTGGCATCACTGAAGATTGCATCGGCTGCGAAAGCAGTTCCGATACAGATGCTTTTTCCGGTTTGTAACGAAAAGGAAACGCTTCCTACGAAAGAGCTCGATCATTTTTATGCTCTTTCTGTGAGCTCTAAACGTGTAGAACACAACATTCCAAGGGCGGACTACTTGCTTTGCATAAGGGCTCTAAAGGTGGTTGAGCAATTGGCGTTTTGTCGTTCACGGTTTTTTGTCGGCCCACTAATGTCTACACTCTCAATTGCTGGCATGATGGAATGCACGCCATCCTGGGGCAGTGTTCTTAACTCCTTGGGAATTCTTACCTCTCTAGATAGCAGTGAAGACTTTCGCAAGCGCCTGATAACGGAAAGAGAAAAGGCAAGAATGGGAGCGTTTGAGACTGTTAAGGTTCTCGATCGTATTGTCACTGTCCAAATTGACAACTTCGATATCTTCCCGATGCACAGCGTCAAGGCAGCTGGCAAAGCTCTGCCAATGATTAGTGGCACTGCCACGCAGAGCATAGTCCAGACCAGGAAACGAAGGCGGTCTGGGGAGGCTGCGGCGTCTACAACGGATCCTAGTGCCCCAGAGGAGTCAAATAATAACTGGCTAGATTTCAAAAAAGCGTTTAGCAGTCGCCAGCTTTTTGCGGCATCGTTCAATACCGATGAAGATAATGAGGTACTTCAGGACTTTTTCGACGTTGTGTTCGGGATAGTGTTCGAGAACTGGAAGGAGCTAATGTCCGTATCGGATATGAATCGCACATATAACAGAGGCAAAACAAGGCTACGCTACAAACATCAAGGTATGAACTTTCGGTCTTTGCTGCTTTCGTGCTTTCAACAACATGGCGGTCTCGATGCTGGTCATCCTTCTGTGTATGACCGAGATGTATTGTTTGTTGACGTTTGTCGAATGAGTGCGGCCGATATTCTTACCATACATGATAAGATTCAGTTACTCGCGAAATTACTTACTCCTGGCAAGCCAGGATCTCCAAGACATATTGTCGTCTCTGGGGATCAACCAACGTACAGAATTCTTGTAAAGATATGGAGAAATTCCTATCTTGAAGCGCGAAGGGAGTCCTCAGGTCCGGATGCTCTCCAAACATTGCATTTACACCAGTGGTTGATACCATTTCCAGGTTTTTTCCACATAGAGAAACAAAGTCGTTATCCTCTATGTAAGGAGATGTTGCACGGATTGGGATTGCAGGAGCTGGCTCGCTGTTCTGGGCTTTCAGATTCTCAAATCGATAACATTCATCACCATGGACATGCCCGCAATAACCGCTCTCTCATTTTTAGTATTTGTGCAGCTCTAGTGATTCACACCTCCGATATTATCCTCTTCGAATATCCAGATATCCAAGATGAAATTGAAAGTATCACTCGTTTGAGAAGCGATGAACACTTGTCGAACGAACTGATCATGAAGTCCAAACTACGCACTTGTACAACTAAGAAGGTTAGTTCTCGCACTTACACAATTGGAAGACTTCTGTGAGACAAGGTAGTCTCATTCTTCTCCCAATCTGGTCCAAACAGCAAACATATCGTGAACACGGCACTGTTTACATGTCTATTGCCTGTCGTTGGCTTCCACGTTCTCTCCAGAACCGGACATTCTGATGTCGTCGATAGCTTCTGGCTCCGTCTCAATAATGTGTTGCATGCCTCGAAGCACATTCACTATCAACATCTATACATGTTTTATGGTTTCCTACGGAGAACGATGCCAAGAATTGTGTTTGATGACCTCTACAAAAACAAGCCTGGGGCGATGCTGGCTCGAGTACCCTCTTTCACTTGCGCTCTTGGAAGTATCTACGATGCTAGGGGTTGGACTTACGTCCACCAGGACGAAGCTCTGGAGATGTTGGCTGTGAGGCTGCTCAAGTCTCTGAACGTTTCAATGCTTCACTACCTCGAAAGTGCAGGGCCATGGTTGCTCAACGTATCTCACGCAAGAATGCTTATCCGAACGATCACTGCAGCGTCAAGATCGTACCAGCGATTCCGAGGAGACGAGAACGCAGATGGGGAGCTTAATCCACTTATTGGGTACGACAAATATGCTGCTCAGGCATCCACAGTTCGCGAGATGGTGAACCTCATGCGACGTAAACGCTTCTTATCGAGTGAGCACCGGAACTGCGACAAACTGAAAAGCGTGTTGGGCCCGTTGGAAAAGATGTTAACAAATGAGGGAGTACAGCGCCTCATTCTCAACATTGAAAAGCATGGTCAGAAGAGCGTTGAGTTGCATGCATCGGCAATGTTCCCAGAGATTTTTGGTACTCTATCTGAGGAAGATGTTGTCACCTACCTAAACAAGAAGCGTCCGAAAGGCGAATGGACCAAATCTCGGCGAATTCAAACCGTAGGCACCGCAATGGAGGCTGAAAAGGATGTGAATACCACGCAAACTGTAAGGGTTCCGAAGGATCCTAGAACAGCTTTGTCTGAACGCAGACACGCACGAACAAAACTGATGACCTCTCTCACTCTGGTGGAGCACACTTCTAATGATGCTGGTGACAGTTGTGGTGCACAACATGCGCGTAAAAGATGGAATGCTTTGCACTCCACCAGGTATCTTCTCTCTGCTCATGCAGATGCATACCGATCTTCCTGCAATGCATCAAGACATGCGCAGAAAAGTCAGCTTATATCGGCTCTCACTTGTGACTCCCTGGAAGGAACGGAAGAATCCTCGTTTAGCGAAGTAAGACGGAGACAGATTGGCAGGCGAAGCGTATCTTATCACTACGATTACTGCTTTCCGCAGTATTTCTCGGTCATGCTCGACATTATGAATGTCATATGGTGCAGAGGAACAGATGGTTCGAGAGGTAACGACATGCAGAACGTTACAGTTCTGAAGATGAAGCAAACTCTGCGGCCTTGGTTCAGTGGGAGACGAGGACAAGCGATGAAGCAGGTTCACTTACATGTTGATGATCCCGAAATTGTCATGAAGTACAAACGTAGTGAGCAAGGGCGACGGGACTTGTCAAGGGGCATGACTGAGGGAGAGAAATTGAGTGGAGAAGAACATCTTGAAAAGTTCGGTTTCCATCGTCCACTAACAGCTCCATGGGAAACTTTGATGGCTTCTAGAGTGAGCAGGGACGCCATTTGCTCGCTACACCTTTTATGCGGGGCAATTGCCGCAACTGAGTTAGCGGAGGAGCACGACAGAACGGTGGACATATATTTACATGGCGGGTGCTTTACTGTCCATCCATCATGCATGGGAATGAAAGCAGTTGATATAATTGCAGAGCTTGCCGCGAGAGATGAAAGTTTAATAGAGACCAGAAGTGGGGAAGTAACAATGAGGCCAAAGTCTGTGAACTGTGAAGTGGCAGAGACAGTACCTCGTACGGAGCCCGTTTCGCAGCATATTTCTAATGCTCAAAGATATGAAGAAGATAGCTTTCTTCCTCGAGTCCCAAGGAACAGATTTTTGCTGTTTTCATGTTCATATGGTTTACAAATTAATGACGTATGCCTCAAGCATGGCGAATCTGAAACCCGCTTTGTCGCAGCGTTCAGAAGATTTGTTCTGCCTGCCTACGCGATAAGTGACTCGAGAAATGCAGCTTCATCACAGAGGAGCTGTGCTACGGTCTTTGTTTCTAAAGACACCGACGTGACAATCATTCTTGCGCTTTCGGAATACGTTCGCAATTTGAATGTTCTACATGTTCTTAATGAGAGCGTCATAGATATTGACGCACTAACCGGCAATCTTCTGCAACAAGGAGTGAGCCCGATCATGCTTGGCAGTTCTTATGTAATAGCAGGCAGTGACTTTTCGGCAGGCACATATGCTGTATCTCATGTGCATTACTTTAGAGCGTGCGCAAGACATGCAGCAATCTTGAAAGACATGGATTACGTAGACCATATTGATTCCCTGGATCTTCTAACTCTTCTCGCCTACTTAGAGAAACATGGTTTTAGAACTCTTACAAACAGGTTAGGAAGGGAAGGTTTGAGAGAAGAATGGTCGACCAATGGCTGCAATGACTCTGAATTGATGCGACGTACAAGAGCAATCTTTGTCAGTGAACATGACATTGGATGTAGGGAGTGGCGCTTAGATGTCAGGCGATACGTCGCTGATAAGGCTAAGTCGCTCTTGGATCTTGTCCCGCCAGCAGAGCATATCGTGCTTCAAGCAAGAAGGGTGAAACAAATTTTGTTTAATTACTGGTGCAAGTCAGGGAACGACGACCTGTCCCCAACGACGATGGAGAAATGCGACTTAGCCACAGGGTTCAATGCCGATGGGACATTTCTTCTGGAACGGAAAGAGGATGTGGATGATATTGAGAAGAAAATGCGAGAACTCTTATCAAAATGTAGGTGCAAGGGAAGCTGCTCTACGAGGCCGTGCTCTTGTGTGAAGCGCGCTGTCAAATGTATCGGATGCGAATGCGACAGTCGCAAGTGTCAGAAAAAAATACTTGAAGTTCCCATCAGAGAAATAGAAGCACAGATAGGAGCACAAGATGTTACAATTGGAGACACAGAAGATGGTACAGAGATCGTGGATATAAATCATACGGACCTGAACCAGATCGTACTGAGTAACATGCTAAACGTATCAAATATCATGCCATCGGAGCATGACTTAGTAGAGCTTTTCGACGCAACGGAAGATGAGGATGTATTAGCTTTGAGCTGACTATGAATCAATGAGATCATTTCCAAGATTCTGAGGGCCATTGTCGGAGCTTGCTGGGGCCGTGAATTGGTGCAATCGGTTCCTGCTTTGACGAAGAGCTGGTGGAAACGCCGTTTGTATTGCTTGAATATCCACAATTACCTTCCATGGATCGCGACAAGCGATCGCCACCCAGTTAAGGTAGATAAGATCGACATCAATTGGGGGTGGGAACTTTTCTAGGTATGGCCTATTACGCCATATGAACAAACCCAACTCCTGAAATCCATGATACCTCTTAACACTCTGTGCTGTAAAATGACCTTCTTGTCTTTCAAATGACAAGCATCCTGGTGGTATTCTAACAAGTAATATGCCCTGCGAGGAAATTCCAGCTGTTCTGGGTATCACTTCATGCTTCTTTCCTAGAGGCAGAACTACACACCGACAATAGGGAGCTGTACCACGAACTCCGCTGTCAAATATAGTTATCATTCTTTGCAAAAAGAGAAGATCGTAAGGTGGATTGCCGCCTGCTCCTTCCGCAGTGTGTTCCACATCCTGCCACGAACCGACGCTTCCAAACAAGTAGTCGTTTTCATCTAAACTGCAATATGCAGACAGAACTTTACTTTCGTTTAGGCTATCCGCAAATAATTCAACGCTTACGTATGATGTTAGCAACCAAAGAGTGTATAAAAGTGGTGTAACCCGATAGGCATAAGATCCAAACCTCAACGGAAATTTAGTGCACATTGTTCTGCAAAGTACCTCAAGAAACGAAGTGTCATCACACCCAGGAAGTTTGAACAACATTTCTTGTTTTTCATTACTGCCATTGTCACCATTATATTTGACTGTGCAGTTACTGAGCATCGTTTGCAGCTTGTGCTGTGTATACCGTCAGTACAACCGTTCTGCTATTTCCTCCCGTACCACAACTTTTCTAGACATTCCTTGGCGTAATCGGTTATCAATCGGCATCTGTATGACATATGCTAGTTGTCTTTTACGCCGACTCGAGCCAGATCTGAGTTGTAAAATTGAAATACAATAGCCACGAACAGAGGAAAGCGGTAGTGCTTGTCGGTTATCAAAATACACTACAGTGGCAGTAGTTGTGGGCCTCTGTGCCAAAGAAAGTCTGCATCCGCCCCACCCCGTTGTCAGGCCATAAGCATACGTTCCAATGGACATTTTGGAAGCGTAGTTTTGTCATGCCGTAGAAGAGTTTGTTTCGGCACCCTCAAGACACCGACTTATACCGACTGAAGTATGGAATTGTGTTGTGGGACGTACGACATTGGTGAAGACTTCAATCGCCACAAAAAGGCTTTCTAATGCTTAAGCTCAATGTCACGAGGCATTTGAGACAATCGCGAAGAAGTAAAACGCCATAAGTGAACTCGCGGAACGGTAAGGGTGAAGAGCATAGGAGATGGAGCACTTACTCGCGGGGATGGATGCATGCGTGTGAGGTGATGAGAGGTGTCCTGAGGTTCGAAATCAAAATGCGGAATCAGGAGCCGAAATACCGATTTTCGAAATCTACTCAAAAACGGGGGGTTCCTTACGGACTGATTCTACACGACGTAGGAAACGTATGAACCTAATCCAACCATGTGCGAGATACACACTTGGCTAAAGAGCTCATGCGCCGTGATCCACTCTTCAACAACCCTTTAGGAGCTCGTAGAGGCACTTCTTCAACAAGCCAATTGTAGCCCAATATCGCCTTCCTCTCCCAATCTCCTTCCAGAGCACGTCTCAAATACCCTCCTCCCCAATTAGACAGTAACAAGTCAATGCAAAAATGGCGGACTTTTCAAACTCTGAGTTTGAAGTCCTGTTCATATCCTATACAGTTTGTAAACAATGTGTTGTTCTCGCTTTTTCTCATCGTCAATGGCTTTACACAACTTTTCATAGCGCTGTCTCAAGACTTTTCTTAATTCATATTCGTTGGACTGCGACAAAAAGCTGGCAATTGTTTATGTATTAAGACTGAAAGTAAAACAGATGTTCTTTACATGAAAAGATCTACCGAAAATAACTAATCAGTTTTGGAATGTACACTTTCTATGATCGTGCACGCAAGCCCATGAGCGGGTTTAATGGCGTCTTGTGACGGTTCTTGCGTAGATTGGGAACCTGTTTGTATGGTGTAAACCAAAGAAGAAGATTGTTTCTGTCGCTGAATTGCAACAATTGTCTTCTTCCTTGCATTGAACTTTTCGGTGAAACTCTGCTTTTATTTTGAATTTGTCCCCACCAATCGAGAATTAGAGTCCGGAATAGAAAGAAGATCCTTCTCATGTGTAATTCAAACACTCCTGAATGCGGTAGGTGGAGGATCAATATGTTCCAATTCTGATGTGACGAATAATGGTAGAAGAATCTCTTTGGATAGCAGATTTTTTGTTTTTTGAAGAACGTTCTGAACAATTTGCAAAGCATCTGGTCAAAGTGATTGTGCTAGTTTGTAAATAGAGTCATACAAGGCCTTTCCATCAGACTACTTGAGGTACTTTTGTAGCTCTTCTTGCAACCCCGTATTAACCATTATATCGAGGTCAGGATCATAACTCTCCCCTTCATGCTGCGCTTGTTTGCTCAATCTCGAAATGAGAGATTTGGTATCGAAAAAGCTAGAAAGACTACGGACGTTCGAAATGTAATTCAATGTCATATTATCCGTATTTCTTTTCCAGTATGGATCGAAAACCTCCTCAAGCTTAATGTAGCTTCTAAACACACTCATCAGCTTGGGTTCACGAAGAACCTGCTCATCGTAAACCATCGTGCAGCGAACAATATGTCTGCATCGGACGCCCATGCATATCGTTTGACTGCATGAACATCTTAGCAGTAAAGATTCTCCTCTTCCATTGTCGCAGGTTGTAAACTTCTTTGCGAAGTATGCATTGGTTACCCGAGCTGAAACGCCTCTTTCTTCGTTTTATGGTGGTGCGTACTCTCTCTTCGCTTCTAAAGCGACAAAAAGCTGCTTTATTGCTACAGAAGACTTCATCAGTCGGTTAGACCACTTCAATGGAAAACCTACTACTTTCCCCACTCTCTCATTTGCCTGTAACCGCAAGTCGCTCCAACAAGCGGTATTGAATTCCACAATGGCGCTATCTGCTACAAAGTAGTTACGGGATTTGTCAACGCTAATATCTTTGAACTTGATGAGACAGTAATTTGTGCGCATTGAAATCATTTTGTCAATGACTTGGTCGGGTAAAGGTAGCTGGCAATGTCGGATAGAGCGATAACGGGAGCTCATCGAAGAGGTTGAACGTAATTGAGCTGCTTGTCTTTCCGCATTTCGCTTCTTCGTCATTCGGCGCATTTCACCTGGTATATGGCTAAACGGTACTTTCCTTGAAAGTATGTACGCTCTATAACCCGAGTTTGAAGCTTCGGTATACCCGGTTCCCTGGAATAATATCTCTGCGGTACTGCAGCATAACAGAAGCATGATACTTGAAGAACAACACTCCTTGGAGGCGATTTCAGGTACTTAGTTAATTTCCGCATCATGCTTTAGTAGATATATATGAGCTACACCGCTATTAGCGCGTCGCCTCGCTGAGGCAATTTCCACACATGTACACGTGGATTGCACGGCTCGAGGCGCCGCTTAGCGGGTGTGACTAGCACACGTGTAGCACGGATATGGCGCAGGCAGTGCATCCAGCATTGTTGTATTTATTTAGATATTCTATAGATTATTTTGCCCGGCGCATCCACTGTCAGTGGTGCGCCGAGCTCAGTACTTAGAGGGTTGAGCATCGCTCCCCCAAGTAAACTGCCCCTTGCCAAGCAAGGGCTTCCTGGCTGTAACTATCACGCCTTCGCGGATTGTTCACCTCCAAGTAGAGTGACGACTGCGTTGTTCACGTATAGTTACCCACCCTTGTGGCGCTCAGAGTATAACCACTATTTGTGTGTCTCGTTCCGACCTATTGTCGTATACGCGCCCCTGTATTGGGTTTGCTTTATTTTCTCTCTCTTTTCCCCACTCTGGTGGTTCGCTTTCTCCCCTTTTGGGGTTTGCCTTTTTGCCCTGTTTTCAGTGGCGCGTTTCCGACACCTTGTCATTGCCGTGCTACTCTCTTTTGAAGACTCATCTCGTGACCGTGTGAACACGTGGATCTCTACCGACTTCTAATCAGCCTAACGCTCCGACGCTTGTCGTGACGGTTTGGCCTCGGATTTACACCTGGCTTAGCTGTGTCATTCCTGGAGTGCTCCGTTCGCTGTGCTGCCCTGTCGAGGGGAAGATTCCGAACGTCTTCTTGAGCCTGCGCTTTTCCCGCAAAAGGCGTTGCTCCACAATACTAGTAAATGTGGCCTGGCCTGGAACAGGATTCGGAACCACTGAGGGTCTTGCCTTTCTTTAGGCGGGAACAGGGTTTTAAATGGTGTGAAATACGTTTCTTTGAAGATGTTGCGACGTTCAAGGAAACAGGTTATACTCCGAGATGGTCGGAGATTGAATAGATCCCTGGACAGGTCGTCTGCGGGCTTCGGTTTTCCAATCTTCACGCACCACGCCGCCACTTTCTTGATTTGGTTCTGATTTAAATGCCATTCATCAAGCGATATGAAGAAAGTCGGAAATACCTACTCTGCTGCGCTTATGCAGGCGGCACATTGGTCCGTCGTGATCATTGCGGGGGAAAGGGAAATAATGGCTTTGAACTGGGTAAGAACCTGCACAAAATTTTCTTCTGTTTCCACTCCGATGAACATCATAAAGAAAAGGTCAAAGTAGAACCATCATTTGCACGCCCGTTAATCGTAAACAACGGGAACCCAAACCTATTCGCAACGGCTTTGCAGTCAATAGATGTGCCTGGGACAATCCCAAAGGTAGTGTAGTCAGATATTCATTCCAAAAAAGCCCAACAGGCTGATTGCATACGCTCAGTGCGGTCAGAGTTAAAGAAAAACTTGTTTCCACTGTTCTTTTTGTTGTATTGTGTAAGCGACTCACACAATCTCAAGCACTCAAGATCTTTGGGGTTACTAAGTGATTCTGCATATCCCAATTGCTTTCTTACTGCTGTAGGATTGATTACCTTCCCACACTTGTCTTCCAAGTACTTCACTACATACTCTAGCGGCATTTGAAGCTTGTTCTTCAGGGTTATAGCTTCTGCGCGCATCTTCGGCGCAAGCCTTTTCACACCGCTGCTCTCCATCGGAGCGTGGGAGTGCCGACAGGCACTGAAATCACCAACATGACAACGGCCAGTATCTCCGTCCGAAGACACCGTCTTTATCGTGAGGGAGAAGAAGCATCGCCCAGATTTCTCCTTGTACTTCTCACATTTTAATATACCTTTGTGCAGAACCCTTCGATCTCCAGCAACGCCATCCTTCCCTTCCATTTTTCCTTCCGCCCGACGTAGATTGACGTTCTGACGAACAGATAGTATCCCATGCAATCTGCAATGTGTTGAATCTCCTTTAGCATATCATGACCAGGAGCATCTGATGGTAAACTTCGAAAGTAGACCAACACTGCTCCTTTAAAACACTCTTCAACATGTTATTTGTCGGCGTCGCTAATTGCACACATTGTTTCCTTCTTTTTTTCTATGCTACGAAGACCATCTAATTCTTCTTCATGAGGTAATTGCGCATTCAAAACTACAGTTGGGATTCGAAATATGTGACCAAGGAGTTCTTCTTCATCATCAACGAAGTAATCTATGAGGTCCATTGCATCACGCGGATGCCCATAAATTTCAGATGAAAGTGCCATGTTTTGCTGCTGATTACTGTCTGCAATATCATGCGCTTCGGTTTTCACCACCACATTCTCGTTGCTGCCACATACATACGACGACGATGCCATCAACGGCGCAGATTCAATATCAGATATGTTACATAGTACTTCCTTTCCAGAGTCTGATGCCTTCCCTACGTCTCCTACTTCGGCCATTTCCATTCCCATTTCCTCTACGCAAGTTACATGGACCAGTGCTTCAGGAATGTGTTCTACGTCACTGACAACCTTCGTGATACGGTCCGATTCGAAAACGTTTCCACTTTGAACGCCTTCCACACCTGTTTCGGTCTGGCAGCTGTTGGGTACATCTCGTACGTTCTGTACATCTTGTACGTCAGGTACTTAATGCACATTATGTACATCTCGCACAACTGAGGCAGCAGTAGAGTTGTCCGCTACCTTCTTTACTCCACTTCGAGCACTCCGTGGCAGCTTAACGTTGTGTACACCAAGTACGTCCCGTACATCACGTACGTCCTCTACACCACGCACGTCCTCTACACCACGTACGTCCCCTACACCACGTACATTTCTTACACCTCCATGCAGTGATCTTAAATCGCCTGGGGGAGATGGAGCTTTATCTCCTGGGTTGAGGTCGTGCTGTTCAGAAGTTTCGTTTGAAAGGGGAGTACCTGTCATGTAGAATCCGGCTCTGGGTATAATGGGAATATATGCAGCACTAACTCTTTCTGTCTGCAGTTTTTCACCTTCTCTATTCTTCTCAGTATCTGCTGTTGAGCATGAACCAAACAACACCTTGTAAATATAATCCCAGTCTATATGGCGTTCAGTACTCAGTTCCTTTCTCCATTCAGCATAGTAGGAGCGGAAGGAAACCATTATAGAACGACGCCGCTCATCCAGTATATCTTTCGTAATGGGCACAGTGACATGAATGTGATGAAGCATTCCTTTCAACTTCCAGTCAGTGTCTCTTCTTCCCAAACGAAATAGAATATGAGCCTTGCAACGAACAGGCGGCTTGCGTGGCAGAGAACAGAAGCGCCCAGTGAGGAGGCGATCTCTGCGTTTCATTTGTCGTCGCATTAAACGAATGTTGTGCAAATCATACAAGTCTGATGTAATGCACATGATAGGTACCATCAATGCCAATATATCACTCACCACCCATGTGCGCTTCATCGAACTACTGGCGTCATTGCCACTAAAATGGGCATCAGGTTCTTCCTGTTCACGATTGTTGCAATCGTTTCCATTGCCTACCCGAGCACCTTTACCAATAGACTCCTTCGCGTTTTGTGATGGCTCCCTCATCTCCAATGCGTCCAGTTGCTGCTGCGCTGATTGCAGAACAACTTCGTTCAATATCACATCAAGAACATAACCAACGGCCTCTACGCTATCTTCGAAACGCACTCGACGGTTGCTCTTTCTCGCAATAAAACGTGACAAGGATTTGTTAAGTCTGTCGACTTTAGCATAACGAGCGTCAAGCGATCGCTGGCTTCGAAGGCGCGTCTCAATTTCACGCGCACTCTCAAATTCCTCATCTTCTCTTACATCTTCATTAGGAAGAAGTTGAGTAATAAGGTCCATCAAAGTAGCTTCATCACAATCGCCTCCATGCAGTCCACCACTATCTGCAGCGCTATAATCCGCCACAGTTACTGTCCTTTCTTGAGATTTTTTAGCCTTTGAAGATGGGCTGATATCGCTCACACTTTCAGAACGTTCGCCACAAGACTCCAGTATTGCATCACTTCGTTGCAGAACGTCACTGCGGATTTTCTTCAGACGTGTCCTGTACTCAGCACGCATGCGATAGTAATGAGGACGATGGTGCAATCGAAATTGCTGAACCATCGTCTCCGAGACCCATTCTGAATTGAAATGTTCAGAAGCAAACAAAATCTGAACGACAAGACTTCGAATGGCCATCCAACGATATTGATTTGAGGGCGTCTTTTCATACCCTTGCGCAAAAGTTTTCTCAGGTGCAAAACCTCTATCTTTTGCGAACTCCGCGCATAACGATAGAACGTAACAGCTACAACTAAACTGGTCTTTCTGTCGACCATACTTCTTCAATTCCAAAATAAAGTTGCTCTTGGACTGCACAACAGACCTCTTCTTCCTAATAATAACATGTTCAAACGCTTGCTTAAATACGTCCAGAACAAGTGGTGGACACTTCCACCCAAGAATATCTCCGAAATAAACTGTAGGGTTCTCTCGTTGGCCTCTTCCACAGCGGACAAAACGTTTTCCACCCAGAACCCCCCAATTAATTTCTTCAATATTGAGTGGTACACGACAGTATGGACTGGCTTGTCTGTAACATTCAACGTGAAAGATTTTCGAAATCGCTCCAATACTTCCAAAGGTACTACTACTTTCCATCCTGATACGCTTAGATTTTTGGCTTGACTAACTAATGAGTTCCCAGTGTCGCAGGGGCAAAGGCAGACTCCTCCCAAGGGTTCCATGTCTATTTCGGCGAAGAAATTCGATCGATAGAAAGATATGAGTCCGCACGAGAGCAATATACAAACGAAGCAGCCGTATTGTTTTTCATTTAATGTTCTATAATACTATAGACCTGATTGTGAATGAGCTTGAATCTTCGTAAACTGCCTCGCACATCGAGATTAGCGTGTGTGTTCAGATTTTCGTAAAACTCACGACAAAAGTTGGATACAGATTTATCTTTGTCTGTTGGCATCAAGGAAGATAATGAAGTGAACTGATTCATGTCTAATGACAATTTGATGATGGTAGAACGTAAGAAATAAAGTGGCGAGTTGAAGTGTAGCAAGCAGAGTTTCGGATCGACATCGGATCTGAAAGGTATGTTTTTCTGATCTGTGAGACGTTGGTGGTGCTCAGAGTTTGAAAAGTCCGCCATTTCTACATTGATTTCTTACTCTGTAATTGGGGAGGAGGGTAGTTGAGACGTGCTCTGGAAGGAGATTGGGAGAGGAAAGTGATATTGGGCTACAATTGGCTTGTTGAAGAAGTACCTCTACGAGCTTCTAAAGGGGTTGTTGAAGGGTGGATCACGGCGCATAAGCTCTTTAGCGAAGTGTGTATCTCGCACCTTGTTGGATTAGGTTGTACGCCTCCTACGTCGTGTAGAATGGCCCGAGGCCCAGTCTGTCGACATCTTGCGATGCGAGCGCAATGTATGCGTGACACGTTAACGGTGGGCGTTTCCAGCGGCGCACAGCGTCGCCGCCCAATTCTTTGGCTTGCACCAAATAAAACGCCCGACCTCTCCTGCGAGTGTGCAACTCGCTGGCGACGGTCGAAAAGCGCACTTTACCACAACGTTCCGCTCGCCCGCTCACGCCACGATCTGCATGGTGGCATCGCCTGGGGGCTTCCGTCTCTTGGACCGCCAACTTCCTGCCTCTCCTCCAACTCCCTTTCATTTGTGCGCCTTCATCTTCCGCGCCCGCGGCCTGTGTGCCGCTCATTTTTTAACCTTCGTGCCGCGCCGCACCTCTAGCCTCAGTGCCACGCCGTGCCATTCATTCGGAGCTCGAGCTGCACTTTTAACCTTATTTCCGCGCCGGGCTCTTGATCTTCCTTCCGTACCACGCCTCCAGCCGAGCAAGGCGCACCTGGCCTCCGCTCCGTAATTTTTCTCTACCCTCCACGCCTTGCGTCTCTTCGGTATGCCGCCCTACGCCTTTGCCTGTCACGTAACGCCTCCGGCACCTGCTCCGCTCTTGCGTTCTCCATGCTACATCATGCCACCCGCCTCCATGCCAGGCAGGGCCTTCGACATTCGTGCCGCACTAAATTTCCGGACTTTGCCCCGCGCTTTTAGATTCCGTTCCGCGCAGGGCCTCCAGCCTACGTCGGTGTTATCGGAATGCTAGTTTGGCGGTCAAAAATAATCGAATTAAAACGAACGAAAAACCGGTGAATTTATCCAAATTTAGAAGTGCTAATTTCCGAACATATTTCCACCTTTCCACTTGTGCTAGTTTTTTTCGAGAGAATTATTCCAAATTGTTTCCATCTTCGCTAGTTTGGATGGAAGGGAAACTAGTATACTTTTTTCGTTTATGGTAGTTTCGCAGCACAATTTAAGTGTGTTAGTGTCACCTACGTTCATGTATACGGGTGTGAATAGCGAGATAGAAACTTAGATAGAAGCTTAAATAGGTGTTTATCGAATAGGAATTGAAGTATACAAATAGATCGAATACCTTTTCAGTTTGAGGAGATCGGTTCACTAGTCAACACCTTTCACATCAGGCATTCGTTTACTAAATATATGAAATGCCTTCGAATCACGTGCAATCATCCCCACCACTCTGTCCCACCGTCCGTGCGCCATATTACGCTCCCCGCCACGTACCCCCAATCCTCTCCAACACCCCCCTACCTTCCCCGCCATGCCCAACTGCTGCTTTGAAGGCTGCTCCTTCTTCGCCCGCACCATCTCCGCCATCCAAAGGCACCAGAGGAGATGCCCCAATCGCCTCACCCCAAACAAGCGTTTCCTCTCTCCAGGCGGAGGCTTCCCCCACTTCCCCCCACGCATCAAGCGTCACAAGTCTACCCCCACCTCCATACACCTCCCCCTCCCACAAACCGCCCTTCCGACAACGTCCCCATCGCAGACGACGACTCCTACCACCACCAGCAACTCTCTCTCTCCCTCCACACCCAGGACGCCTACCACATCGCCACCACCCCCGTCTGCTCCATCTCCCCCTCCCCTGCTCCCCCTCCTACCCCTTCCTTCCCCTTCCTCAACAACCCCCACCTCGAACGCATGGTCCTCTACATCTCTTCCATCGCCTCCTCCCTCGGCCTCCGAAAGGCTGACGAACTCATCTTCCTCCTCCAAGACCCCGCCTTCTCCAGATCCGCCTTCCACAACGCCTTCTACTCCACCACCCAGTGCCTCGAGCTGCAGAAAACCCTCTTCCAGCACCGTGTCAGCAACATCGGCTTCGCTCCCACCACCCTCTCCGATCCACAGCAGCTATTCTCCACCACCATATTCCGAAAGGACCCCATCCAGGTTCTCAAACAACAACTCGCCCTCGCACACTTCCGCAACACCTTCTTCCACCCCGTCTCCCACACAACCCCTTCCGGCTCTCCCACTTTCATCCACCCCATAGCCTCCACCCTCGGAAAAAGAGGCAGTCCCCGCTCTCAAGCCGCAATCATGCACTCCTCCAACGACTCCTGTATCTGGCACACCCCCGACTCCACCGGTATCGACTACTTCATTGGCTTGGTCCAAATCTACTCCGACAAGTCCTCCACTTCCCTCAAATCCTCTTCCATCACCTCCTACCCCCTTCACATCACCCTTCTCAACTTCCCTCATGCCTACCGTCGCAAGTGCATCACCAAACACCTCACCTTTCTCGGATACTTGCCAACCTCCTTCCTCCCAACCAACCCGTCCCAAGACCACTACTTTCTTCCTCAAACCTCCTCTCACATCCCCCGCCACACCAAAATGGAACTCATTCAGCTCGCCATCTCCAACCTCCTCGGCCCCCTCCTCTCCTCCGGTCTCAACGGCTTCCCCTTCCGTGACGCCCATGGCGTTCTCCACCACTGTCACCAAATCATCGCCAGTTACTGCGCCGATATCCCCGAAGCAAAAGACATCCTCGCCATCTCCCACGGAACCCGCCCCCAACACCCTTGTCATAGATGCATCGTCTCCCGCACAGACCTCCCCCTACACATTCAATCCCCTTCCCCCCGAACTCAGCACCAGACCCTCGCCACCCGCAAACCACACTCCACTCTCCTCCAACAATCACAAGGATCTCTCCTCGCTCGTAGCCCAGAATCTCCCGCAACACAAAGGAAAAAGCCCTTGAAGCCCTCCACTCTCTCCCTCGCAAAGTACTCCTCCCTCTTCGAATCATACCATCTTCTCAACATCACCCCACTCCTCTCTCCTTATAACATCTTCACCTTCAAACCACTCTACAACTTCCACCTCGGCGTCTCCAAGCTCATCAAGCTCGCCGCCATCTAGAGACTTCGCTCAGAAGCACTCTTCACCACCCCCCGTTCCTCCAAGTCCCGTCGCCCCTTCAACTCCGTCCGCATTTTCATCCTCAAACATTCAAACACTATCCTCTCCGCCATCGAAAAGCACTCCCCCGCAAAGAGACTCCACATCGACTTCTCCACTTCCGACAACGGTCAAACTCTCAACGGTTTCTTCAATACCGACGGCTTGCGTTGTATGCTCGAAGCAAAAGACTACCGCGCACTCGACATAGTCTTCCCCTTCATCGGCGCCTTCTTCGACCGATGCTGTGACGAAGTCGATTCAGCTCCCATCACTTCCGTCTTTTCCAAGTACTCAGACCTCCTCCTTGCCTCCATGCGATGCAACACCTTCACCAAATGGACCGACGCCCGCCTCACCGACCTTCACAACCAAATCCGCTCCTTCAAACGCACAGCCGCACTCGTCCTCGGCCCCTACCACACTTCCAGCCTCAGAACCCTCAAGTTCCACCTCCTTGACCACATCGTCGAGGACATTCGCCGCTTCGGAGGCCTCCATTTCAATGATGCCGGCATATTCGAGCACGCCCACACTCTGTTCAAGTCTCACTACTCCAAAACCTCAAAGCGCAGGTCCACCACACATCAAGAAACCATTCGTGCCATCCACAGCTCCAACGCCATCAAGGACTGGAATCCCGTCTCCGCAAACCCTTCCATCACCTCCCCCTCCCCTGGCTTCGCTTCTCCCCTCGAATCTCGAGAACCCGGTTTCGTCCGTGATGGGAAACATATCTCCTTCGCTGACCTAATCACTGCCCACAAATTCATTCGCTCCAATCCTCACCTCCCTCACAAATCTCTTGAAGACCTCTTCCCCCCCGATATCCTATCCATTCTTGCACAATTCGGAAGAGACGCCCTCCCATCTTTCATCACCCTCTCTCTCGAAGTTCTACAACTCACTGACAACTCCCCCGCCCTACATCAGGCTCGACTCACCATATTCAACTCCGCTTACGTCGTCGGCGGTTAAATCCCAACACTCGACAACTACATCAATGAACAAAACGATTTCACCCTCCAGGATCCTCCTGTCCCCATCATTCAAGGAATTTTTGCCACCCCCTCCTTCGGTACATCCAAGTCCCCAAATTACTCCCACGTTCTCGTCGCCGGCTCCACCTCCCGCCCTCCACATCCATCGTCTGGGTCTGCAAACTCATCTCCCTTCTTCGTTTCGCCCTTCCTCCTTCAACTTCTTCTCTCAAGGAGTTCGCCTTCCTCCAGTTCATGGAACTCGTCCCACCCAGCGACGACGTCGATCTCACCCTCAACTGCGTTTCCCTCCGATGGGCAACAGACAACGAATATAACCACACCATCGCCCCAGTTCCCATCTCTACCCACTCCACTTCCGATAACGTTTCCCCTTGGTATGGACTGATCCCCTCTTCCTCCATCCTTGGCTCCGTTCATGTTCTCCTCCAGAACTACCCCACTCCTCCCTTCACTTCTCGTCTACACTGGCGCTTTCACCGATTCTATCTCAATCGGTTCTATGGAGACCCCACCACCAAGCCTTATTTCCCATCCAACACGTAGCCTCTATTCCCTGTTAGCTTCAGCTTCATAAAAATTTCAACCCGCTTCCTCTCAAATGGAAGGAGTGAACATACGCATGACATGAGAAAGAAGAAACATCTCTTCCCCATCCCACACATACCTCCACCCCTTCCCCCCCCACTGCACCTCACCCTACCCTTAGTAGCCCGCCTCTTCCCTACCATCAATCCCTGTCTCTTCCTTGCGTTCCGCCCGGTGTGCCACCAACCGCCCGAAACTCGGGTCCTCCGGTCGATAGGTCGCTATGTAACAATCAAGAACTGCACCTAGGGTCCGTGTTAGTTTTGCCATAAAATATTCCTCCCTCACAGCTAGGTATATCTTCTCCCTCGATGGTACCCACAGCTCAACTGTCGCAGTTCTCCCAGAGTTTCCCGACACACACCTCGGATCTCCATCCACAAACCCATCGTTCTCAAACTCCTCGGCATGCTCCTCCTGTAGCGATTCCCAGGCTACCCCTAGTATTCCTTCAACAGCCCCAGGTAGATAATTTCCATACTAAGTAGAGAACAAAAGCTGTCTTTGCCCTCCACGTCCCACAACCTCGTTCATAGTTTTCACCATACAGGCAGTCCATGCGTCAAGTCTCGCAAGGAGCATCACTGTTTCATCCACGTACTGCCGTTCACCATTACTTTGCCTATCCATTGCGTATCCCATATACTCCTCCAACACTGCCACCGCCATCCCATTCTTGAAGTACATACCTTCATCATCAACCTCCCATGGTGGCCCAAACGCTCGAGACCCGGAATACGCAAGGTCTTCGAACCGGCTGGTCCTCCACGCACACAGTTCATCCCTCTGCCCTCCTCCCTTCCCATCAGCTTCTCGCTTGCCTCCCCCATCTGCTGCTTTAGCTCTTCCCCATAGCTCAGTCCCCTCAGTAGGTTTTGCACGTTCCGCAATCAAATCATATCCAAGGATGGAGAATAACTTGTCTCGAGCCGCCCGCTTCCGCACCTCAATCACGTCGCTTAATGTCTTTTTCATCCACTGCCTCAGACACTTGTCCGCACTCACATAATCCACAGACTCCTGTTTCCTTCCCGCTTCTCGTATCGTCTCCCAATTATCTCCCAATATTTCCGTCTCCACCACATACTTCAACAGAACATCACTTCCTCCCTCCGTTGATGGCGTATACGCCCTCATCTCATATGCCACTTGATACGGGCACCGAGGTACCATCTTTTTCTCCCTAACCACAAGTATGCTGCCCCCCTACTTTCTCCCACCGTCTCACTCCTGTTCTTCCAGCTCCTACCAACGTTCTCCGTGTCAAAACAGAGTTCTGACACCTCCAACTTCGCATAGTGGAGAATCTTATCATATACAGCCCTTGCAAATCCCTAAAAACAGTCTGGCACCTCTATATCATTCTTTTGACGCCCCCTCACTTCCTACCCTTCACAGCCTCCCTTAAACTTTCAATCAACACATTTTGCTGCTTCAGCTCCTCCCTCACCCGTTCCAATTCTTTCTGCGTGAGCTTCAAACTCACCATCATGGTATAGTGATCCTCCTTCATATTTCCCAGCTTCCCTTTCAACGAATTCACGCTCTCAACTATTGCAGACCTTGGCAACACGCGTAAGTGCTCTTCATCTCCTTCTGCTATTCCTATAGTTCCCATTTCCCTTGCTCTGTTCCTCTCTCCACGATCTCCAGAATCGTCGGCTCCTGCTTCATGCACATCGTCCTCAATCCGAACGGCATTATGCCTCAAACGTATTCCTTCAGGCGTTCGTACCGCGGTTCCACCAAGTTCCCTCCAGTTCTATGCCTGTTTCCAACAACGACATCTTCTACTTCGAATACCCTCCCATCCACTGGTATATTGTCTCTCACATTCTCAATCACTGATCCACCACTGCTACGTCCTACAACTCTCCCGGGCAAATGGTCTCGGAGCCATTCCATCCTCTCCACATTGGCGTGGCTCCCCATTCCATCGCCCAGACGCCCAATTCGCCTCCCACTGTCCTCTGCGTTTCCATGCTCCTTCATATGCCTCATACCCCCCACTTCCTCTTCCTCCCGCATCGCAGTATGTCGCGGTCCATCAGTTCTTTCTCTGCCCACCATTCGATTCCTCCTAACATCAACCACAACCTCCATGCCCTCGTTTCTCGCCTCCTGAACGCCTCCTCCTACTTCTCTTTCGCGACCCCTCCCCTCCCGAACGCCAACCCCAGCCACTCTCTCTCCCTCCTTCCCTCGAATACCACGGCTAACTATCCCACTAGTATTTCTCGCTATCGTCCTTCCCTCCCCCCCACTGCGACACTCCCTCCCCTTCTCTATGACATCTCCACACTCGCCTTCTTCTACAACTTGCGTGGAGTCATCGCCTCTTCGCCGCCCACCTCTATCCCTACCGCCCCGTGCATCATCCCCCTGCCTCCCTCCATCCCTCCCCTGCTTTCCTCTCCTCCATTTCCCATCTCATGTGGAAGCGGAGTAGCTTGTGTTACCAAAGCACTCACCGTTAGCTCGGTTCGCTGGGTTCGCTCCGTTTGCTCGGTGCGCTCGTTTCGCTCGGTTCACTCGGTTCGCTCAAAAGGTCGGCCTCGATCACGTCTCCCCGTGTTCTTCCTACCTTTCCCACGTAATCCGCTTCGAAGAAGGCGCGAAGTACGCCCAATACCGCCCTCGCTATTTTCCACATCGCCGCTTCGAGGCGCACGCGTAGTACTACCCAACCATCCTCGCGACCCCGACCTACCACTTCTGCACGCGTTCGCTCTTTTGACGCGCGCCCGCTTACATCCTCCGCATTCGCATTCGCATTCGCAGTTCTCATTTTACGTTTCCCCATATGGAACTGGACGACGACGATGCGCCCGGCGGTGCGCTCTAGATGTTGTCGCCGCTCGCCGCAAGACGTGTTTTCCGGTCGACGTGATCGCAGGTCCCCCGTGAAACGCACACCTCCACTCGACGTATGGTAGAAATATCGCACCGTTTCAGTACTTTTCGGAATCACTTTCCGAAAATTGGGACAGAAATTTCCCTTCCTGTACGAAACCTAACTGCCAAAAAGTGTTACACTTTCACATGATATCACATGTACTACGTATCTTTTGTTCTACGTACTTGAACGTCAACCCACTCCCCCGAATCGTATCCCCATTTTGTTCACGTCACTAGATGATAAAAGTGATGAAACCCACTCACTTGGGGGAGTTCTCGTCCTCCCCTGTAGAACACGAGAGTTAGAGAGAAAGCGTAATATAATGTACACAATTCGATTTTACACATACTATGGTACACCTTTTGGTTCTATAAGTCGTAAATCAATTGAGCTCTACTTGATTACTATAGGATTCGAAGACGTACCCCATGTGTACTCCATTCCATAATCTGCAAACAACTCTTCTCCCACTTCTACAACCCGAAGTGCCCGGATGGCAAGCATTTGGTATTCTCTTAATTGAAGTGGAGTTCGCCCAGTTCCTGGGGTTCGACTCACCACCACATTGGCAGCCCGTCGCTGCTTCAAGCCATCCTCCACTGCATCCCTATCTTTATCCCATTCTATATATTTTGGGTCGTTAATTGTTCCACCCAACGAAAATGGAGCGGGGACAATCCATACAGGGATTGCAGGTACTTCTCGTCTCCTTTCCGGGAGTTTCCGGAATACCTCGCCTCGCAGGCTAACCTCCATCGCATAAGTTCGAAAACGTGCGGCCGTGGCTCCCAACAACCCTTCCCCATACTTCTTGTGTACCTCCTTTCTCTTTGTTAAGTCATGGTACACTAGAGTTCCGTAAAAGAAATATATCTCTTCGTTCTTCATGAAACAGCACGTGGTAAACACTCCCACCCCTGCGTCATGGTGACGAATCGACGACTCGTCAATGCGACAACCACACATAGTGGCCTCCAGTGCCAACATCGCGTTCCAATCTAGGAGACTCATCTTCCCTTGCAACGTTTTCGGCCCCTCATGCAGCGCTTTGCGCCTGCCGATCATGGCCATGCCCTCCTTCCGCCACATCGATGCCAGGAAGTACACAATGTACGGTGGGAACTTCTGATACTGTGGGAAGCCGGATGGAGCCTTCCATGATCGTGAAGGACGAGCGTTCCACTTGGGAAATAAGTCCATCACGCGATTCACAGAGTTTCGGACCTCCCGCGTAATTTGAATGTCCGTCTCATTGTCGCGCATGCATATCGCGAACTGAACAATTGCCGCGTGCCTAGCATGCGCAAAACAGTCAGGGTCCAGCTCACAACCAATAAACTTCCGATGACGTTGTAACTCCATGCATGCAATGGTAGTCGAAAAAGTTCCCGCGAGCAAGTCCACTACTATATCACCTGGCTGCGAAAATCTGCTGATCAGCTCCTTCAACAACGCGCGAGGTTTTTGTTCCGACCTTACCTTTTGCAACATGTAGCCCCCACCCTCATTCTTTCTTTTCCATTTAAGAGTCTCCCCATTGGACATGGGCGGTACCTGGTCAATACCACTGTGGTACCCTGGATACCTCGACTGCACGTAGTTGAAGTTCTCATAGTTCACCATCGCATGCTGCTGTGCATAAGCGAGGCCACTTCGAACACCATGTCTTGCATACTCCATGGCAGGGAACAAGGAGCAGGACCTGCGTCCCCGGTTTCGCATGGGGTTGCCTTGCGACCATATAAAATGAATTGGGACCTGGTCCACAACAAATGAACGCCTCGGAACCCCTTGCTCGTCCTTTGCTCCCATAAGAGAAAGCACCCTCGTCCACTTGTTCACCTGTTTCAATGCGCAGATGATAACGAAATGACCCCCCGGACGTAGCAGCCTTGATATAAGCTTTTCCGCTTTCTTCACATGCTCAGCGCTCAGCATATCGTACCAACTGTTCTCCCGGTTTTTATCGGCCCTTATGTTGTATGGTGGGTCCATAAGAACCAGTTGAACTTTCCCCAATGAAGAGACTCCATTTTTTAGCATAGTGTCGTCCGTTTCCACCATATCCTCGAACCCGCAATTATAAACTCGAAAGTATTTCTCCATCTCCAGTTCACAACGTTGGAATGCCATTTTATCGTCCAACGAGGAAATGGCAGGAGGAGGCTGTATGTCAACGTCGGACGACTGTTCACCAACATCTTCAGTCCCACTCTCACCCACTACATCCATTCCACTTCAACCATCTCCATCCCCTCCTTGTTTCTCCTCCGAAGGATTCCCCCTTTCCAACTGCTTATCGTCATCGTCATGAATCTCGATGGCATGCTGCGGTTTCGATATCGGCGTGAGAGTTATATCAGGGACCTTGAGTGTCTCTTTGATTTTCAAAAGGCTTATTGTCTCCAAGATGGAGGACATAAGCGAGTTAGAAAAACAATCAAATCTCTGAGCAAACGCTCTTGACGGGTTCCTGTGAAACGTCTTTAGAACAGCCCATCGTCCAGGTTCTGATATTGTTTACAACTGCTCGTTCACAACAACCTTTTTCAGATCACAAATGAACTTCTTCGCAAGCGTTCGGAGGGCCACATCAATGTCCTCCGGAAGATTCCATGCCCACGGTTGTACCTCGTCTTCCCGAAGAGTTTGCTTGTTGCTCGGTAGCAAGCGATGGTCGTTGTCCTTGTGCAGAAACCCCTCGGAACGCGTTTCAATGGGTTTAAACTGCATGTCATCGTACAAGAGCAGTAGGAAGGGGAGAACCATGACCTCATCGCTAGAGAATCCCAGAAATTGGGAGAAACAATCCCAGGCGTTTGTTACCAGCTGCACACCAAAACCCGCACGCTGAGCTTAGAGATTCTGCGATATTTGCACATTCCCAAAAGAGGTGGAATATCCCTTCTCCCACTTACGCCTCTTATGGCCCCGAAGGCGCTTTTCCATAGATACTTTTTGAATAAAGGAAAGAAAGAGAACTCTCTGGAAATGTGTAGCGATGCTCGTACCGAAAGAGGAAACTATCCGGCCGTCACGCCTGGGAGCTATACTCATGGACTTGAAGAATTCGGTTAACGTCACATTCTTCGGTATTCCTTGAAAGTCCCTTCTGGTATAAGCATTCCAAAAATCCCTCACACGCCTGTCTCTGTCTCCGTCCACGATGTCAAGCAACTTCGTGGACAGATGCAGCTGACGGTACGAACCCTTTCCGCACACACCCTTGAGCTCATCCTTACTGTATGACGGGTGAGTGGGTCCGAGAAAAATAGAGAAGTACTTATTGGCAACGTCTAGGACAGTGCGATTCTTGATGATATATTGAACGAGTTCGCTGTGTCCCACTTTCCTAGGTTAGTCTTCCCCTCGCATCTTCGACTCATAGTGATCACGGATGGCGAGACACGCGGTGACAAGCTCATCTCCACAACCGACTATTTTTCCAACCTTCATGTCGGATGTCGGAGGTGCCGGTGACGGTGACTTAGACCTGGATGTGGTTGCGGCAGCCATTTTAAACAATAAAGGGGGGCTCTATTATGAATACGGAAGGAGAACCAGAGCAATCGTGATAAAACAGATGATTGACGTCGGCAGTGGACGGCGAGGGCGAATGGACGGAAGCTGACGAGAGACGGCAGCGAACGAGATAGGAGTGCGAATGGTAGACGGGAGCAGACGGCAGACGGCTGCGGAATTAGCGATGTGAAGGAGGAGTTCAGACGCCAAAACAGTACCAGAACTCTAAAGTAGAGGAGTAGAAGGGAATTGGGCGATGTTAGGGGGGCTTATGCGGTGATAAACAGTTATAAGAGAAGGCAGGGATGGGAGGGGGTGCGGTAATTCCTAGATATGGAAGTATAGGCGAAGTTCTAACTTACGGCTCTCCAGACAGCGGTCCGTGGTGTAGTGGCGCTCCATCACGGCTCTGATGAAGTGCCACTCGAGGCGGTCCGCTTTCCATGCGCCGTGGGAGAAAAAGTAAAACAAAATATAAAATTTCGGACAGCGGTCCGGGGTGGAGTGGCGCTTCATCACGGCACTGATGAAGCGCCACTCCACCCCGGACCGCTGTCCACGCGCCGTGGCTGATGAAACTGGACGACACCTCGGATCGCTGTCCACGCGAAAAAAAATTTCCACCTGGACAGTGGCTTGCTCGCGACTGGCGCTTGTTTGTAATGTGACGCTGCGTGTGTTTAAGCACCTTCGCTCTCCTGCCAACTGCCTCAGTAAGCACAACGCTCTGTACCTCCCCGTTACGGTTTCCGGGGATCCCTTCTTCTCCTGTCACAACCAAGTGATCCTCTCGGTTGTGACACAAGAAAAACATATCGCCGGAAACTGTATAAGGGAGGTGCTTTTCCCGTCCTTGTTCTGTTGCGCGGACGTTGTGGCACACAAGGTACGTTCGACAATTTTGTTCGTTTTCTGTGAATGGTACTAACTGGCGTACTCTTCTATTTTCCATGCTATTGCGTATTCAAGCCAGAGTCGCCGGACACAGTGTATGCCACTTCTGCATCCTTGCTTTACTGAGAACATTCGGAAGTGCCCAAGCTGGACGTGATGGTCGAGTACGATTATTTGAGTTGTTCACCTCATGTAATCGGCTTTGGCTTTGACAGCCAGCTCAATCACTGTTGGACTGTGGTTACTTATTAGAACGACTACATTAGACTGCGATAGGTCGAACTATCGGAAGTGGTTGAGCTACCGGTGATGATGGACTACGATTATATGAGTTGTTCAACTCATATAATCGTGTTTAGCCATGACTGATATTTCAATCACTGAAGAAGAATAGTCCCCAATATAGTCACTAGAAGAATGTCGTGGCCAGTGATGAGTTCTTCTTCTCCGACAACTACATAATGCTCGTGGTTGTCGCAAAGGGGGTATTCATTATCGGTCACGACCTTGGGCGCTATAGGAAAAGTTACATCATATAAAGTTAGAGAAAGTAGTCGGTAGAACTACCTTCTTCGATTTGATAGGACGTAAAGTTTCTGATATAGCGCATATTCTGCCAGATCGATGGGATGTATTATTTGTTTTGTTTTATATATGACCAAAGAGCTGCGAACTACTTCTAATCTAAACTGTTCTCTGTGCTTATGAAGGGCAATTTCTATTGCTTTCCAACAAACTCACTAAAGGACATTCCTATGATTTGACGCCCTTACGTCCTCCCGTCATTATAAGAAGATGCAGGGCTTTAAATATTTATAAAACAATCATAAGTGAAAACCGTCGTCGACAGCGGTCCGAGATGTCGTCCAGCTTCATCGGCCACGGCGCGTGGACAGCGGTCCGGGGTACAGCGGCGCTTCATCAGTGCCGTGATGGAGCGCCACTCCACCCCGGACCGCTCTCCGAAAAATTAAATTTTGTTTTCGCGTGGACAGCGGTCCGAGGTGGCGTCCAGCTTCATCAGCCACGGCGCGTGGACAGCGGTCCGGGGTGAAGTGGCGCTTCATCAGTGCCGTGATGAAGCGCCACTCCACCCCGGACCACTGTCAGAAAATTTAAATTTTTTTTGCCTTGGCCAGCCGTCCGGGGTGTCCTCCAACTTCTTCCGCCACAGCACGTGGACAGCCGTCCGAGGTGTCGTCCAAATTCATCGCCCACTGCGCATGGACAGCGGTCCGGGGTGGTGTGGCGCTTCATCAGGGCACTGATGAAGCGCCACTCCACCCCAGACCGCTGTCCACGCAGAAAACTTAACGGATGCAATTCATTTTTTTTCCTTCGAGACAGAGTGCCTTTATTCTATAGCTATGCGTACGTAGTAGTTATGACGATCATTTAACTTTCTAAATAAAGCGATAGTGAATTCTAAAACGTAAAATACGGAACCCCTTGAGTTCAATCCTATATTGAGCGGGAGCAGTGTTCGGTCAGGAAGTGAAGGAAACGAACGTGATTGAGAAGGGAACGTCCACTATACGTTCTCGTGAACATTCTCGACGATGGTAATCCGCGTTTCGAATTGTTTGCACCCATTGTATCCAACATGGCGCCTCTGAACCATAAAAGGGGGCGGGAGTCAGCGCGTTCGAAAAGGAACAGCGAGGGGTCAGAAATGGAGCCGTTTACGCGAGGAAGAGGAAAGCCGAAGGTCTCCACGCCTCTTAGGGCGAAATCGCGTTGTGAGCGGGGCACACCGCGCGCGATGAAGAAGAAGACGAGTACTCCCGCGCCACATGAGGTAAAAGGTGGCGACTCTGTATCTTTGTTCATCAGCCTTAGAAAGGACAAGAACAGGGTTGAAGTTGGTACTGCGGAAGTACGTGGCGTGGGGCCTGCTGGTGGTACCGGGAAGGGGCTCTGCCGTTCGATGCACGGCCATCTTCTAAGCGCCACTGCCTTAGAGAGTGAGGATTTGGTGGTTATCTGGAGGACGAATATTTCAAGTCATCTAGACGCGAAGTACCCTTACCGTTTCCAAGGTTCGGAGGAACCCCCGAGTAAGCTCGCCGAATTGGTATCGGCTGGGTTGTTTGCCTGGGATACGTCGATGATGGCCTCAATTGAGATTCCGCAGAGTCCCACTTCGCACCCCACTCTGCACCCTGGGGCCGGGAAGTCGTCCACATCTCAGCCTAAGAGTGAAGATGTTGAGGAGGTCAAGGAATCGGCTGATCAGTCTTCTAAAACCGCCAAACTCCAGTCTCCCTCAACGAGAGGAGGAAAACAAGGAGTTTTTAAAGGGATGAAGAAACCGGTGGGAGCAATTGAGAGGGTTAACATCGTGGATGACTCCGATGACGATGTTGTGGAGGTGAATGGGACTACTAAGGCTTCCCTGGGTGGAACTGAGGGGATTTGTTCAATGAAGGAGATAAAGTTCCGTCAGATGAGGTGGACACCACGCTGCCGCTACCGAAGATATCCCTCGCCGACTATGTTCAGCAGCGGTTGACGACGGATATCGAGATGATTGAAATCCCAAAGAAGACGGTTCGCAGTGTGAACCTGGCGCACAAGAAGGGCACGAAGATGACGTGCTTCAACTTTGGTTGGCTTCCCTCCACCGGTTTGATTGCCGTTACACTTGTAGGCGATTTGGAAGCAAGTGACATCGTTGACGGGAGACTTGTGCTGCCTGTAACACTTATAGAGGGATATCACCGATTTCTTGTGTTACAGGACCTGCGTGAGGAAGGAGGGAAATGGGAGGATATAGTGAAGGCTCTGGATGTTGTGTTATGGAGGAGGAAGGATGTTAATCCGATGGTCATGAATGAAGTCCTAGGACTTGGCAATCTCCTGAACGAGATGAGCTCCAATGTTCTGAAGATTTCTTTCGCAGACAAGCTTCACAGCACGGTGTCCTGCGTTGAAAACATCATTGACGAAGGAGGAGTGGATGTGAGGAAGGTGACGCCCAAACAGATAGCGGGCGCGTTGAAAAGAAGTAGGGTTATCGGGGACTATAGTATACGTCACTTGAATCGCTATGCGGCACTGGCTCTGAAGTTTGTGCAAAGCGAGGGGCTTCTCCAATTATTTGAGAAGGCGTGTGAGGAGGGGCCGCTGCTGACGCTCGCACATGTGTCCAGTGACCTTGTTATGGGAGTCGCAGATGGGGAATTCCGTTGCGTCGTCCGTTGCTTGCAATGGCATGTGCGACTGAGAATGTTCTCTGCAGGGAGGACGGGCCGTTTTGAGGATATGAGGAAGCACTTCTTTCAGTCTGCAATTGGTATGTTTAAGCTTTGCGACATGACTGCCAAGAGGAAGAATATGACAGTTGAGAAAGTGATGCAGACGGTTCTCAAGATTGGAAAAAAGGGGGTATATGTCTTGGAATATCTCGGGAAGCAAACAGCCAAAATGGAGCTCGCGGGAGCAAAGCGTTTGTGGGACGGGATGGTGTCTGGGATGGTGAAGACTGCAGGTAACAAGCTGTAACAACACTTTAAAGTACCGTTTCGAAGTTAAGAGGAGAACGACGTTGTAGAGGAGGTTATTGAAGAGGTTGTGGAACCGGAGGGGACGGCCAGGGCTCCATCTGCTGAGGTGGAGAACGATCCCATGGTGGTGGAAAGCTCTGAACTGGAACCACCGGTGTTAAGACGTAGCACGAGACGTAAGATGTTTCCGGGCCACTTGAGAAAAGAGGAGGTTGGACGGGTCGTAGGGAAGAAGAGGAAAAAGAGTAAAAAGAGGAAGAGAACTTCTGTGGTGCTTACTGACGACGAGGATGAAGATGATGTGCAACCTGCCCCGAAGCAAAGAAAGAAGGGTACGGTGAACACATCTTCTGTAGACATACCTCTGGAGCTTGTTAACCTGTTCAGGAAAATGACGAGGACTGCATTGAAGAAGTTCTTTAAGAAGCAGAAGATCAATGTGATGTCGTCCAGTGAGGGCGAGGAGGAGAATGATAGTAGTGAGAAGGATACTGGATTTGTTTGGGATGAACCGGGGGGGAAGGTGAAGTAGGAATGCGTAGCTTTGAAGATAACAATCCGGATGTTCTCCGGAACGGGATGAAGACAGCTGGGCAGTACACCAGGGGATCAGATATGTCGTGGACGAATATGCTGAGCGCACTGCCCAGTGAGTGGCCGGAAGCGAAGAATTCTGTGAACCACCAGCACCCGTGGATGGATATGCCTCACCTACGAAAGAAGCATAGGGCGGGGTGTTTGACGGTGGAAGATTTGAGGGCCGTGCATCACGCGGTGTACTGGCATGCAGCTCAGAATTTGCACAAGGAAGTGGGGACTACGAAGGGACCAGTTGTTGGGGTGAAGCTCCCGTTGAAGGGAAAGCCGAAAGGGGAGGAAGAGGCTCTTTGCATGGTGGCGATGGAGAGGGATGACCTCGCGCGAGAGTATTTTGCATCGAAGAGAATGGAGTTGATGGAAAGAGGATTCTGTGTGCTGGAGGAATTTGGAAGTGACGAAGGCATGTCAGATGAGGCGAAGAAGAGGGGGGTGGTGTTGGATGAAGATGTGACAGAGAGTATGTTGGAGTTCTTTCACAAGGATTTCTTGAAACAGCCGGACCTCAAGTTGGAGGAGATCCGCAAGAGATGGAACACTATCATCAATGCGGGAGATGGGAAGGACGCGGGGGATAGGATGCAGGGCATTGGGCGATACATTACCACGAAGAAGGGGATTGTGGATTACATGGAATCGGATGAGAAGAATGTGATGATGGTGAGAAAAAGAGCGTTGTTGGATGCTAGGTTTGGGCAGATAGAAGCCGATCTTCGTCTGTGTAACAACAGTAGGGCGAAGAAGAGGATGTATGCGCCGGAAACAGGAGGACGTGTGTTGTGTACGGAGGAGGGATGCCCGAGGCAGGTGTTGCACACAGATTTCCGAGGGTTGACGAATTTGGAGAAGAACAATGGGGAGATTCCAGGATTCTTCATGATGGCCTCCGGGGGGAGCTCTTTTATGATATGGGTATGTGAGGGGTCACACAATATGTATGTGACGGATGACAAGAGTTTGAAGAGGCTGTCTCGTACGATGGTTGTGAAGAAGTTCAGGGTTCCACCGTACTCCATGTTGATTGGAAGGGGAGATGTGTTTCATGCTGGGGCTGGGTACATGGATGCGCTGGTTAAAGAGAATTGTCTACCGTATCATATGTACTTTGTACCCGAGTGATACAAGCTCCCTGATGCGGTGCACAGGCAGCCTGCTTTTCGGCCCAAATTCTTAGATGAGGAATTTAGACTCGGGGAAGACCCGAACGACCAGCTGGACGAGGAGGAAAGTTTTGTTAGCAACTTTGAAATGGAGGAAGAGGAAGTTGGAGAGGAGGATTACGAAGAGGAAGATGACGAGGTACAAGGCCACAGGCGGATAACACGGATGGGGACTACGAGGAGGGAACGATGATAATGGATTATGAGGAGGACTGAATAAAACATGTAGGGCGTGTAGTGTTATGTGTGTGAGAGTGAGGTGACTTGACTAGTACTGAAAAATGAACGAATTTTTTGGTATAATGTGAGCATAAAAGGATTGTTGAAGAAAGAAAATGAGTTACAAAGCGTGGGGTAAGAAGAGAGAGTATTGTGCGTAGATTTCTTTTTTTACAAAATGACACCAAAGTAGTACTGGTACTAAAAGAGAATGTCTTTTCTAAGGACATTGACATAGTTGGTTTGAAAAGGGGCAGGGTCAGCCAAGCCCGCTCTCTTGGTTTCCTCGGAAGAAAGGTAGAAGTAAGCATTTCTGAATTCGTACTCAGAGAATGAGGCGTGGAAGGAGGTAAGAGTGCTGCCGTAGGCGAGGAGGGATTGTACTGTGGACGGGATATTGTAGGAGATAGCTGTGTTGGAGGAGACTATGCCGAGTAGTTCCTTCATTATCGTTTAGACTATGGTATTGTAGCGGGTGGCCACGTCATGCATGTTAATGAAGCCGTCGGAGGAACCAACTAGGTTGAATGAAGAGATCCAGATGAGCTTTTCGTAGTAGGATTTAGAGAAGGCGTATTCGTCAACGATATTGCGAGTGAGACCTGCGTTAAATAAGCGTTGTGCTGGTGCGAAAGTTCATTTTCCGGTGACAGTTGTGAGGCCGTTGGGAGTAAGAGAGGAGACGCCATCCTGTAGAGGTGCAGCGAAAGTTGGTACGACGATGTAAAGAACTGCTCGTGTGGTGTGATGAAGACCATGTTTTGAAAGAATGGGAAGAATGTGGCCGTCCTGAATGAAGACCAAGTCTTGTCTGCGAGATAGAGGGCAGGAGCGAATTACTGTTTCCAACAAGTTGCTCCTGCCGCAGAAGAAAATGGGACCTTGTGGAATGCTGTGTGCGGCTATGAAATCTTGGAGTGAAAGAATGGTATCTTGAGGGGTACCGTGGTCGTAAAGCATGGAGCCAATGCGGCCTCTGCATACAACAACAGCTGGGGTGTGGGAGGAGCAGAGAGAAGAGGAAGGCGAGGTCATTATGTCGAATTTGTTGGATGCTGTGAGGATATATTGTGCTACAGGAGAGGAAGGGAGAGATGTTTAAGTAGAGAGCGGCGTTGCCGATGTATACATCGATAAAGTGGTTTCAGAGGAAAAGATAGTTTTTGTGACTAAGTAGTTGAAAGAATGAGGTAGGTGGGTATGAAGGGGATTAGGACTGATGAATGTGTTTGTGAAAAGAGATGTGTCGAAATGCAGTATAAAGGGGAAGATTTAATGGTAAGGAGTTAAGGAACGGGCGCTGTGGATTGGTTTTGTGGGATGGTACTGAAAGAAAAAAACGAAAATATGGAAATATCTGGGAGAAATGAAGTTTTTCGGGAATGGCGGGAAATTGAGGTATAGATAATTGTAATACAAATAGGCCTGTGGGGTAGAGGGGTGTGTGGCCACGAGTGTAACGGCTGTGATCAGGGGTGGCAAGGACGAGGGTTGTGGTAAGTCGCTCAGGCCTGTTCAAGTCGTTTATCGCCGGACGCCGTCTTTTCTCGGGATGTCGAATGGATAGGTTGGTGACGAGGAGCTAATGGCTCTGCTTCATAGGACGAGTGCCAGAGACGCCGCGGCGGGTGGAGGGAGGGGGTACTGAGGGGGTTTGTGTGAGTCAGAAGGTTTGTAATGGGGATGGAAGAGGGGGTGGAGGTGATGGGGATGGAGATGGAGGAGGAGGACCGGAGAGAAGGTTTATAGGGGAGATGGAGGAACGGGTGGGGAAGCTTGGGGGAGTTTGAAGGAGCACTTCGACGACATGCTGTAGGAGATGGTGGCAGACATGAGAGGGGTGGTGCTGAGTGTGTCGGAGGTTGGGGTGCCGATGGAATTGATTTCGACGATTCGGGAGAGGATGAAGTTGACTGGGGTGGGGGCTGTGGGACATGTGAATGGGATGTTGGAGTGCGTAGGGAGGGAGATGGGGAGGATGCGAAAGGAGAACATGGGGCTGAAGGGTAGGGTTGAAGTGTTGGAGGAGCAAGTGGGACAGGTGGAGAAGGCGTGCAAATTGCTGATAGATTTGAAGGAAATGGTGAGGGGAGGGGAAGTAGGGGTAGGAGAGGGGACAGGTAAAGGGTCGCCTGTGACGCCCGGTTCTCGGGGTGGGCGAAGGAGTGTGAGGGAGAGGGGGGAGAAGAGGAGGGAGGAGAAGGTGTGGGGAGTCGACTGAAGAAGAGGAGGAAGGGTGGGGTGATGGTGGAAGAGAATGGGAAGGTGTTTGTGCTGCCGCAGCTGCCGGGTGGCGCGCCGTTGGTGGGTTTCGGGAGTGCGGCGGCGGCTGCGAGAACGGCGGAGCGTATATTGGAGGAGCAGGAGGAGAAGAGGCTGGGAGGGGTTGGAAGCCGCTTTGGGGCTAGGAGAGTGTACCAGAATAGGGAGAGTTGTCCGTTGGACTTCTTTAACTTCACATTTAGGGAAACTGAGACTCAGGATCCGAATGCCGAGTTGGAGTAAACCAGCGCTGGTGACTCGAGAGTAAATTATTTGAGTGATTTTGACGCCTGCGACGAATGTGAGGTAACGGGCAGTGTCGCACGAACTGCAAACTAGCATACAACTTCAACAAATGGAGTTGAACTGCGGCACGTGGAAATGCGATTTCCAAAAAAAAATTTTTTGCCTTGCCAACTAGCGCAATCTGCGAAATTGCTAGTTTTTTCGGACTTTTATTTTCATAACTAGCCATCTAGCATACTAAACTAGCATTCCGAGAACACCGACGACGTTCCCTTCTCAATCACGTTCGTTGCCTTCACTTCCTGACCGAACACTGCGCCCGCTCAATATAGGATTGAACTCAAGGGGTTCCGTATTTCACGTTTTGGAATTCACTATCGCTTTATTTAGAAAGTTAAATGATCTTCATAACTACTACGTACGCATAGCTATAGAATAAAGGCACTCAGTATCGAAGGAAAAAAAATGAATTGCATCCGTTAAGTTTTCTGCGTGGACAGCGGTCTGGGGTGGAGTGGCGCTTCATCAGTGCCCTGATGAAGCGCCACACCACCCCGGACCGCTGTCCATGCGCAGTGGGCGATGAAGTTGGACGACACCTCGGACGGCTGTCCACGTGCTGTGGCGGAAGAAGCTGGACGACACCCCGGACGGCTGTCCACGACACCTCGGACCGCTGTCGAGGACGGTTTTCACTTATGATTGTTTTATGAATATTTAAAGCCCTGCATCTTCTTATAATGACGGGAGGACGTAAGGGTACATCCTATCAAATCGAAGAAGGTAGTTCTACCGACTACCTTTTCTAACTTCATATGATTAGATTTTCTTGTACCGCCCAAGATCGTGACCGTTAATGAATACCCCCTTTGCGACACCCACGAGCATTATGTGGTTGCTGGAGAAGAAGAACTTATCACTGGCCACGACATTCTTCTAGTGACTATATTGGGGACTATTCTTCTTCAGTGATTGAAATATCAGTCATGGCAAAACACGATTATCTGAGTTGAACAACTCATATAATCGTAGTCCATCATCACCGGTAGCTCAACCACTTCCGATAGTTCGACCTAACGCAGTCTCATCTAGTCATTCTAATAAGTAACTACAGTCCAACAATGATTGAGCTGGCTGTCAAAGCCAAAGCCGATTACATGAGTTGAACAACTCAAATAATCGTACTCGACCACCATGGCCAGCTCAAGCACTTCCGAATGTTCTCAGTAAAGCAAGGATGCAGAAGTGGCATACAATGAGTCCTGCGACTCTGGCTTGAATACGCAATAGCATGGAAAATAGAAGAGTACGCCAGTTGGTACGATTCACAGAAAACGAACAAAATTGTCGAACCTACCTTGTGTGCCACTACGCCCGCGCAACAAAACAAGGACGGAAAAAGGACCTCCCTTATACAGTTTCCGGCGATCTTTTTTTATTCTGTCATTGTGATAGGAAAAGAAGAGATCCCTCGAAACCGTAAACGGCGAGGTACAGAGCGTTGTGCTTACCGACGCAGTTGGCAGGAGAGCGAAGGTGCTTAAATACACGCAGTGTCACATTACAAACAAGCGCCAGTCGCGAGGGGGCCGCTGTCCAGGTGGAAATTATTTTTTTTCGCATGGACAGCGATCCGAGGTGTCGTCCAACTTCATCAGCCACGGCGCGTGGAAAGCGGTCCGGGGTGGTGTGCCGCTTCATCAGTGCCGTGATGAAGCGCCACTCCACCCCGGACCGCTGTCCGAAAAATTAAATTTTGTTTTACTTTTACTCCCACGGCGCATGGAAAGCGGACCGCCTCGAGTGGCACCTCATCAGAGCCGTGATAGAGCGCCACTGCACCACGGACCGCTGTCTGGAGAGCCGTAAGTTATAACTTCGCCTATACTTCCATATCTAGGAATTACCGCACCCCCCTCCCATCCCTGCCTTCTCTTATAACTGTTTATCACCGCATAAGCCCCTCTAAAATCGCCCAATTCCATTCTACTCCTCTACTTTAGAGTTCTGGTACTGTTTTGGCGTCTGAACTCCTCCTTCACATCGCTAATTCCGCAGCCGTCTGCCGTCTGCTCCCGTCTACCATCCGCACTCCTATCTCGTTCGCTGCCGTCTCTCGTCAGCTTCCGTCCATTCGCCCTCGCCGTCCACTGCCGACGTCAATCATCTGTTTTATCACGATTGCTCTGGTTCTCCTTCCGTATTCATAATAGAGCCCCCCTTTATTGTTTAAAATGGCTGCCGCAACCACATCCAGGTCTAAGTCACCGTCACCGGCACCTCCGACATCCGACATGAAGGTTGGAAAAATAGTCGGTTGTGGAGATGAGCTTCTCACCGCGTGTCTCGCCATCCGTGATCACTATGCGTCCACGATGCGAGAGGAAGACTAACCTAGGAAAGTAGGACACAGCGAATTCCTTCAATATATCATCAAGAATCGCACTGTCCTAGACGTTGCCAACAAGTACTTCTCTATCCTTCTCGGACCCACTCACCCGTCATACAGTGACGATGAGCTCAAGGTTGTGTGTGGAAAGGGTTCGTACCGTCAGCTGCATCTGTCCACGAAGTTGCTTGACATCGTGGACGGAGACAGAGACAGGGGTGTGAGGGATTTTTGGAATGCTTATACCAGAAGGGACTTTCAAGGAATACCGAAGAATGTGACGTTAACCGAATTCTTCAAGTCCATGAGTATAGCTCCCAGGCGTGACGGCCGGATATTTTCCTCTTTCGGTACGAGCATCGCTACACATTTCCAGAGAGTTATCTTTCTTTCCTTTATTCAAAAAGTATCTATGGAAAAGCGCCTTCGGGGCCATAAGAGGCGTAAGTGGGAGAAGGGATATTCCACCTCTTTTGGGAATGTGCAAATATCGCAGAATCTCTAAGCTCAGCGTGCGGGTTTTGGTGTGCAGCTGGTAACAAACGCCTGGGATTGTTTCTCCCAATTTCTGGGATTCTCTAGCGATGAGGTCATGGTTCTCCCTTTCCTACTGCTCTTGTACGATGAAATGCAGTTTAAACCCATTGAAACGCGTTCCGAGGGGTTTCTGCACAAGGACAACGACCATCGCTTGCTACCGAGCAACAAGCAAACTCTTCGGGAAGACGAGGTACAACCGTGGGCATGGAATCTTCCGGAGGACATTGATGTGGCCCTCCGAACGCTTGCGAAGGAGTTCATTTCTGATCTGAAAAAGGTTGTTGTGAACGAGCAGTTGTAAACAATATCAGAACCTGGACGATGGGCCGTTCTAAAGACGTTTCACAGGGACCCGTCAAGAGCGTTTGCTCAGAGATTTGATTGTTTTTCTAACTCGCTTATGTCCTCCATCTTGGAGACAATAAGCCTTTTGAAAATCAAAGAGACACTCAAGGTCCCTGATATAACTCTCACGCCGATATCGAAACCGCAGCATGCCATCGAGATTCATGACGATGACGATAAGCAGTTGGAAAGGGGGAATCCTTCGGAGGAGAAACAAGGAGGGGATGGAGATGGTTGAAGTGGAATGGATGTAGTGGGTGAGAGTGGGACTGAAGATGTTGGTGAACAGTCGTCCGACGTTGACATACAGCCTCCTCCTGCCATTTCCTCGTTGGACGATAAAATGGCATTCCAACGTTGTGAACTGGAGATGGAGAAATACTTTCGAGTTTATAATTGCGGGTTCGAGGATATGGTGGAAACGGACGACACTATGCTAAAAAATGGAGTCTCTTCATTGGGGAAAGTTCAACTGGTTCTTATGGACCCACCATACAACATAAGGGCCGATAAGAACCGGGAGAACAGTTGGTACGATATGCTGAGCGCTGAGCATGTGAAGAAAGCGGAAAAGCTTATATGAAGGCTGCTACGTCCGGGGGGTCATTTCGTTATCATCTGCGCATTGAAACAGGTGAACAAGTGGACGAGGGTGCTTTCTCTTATGGGAGCAAAGGACGAGCAAGGGGTTCCGAGGCGTTCATTTGTTGTGGACCAGGTCCCAATTCATTTTATATGGTCGCAAGGCAACCCCATGCGAAACCGGGGACGCAGGTCCTGCTCCTTGTTCCCTGCCATGGAGTATGCAAGACATGGTGTTCGAAGTGGCCTCGCTTATGCACAGCAGCATGCGATGGTGAACTATGAGAACTTCAACTACGTGCAGTCGAGGTATCCAGGGTACCACAGTGGTATTGACCAGGTACCGCCCATGTCCAATGGGGAGACTCTTAAATGGAAAAGAAAGAATGAGGGTGGGGGCTACATGTTGCAAAAGGTAAGGTCGGAACAAAAACCTCGCGCGTTGTTGAAGGAGCTGATCAGCAGATTTTCGCAGCCAGGTGATACAGTAGTGGACTTGCTCGCGGGAACTTTTTCGACTACCATGGCATGCATGGAGTTACAACGTCATCGGAAGTTTATTGGTTGTGAGCTGGACTCTGACTGTTTTGCGCATGCTAGGCACGCTGCAATTGTTCAGTTCGCGATGTGCATGCGCGATAATGAGACGGACATTCAAATAACGCGGGAGGTCCGAAACTCTGTGAATCGCGTGATGGACTTATTTCCCAAGTGGAACGCTCGTCCTTCACGATCATGGAAGGCTCCATCCGGCTTCCCACAGTATCAGAAGTTCCCACCGTATATTGTGGACTTCCTGGCATCGATGTGGCGGGAGGAGGCCATGGCCATGATCGGCAGGCGCAAAGCGCTGCATGAGTGGCCGAAAACGTTGCAAGGGAAGATGAGTCTCCTGGATTGGAACGCGATGTTGGCACTGGAGGCCACTATGTGTGGTTGTCGCATTGACGAGTCGTCGATTCGTCACCATGACGCAGAAGTGGGAGTGTTTACCACGTGCCGTTTCATGAAGAACGAAGAGATATGTTTCTTTTACGGAACTCTAGTGTACCATGACTTAACAAAGAGAAAGGAGGTACACAAGAAGTATGGGGAAGGGTTGTTGGGAGCCACGGCCGCACGTTTTCGAACTTATGCGATGGAGGTTAGCCTGCGAGGCGAGGTATTCCGGAAACTCCCGGAAAGGAGACGAGAAGTACCTGCAATCCCTGTATGGATTGTCCCCGCTCCATTTTCGTTGGGTGGAACAATTAACGACCCAAAATATATAGAATGGGATAAAGATAGGGATGCAGTGGAGGATGGCTTGAAGCAGCGACGGGCTGCCAATGTGGCGGTGAGTCGAACCCCAGGAACTGGGCGAACTCCACTTCAATTAAGAGAATACCAAATGCTTGCCATCCGGGCACTTCGGGTTGTAGAAGTGGGAGAAGAGTTGTTTGCAGATTATGGAATGGAGTACACATGGGGTACGTCTTCGAATCCTATAGTAATCAAGTAGAGCTCAATTGATTTACGACTTATAGAACCAAAAGGTGTACCATAGTATGTGTAAAATCGAATTGTGTACATTATATTACGCTTTCTCTCTAACTCTCGTGTTCTACAGGGGAGGACGAGAACTCCCCCAAGTGAGTGGGTTTCATCACTTTTATCATCTAGTGACGTGAACAAAATGGGGATACGATTCGGGGGAGTGGGTTGACGTTCAAGTACGTAGAACAAAAGATACGTAGTACATGTGATATCATGTGAAAGTGTAACACTTTTTGGCAGTTAGGTTTCGTACAGGAAGGGAAATTTCTGTCCCAATTTTCGGAAAGTGATTCCGAAAAGTACTGAAACGGTGCGATATTTCTACCATACGTCGAGTGGAGGTGTGCGTTTCACGGGGGACCTGCGATCACGTCGACCGGAAAACACGTCTTGCGGCGAGCGGCGACAACATCTAGAGCGCACCGCCGGGCGCATCGTCGTCGTCCAGTTCCATATGGGGAAACGTAAAATGAGAACTGCGAATGCGAATGCGAATGCGGAGGATGTAAGCGGGCGCGCGTCAAAAGAGCGAACGCGTGCAGAAGTGGTAGGTCGGGGGTCGCGAGGATGGTTGGGTAGTACTACGCGTGCGCCTCGAAGCGGCGATGTGGAAAATAGCGAGGGCGGTATTGGGCGTACTTCGCGCCTTCTTCGAAGCGGATTACGTGGGAAAGGTAGGAAGAACACGGGGAGACGTGATCGAGGCCGACCTTTTGAGCGAACCGAGTGAACCGAGCGAAACGAGCGCACCGAGCAAACGGAGCGAACCCAGCGAACCGAGCTAACGGTGAGTGCTTTGGTAACACAAGCTACTCCGCTTCCACATGAGATGGGAAATGGAGGAGAGGAAAGCAGGGGAGGGATGGGAGGGAGGCAGGGGGATGATGCACGGGGCGGTAGGGATAGAGGTGGGCGGCGAAGAGGCGATGACTCCACGCAAGTTGTAGAAGAAGGCGAGTGTGGAGATGTCATAGAGAAGGGGAGGGAGTGTCGCAGTGGGGGGGAGGGAAGGACGATAGCGAGAAATACTAGTGGGATAGTTAGCCGTGGTATTCGAGGGAAGGAGGGAGAGAGAGTGGCTGGGGTTGGCGTTCGGGAGGGGAGGGGTCGCGAAAGAGAAGTAGGAGGAGGCGTTCAGGAGGCGAAAAACGAGGGCATGGAGGTTGTGGTTGATGTTAGGAGGAATCGAATGGTGGGCAGAGAAAGAACTGATGGACCGCAACATACTGCGATGCGGGAGGAAGAGGAAGTGGGGGGTATGAGGCATATGAAGGAGCATGGAAACGCAGAGGGCAGTGGGAGGCGAATTGGGCGTCTGGGCGATGGAATGGGGAGCCACGCCAATGTGGAGAGGATGGAATGGCTCCGAGACCATTTGCCCGGGAGAGTTGTAGGACGTAGCAGTGGTGGATCAGTGATTGAGAATGTGAGAGACAATATACCAGTGGATGGGAGGGTATTCGAAGTAGAAGATGTCGTTGTCGGAAACAAGCATAGAACTGGAGGGAACTTTATGGAAACCGCGGTACGAACGCCTGAAGGAATATGTGTGAGGCATAATGCCGTTCGGATTGAGAACGATGTGCATGAAGCAGGAGTCGACGATTCTGGGGATCGTGGAGAGAGGAACGGAGCAAGGGAAATGGGAACTGCAGGAATAGCAGAAGAAGATGAAGAGAACTTACGCGTGTTTCCAAGGTCTGCACTGGTTGAGAGGGTGAATTCGTTGAAAGGGAAGCTGGGAAATATGAAGGAGGATCACTATACCATGATGGTGAGTTTGAAGCTCACGCAGAAAGAATTGGTACGGGTGAGGGAGGAGCTGAAGCAGCAAAATGTGTTGATTGAAAGCTTAAGGGAGGCTGTGAAGGGTAGGAAGGGAAGAGGGCGTGGGAAGGAAGTGATGGGGCGTCGAAAACATGGCAGAGAGGTGCCACGATGTTTTTACGGATTTGCAAGGGCTGTATATGATAAGATTTTCCACTATGCGAAGTTGGAGGCGTAAAAACTCTCTTTTGATATGGAGAACGTTGGTAGGAGCTGGAAGAACAGGAGTGAGACGGTGGGAGAAAGTAGGGGGGCAGCATATTTGTGGTTAGGGAGAAAAAGATGGTACCTCGGTGCCCGTATCAAGTGGCATATGAGATGAGGGCATATACGCCATCAACGGAAGGAAAAAGTGATGTGCTGTTGAAGTATGTGTTGGAGACGAAAGTAATGGGAGAGAATTGGGAGACGATACGAGAAGCGGGAAGGAAACAGGAGTGTGTGGATAATCTGAGTGCGGACAAGTGTCTGAGGCAGTGGATGAAGCAGACATTAAGCGATGTAATTGGGGTGCGGAAGCGGGCGGCTCGAGACAAGTTATTCCCCATCCTTGGATATGATTTGATTGCGGAACGTGCGAAACCTACGGAGGGGACTGAGCTATGGGAAGAGCTAAAGCAGCAGATGGGAGAGGCAAGCGAGAAGCTGATGGGAAGGGAGGAGGGCGGGGGGGATGAGTTGTGTGCGTGGAGAACGAGCCAGTTCGGAGACCTTGCGTATTCCGGGCCTCGTGCGGTTGGGCCAACATAGGAGGTTGATAATGAAGATATGTACTTCAAGAATGGGAGGGCAGTGGCAGTGTTGGAGGAGTATATGGGATACGCAGTGGAGAGGCACAGTAACGGTGAGCGGAAGTACGTGGATGGGACCGTGATGCACCTTGCGAGACTTGACGCCTGGATTGCCTGTGTGGTGAAAACTATGAACGAGGTTGTGGGACGTGGAGGGCAAAGACTGCTTTTGTTCTCTACTTAGTATGGAAACTATATACCTGGGGCTGTTGAAGGAATACTAGGGGTAGCCTGGGAATCGCTAAAGAAGGAGCATGCCGAGGAGTTTGAGAACGATGGGTTTGTGGATGGAGATCCGAGGTGTGTGTCGGGAAACTCTGGAAGAACTGCGACAGTTCGGCAGTGGGTACCATCGAGGGAGAAGATATACCTAGCTGTGAGGGAGGACTATTGTATGGCAAAACTAACACGGAGACTAGGTGCAGTTCTTGATTGTTACATAGCGGCCTGTCGACCGGAAAACACGAGTTTCGGGCGGTTGGTGGCAAGCCGGGCGGAACGCAGGGAAGAGACAGGGGTTGATGGTAGGGAAGAGGGGGGCTACTAAGGGTGGGGTGAGGTGCAGTGGAGGGGGAAGGGGTGGAGGTATGTGTGGGATGTGGAAGAGATGCTTCTTCTTTCTCATGTCATGCGTATCTTCACTCCTACCAATTTAGAGGAAGCGGGTTGAAATTTTTATGAAGCTGAAGCTAACAGGGAATAGAGGCTACGTGTTGGATGGGAAATAAGGCTTGGCGGTGGGGTCTCGATAGAACCGATTGAGATAGAATCGGTGAAAGCGCCAGTGTAGACGAGAAGTGAAGGGAGGAGCGGGGTAGTTCTGGCGGAGAACATGAACGGAGCCAAGGATGGAGGAAGAGGGGATCAGTCCATACCAAGGGGAAACTTTATCGGAAGCGGAGTAGATAGAGATGGGAACTGGGTGGATGGTGTGGTTATGTTCGTCGTCTGTTGCCCATCGGAGGCGAACGCAGTTGAGGGTGAGATCGACGTCGTCGCTGGGTGGGACGAGTTCCATGAACTGGACGAAGGCGAACTCCTTGGGAGAAGAAGTTGAAGAAGAAAGGGCGAAACGAAGAAGGGAGATGAGTTTGCAAACCCAGATGATGGATGTGGAGGGGGGGAGGTGGAGCCGGCGACGAGAATGTGGGAGAACTTTGGGGACTTGGATGGACCGAAGGAGGGGGTGGCAAAAATTCGTTGGATGAGAGGGACTGGAGGATTCTGGGGCGCGAGCTCGTTCCGCTCTTCAATGTAGTTGTCGAGTGTTGGGATGTAACCGCCGACGACGTAAGCGGAGTTGACTATGGTGAGTCGAGCCTGACGGAGGCCGGGGGAGTTGTCAGTGAGTTGTAGGACTTCGAGAGAGAGGGTGATGAAGGATGGGAGGCGTCTCTTCCGAATTGTGCAAAAATGGATAGGGTATCGGGAGGGAAGAGGTCTTCAAGAGATTAGTGAGGGAGGTGAGAATTGGAGCGAATGAATTTGTGGGCAGTGATTAGGTCAGCAAAGGAGATATGTTTGCCATCACGGATGAAACCGGGTTCTCTGGATTGGAGGGGGTAAGCAAGGCCAGGGGAAGAGGAAGTGATGGAAGGTTGTGTGGAGACGGGATTCCAGTCCTTTATGGCGTTGGAGCGGTGGATGGCACGAATGGTTTCTTGATGTGCGGTGGACCTGCGCTTTGAGGTTTTGGAGTAGTGGGACTTGAAGAGGGTGTGGGCGTGCTCGAATATGCCGGCATCATTGAAATGGAGGCCTCCGAAGCGGCGAATTTCCTCGACGATGTAGTCGAGGAGGTGTAATTTGAGGGTGCCGAGGCTGGAAGTGTGGTGGGGGCCGAGGACGAGTACGGCTGTGCGCTTGAAGGAGCGGATTTGGTTGTGGAGGTCGGTGAGGCGGGCGTCGGTCCATTCGGTGAAGGTGTTGTATCGCATGGAGGCAAGGAGGAGGTCTGAGTACTTGGAGAAAACGGAAGTGATGGGAGCTGAATCGACTTCGTCACAGCATCGGTCGAAGAAGGCGCCGATGAAGGGGAAGACCATGTCGAGTGCGCGGTAGTCTTTTGCTTCGAGCATACAACGCAAGCCGTCGGTATTGAAGAAACCGTTGAGAGTTTGACCGTTGTCGGAAGTGGAGAAGTCGATGTGGAGTCTCTTTGCCGGGGAGTGCTTTTCGATGGCGGAGAGGATAGTGTTTGAATGTTTGAGGATGAAAATGCGGACGGAGTTGAAGGGGCGACGGGACTTGGAGGAACGGGGGGTGGTGAAGAGTGCTTCTGAGCGAAGTCTCTAGATGGCGGCGAGCTTGATGAGCTTGGAGACGCCGAGGTGGAAGTTGTGGAGTGGTTCGAAGGTGAAGATGTAATAAGGAGAGAGGAGTGGGGTGATGTTGAGAAGATAGTATGATTCGAAGAGGGAGGAGTACTTTGCGAGGGAGAGGGGGTGGAGGGCTTCAAGGGCTTTTTCCTTTGTGTTGCGGGAGGTTCTGGTCTTACGAACGAGGAGAGCGTCTTGTGATTGTTGGAGGAGATTGAAGTTTGATTTGCGTGTGGCGAGGGTTTGGTGCTGAGTTCGGGGGGAAGTGGATTGAATGTGTAGGGAGAGGTCAGTGCGGGAGACGGTGCATCTATGACAAGGGTGTTGGGGGCGGGTTCCGTGAGAGATGGCGAGGATGTCTTTTGCCTCAGGGATGTCGGCGCAGTAACTGGCGATGATTGGGTGACAGTGGCGGAGAACGACATGGGCGTCACGGAAGGGGAAGCCGTTGAGACCGGAGGAGAGGAGGGGGCCGAGGAGGTTGGAGATGGCGAGAGCTGAATGAGTTCCATTTTGGTGTGGCGGGGTATGTGAGAGGAGGTTTGAGGGATGGAGTCGTGGTCTTGGGAGGGGTTGGTTGGGAATGAGGTTGGCAAGTATCCGAGAAGGGTGAGGTGTTCGGTGATGCTCTTGCGACGGAAGGCATGGGAGAAGTTGAGAAGGGTGATGTGAAGGGGGTAGGAGGTGATGGAAGAGGATTTGAGGGAGGTGGAGGACTTGTCGGATTATATTTGGACCAAGCCAATGAAGTGGTCAATACCGGTGGAGTCGGGGGTGTGCCAGATGCAGGAGTCGTTGAAGGAGTGCATGATTCCGGCTTTGAGGGCGGGAACTGCTTCTTTTCCGAGGGTGGAGGCCATGGGGTGGGCGAGAGCGGGAGAGCCGGAAGGTGTTTTGTAAGAGACGGGGTGGAAGAAGGTGTTGTGGAAGTGTGCGAGGGCGAGTTGTTGTTTGAGGACCTGGATGGGGTCCTTTCGGAAGATGGTAGTGGAGAAGAGCTGCTGTGGGTCGGAGAGGGTGGTGGGAGCGAAGCCGATGTTGCTGACTCGGTGTTGGAAGAGGTCTGTTTGAAGTTTGAGACACTGCGAGGCGGAGGAGATGGCGTTGTGTAAGGCGGATTTGGAGAAGGCGGGGTCGTGGAGGAGGGAGATGAGTTCGTCAGCCTTTCGGAGACCGAGGGAGGAGGCGATGGAAGAGATGTAGAGAACCATGCGTTCGAGGTGGGGGTTGTTGAGGAGGGGGAAGGAAGGGGGAGGAGAGGGAGTAGGGGAGGAGGAGATGGAGCCGACGGGGGTGGTGGCGATGTGGTAGGCGTCCTGGGTGTGGAGGGAGAGGGAGAGTTGCTGGGCTGGTGGTGGCAGGAGTCGTCGTCTGCGATGGGAACGTTGTCGGAAGGGCAGTTTGTAGGAGGGAGAGATGTATGAAGGTGGGGGGTAGACTTATGACGCTTGGTGCGTGGGGGGAAGTGGGGGAGGCCTCCGCCTGGGGAGAGGAAACGTTTGTTTGGGTTGAGGTGATTGAGGCATCTCTTCTGGTGCCTTTGGATGACGGGGATGGTAAGGGCGAAGAAGGAGCAGCCTTCAAAGCAGCAGTTGGGCATGGCGGGGAAGGTTGGGGGGGTGTTGGAGAGAATGGAGGGTACGTAGTGGGGAGCGTAATATGGCGCACGGACGGTGGGACAGAGTGGTGGGGATGATTACACCTGATTCGAAGGCGTTTCATATATTTAGTAAACGAATGCCTGATGTGAAAGATGTTGAATAGTGAACCGATCTTCTCAAACTGAAAAGGTATTCGATCTATTTGTATACTCCTATTCCTATTCGATAAACAGCTATTTAAGTTTCTATCTAAGTGTCTATCTCGCTATTCGCCGCCGCATACATGAACGTAGGTGACACGAACACACTTACATTGTGCTGCGAAACTACCATAAACGAAAGAAGTATGCTAGTTTCCCTTCCATCCAAACTAGCAAAGATGGGAAAAATTTGGAATAATTCTTTCGAGAAAAACTAGCACAAGTGGAAAGGTGGAAATATTTTCGGAAATTAGCACTTCCAAATTTGGATAAATGCACCGGTTTTTCGTTTGTTTTAATTCGGCCATTTTTGACCGCCAAACTAGCATTTCGATAACACCGACGAAACCAGTGGTGTTCAAAGTTCGCTATGGTTAACACAGCAACCAGTTCGAAGATGTCTTTTATAGCGGTGAACTTTGTGAATCCAGTTGCTTCGTTCGAATGGTTTTGATCCGGGGTCGTTTGTTTGAGCCGTTGAGAGCGTGTCGTGCTTGCCCGGGTGTGATTCTGGCGCTATGTAAAGATTATAGGAAGGTGATCTGTGCAACATATGTTGTGATCTTGACGGTGATTTTACTCTATGTCGGTTATCGCGGCGGCCGTATACGGTTTGATGCGTCCACTGATGAGTGTGAAGATGTTTGTCAGAGGATGTACTACACACGCTTGACGTAAAGTGTCGTTGACAAGGCCCCAACAATTCCAAGATGAATGACAGTTTGAAGCGGTCAAGTGTGGTTATAATGTTTTCGTCACGTGGGTGCACGCACACCGAGAGTAAACTGCGCATGTCGAGGCCTGACCACGTCGATATGAGGCGCCACACGATTTCAAGGCCGAATGGCAAGGAGAGGGCGAAGAGAAAGGGGCGAAGGGAGAATCCAATGTTACGAGTGGTCGTTTGCTTTCAAAAGGGTGCGCGCTGGGCTGTTGCCTGCACGGAGCTGGAATCGTGTGCCGGGAGGGTGGCGTGCTCGACGCCAAAAGAAAAGCGAGCAAGCGCCGACGAAAAAGAAGAAAGCCGGTAGTGGCGCTGTTCCAAGCCGCCATCGCTCGCGCCGAAGGTGTTTGGCGGAGGCGGCGACGGCGCGGCTTGGAGCAGCGCTTGAATCTGCAAATGAATTCTTTTCCGCGTGCCTCGAAACCCGATCGTATGCACATCAAGGAGCTCTCTCTTCAAAATGATAATTGCTCGGGACTGAACCAAGGCAAATACATGTTGTACTATCTTGCTTGGAGGGTGATGGCTGGAAAGGAATCTCGCATAATGTTACAATTTCTGGTGGCAGGACATACTAAGGCGCGTTCCATTACTTGACGAAACCCGAAATCGGAAATTTTGGGTTTGGTCAGTTCTTCGTTTCCAAAAGCAGAAGCATTCTATGAGTTGAGGCACGCAGTTTGTAAACCAAAAAATCTATGTTCCAGCAAAGTTATTCACTCATTGAAACGTCCCGATTCGTCCGCATTCGGGCGACCCTTCGCAAAGACGTCTCTCTCCCTCGCGTAGGACCATTTTAACAAATGGCATACGAGCCTCGCCACCTTGCCCGTTCTATTCTCCGCTCTATGCTGCGCCGGCGTGGAATTGTGCAATCCCTCAACCCGCGTCAACAAAGAACTTGTGAACAGTATATGTGTCTTTATGTGCTGCATATATTTCTGCAGGAGTGGAAAAGATCTCGATTGAATACTGCAATTAGAACAGTATATCAACGAAATACGTTCTGTGCGCAAACACATATTGCATGTATCCATAATCACTACTTTAGGGGCATGTATCGACTCTCGAAAACTCAATTCAACCTCTTGTTTCATTCAATGCGACAACACTTACAATGACGACAGCGAAATATTGGCCTGGTTGCTTGGGCGGTCTCGGTAGAAGTCATGCTCTTTGTTACCTTACGATTGCTGGCCGGGGCCACTTACCTCGATGTCAGGTGGCCGTATAGAATTGGGTTCTCTACAGTGTACTCAGTCTTTGAGGAAACTCTGTCTGAACTGGAACGCATCCTTCCGAGAGTAAAGTTTCCAACAGCGGAAGAAGAATGTCGACATGAAACCTCAAAGTTCTGTACTCTAAGAAAATCTCCACTGGATGGTGTGATCTCAGCTCTAGATGGCCTCGCTGTTGATATTGAAAAGCCGCGTTTGAGTGAGGTAGCCGATCCGCGTAAGTACTACAACTGGAAAGGTTTCTTCGCCATTTGTGTCCAGGCTGCTGTGACTGCAGACTATCGCTTCTCTTTCGTTTCTGCTCGCCACTCTGGCGGTACACATGATTCAACGGCATTTTTTTCTACTATTCTTCACGAACTTGTTCGAAGTTCAACGCTACCGCAATGGGCAGCCATTGTTGCGGACGATGCCCACTCTAATGAGTATGGGGTTATGACTACATACCCATGTAGTTTTCGTACACAGCGAGAAGACTCGTTTAATGCGTATATTTCTTTGTGCTGTATGGTTGTGGAGCAAGCGTTAGGAATGCTAGTGGGCAGGTTTTGAATCATGTGGTCTCCGATTCGATACCCCATTCGAAAAGTAACTCAAATCACACTTGTTGCATGCAAGTTACATAATTTTCTCATTGATAATGCTGATGGAACTTTGTTCGACATGATACCTGCTCATGAACATAATCAGGTGAATGGGGCTCCGATCTTGCACTTCAAAAACGTGCTGCATATGGAGCAAGAGAGTATGCGATCGCGAAATCGCAGCCGCGAGTCATCCACACACAGGGACGACATAGCTGTTAGGTTGCAAGTTCTCGGCTTTATTCGCCGTTGGACATTGCATTCGTGATACTCAGTTCAGTAGTGAACAATATAAGATGATAAAACTCTCACGTGCAACCCAGTGCTGTTTTGCTTTCCTTCTACTCCATCGTGTTCTTTAAACACCTGGGACACAGCCCTCTCGCAGCTGACATACTTTACCCTTTCATGTAAATAACGTCTCTTTGCCTCGACGATAGCGTCCTTGCCCTGCCACACGGCGACATGCATCAAGGAGCACATTAAAAACCGCACACAGAGCGACGAAACCGCAACTGCAGGTATAGCAGGTTAGCAACTATCAGCGACACAGATCGGCGCGACAGAAGGTGCAGAAAGACGTCGGCTAGGCGCATCAGCTCCCGCGCGTGCGACGCAGGCACCCGCAGCGACGCGAAGGTTGGCGAACAGACGGGGCAAGTGAAGCAACAGCGCGCTACGCGCGGCGGGAAGCAGGCACCCATCGTCCACCAGAGCGGCCCACAACAGAGCACTGTCTCAATGCACGCGCCCAGAAGGCGAGCTCTGACGGCAACAGCGGCGCCTCGCTGCTGTCGTGGCTAGATGACAAGGCTGCCGCGTGCTGCATGACACTGTGACGAAGACGACGATGGTGATGACGACAGTAGCGACGAAAACCGCGATTACCGTGAGCGCAGGTGCTGATGGCTGACGGCAAAGATCAAACAGACGGCTCGCACCACCAGCTACGGTGACAAACAGTTCGGCGTGGCGGGCACATAGGACGCAGGTTGCAGAGCGTCTGCGAGCGTGGCCACAAACGCGGGCAGCAGCGGCGCCCACGCGCAGCACGCTCATCTTGCACGCCGGTGGCTGTGGCGCATGCACGCCTCCCACCAGACAGAGCGCGCGCACGAAAGCGCGCGAATCACTAGCCCTAGCGATGGTGGCGGTGGTTGCGCGGAAGGAAAGCCGGACGACACGACGCCCGCGCGACGACAGCAACGCCCCCGGTGGGGAAGCGGCAACGGGGTGATGCGCGCGTGCGCTTTTTGCAGATATGAATTCTTGAAGTCCGCCTGCAGCTTTCGTGACGTTGTGGGGCGGCTAGACGAGCATCGCTGTGCAATGTGGGCGCGGATGGTCGAAGAACTGCGTGGTGGGCCAGCGGTGGGTGGCGCAAGCGCCAACTGGGAGAAACACCCGCAGCCGCGCTCGCGCAGCCTTGCTTGATATTTGCAATGCGCCGCGCGATCGAGCGCGCGCCGTCGGAGATTCTGCGCTGGCGCTGCCAGCGCGCGCAACTTGGCCGCTCTGGCGCACGTGTGTCGGTACAGCGATGCATTGCATAACACGCTGCTGGTGCGCGCTGCGACGGTTGCGTGGCGCGGCGGGGGCGAACGACGCGCGCGCCGCCCCCTTGCGCGCCGCTGCTGGCCATGGCTGCCGCACAGAGCACCAATACCAATCCGCCACGCGCACGCACACCTCATCGGCTGCTCCCTACGCCATGGGCTGCCGTCACTGCATGGGCTTTTGCTTCGCCTGGCTCCGTGCGGCTTTTGTTCCGTGCTGCTTCCACTGTGCTCTTCCGAGCATTCCGTTCCGAGATGACTGTCCGCTCCGCCAACCCGCTGGAGCTGCCGCACGCCGCGACGTCTCCGTCGAGTCGGGGCGCACTTGCGCCGACTTCGAGCCGTCTGCGCGTATGTGCGCCACCTTGCCATTCCTCGCTGCGCCTCGCAAGCTCCCTGACCTTCAACGCAAGCTCTTTCGAGTCCCAGATCAAGTACGTGGTCAACCTCAAGCGCATGGTGGCCTAAACTGCGTCGCGTGGCTCGGGTATCCGCGCCGGTGGCCTACACCCCGTCGCGCGCCTCGGTTATCCTGGCCATTCGCGAGTCCGACTCCACCACGATCAAGTAGCTGGAAACCATGAGACTGGACAACATTCAGCGCATCCGCCGCCACTGACACGACCTGCTGTACACCTTCGACTTGGCCAGTACATTTCGGGCGCCAACATGTTCGAGGAGACGCTGTTCTAGAGAGTAGACGACGACACGCTGTGCTGCAATCTCGCAGGCCAATGGGCTGGAACCAATTATCGGGCCGGAAGGGCTGCTGGGGGATGACCACCCTATCGGGCAAACCGCTTATAATACCGAGCACTTCCTCAGATTCATATTCAGTGCGCTGAAAGAGTACGACGTGTGTCTGGGACGCGCGCTGATCAAGCACAATAAGCTCAACCCTGGCACGGATTGCGAGCAGCAGTGTGAGGCGCATACCGTCGCCATGTACACGCTCCAGACCATGATGAGATGCGTGCCAACGGCCATGCCAGGCATTCAATTCCTCAGGATTGGGACAGATGGAAAATCGTTCACACGACAAATGGCGACCAATGCTGGAGTATAAAGCTAGGACATAGAATTGAGAAAGGAGAATGCCTGCAAAAAGAGATCTTCTCACACTGACCAGGAGAATGGCTGTGACGGTGAGTATGGTCTCAGTCCACTCAGAAGCGGTCAGGAAGCAATCGTACAATTTGAAGGCGAAAGCGATGTGTTTTGTACCTTAGGTGTTGCAGTGTGTCTAGGCACTAGATACCTTTGGGGCTGTACGGAAAACGGGTCTCATCCAGGACGACGGTGGATCCTTCGCCAAGCTTTCTATAGATCTCTTCAGACTTTTTTCAATGGCTTTCTTCTCTTCTTCTCCTGTAGCCTCTTTCATCATTACCTTCGCCTTCTGAATATCTGTCATTGCTTCAGTATTCCATCGCTCTCTAGCTTGCAACTCTTCATACACCATTTTGTCGCGTTCTGCAGCCTATAGCTTCTTCGCGAATTTTTTATCTTGCGGCTCTAGAACAGACACAAAGCTGTCAATACCCACACTTTTCTCTCTGGTGCTTGTCCTCTGCCTTTTATGATAAAGATCATGTACTGTACCAGTCGAAAGCCTTTCTGGATGTACTCCAAGACCTATACCCTCTTCTCTTTGGGCGTCGGACTCTAGGGCACGTGTTGCCAATGGACGTAAAATAGGAAACTTAGTTAAATAGCAATGCGCGTAAAGTATATATGACTTACCTTCCGCATATTTGGGGAAGGCCTCGGGATCCCCTTGCCCAGACGCTTCATATCTTGATACTATGGTCCCATGCAAGCTTTTAAATTCAGAAAACTTTCGCTTTAAACATCCTCCATCTCGAAGATGAGGCCGATTAGATGGACAAAGGGATGCTATGTCGCTCGCGCTTACTCCTCCCGAAAGTATGTCAACATGTTTTGGCCGGAAATTATCGTCGTTAAACAAAGGTGCAATAGATTTAGTCCATGGGTCCTCAACCGTTGTATCAAGTTCTTCTCTTGTCGAACACTGCTCAAGTTTTTGTCGTGTAGGTACCATTCGAGAGTCACCAAGGACTTGTAAAAATCTACAAAATTTTTAGGCCTCGAAGGCTGGTCTTCGACCATCTGTTGAAGATAATGCTGGTTCCGCGACAATTATAGGCTCGCCCACAACAACTTCGTCGTTCTGAAATATTGGAACATCTCTTTTCAGCCAACGAATTTCTTCGCCTTCCACTTTTCTCTTCACAACTCGCACAGTCGTAGGAACAATATCTTTGATCGGCTGGTATTTTGGATCACTGAAATCTGAGCTGCCATCCATAACGTTGCAAATCAATGCAAGACTAGTTTTTCTTTGCACCATTTTAACCGCAATGATGGTTCGTTTTGTGTCTAGTTTGGAATTTTAGGCGCCAACAATATGTAGAATCTTAAAAATTTGTTTGCAATGTAGTTTATCGACTTTGTCGTTACGTAAAATTTGTTTTGCTTCTTTCATTGTGTCGGGAATGGTAGATGAGACTGGTGATGGAGTAGCACACTGCAAGGAGCTGGCTGTTTCTGAGTTGCTGTGGCTAGCAAACATGACGGAGAAGTTGGATGAGGGCCAGTAAAGAGAAAAACGTACCGTCTGGTTCGGTTGGAGGGAGTGCGGGTAGGGGAACAAATTTTTCATTACAAGAGTAACTGCTCCGTTCTGGTCTGGTTGTTGTGGTGACTGGGAAACCGCGGAAGCTACAGACGGAAACGGATGGGGAAACGACTCCTAGGCAAGGTGTTTAATGTTTATTGGTCAGTATGGATTCAAGCGTTTCCTGTCAAGAGTTTCGTCAACTCGTAGAACGCCGCTAAGAAAGTCTGTGATGGCGAGTTTGGGCTTGTGGAGAGGCGATTAAAGCAAAGGAATGTTACGACCCCTGCGGAAATGATGAGGGTAATACACGATAGTTCTAATAGCAATACTGTAATTCCATCTCCTTTCGTAATGTGGACAGAGTGGAAGAATGTTTTAACTGCAATTTTCTCAGTTCCGAACTCTTTTCGTATAACGAAGTATCATGTATTTACATTTGACAGGTAGAACCCGGGAGTAATGAAAGCCAACGCGTTTTTGTCGAGCAAAGAGCAAGATTCGTTTACTTTATTGAAAAAGAATGCAACATTGGCTATGCTGCTGGCTGCGACTTCTGACGCGCAGTTGTATCACTCAAGAGCAGTTTGGAAGGAGCTTCCAACGGTGCCGTCTGTGCAAGAGGGAAACAGGAAAGATTATCTCATTAAGACCGTACTACAGTGGTACTACATATAAACCTCGACTATGGCCCCAATATGGCCGAGATATGGCCGAAATGTGGCCGTTTAGTTCGAAAGTTTCAGAGATCATATGATTACGGAAAATAAGGACCTTCGCCAACTGAAACGTGTACACTTCAGCCATATTACGCCACATTTGGGCCATATTTCGGCCATATGGAGAAAAAAACTTGTTTATTTCGGCTTTTTAAACGTTCCCAGAAGTTTTTGAGTCAAACGGCCACATTTCGGCCATATATCGGCCATACTGGGGCCATATACGAGATTTATAGAAAGAATTCATGTCTCGAAACCTAGAGCTCTGTTTTTCACACTGTGAAGTGCTGAAAAAAACGTTTCCAGAGCTCTATAACTTTGCTGTTGAGGCCCAAATGGGCGAGAAACGAAGTTTCATGCGTTTTCTCGATTTCCGCTGTAGTACCATAGCGAGTATTTAAAATGGATGTCCACACATCTGTCGTGTTTTCTCCTATTTAATTGGGTCGGAACTTTGGTCTCTTACACAATTCACTTCCATTCTCTTGTATATCTGTATTTTTAGTTCTGTCAGTTTGTAGCTCTCGATTCGACGTAACCGTGGTCTAAAACGGTCGCATCGCCTGAAAATTGCGCAATCGGCCTTTTTTTCGTTTCACATACCCCTTGGTTGTCATTAACTCTTTTGAAACCACTAAATCCAATTCACACCGTTCAGACAATATTAACGATGATTCGGCATTTCGAGAATCTCAGTAGCAGCAATGATATTCAAAAGTCTGTGTCAAGTTAGGTTTCTGTGGGGCAACGCCTTCGGCGGTAAAAATGCAAGCTCACGAAGACGTTGGGATTCTTCCCCTCGATAAGGTAGCACAGCGACCTGAGCACTCCGGGAATGACAGAGTTAAGCCGGGAGTAAATCAGAGTCAAACCGTCACCACATGCGTCAGAGTGTTGAGAATAGGCAGTAGTCGATGGAGAACCACGTGTTCACACGGTCACGAGATGGGTCTTCAAAAGAGAGTAGCACGGCAACGAAAAGGTGTCGGAAACGAGCCACTGAGAACAGGGCAAAAAGTCAAACCCAAGAAAGCGGAGAAATAGAACCGCCAGAGTGAAGAAAAGGAAGAGAAAGTTGAACAACCCAACACAGGGGTGAGTAAATGAATAGGTCGGAACGAGACACACAAATAGTGGTTATACTCTGAGCGCCCCAAAGGTGGGTAACTATACGTGATCAACACGGTCGTCATTCCACTTGGAGGTGAACAATCCGCGAAGGCGTGATAGTTGGAGCCAAAATCCCTTGCTTGGCAAGGGGCAATTTACTTGGGGGAGCAGGGCTCCACCGTCTAAGTACTAAGCTCGGCGCAGCACTGACAGTTGGTGCGCCGGGCTGAATAATCTATAAAATATATAAGTAAATACAGCAATGCTGGATGCATTGCTCCGGCATATCCATGCTACACGTGTGCTAGTCACTCCCGCTAAGCGGCCCCTGGAGCCGTGCAATCCACGTGTAGATCTATGGAAATTACCTCAGCGAGGCGACACGCTTATAGCGGTGTAGCTCATATATACCTACTAACGCATGATGCGGAAATTAACTAAGTACCTCAAATCGCCTCCAAGGAGTGATGTCCTTCAGTTTCGTTTCGTGAGGCCATTGGCAATATTTGCTATCCTTCGAATCCAACGTAGCTCGTCCAATTCTTTTGCTTTGAAAGATTCTCTTATTCCTTGGACTGTTTGTCCAAGACGGTACTGTTCACGTTCATGAAGCGTCGTAATCGGGTCAAACAGCGCCTTGGAGTCGACTTTGAAGACATAACTGAAATGATCAACACCTGACATAAACTTCATCCTGCATTTCATATGGTAGCCCCGTTCGCCTGCTTGAGTGCATGCAAAAATGTCTGCTCCATACAAAGAATGAGTGATTTGCTTCTGTTTCGAGCTTGCCCAGTCAATTAAATGATTGGTAGAAGCCTCCCCATTCACAATGCGGTATCGGATTTTCGTGATAAAACCGGTTTGTCCATAATTTTGTTTTGGTGTAACATTAAAAGCCGCGTCAGAAAATGAAATAATCTTGGCTTCATCAATCTAATCAGGTGGTTCCCGGAAGATTATAACTGGACGCAGGTGACGTAGCTTGGTAAGAGCACAGTTTTTCTCAGTGATATCAGCAACAGTAAGATGAGAAATTCTTCGTTGCATGAAAGATTCTAAAGCAGATATCTGTCGCAGGGCCTCACAGCCAAGCTATATAAGCTCTCCATCCACTTTTCTGTACGCTTTAACTTCATGCCATTGGGCGGTGTCTTTCTTCACAACTATTTCGGTGCGACTGAGATTGACTAGAGCAATTGTCTGCACATATTCTTTCATAGAAAGCTTACCAGTTTAGTCCCTTGCCTTTGTTTTGGTACATTCATTGAACTTGATTTCGTCATCAAGTATCGCCTCGCTGATAAAAAAATCTATCCGTCCGTAATTGTACTGGAAAACTTCCGCATTTGGTCAATCGTACTAGCTATTAACAATTTTTTCGTTAGTTTTGCTAGTAAAAGCACAATTAAACCTTCCTCGTTTCTGCGATGTAGTACAATAAGACCTCAGCGGGTTAGTGCCACATGGGCCTACCTGTGCGCTTTGCTGACTGTATGGCACCCAATTGGTATTCTCTACTTTTATAATTTCTATTTTCTATTTTCTATTTTCATTTAGCTTTATATTGCTGGAATATGACAGTAGGTTACGGGCGCAGCCGATGACGTCATGCCCGCATGGGAGATCGGCGTCGGCGCACCTTGTATATATTTTGGTGCCCCTCGCCTTCCCCATCGAGTATTGTAAAGTCAGGCACCATTAGAGCAGTAACTGTTCCATCTTGGTCACTTGCTATTCTACTACTCTTCAGGTTTTACCGCGCGTCGACGTCTACTACCGTACATCTACACGGTCTAGAATAGTTGCCCCACCGTTTCCCCCTGCGGGTTTCAGGTGCCGTACTACCATATTGGTTGCGTGTTCTTCCCCTTTAGATTGAGCCCTCGCGCACTCTCTCTACCAGGCGGACTCCACACCTAATAGGTATTTGTACGACATGCGACAGTAAAGCGGGCTGACGCCATAGACTCTTTCAAAATCTGCTGTAACGAACATCAATCTTTCAAAAACTGTAGCCCACTGTCGTCCAGCTTCACTTATACCGTATGGTAGTTTAAATAGCTTCCATATCATATACATTTTGCCTTTCCACTCTCAAGTTATTCGTATATATGACTCCCTTCTTATAGGTCCGTTCTGTGAATACGCGCCTTTAACGTCGATACATTCTAGGCGAAGTAATAGGACAGTAGCAAGTGAAAGAAGCATACGAATGACGTCCAATTGAGCGTTGGAGGAATCGTTCGTAATGTTTTCTTTCTCTCTGCCCCTATTACCATGTGGGCAGAAACTCGCCTTGATTCCCTTGTAATCCTTCTCTTCAGACTTCACTTTGTACACAACATGTGATTCAATCACACTCGTATTCTTACGGACAGTTTCTTCCGGTACTTCGACGTATGCAACTTTCCATGTTCGGTAGATCTCATCATTCACTGCTTGATCAAGGATCCATTGTGGCGCACAGTCCATATTGGATCGCAGAACTTGCGCATTGCCAACTCCGCCGTATATTTCATTGAGAACTGCTTGTTGGCCTCCTCTTAGCTCGATCTCTTCTTCAGACTTAGGGCCTTGCACTTCTTGTCGACCAATGTCTCCCTATGAACATCGAAATTGTCCCAAACATTTCGTAAGTGTGGACCAAATTAGTACGCAATTCTGCAAAACCATTCAAAACTGGGTGGATGATGTTGTTGGCGTTAGAATATGACTGTCACTCAGAATCTTAATGCCCACATTTTTCCCTTATTTCGGACAAATTTCGGCCATATAATTTTGCCCATGACCGACGTCTTTTTACCTGAAAAGCACTTCTAGCAAATTTTGAACCTAAATGTACCACTATGGTTCAACTTTGGGCCATGCTTGGCACAATTTCGAGGTTCATAGGGGTCTTTCTTCGGGGACCCAGCGACATGTGTAGCAAAGAATGGAGACCTTATGGACCTCAAAATTTTCACTGTTCTCGACGTCTTCTGGTCCGAAAAAGTCCAGCATGATCTGCTCTGGGTCATTCTCGCTAACCGTTGGTGCTGGATATGTGAATGTGTGCGGTTCTTCAGGGGCGTCAAGATCAAGCATGTCCTCAAGAACACTTTCCTGTAGTATGCTGGTAATGTAACCTCCCGGTAGGAGCTGGATGTGTTCGTAAGCAACGTTTATTGGCGTTTCGCGGTCAGAACATCTGCATTTCACATAGAATGGGGTCACTTCCATAACAGTTGCTTTCAACAATCCTACCGGATCGTTCTGCTTGGAGGTGTTGTAGTAGACCCAAATCAAAGACCCTGGCTTGACAGAATGTGGGGATAACAAATGGTTATAGTGTGGCTTCATACGCTTGTATGCTGTTAGTACTTCTTCGGACAATTGGCTGGGTGGGATTCCAAGTATGGATGGTTCGTACCCTCGAGCAAGTTGAAATGAACTAAGTGTAGAACTCCCATAGAATTTATTGGTCAAAAATGAAGCGCGACCAACTAACGTTTATGGTGATGCAGTTGTAGCTTCCTTACTGATGCGGTCGAATATTGTCTTGAAAAGTTTATTGTTACGCTCTATCTTTCCATTCTTGTAGGAGCATCGTGCAGAGTGGATCTGTATCTCAATAGAATGGGATTTAAGAACCTTAGTAAAGACTGCTTTTGTGAACTCTGGGTCGGCACTGAAGCACTTGGGGGCCCCTTGGTGAAAGGTTCATTCCGACTCGAGTTTTGTGGAAAGCTCCTCTGCAATTCTCCTTGACACTATTACGCGCTCAACATAATTGGGGCCAGCATCCGCGGTGTTTAACACTTCTTACTTCTCACCAGATACATACACTACGAGAAAATCAGCTTGAACCGATTGATAGAATGCTTCATTGACATGACTGAAAGAAACTTTTTGCGGGGAGCCGGTCTGCTTGCAGAGGGACATATTCCACATGCGTTTGCCACTTTCTCGCATGCGGCACTCAGCTCCTTGGATAGCATATGCGCATCTCCTAGTATGTGCTTCATTTCGTCGGCTGTAGCGTGGGTAAAGCGATGAAGCTTCTTCATCGCATTCATACCCATATGACTACCACGGTTGCTTAACAGAGTGCGTATGCTTGACTGCATGTGAAGAACCAACCTAAATACGAAGTATTTCATTTCCATCTGGGTCCTTCCTTACATATGTGAAAAACACATGTTCAGCTCTGTCCATTGACCGTTTGAAGCTGCACGCAGGGGGTTTGTCGGGATTCAAAATGTTGGAATACTTCAAAAATTTCAAGCCTAGGATAATTGGAGAGGAGCCTTCGACAAGATCGAAAGGAATTGCTGTTGGTTTTGCATTAACGACATTAATGATCATGTTCCAAGTAGCTACTACTGGTTTTGCTTCTGTGCCATTTCTACCCCATCCATGCATGTATTCCTCTCGTGGGGGGTTCAGGAAAAGTTCTTTGCCAAGTGCACCACGGATTGCGGGTACGTCATCGATACCACCGTTGATATCGGTGCTCTGCCATCATGAATAAAACTGAGATTAATCTGGAGCCGTGATAATCTCAATCCTGAAAAATCGAAGCCGATGTTGGTGCTTTCGGATCTTTAAATATCGGCGGGGATTCGTCTTGTACTTTGCTCACTTGAACTGCATTGGTACTATCTTTGGTGTAGCGGTTGCTCTTCTTTTTCATCATATTTTAGCATTCCTCTCTATCACGGAACCAGTGACCAAATCTTTCACAAGCGGGACAACGGTTCTCTTCCTTGATCTTTTTGATAAACTGATCCTCATCCGGACTGTAGCTGTTTCGCTTACCGAGCAGGAAGGTATGCACTTTCTCTCTAGTTGGTAACATTCTTTCTCCCTCAATGGTACCTACGTGGCTTGGAGAAACTGTTGCGTCTTCGATCGTTAACATTGGTATGTTGCATGTCAAGCGCTTTGCCAGTAAAATATCTATTTCTTCAAACTCCGCAAGCACGCTTTGTGCCAAAGGGTTCTCTTTGACATTGTCCGAAACCAGAAGGCTAGTCAATAACTGCCACTCTGGGGTCGTTACAAGCATTTCGAGCATGCTTTCGTTCTTATCAGTTACAGTTGGTTTCGATGGGAGTTGCAAGGTTAGTCCATTAATTCTGTCCTGCGAAAGATGCGCATTTTTGAGCATCATTACTGCAAACTACCTGCTCGTAGCGTAGTTAAACCCAGTTATATGCACGTTATATTCGGCAACTGCAACGTTGAATCGACTGGCGAACAGAGAAGCTTTCTCATCTGGCTTACGAACACAATTGGTTATCGCTGTCAGCAAATCGACTTATCGCCGCACAATTTTTGTAGGACTATCCTTTGCAATGACATCGATAATAGATCCTACCAAAGCTTCTTTTCTTTGATCTTTATCTTAGACATCCAAAAACATTAAAACGTATCGTTTGCCCTGATGCAAAAGAGCTTGGGCGGTTGCATCACAGGACAGGTATATGAGCTGTCCTGCTCCGTGCATACGGCTTTAGCTTTGTTTTCTACCTCATTTTCATCCAAACGTGAATTGACTTTCGGTATTGAACTTTTTAAGTCACATTTGTCGAGAATTTGGGTGAATTGTTGATATTACCACCTGATCCAGAGGAGGCAAGTCCCACTGGGCCCGTAACTGTCAGAACCATAGTTTATATGTTCATCATAGTTATCGTGGGAATGCTTTGTCTTGGATCTAATAGCGCAAATCCGTCAGCACAAAGCTAGGTCGCACTCTATCTTTCGTGCTTCCTCCTCTTTAATTGGGTAGGAACTTCGGTCTCTTATCCAATTCGCTTCGATACTTTTGTACAGTAAACCCTTGGTATAAGTTTACCGCATAAGATGGATATCCAGGATAGAATGATTTAGTAGCCATCTACGCGAGGGGAAACCCGTTTTAAGGATCTTGAGCAATGATTCCAAAGGATATAGATATAAGGATGGCGTAGGCAAACTGAGGAAAGCCAATGTTACATAAAAGAGTGGTTTTATGATACTATGTGACCTTTATGTAAGAATATGGAGTACGAAATATTTCGTGCTCTACAACCACGTAGTGTAATGAAACATTTTTGCAATAGGTTTAAATCGAAATTGGACGAAAAAGGCTAAAAGCCACAACAAATATCTGTCCCTTATCTAAATAACGTGGATATGAAATCGCCTACATGAAATATGAGAATTGATGAATAGGACTGTATAGAAGGAATTTCCTTGTTTTATCCCTTCCCCGCTTTATAGGGATGCGGATCCTATCTATTCTCCGTATCCTTATATTTAGGGTTTATTATATATCTGTGTTGTTAGTTCTGTCATTCTGTAGCTCTCCATTCGACGTGACCGTAGTCTGAATCGGTCACATCGCCCGCAAATCGCGCAATAGGTCTTTTCCTCGTTTACCAACATTACATCAGAGGTCTTCGGGTGGGTTGGTCTCATATAAGTCCTGAACCTAATCAATAATTTGCTGGCTTTATTTGGTTCAAATAAATATATGAAATGGGACAAAACTAGTTCAAGACGTGTATTACATATAACACGTGAGTTTGGACAAGGACGGTATCCTTCATATTGCGGGCAGTAGAATTGTGTAACCCATCCCATCAACGCTGTTGGTGGGACTACCTCGTTTCGTGTGATACTGATGCCATGGAATTTCTTACCCCTACCAGGTGTAGCGCTTCCCATGGACGCGAAGTTCGTTCTTTTCCTTCTTTATCTTCTTCCCCCGTTGCATCTCCAGTTGCAAGATATTTAAAGAAGAATCATGCCCATTGCATGCAAAACTACGGGATACGCTACTACTGCTAATGAAAGAACAATTTTTGTCGGTTATTCGAATCGCTATATCTCACTTCTGGATTGCTGTCGATGAAACGGGCTTTATTCCTTCTCCCATTGTGTTCAATGAGTGTAACTCCATTCGAATCTCACAAGCCACTGTACCTCGCAATTTGAAGCTGTTGTACACCTTAAGCTCTGTTTCGGTCACCGTTTTGTAGAAACTAATGTCTTCATTCGCTGGTGCTCTTGATGCTTTTACAGTTGTTCTCAGCACTTGAAATGCATTTATGAATCTCGTTCCTACGCCCTTTACTTGTCTCAGAAACTGGTACCTCGCTAAGGTTGCCGTTCGCACGTACGTAAAACTGTTCTGATCAAGACAGCAGCTGATAATGGGAATCGAGTTGTACCATTTGGTGCGGTTGGAGCAGTGGGACGGTCGTAGGCGGCTTTGACTCAGATTGGATTGGCTATTGGGGGTTGTTGGGGTCAAAAAGGTGAATACGTGTGGTAAGTGGGCGACTTGCTGCCCGCCCACGCTGACCCCCGCAATAGGTTTATCCAATAATCGGGTACTCTAGTACTCTAGACCTTCTGCACCAATGACAGGCCGTGATATGGAGTCTTCAGTCAAAGTGGTTCTTCGCCTTCTGTCAGAGTAAAGCGGGGTTTACCCTCACGCTGCACTCAAGCACTTGCTGCTTTGATGTTAGTTTCTCGCAAACAAACTTTTTTACTTCATGAAAATCTTCTTGGTGCTTTTTGTCGTCTAACTATCATGAAACTGCTCCCTAACCGCTTTCACCTCATGCCTCGCGATTTCAACTACCGGCCGTTGTTGAATCTTTTCCTGTCGGAAGTTACGGTAACAGAAATCAACATCGGCGTCGTACTGCTAGTGCAACAGCGCACAAAATGACTTTTTTTCGCAATCACGTAAGTTCCGACGGTCGGGTTTGCAATGTCCTCTTTCGAAAACAACTCAATGGCACATCGTCGTTTCATGTGGGTCGGACGTTGATTTTGCAATTGCGCTTAGTGTGGATCGCAACGTGTTCTTTGGTTGCTTTCTTCCAGAGTTTTGAATCTTACTCGAAAAAGTCCCACGACACTCTCCGTACAAGAATGGAAGAAGTGCGTCCGGACGAAAAACTTTTTTGAAATCTATTGACCTGCTTGGTCTCGTGGATTAGTATACTCGAAAGAGCGATTCATCTACACGTTGTGCCCAATATTTGGCCTGGCTCCTTCTTTTGGTAGCGACTGGCTTTCGTAGGGCCCTCAGCTACTTCGCTTGCTTCTGAGATCAAGGTGCATATCGGGGGCCAGGGTATGTTGGCCCACCGGGGCCGAAATGGGACGTAGTACACAGCGGCTTCAGAGCTTCAAACCGCAAACAGCAGCTTTGTTGCAGGATGTTTCTGCTGTGACTGATGGCAAGCGGTTCCATTGCACATCTTATGAAGATTTCGACCAACAGAATTCATACTTTGAAGGTTACGCCCAGAACGGAGAAGTCACAAACATGTTCGTAGTCCACTTCTTTGGTCAGATAGTACACTGCGCTATCAATTACCGCGAATCATGCCACGACAGTCGTCTTGCAAGCACATCCGGTTTGCATTGGTTCAGGTTAGGAGATGAGTGAACACCACCCGGATATAGTGTCATTGAAGATATGGCCTTTCGCAGCAATATGCAAGTGACAAATGGAAAGATTTCACGATGCCGAAAGGCTAACGAAAAACCTGCTTATCGTGACCAGTACATGACGGAAATTTTGGATCTACTCCTACAACGCTTTTACCCTTTTAGGCGCTAGACGGAAGAGTGGGGTATCGAGGCCCTGAAGTAATCACTCCGTAGATTACAATCCGTACTCCCCTCTGACTCGGCGATTCATTTCGACATAATCTGTGTTACGTGCCACCTCTTCAATCTCCAAACTCTCCTGCTGGACTTGAACCAAATTAGATCTGTGTACAGTGTGCGGGAAGGCCAGATAGACTTTCTCAGATCTTGAATTACTCTGAGGTGTCTCTTGATCATCCTTTAGCGCATGGACCCCAGCGACGACATCCTGTCGTAGGTCGGTGATCCACGTGCCCATTTGCGCCTAGTCTTCGTCATGATGCTTTTGTAGTTCTTGAATTAAAATGTCCCTGATATTTTCTGAGTTCTCTCAACTGTTATCTGAATTCTGACTCTCTACAGTGTTTTTAATATTTGCTGTGGTTATCCATTTGGCCACATCAGCCACGCCTTGGCTTGCCAGCTCCCTATGCTTCAGAATATCTTGCTGGGAGCCTTTTGCCACCGGTAGACCTTTAGGGTACATTTCGCGCTTGTTGCGAAATTCCCTTAATACGCCGGTAACATCTGTGTTCTCGGAAATGGAATTTTACATTCAAAATTGCTAGTTTTGGTGACCGATTATCTGGTGACGTTTTCCAATTTTTTTCCGATATTTGGGTTGCATAGGAGGAAATTACGTATTTGGTGTGCTAGTTTGACACTCAAAATTTGCAGTTCTGGTAATTCGCCAGTTTTAGAATTTCAAATATGCTAGACATGGAACTGGGGAATTTCCAGAACTGCAAATTTTGAGTTTCAAATTAGCACACCAAATACGTATTTCCTCATACGCAACCCAAATATCGGGAAAAAATTGGAAAAAGTCACCAGATAATTGGTCACCAAAATTAGCATTTTTGAATGTGAAATTCCATTTCCGAGAATACAGACGAACCTCCCGTGCGTGCTGGAGCTCTTCAGGTGACGGCTTGATATGATCGTCGTGCGGCCCGAGTACACAGACTACTAAGGCTGCCTGGATGTCGCGGTTTGTTTGCTTTCCTCTTCTTACCAGTAGCGAACATGTCGTGTTACTGGTTGGCTTTGGGACGTACATGAGGCGATCGAATTTGTCTTTGAGGCTTTCCGCTGTACGATGCTCTCTGTCCTGAAGAGGAATGTCGTGGTTGTAGGATTCTGCTGCGCGGGCCCATGCGTTTGCTTTCGTAGGGTCCTGTTCGGTGGCAATATCTAGGAGCATAGCAACTTCTTCAATGTTATAGTTCGATTTTCCCGGTCGGGATTTGGTTGGTTTCTTCTTCTTTTTCTTCTTTAATGGTGACTTTAGTTTCGGCTTCTTTCTTTTTCGATGGTATGTCTGGACTGCCTGTACAACGACAAGTCTTTGGCGGTCATCATGCTTTTCTTCAACTTGCCTCACTAAGCCAAAGCGCAACTGGAAGTTGGGATTTGACGTCTAGAATGATGATTGTTGGACCATGCTCCGAGTTAAAGGCTTTGGCTGGGTTTCTTCTTGTTGGTTATATACTTCGGTGTCAGGAAGTTACTAAAGGGAGCTCATTTTGCTTCGGTACTGGATTAATCTCTGGAATGAGGGAATCCAAATGTCAAAGTTATATCGTTGTCTGTTCTGAGAACCTTGGGGACGCCGTTTGCAAAACTCCATGCAGCCATGAACGAAAACGGACAGGTTACTTTCCTTGTAGGAGAATTATATGTAGCCTCCCGCCAGATAAAGACTCGTTCTTTTACTTGAGTTGTCAGTGGCTACATCTCTGGGCGGTTTTATCCAGGTACTAATTCTGGAGTACAAGATTCTTGGTTGATCTAACTACACTGCTGCTCACTAATATAATACATCCCCCATTATAAAGACACAGGCGCGTGTAGGTCTTACAGGGGCAAAAGCAAAGCACCACGCTGTGCAGCATGGCGCTAAATATAGAATAAAAACCTTTGGACGCCCAAAGTTTAAACTTTCTTTGACAGAAATACAAGCGTGCCTACAAAGGGCGCCTGTAAATATAAGACATTTTAGGTGCACACATAATTTGGCTCCGCACATACCCAGGAGAGGCACAATCCGATCTTGTGCTCCTCCCCAACACCGTTCAGCCCAGTATGCTGCGCGGCAAACACTTTTCTGAGCATGAACAGGGGCTTATTACAGCCAATCATTGTAGCACAGTGAAGTCACTGTTTTGGTTCTGACGAGGGAGATGCACGGAATTGTGCGAATGGCGTACGAGTACTGTTCTGGGCGATAGGTAGTTGTATTTTAACACGTAGCGTAGTAGTAGGTAGATTGCACACCGCCACCTCTGGAAATTTCCGCCAAGTGGGCAGTGCGCCAATCCGAACTGTACGCGGTGAGTTGAACATTCGAGGTGCTACTTATACACCTCCGCTCCTCCCCTACCATCATTTAGTAAGGGGTAAGCACATTCTCCGCTAAACTACAGATTTTAAAGCATACATGAGCTATACTGTTAACGGAGCGATTCCCTTAGGTTTACAAGCCATTCGGACTCTACGCGCGTATCTCCACCGTGCCTGGTGCTCCTAACCACCCAGTCTCTCACAAAAAGCGTGAAAAACCAAATCTGCCTGCAGGGTTTCAGCCGATATCGTCGGTTTCCAAAAGCTCGTCTTTGCAAAATTCCTCTTGGTTAGGTTGTTCTTGTTGAAATTTTAGATCAAGAATACATGCCAGTTGATGGTCAAGCTGATTTTATTCAGCAGTTAACCAGATCTTCTTTAATCTTTACAGTGACTGCGTCATCTTTGCGGCACTCCAACACAACTGCTTCTAATATACCTGCGCAATCTCAATTATTTAGTGGTTCTAATATAGACAAAAACAATGAAGCAGCTGTGAGTGTGTCGTCTGTTATAAATGAAGCTAAAACCGGGAAAAAGATTCGAATAGGGCAAAGAAGAAGATTAAGAAACGGTCCAGTGAAGGCCGTTCACGGCAAAATAAAAGATCTAACCGTAGGCGCAAGATGCAAAAGAAGAGAAGTCGGTTGGCGAAGAACCAGTTATTCTGAGAACATCATCAACCCTTACCCCTGATTGTAGCCATATGCGTTTTTAAGATGGGGAGATTATTCGGGGGGGTTATCGTTATCCGCTACGTTATCAGGGGGATAGAGATTTGTATGGCCTTGATAGATGCCGGAGTTACTGGAACGACCTCCTAAAAGACCCTCCCTATAAGAAATTTTTGGAGAAAGAGAAGTACAATTTGAGGGTGGGTGGCACTTGTGGAGGATACGTGGATGCCAAACGGACTTCATATTAAGTGCGCGCAATCTGCGTTTGCAGCTTAATTTCGTGATGTCCAATAGGAGGACGCTTGCTAAGCAGATTGAACGCATATGGAGGGCAAACGATACATATTGCACTCTTTCTGCGCCCACATTGTTCGTAGTCTGCCCCCCGCAATGTCCAAATGCACTCCAAGCGCACTCACAATAATGAAATAAACTATTAAAAAAATTAATCTGCCCTGACAAGGGTGTCCATTTGGAGTGCGAATGGCGTATAGATCGAGTGCAGGTGGATGCTGAACTCTGCAAAAGATGCGCTCTACTTGCACTCACAAAAATGAAAGAATTTCTTGTAGGGCCTATCGTTCTTTCAAAACGCCAGAATGGTGGAAGAGATGCAGTGGTTTGGGGCGGAATTTTTGCGAATGGTAAAACTAAACTCATACTAATAAAGGTCTGACAGACTACCAAGACGTACCTTGGTATAATGGAGGACGTTTTACTACCGTTCTCTGAAGAGCGCATGCCGCCAACATGGATTTATCAGCAGGACAATGCGCCTATAAATGTCAGTCATGAAGAAAGGCCTTGGTTTAGGAGCAGTTTTACACGTTTAATGGTATGGCCGTCCAGTTCACCGCACCTGAACCCCATAGAAAATGTTTGGGGTTTGATTGCATGACCCGTATATGCCGAGAACAAGCAGTTTTCTAATGAAGATGAACTTTTAGATTGTATCTGCTCTATCTGGGAAGAATGCCGAAGGACTTGATTACAACTGCTATTTCTTCTATGGACAAGCGTACAATCGCAGTGCTTGAGCGCCAAAACGGTACGACTTACTACTGATGGCTACAGGTGCTCATGATGAGGATTGGCTTACAAAGTCACAATTACAAGCGATATTGATACAGGTTCATGGGACTCTATTGCATTGTGTAAATGGTACCGTTCCAAAGCGGCGCATTTTGGAAAAAGATCGGTTCTGGAATTGGCCATTAAGGAGACCATCTCTCCCCACGTATTCGTCCGTTCTCTGACATATTCAGCTCAATAGAATCGTCTCACTGAGACGAAAAGATTGACTTTAAAAACGCGCCCCATTCAAACAAAACGATCTCTACCATATAAAAACCTAATGGTAGTATAGCTCAGAAACTCGATAAAATTTCTTTATCGCTTCGCTATCACAGCCCAGAGCCAGTCTTGGGACTAGTTTTCAACCACAGAAGCCGACTGGGGCTCTCTCAATGACACCCCAAGCTACTCGAAACAAACGAACCAAGCAGAACGCGGAGCATCGGCGTAAAATGAAAGAGATCGCGATTTCAAAGTTAAGAGATTAAATTAAGAAGTACTCAATCCGCCATATAAGCGCCCATACCAGACTAAGAACGTCTCTCGTCTACAACCTGAAAAAGCGGTTAGCTGCAAACGAGAACGCAACAATGCAGCGACTCACCGGAGATCTTTACCAATCCCCACTTGGAGGGCGTACTGTGCTCACACCAGGAACGAATGATTGTCGCTTGCATGCTCGAAGCTGAAGAGCACGGTTTTGGTTCGAATAATTACACTCTGAAGCAATTGATGGTGTACATCGCTGGAAATAATCGCCGCGGGTGAAAGAATGGCGTTCCATCAGAAGATGCTGTCCGTTCCTGTCGAGCACGCCACCAGGAACTTTCGTATAAAACCTTTTACCCCAAAGAAAACGCCAAACTGAAGGGCGAGAACTACGAAAACGTGGAAAGTTTCTTCGACATCGTCGGTAAACTAGGTGCCGAAAACGTTGGTCTAATCACAGAACCAACAATGGTATGGAATATGGACAAAACCGCAGTGGACTCGATATTAGATGAAGCCGTGAAGTCATAGAGTGACGCCGCACTCAAGCACGGCGGAAGCCGGGTCGCACAGAAAGTGCAAGGGCTTGCCAAGCACATAACTGTCGTGGAAGTTTGTTCTGCATCTGGGTTCAAAGATCCTCTGTTCTTCATAATCACTGGAAAGAATGTGATCCCAAGCAAAACTTTACGCCATTGACGTACCAATATATATTCAGCATGTCAGCCTTTTTTCTTAAATGTTCAAGGCATTTTCGACGAATCAATTTTTTCAAAAACACTTAATTCGTTAGATCTTCATTGGATTTTGATGCAATGAAAACTTAATGATTTTGGACTTGGTCCAATGAAAAAAAGAGGACGCACAACTGAACATCTCATGAATAACTATTGTAATTTGATTGCACGAGTTTTCGCTGGGGATGTCCAGCTGGTTGGAGCCACTTCCGGAGGTCTATCACAAAAGTGACGATATTTGCAAGCCCTTCCAACGAACGAACTGGATGCCAGAGAATGCCATGTAAAAGTGTGCGGAGCATGGGTCGATGACAATAGATATCCTGGCTGCATTCATCAATCATGTTAATACCTTCGTCCGCCAGCACGTCCCAGAGTCAGAGTGTTACTGATTAACAATAGATGGACATTCATCCCGCAAATGTTTCGAGTCGTTAGTCGAGTGCGAGACCAACAACTGCTTTCCTTTGGTAAAGCCAGCCAACAAATCACATATTCTACAACCATGTGACCAGAGGATCAACAAATCTTTCAAAGAATCGGGAAGACATGTTTGGGACACATTCAACAAATCAGCCATCCATGAAACCAGAAAACTAAAGTTTAATATCTCCTGCGCAATCTACGCTCATCACATGATCACAGTGCGTGTGATAAGAGCTCCATTTGAGTCAAAAGGCTTGTTTCCATTCAACTCGACATTCCCAAAACGCTTGAAGCCAAAAAAGGAAAAGCTGACAACACTCTCTGTCAATTAGAGCGACAATATCTCCGACAGAGTTCGCAGTGTTAAGCCACGCATAACAGACGGCGAGGTCCTGGACAAAGCGAAACATATCTTTGAATAGTCGATGGACAAGTCGGAGAAAATGAAACATCTCACGAAGCTTTTGCAAAAAGCTACCACGGCCCACAGCATAATCATGAATCGTATTGCTTCCATCTAAACAGAGAAGGCCTCAGCTGGAGATGCGGGTGCGAAGCCAAAATCCACTGCATACGAATGTCGGGCACCGGCGGAGCTTAAAACTGTAACTCAAATGGTCCAGGAGTACAATCAAAAGCAGGCAAAGAAAGATGAGAAATTGCGAAAAGTCGCGTTGGGGGCGGAGCGACGGGAAGCAGAGAGAATGAAAAGAAAGACAAAGAAGGGGGAGGCACAACTAAGGAGGGTAGCGTTGCAACGAACGCGGTAAGAACACAGAAGGCGTAGGCAATTGCAATCATGTCGTGAGCGCGTCTGTAAGGACTGTTTGCGAAAGCCAAGGCGCAAACGCGGGAAACAGTTGGTGTCTACGTCGAGTATGCTTTCGCCGAAAGCACTGTTATTGGTTCAGGCGGCATGAGAGGTTATGGGAGAGCTAATAGGCAATCTTCATAGAGGCTGCTCTGTTTTCAGAACCGACCCTTTTGCCGGTTGGCGAAAGTGGGCTGGCTCGCGGTAATGTGGACCCTATATGCGGCTCCGTTGTTCGTCAGTCGTTTTGAGCGCCCACATGCAGGCGGAAAAGCTGTTGAAAAAGAGATTGAAACGGTCGGCGGAGACTCAAACTCGCTCAGTTTTAAAATAAACTCAAACTTTTGAAAAAGTGTCCAATTTGAGCCTTTTAGGGCCCATTCCAGACCAAGCTAGACAGCCAATAATCTGGCCTTCAATCCCCACAAGGAGGGTTTATTACTTTTCTCGAAAACGCTTCCCAAGTGTCCAATTTCGAAACAAATTTCCCTTCACCTCGGGGTCGCTTTATGAGTGACCCCACACTCGAGACGGAAGAACCAGAACTGTCGCCCTTTGAATCGCGGTTTTCTCAATATCCGAGGAAGTCATCAAAATGTCGATGAGAGAAGGCTGAGCGAAGTGCGGAATCGTCGCAATATTTGTCACAAGACATAGAGCAAGAAAGGAGCTGGGTTCGCTCGAGCTTTGAATGACTGAGACAGTCGGTAGTGTTGTTGTTACCTATTGTTTGTGTTTCGCGCCAAAACGCGGTGAACGTGTCTCAGCACCTGTCCAGGCAGGTTCTACACCGTGTAGTGATGTGCTCATGAGTAGAAAATGTCTTGTGGACAATTTTAGGTAAAAAAAAACTCTCTCATGGGCATCTGGGTTCTTTTTCTGGTGTAGAACGGGCCTAGGAACGGTAGCGGTAACTTGGCACGCAATTTTTAACTCGTTTTATCTCCGTAATGAAGTGTTCGATTCAATATTTGGCTACGTTGCCTCTATCTTGTCGTTCTTTATTGGACAAGTGGTTTCTTATACTTTCTGGTGGCAGTGTACAGTCTGCAAAACTGAAAAGGATCCACGTCTCCAAACATGAATTGCAGCGTATTGGGCTATATGTAAGCCCAAACAAAGCGCGTAAGCTACACCTCGCACACGAGTGCTCCCATACATTGTGCTAAACCACAATTTAGCGCACAGAATAACTTCGCAAGGCTACATAGATAACACGAAAGTCCTACAGAGCCGCGAAATATTATAAAAACCAAAACAATGCTTTGTACTTGACCAGCTTCATACTTAATCGACGACCTTTTCGACTCTGCAACAGAAACGAGACGGCGTGGCATAGAGTGGTAGAGCGTTTGAATGTAGTTCAAAGTTACACCAGACCAGGCAGTGACCATAGCTTCCGCGAAAATGTCCAGAGACTCGTACTGCCGGCATTCTCCATGTAATTCCCTCGCCATATGCTCCCAGACGTTCTCCATTATGTTGAGGTCTAGGGACTTCGCAGGCCAGTCCGAAACATCTACCTCCCTCCAACCCATTTTTTGTGTAATTCGACCGGTGAATGGAGGCACCGTCACGTTGTAAAGTCCAACGTTCCCCTAAATTTTCTGCCTCAAACGGTAGTAACGAACGCTCAAGAGTCTCACAATATTTTCCGGAGTTCTGTGTGCTATGAATTCTATCCAGATCAGAAAGTCCGTGAAAAGAGATAGCTCTCCATAGCATCAATGAATTTCTACCCTGCTGCATTTTCGAGAAAATCTCAGGTGTCGTACGCGAATCATGTCAGTAGCAAACCAGAACGTCTGGGCTGTCGTAGTTGAATTTCTTCTCGTCTGGAAGCACAACTATTTTTTATTTGATAGCGCCAACGTCAAGCTTTGCTTTGGCACACCAACGGCGGAAAACTTTGTGATTTTTGTTGAGGTATGCTCCCCTCTGCATCTTTTGGTACTTGAGGTAGAGCATGCTGTCAATACCTGTTGCACGCAGCGGACGGAAACGGGCAAATCGTACTGTCGTGGGAGGTAGGAAGCGCTGCACTTTGTCTTCGCAGCCTGTCGAACTATAAGCCTGGTAGCTTTTGCGGCGAGCTTTTTATTTTGAGGCCTGAACTGCCGCTGTTGCGACAGGTGCGAACAGCTGAAGAACTTCGTACGCAGCTACGGCTGCGCTGGACTTCTTCGGCAATGTGGCGCTGAGATATTACATGGAAATGGTGAGCGAGAATCTTCGCCTTCTGGCATCGGTGAGTTGGGGACCTCTAGGCATTGTTAGCGGCAATAGGAGGAGAAAAATGGAAGCAATGCACGAGGAGGAGTTCTACTTTTTTATGTACTACGTTTGAAGTGTAGCGCGCTTTTTGTTGACGTTTTATGGTTTAAAAAATAGAGCTTTATCCTAGCTATTTGAAAAATTGCTGGTTGTTCGACAGTATAAGAAACAGGGGTAGTGTTTAAAAAGAGAACAAGGTCTCCGAGAAAGTACCCAATAACTTTACATAGACTGCAAATATAATTATCTAAAATTTGATTAAGCAAAGAATCAAAATAATGGCGCCAAACCGGTCGGTGCTCATGCAAAAACGATCTCAGGAAAAAACTCAACATTCTCGGAAGAGACCCAATCTTTCATAGAGATTATAGTCTTCCTCATTCAGAGCTCAGGTTCACTGCGAGTATACATGGCATTGTCACAAGATAAAAGAACTACAGCCCTGCGCATGCTAGCTGAAACTGCAGCTCGACGCACGGCAGAAAACTACCCAACATACCGTGACAAATGAAGGTACTGATGGAGAAGATGATTTCCCATCTACAGTGTTCGACTCTTTTTATGAAAACGGTGGCAACCAAAGCATATTGATCATAACGAATTTTACAAGTGTCGAGTTGGAGAAAAATTTTGGTTTCCTTTTGCGACATATAAACACACACTGGAACGTTGGACTTGGTAAACGATGCAAATATGGAGCAAAAAATATTCTTTTTATATCTTTATCTGTACTAAAACATGCTGGCCAGTGAGACTACATGGGGACAGTGTTTGGAATTAAAGGGCCCACTTTCGAAAAAATAGTGGATACATTCTTGAAAGAGATATTTTCATATGCATATGAACGCTTTTTGAAAGATCTGACAGAGAAATACACAATAAAGTTTCTCAATGAAAAAGGAAAGCAGTTTACAAATTTCGCTTACGGTCTGTATACTACCGACGTAACTTTTCAGAAGACGAACCTGACGTTTGGAAATTTGCAGGAGGCCAAGATTTACTACAGTGGGAAGCATAAACTGTACGGTTATAAGGTAGAAGTAAGTGTCTTTCCAAACGGTTTTGCTGTAGACTGTACTGCATACGGGCCAGGCTCAATTGCAGACATTGATTTATTAGTACGAAAACTTGACTTTCACAAGGGCAAACTACAAAAAACCAAAGATGAAAAGAATATTGTTGACAAAGGAAGGCATCACGAAATACATCCAGGCAGCTGGGCTGTGGTTTTGGACAACGGCTACCAGGGAGCTCTGGAAAAGATTTGTTCAATTCATCCAAAGAAGCAGCCTCGAAATGGTGTACTGACTTTGCAGGAGCGCAGTGACAACCACGATGTTTTGAGTGGTTGCATCAGAGCTGCAAATTTTTTTGGGCGGTGTTGTTCTCTTTGGTCTGTGGTTTCTTCTAAATATCGCCGGAAGGAGGATAAATAAGACTATTTTTTAATTTTTCTGTAGCCCTGACAAAAATGCATGCAAAATGGCATCCATTGCGTGCAGAAGATTGCGAGTTCTACCGCAAATATAAAACAAGGCTTTATTCAATTGGATCCACCATGGTGGATAAACGGCGGTCCACACAAAAGTTGTATCGCGAGCGTAAGAAACGCCGTCTCGATGTAAACTTTCGTTCTATGGCCCCATTCCACACCGAAATTCCCAACTATGATCCAGATTACTCCAGAGAAAACCGGGCCATTTTTCTTGAAGTTGAATAAAGTGTGCTTCGAAGGGTCTCTTTAGCATACATCTGTGTGTTAGTTGCACGCCCTCTTTCAGAATTAGCCTTGGCCTTTCATTAAGTTCTTCTCAGTTAGCCTGCTGATCCTGCATCGGTCCCCATTGCTTTCCATCGTTTACCTTTTCCCGGGCCCAGACACAAACCTCTTTGGCAGTGCGGCAATCGACATCTGCAAGATCTCCTAAGGTCTCGATGGCGGCGACCCACCCCGACTCACAGAGACAACAAGCGAGTAATCTGCCTGTAGCAGTGAGAGAACCGTACAGAATGGAAATTTCATTCGCATGAGAACATTCTTGAACGCTAGAGAGAACCTTACGAAAAAGCGGTCTACCATCGCAAAACATTCGATCTACTCCCCAACCCAAGTGTTTGCTCAATATCCGGAATACCATAAATGCGACGGCACTGTTCCAATAAGCCAAACTTAATACAAAATACAGAGGAGCCAAGTCCAATCCAATGCAATCAAGAGTGGTCACAGTAAGAACTTGAACACGTAGAGTAGAACTTCAGAATGATATTCCAAAGACAAGAAATGATGAATACAAATGATGCATGCGCAACCGCAGTGTACCAAAAAACAGAAGTTCCTACAACGACAGGGAAGGCCGACTAATGGACGATTTTCGGACGCTGCGGAAAAAAGCAGTAGATACAAACACGGGAAATCCAAGCTTCAAACTAAGCATGGGAACGACCAATGAGACAGGCGAGATGCAGACATATCGGGGACACGCTTTCAGAGATGAAATGGATAGGAAAGAGGGCGAGCGCTGTTTCCAGCGTCTGACGGAATAGTGGCACACAAAGAGAGTTCGGGGGGATGGAGGATCGCAGTAGACAGCACGCTCTATGGGCGCAGAGCGTGCTGCTGGCAGTGGCGGTGGTAAAAAATGTGGGGAGCCAGCTCGCGACAGCACCAGAGCAAGCAAAGCAAAAGAAAGACACAGGGAGCGCATGTAGGGCAGCAGAAGCAGCGGGACCAGCCTGCCTGATCTTCATGGTCCCTCCCATAGGAAGTATCCTGGCGCGGCCTAAAGGCAGCGAGCGCGCGCCGCGTTTTTCCAACGCCTGAGTCAACAACCGCACGTATTGCAGTGCACGAAGGCGACGGTGGCACAGGCAGTGACCGATGCAAGTGGCAGCCCCGGCGAATAGGTGACGGTTGGCAGCGCTCAGTGATAAAACGACAATTGAATGTGGCCGTAGGCTGTGAAGCGTGTATGGCTTTTGCGGTGGAAGAGACGTGTGACGGCGTCCGGCAACGACGGGAGTGGGAGCGCGTCGGATGCAGCGCAGGCTAGTGCGAGCGCAGGCGCAGCATAACGCCGATACACAAACTTTATGTGTGGAAGCGGAAGTGAAATAACTTGTAGGCGTGTTTGTTGCACTCCAGCTGCGCTGCGCACCAGGCTGCTGGCGTTGAAGCGTGATAGGTATTTAGCGGCGAAGCCTAGCGTCAACTGGCCGAGCGCGAGCCGGGTTTGTTCATGTTAGAGCGGGTGCACGCACGAATTCAGTGTGGTGCAAAGCAGCAAAGGTGGCGCGTGCAACAATCAATGAAAACGTCGGTTGTGGCAAAGTTGACGGAGGTTGCCGCCGAGCAACGGTGTAATGACAGGCTGGTGCTCGGCAGGAAGATGCGCGGCCTGTTGGGCTTGCGCGACGGCGATGAAAGGCGACAGTGCGCCATATGTGGTAGAAAAGCAGGGCGGGGGTGGTGGCTAAGAATCTTTGATTAAAAGAGGCGGCAGCAGTTAAGGGATGCCGCGGCTTGGCAACAGCGAGAAAAAAGGCTTTCAGTGCTCTTTGAGTAGGCTTGTTGCCGTTCGTCGGTGTTATCGAAATCCTAGTTTGACGGTCAGAAATGACCGAATTAAAACGAACGAAAAACCGGTGAATTTATCCAAATTTGGAAGTGCTAATTTCCGAAAATATTTCCACCTTTCCACTTGTGCTAGTTTTTTTCGAAAGAATTATTCCAAATTGCTTCCATCTTTGCTACTCTTTTTCGAAAGAATTTTTCCAAATTGTTTCCATCTTTGCTAGTTTGGATGGAAGGGAAACTAGCATACTTTTTTCGTTTATGGTAGTTTCGCAGCACAATTAAAGTGTGTTAGTGTCACCTACGTTCATGTATACGGCGGCGAATAGCGAGATAGACACGTAGATAGAAACTTAAATAGCTGTTTATCGAATAGGAATAGGAGTATACAAATAGATCGAATACCTTTTCAGTTTGAGGAGATCGGTTCACTATTCAACACCTTTCACATCAGGCATTCGTTTACTAAATATATGAAACGCCTTCGAATCACGTGCAATCATCCCCACCACTCTGTCCCACCGTCCGTGCGCCATATTACGCTCCCCGCTACGTACCCCCCATCCTCTCCAACACCACCCCAACCTCCCTCGCCATGTCCAACTGCTGCTTTGAAGGCTGCTTCTTCTTCGCCCGCACCATCCCCGCCATCCAAAGGCACCAGAGGAGATGGCCCAATCGCCTCAACCCAAACAGGCGTTTCCGCTCCCCAGGCGGAAACCCCCCCACTTCCCCCCACGCATCAAGCGTCACAAGTATACCCCCCACCTCCATACACCTCCCCTTCCCACAAAACGCCCTTCCGACAACGTCCCCATCGCAGACTACGACCCCTACCACCACCAGCAACTCTCTTTCTCCCTCCACACCCAGGACGCCTACCACATCGCCATCACCCCCGTCTGCTCCATCTCCCCCTCCCCTGCTCCCCCTCCTACCACTTCCTTCCCCTTCCTCAACAACCCTCACCTCGAACGCATGGTCCTCTACATCTCTTCCATCGCCTCCTCCCTCGGCCTCCGAAAGGCTGACGAACTCATCTCCCTCCTCCACGACCACGCCTTCTCCAAATCCGCCTTACACAACGCCATCTCCTCCGCCACCCAGAGTCTCAAACTTCAAACAGACCTCTTCCAACACCGAGTCAGCAACATCGGCTTCGCTCCCACCACCCTCTCCGACCCACAGCAGCTCTTCTCCACCACCATCTTCCGAAAGGACCCCATCCAGGTCCTCAAACAACAACTCGCCCTCGCACACTTCCACAACACCTTCTTCCACCACGTCTCCCACACAACACCTTCCTGCTCTCCCGCTTTCGCCCACCCCATGGCCTCTACCCTCGAAAAAGAAGCAGTCCCCGCCCTCAAAGCCTCAATCATGCATTCCTCCAATGAGTCATGCATCTGGCACACCCCCGACTCCACCGGTATCGACTCCTTCATCGGCTTGGTCCAAATTTACTCCGACAAGTTCTCTACCTCCCTCAAATTCTCTTCCATCCCCTCTTACCCCCTTCATATCACCCTTCTCAACTTTTCCGATGCCTTCCGTCGCAAGTGCATCACTGAACACCTCACCTTTCTCGGATACTTGCCAACCTCATTCCTCCCAACCAAACCCTCCCAAGACCACGACTCCATCCCTCAAACCTCCTCTCACATCCCCCGCCACACCAAAATGGAACTCATTCACCTCGCCATCTCCAACTTCCTCGGCCCCCTTTTCTCCTCCGGTCTCAACGGCTTCCCCTTCGGTGACGCTCATGGCGTTCTCCGCCCATGTCACACAATCATCGCCAGTTACGGCGCCGACATCCCTGAAGCAAAAGACATCCTCGCCATCTCCCACGGAACCCGCCCCCAACACCCTTGTCATAGATGCACCGTCTCCCGCACTGGCCTCTCCCTACATATTCAATCCCCTTCCCCCCGAACTCAGCACCAGACCCTCGCCGCACGCAAATCACACTCCAATCTCCTCCAACAATGACAAGACGCTCTCCTTGCTCGTAAGCCCAGAATCTCCCGCAACACAAAGGAAAAAGCCCTTGAAGGCCTCCACTCCCTCTCCCTCGCAAAGTACTCCTCCCTCTTCGAATCATACCGTCTTCTCAACATCACCCCACTCCTCTCCCCTTACAACATTTTCACCTTCGAACCACTCCACAACTTCCACCTCGGCGTCTCCAAGCTCATCAAGCTCGCCGCCATCGAGAGACTCCGTTCAGAAGCAATCTTCACCACACCCGTTCCTCCAAGTCCCGTCGCCCCTTCAACTCCGTCCGCACTTCCATCCTCAAACATTGAAACACCATCCTCTCCGCCATCGAAAAGCACTCCCCCGCAAAGAGACTCCACATCGACTTCTCCACTTCCGACAACGGTCAAACTCTCAACGGTTTCTTCAATACCGACGGCTTGCGTGGTATGCTCGAAGCAAAACACTACCGCGCACTCGACATGGTCTTCCCCTTCATCGGCGCCTTTTTCGACCGATGCTGTGACGAAGTCGATTCAGCTCCCATCACTTCCGTCTTCTCCAAGTACTCAGACCTCCTCCTCGCCTCCATGCGATACAACACCTTCACCGAATGGACCGACGCCCACCTCACCGAACTCCACAACCAAATCCGCTCCTTCAAGCGCACAGCCGTACTCGTTTTCGGCCCCCACCACACTTCCAGCCTCGGGGCCCTCAAGTTTCACCTCGTCGACCACATTGCCGAGGACATTCGCCGCTTCGGATGCCTCCACTTCAATGATGCCGGCATATTAGAGCACGCCCACACCCTCTTCAAGTCCCACTACTCCAGAACGTCAAAGCGCAGGTCCACCGCACATCAAGAAACCGTTCGTGCCATCCACCACTCCAACGCCATCAAGAACTGGAATCCCGTCTCCACAAACCCTTCCATAACCTCCTCATCCCCTGGCCTGGCTTACATCCTCCAATCCCGAAAACCCGGTTTCGTCCCTGATGAAAAACACATCTCCTTCGCTGACATAATCACTGCCCACAAATTCATTCGCTCCAATCCTCACCTCCCTCACAAATCTCTTCAAGACCTCTTCCCCCCCGATACCGTCTCCATTCTTGCACAATTCGGAAGAGACGCCCTCCCATCCTTCATCACCCTCTCTGTCGAAGTCCTACAACTCACTGACAACTCCCCCGCCCTCCGTCAGGCTCGACTCACCATAGTCAACTCCGCTTACGTTGTCGGCGGTTACATCCCAACACTCGACAACTTCATTGAAGAGCAGAACGAGCTCGCGCCCCAGGATCCTCCAGTCCCTCTCATCCAACGAATTTTTGCCACCCCCTCCTTCGGTCCATCCAAGTCCCCAAAGTTCTCCCACATTCTCGTCGCCGGCTCCACCTCCCCCCCTCCACATCCATCATCTGGGTTTGCAAACTCATCTCCCTTCTTCGTGTCGCCCTTTCTTCTTCAACTTCTTCTCCCAAGGAGTTCGCCTTCGTCCAGTTCATGGAACTCGTCCCACCCAGCGACGACGTCGATCTCACCCTCAACTGCGTTTGCCTCCGATGGGCAAAAGACCACGAACATAATCACACCATCCACCCAGTTCCCATCTCTACCCACTCCACTTCTGATACCGTTTCCCCTTCGTATGAACTCATCTCCTCTTTCTCCATCCTCGGCTCCGTTCATGTTATCCGCCAAAACTACCCAGCTCCTCCCTTCACTTCTCGTCTACACTGGCGCTTTCACCGATTCTACCTCAATCGGTTCTATCGAGACCCCATTACCAAGCCTTATTTCCCATCCAACAGGTAGCCTCTATTCCATGTTAGCTTCAGCTTCATAAAAATTTCAACCCGCTTCCTCTCAATTGGTAGGAGTGAAGATACGCATGACATGAGAAAGAAGAAGCATCTCTTCCACATCCCACACATACCTCCACCCCTTCCCCCTCCACTGCACCTCACCCCACCCTTAGTAGCCCGCCTCTTCCCTACCATCAACCACTGTCTCTTCCCTGCGTTCCGCCCGGTGTGCCACCAACCGCCCGAAACTCGCGTCCTCCGGTCGACAGACTGCTATGTAGCAATCAAGAACTGCACCTAGTCTCCGTGTTAGTTTTGCCATAAAATACTCCTCCCTCAGAGCTAGGTATATCTTCTCCCTCGATGGTACCCACAGCCCAACTGTCGCAGTTCTCCCAGAGTTTCCCGACAGACACCTCGGATCTCCATCCACAAACCCATCGTTCTCAAACTTCTCGGCATGCTCCTCCTGTAGCGATTCCCAGGCTACCCCCAGTATTCCTTCAACAGCCCCAGGTAGATAATTTCCATACTAAGTAGAGAATAAAAGCTGTCTTTGCCCTCCACGTCCCACAACCTCGTTCATAGTTTTCACCACACAAGCAATCCATGCGTCAAGTCTCGCAAGGTGCATCACTGTTTCATCCACGTACTGCCGTTCACCATTACTTTGCCTATCCATTGCGTATCCCATATACTCCTCCAACACTGCCACCGCCATCCCATTCTTGAAGTACATATCTTCATCATCAACCTCCCATGGTGGCCCAAACGCTCGAGACCCGGAATACGCAAGGTCTTCGAACCGGCTGGTCCTCCACGCACACAGTTCATCCCTCTGCCCTCCTCCCTTCCCATCAGCTTCTCGCTTGCCTCCCCCATCTGCTGCTTTAGCTCTTCCTATAGCTCAGTCCCCTCAGTAGGTTTTGCACGTTCCGCAATCAAATCATATCCAAGGATGGAGAATAACTTGTCTCGAGCCGCCCGCTTCCGCACCCCAATCACGTCGCTTAATGTCTTTTTCATCCACTGCCTCAGACACTTGTCCGCACTCACATAATCCACACACTCCTGTTTCCTTCCCGCTTCTCGTATCGTCTCCCAATTATCTCCCAATATTTCCGTCTCCACCACATACTTCAACAGAACATCACTTCCTCCCTCCGTTGATGGCGTATACGCCCTCATCTCATCTGCCACTTGATACGGGCACCGAGGTACCATCTTTTTCTCCCTAACCACAAATATGCTGCCCCCCTACTTTCTCCCACCGTCTCACTCCTGTTCTTCCAGCTTCTACCAACGTTCTCCCTGTCAAAACAGAGTTCTGACACCTCCAACTTCGCATAGTGGAGAATCTTATCATATACAGCCCTTGCAAATCCCTAAAAACAGTCTGGCACCTCTATATCATTCTTTTGACGGCCCCTCACTTCCTACCCTTCACAGTCTCCCTTAAACTTTCAATCAACACATTTTGCTGCTTCAGCTCCTCCCTCACCCGTTCCAATTCTTTCTGCGTGAGCTTCAAACTCACCATCATGGTATAGTGATCCTCCTTCATATTTACCAGCTTCCCTTTCAACTAATTCACCCTCTCAACCAGTGCAGACCTTGGCAACACGCGTAAGTTTTCTTCATCTCCTTCTTCTATTTCTGTAGTTCCCATTTCCCTTGCTCCGTTCCAACTTCGCATAGTGGAGAATCTTATGATATACAGCCCTTGCAAATCCCTAAAAAACATTTTGGCATCTCTATATCATTCTTTTGACGCCCTTTCACTTCCTTTTTACACCCCCTTCGCTTCCTACCCTTCACAGCCTCCCTTAAACTTTCAATCAACACATTTTGCTGCTTCAGCTCCTCCCTCACTCGTTCCAATTCTTTCTGCGTGAGCTTCAAACTCACCATCATGGTATAGTGATCCTCCTTCATATTTACCAGCTTCCCTTTCAACTAATTCACCCTCTCAACCAGTGCAGACCTTGGCAACACGCGTAAGTTTTCTTCATCTCCTTCTTCTATTTCTGTAGTTCCCATTTTCCTTGCTCCGTTCCTCTCTCCACGATCCCCAGAATCGTCGACTCCTGCTTCATGCACATCGTCCTCAATCCGATCGGCGTTATGCCTCATACGTATTACTTCAGTCGTTCATACCGCGGTTTCCACCAAGTTCCTTCCAGTTCTATGCTTGTTTCCGACAACGACATCTTCTCCTTCGAATACCTTCCCATCCACTTGTATATTGTCCCTCATATTCTCAATCACTGATCCACCACTGCTACGTCCTACAACTCTCCCGGGCAAATTGTCTCGGAGCCATTCCATCCTCCCCACATTGGCGTGGCTCCTCATTCCATCGCCCACACGCCCAATTCGCCTCCCACTGTCCTCTGCGTTTCCAAGCTCCCTCATATGCCTCATACCCCCCACTTCCTCTTCCTCCCGCATCGCAGTATGTCGCAGTCCACCAGTTCTTTCTCTGCCCACCATTCGATTCCTCCTAACATCAACCACAACCTCCATGCCCTCGTTCCGCGCCTCCTGAACGCCTGCTCTTACTTCTTTTTCGCGACCCCTACCCTCCCGAACTCCCACCCCAGCCACTCTCTCTCCATCCTTCCCTCGAATACCACGGCTAACTATCCCACTAGCACTTCTTGCTATCGTCCTTCCCTCCCCCCCACTGCGACATTCCCTCCCCTTCTCTATGACATCTCCACACTCGCCTTCTTCTACAACTTGCGTGGAGTCATCGCCCCTTCACCGCCCACCTCTATCTCTACCGCCCCGCGCATCATCCCCCTGCCTTTCTCCCATTCATCCCCTGCTTTCCTCTCCTCCATTTCCCATCTCATGTCGAAGCGGAGTAGCTTGTGTTACCAAAGTACTTACCGTCCGCTAGGTTCGCTGGGTTCGCTCCGTTTGCTCGGTGCGCTCGCTTCGCTCGGTTCGCTCCAACGTCAGCCTCGATCACGTCTCACCGTGTTCTTCCTACCTTTCCCACGTAATCCGCTTCGAGAAGGGCGCGAAGTACGCCCAATACCGCCCTCGCCATTTTCCACATCGCCGCTTCGAGGCGCACGCGTAGTACTACCCAAGCTATCCTTGCGACCCCGACCTACCACCTCTGCACGCGTTCGCTCTTTCGACGCGCGCCCGCTTACATCCTCCGCATTCGCATTCGCACTTCTCGTTTTACGTTTCCCCATATGGAATCGGACAACGACGATGCGCCCGGCGGTGCGCTCTAGATGTTGTCGCCGCTCGCCGCAAGACGTGATCGCCGCTCGAAGTGATCGCAGGTCCCTCGTGAAACGCACACTTCCACTCGACGTGTGGTAGAAATATCGCACCGTTTTAGTAATTTTCGGAACCACTTTCCGAAAATTGGGACGGAAATTTCCCTTCCTGTACGAAACCTCACTGAGAAAAACTGTTACACCTTCACATGATATCACATGTATTCCGTATCTTCTATTCTATGTACTTGAACGTGAACCCACTCCCCCGAATCCTATCCCCATTTTTTTCACGCCACTAGATGATAAAAGTGACGACATCCACTCACTTGGGAGAGTTCTCGTCCTCCCCTGTGGAGCACGAGAGTTAGAGAGAAAGCGTAATAAAATGTACACAACTCGATTTTACACATACTACGGTACATCTTTCGGTCCTATAAGTCATAAATCAATTGAACTCTAGTCGACTACTATAGGATTCGAAGACGTACCCCATGTGTACTCCATTCCATAATCTGCAAACAACTCTTCTCCGACTTCTACAACCCGAAGTGCCCGGATGGCAAGCATTCGTTATTCTCTTAATTGAAGTGGAGTTCGCCCAGTTCCTGGGGTTCGACTCACCGCCATATCGGCAGTCCGTCTCTGCTTCAAGCCATCCTCCACTGCATCCATATCTTTATCCCCTTCCATATATTCTGGGTCGTTAATTGTTCCACCCAACGAAAATGGAGCGGGGAAAATCCATGCAGGGATTGTAGGTACTTCTCGTCTCCTTTCTGGGAGTTTCCGGAATACCTCGCCTCGCAGGCTAACCTCCGTCGCATAAGTTCGAAAACGTGCGGCCGTGGCTCCCAACAACCCTTCCCCATACTTCTTTTGTACCTCCTTCCTCTTCATTAAGTCATGGTACACTAGAGTTCCGTAAAAGAAAAATATCTCTTCGTTCTTCATGAAACGGCGCGTGGTAAACACTCCCAATCCTGCGTCATGGTGACGAATCGACGACTCCCCAATGCGACAACCACACATAGTGGCCTCCAGTGCCAACATCGCCTTCCAATCCAGGAGACTCATCTTCCCTTGCAACGTTTTCGGCCACTCATGCAGCGCTTTGCGCCTGCCGATCATGGCCATGCCCTCCTCCCGCCACATCGATGCCAGGAAGTACACAATGTACGGTGGGAACTTCTGATACTGTGGGAAGCCGGATGGAGCCTTCCATGATCGTGAAGGACGAGCGTTCCACTTGGGAAATAAGTCCATCACGCGATTCACAGAGTTTCGGACCTCCTGCGTAATTTGAATGTCCGTCTCATTATCGCGCATGCACATCGCGAACTGAACAATTGCCGCGTGCCTAGCATGCGCAAAACAGTCAGGGTCCAGCTCACAACCAATAAACTTCCGATGACGTTGTAACTCCATGCATGCCATGGTAGTCGAAAAAGTTCCCGCGAGCAAGTCCACTACTGTATCACCTGGCTGCGAAAATCTGCTGATCAGCTCCTTCAACAACGCACGAGGTTTTTGTTCCGACCTTACCTTTTGCAACATGTAGCCCCCACCCTCATTCTTTCTTTTCCATTTAAGAGTCTCCCCATTGGACATGGGCGGTACCTGGTCAATACCACTGTGGTACCCTGGATACCTCGACTGCACGTAGTTGAAGTTCTCATAGTTCACCATCGCATGCTGCTGTGCATAAGCGAGGCCACTTCGAACACCATGTCTTGCATACTCCATGGCAGGGAACAAGGAGCAGGACCTGCGTCCCCGGTTTCGCATTGGGTTGCCTTGCGACCATATAAAATGAATTGGGACCTTGTCCACAACAAATGAACGCCTCGGAACCCCTTGCTCGTCCTTTGCTCCCATAAGAGAAAGCACCCTCGTCCACTTGTTCACCTGTTTCAATGCGCAGATGATAACGAAATGACCCCCCGGACGTAGCAGCCTTGATATAAGCTTTTCCGCCTTCTTCACATGCTCAGCGCTCAGCATATCGTACCAACTGTTCTCCCGGTTCTTATCGGCCCTTATGTTGTATGGTGGGTCCATAAGAACCAGTTGAACTTTCCCCGATGGAGAGACTCCGTTGTCTCGCAGAGTCTCGTCCGTTTCCACCATATCCTCGAACCCGCAATTATAAATTCGAAAGTATTTCTCCATCTCCTGTTCACAACGTTGGAATGCCATTTTATCGCCCAACGAGGAAATGGCAAGAGGAAGCTGCATGTCAGCGTCGGACGACTGTTCACCAACATCTTCATTCCCACTCTCACCCACTACATCCATACTACTTCCACCATCTCCATCCCCTCCTTGTTTCCCCTCCGAAGGATTCCCCCTTTCCAACTGCTCATCGTCGTCGTCATGAATTTCGATGGCATGCTGCGTTTTCGATATTGGCGTGAGAGTTATATCAGGGACCTTGAGTGTTTCTTTGGTTTTCAAAGGGCTTATTGTCTCCAAGATGAAGGACATAAGCGAGTTAGAGAAACAATCAAATCTCTGAGCAAACGCTCTTGACGGGTCCCTGTGAAACGTGTTTAGAACGGCCCATCGTCCAGGTTCTGATATTGTTTACAACTGCTCTTTCACAACAACCTTTTTCAGATCAGAAATGAACTCCTTCGCAAGCGTTCGGAGGGCCACATCAATGTCCTCCGGAAGATTCCATGCCCACGGTTGTACCTCGTCTTCCCGAAGAGTTTGCTTGTTGCTCGGTAGCAAGCGATGGTCGTTGTCCTTGTGCAGGAACCCCTCGGAACGCGTTTCAATGGGTTTAAACTGCATTTCATCGTACAAGAGCAGTAGGAAAGGGAGAACCATGACCTCATCGCTAGAGAATCCCAGAAATTGGGAGAAACAATCCCAGGCGTTTGTTACCAGCTGCACACCAAAACCCGCACGCTGAGCTTGAAGATTCTGCGATATTTCCACATTCCCGAAAGGGGTGGAGTATCCTTTCTCCCGCTTACGCCTCTTATGGCCCCGAAGGCGCTTTTCCATAGATACTTTTTGAATAAGGGAAAGAAAGAGAACTCTCTGGAAATGTGTTGTGATGCTCGTACCGAAAGGCGGAACTATCCGGCCCACACGTCTGGGAACTATACTCATGGACTTGAAGAATTCGGTTAACGTCACATTCTTCGGTATTCCTTGAAAGTCCCTTCTGGTATAAGCATTCCAAAAATCCCTCACACGCCTGTCTCTGTCTCCGTCCACGATGTCAAGCAACTTCGTCGACAGATACAGCTGACGGTACGAACCCTTTTCGCACACAGCCTTGAGCTCATTGTCGCTGTATGACGGTTGAGTGGGTCCGAGAAGGATAGAGAAGTACTTGTTGGCAACTTCTAGGACAGTGCGATTCTTGATGATATATTGAACGAGTTCGCTGTGTCCCACTTTCCTAGGTTAGTCTTCCCCTCGCATCTTCGACTCATAGTGATCACGGATGGCGAGACACGCGGTGAGAAGCTCATCCCCAGAACCGAACATTTTTCCAACCTTCCTGTCGGATGTCGGAGGTGCCCGTGACGGTGACTTAGACCTGTATAGGGTTGCGGCAGCCATTTTAAACAATAACGGAAGGCTGTAATATGAATACGGAAGGAGAACGGGAGCGGTCGTGAGAAAACGAATGATTGATGTCGGCAGCGGACGGCGAGGGCGAACGGATGGAAGCTGACGAGAGACCGCAGCGAACGAGAGATGAGTGCGGATGGTAGACGGGAGCGGACGGCATACGGCTGCAGAATTAGCGATGTGAAGCAGGAGTTCAGACTCCAAAACTGTGCCAGAACTCTAAAGTAGAGGAGTAGAAGGGAATCGGGCGATGTTAAGGGGGCTTTTGCGGTGATAAACAGTTATAAGAGAAGGCAGGGATGGGAGGGAGTGCGGTAATTCCTAGATATGGAAGTATAGGCGAAGTTCTAACTTACCGCTCTCCGGACAGCAGTCCGCGGTGCAGTTGCGCTCCATTACGGCTCTGATCAAGTGCCACTCGAGGCAGTCCGCTTTCCATGCGACGTGGAAGAAGAAGTAAAACAAAATTTAAATTTTCGGACAGCGGTCCGAGGTGGGGTGGCGCTCCATCAGTGCCGTGATGAAGCGCCGCGCCACCCCGGACCGGCGTCTACGCGCCGTGGCTGATGAAGCTGGACGACACCCCGGACCGCTGTCCACGCGAAAAAAAACTAACTTCCACCTGGACAGCGGCCCCCTTGCGACTGGCGCTTGGTTGTAATGTGACGCCGCGTGTACTTAAGCACCTTTGCTCTCCTGCGAACTGCCTCGGTAAGCACAACGCTCTGTACCTCCCCGTTACGGTTTCCGGGGATCCCTTCTTCTCCTGTTACAACCAAGTGATCCTCTCGGTTGTGAAAGAAGAAAAACATATCGCCGGAAACTGTATAAGGGAGGTGCTTTTCCCGTCCTTGTTCTGTTGCGCCGACGTAGTGGCACACAAGGTACGTTCGACAATTTTGTTCGTTTTCTGTGAATTGTATTAACTGGCGTACTCTTCTATTTTCCGTGCTATTGCGTATTCAACCCAGAGTCGCCACCGGCGGACACAGTGTATGCCACTTCTGCATCCTTGCTTTACTGAGAACATTCGGAAGTGTTTGAGCTGGCCGTGATGGACGAGTACGATTATTTGAGTTGTTCAAGTCATGTTATCGGCTTTGGCTTTGACAGCCACCTCAATCACTGTTGGACTGTGGTTATTTATTAGACTGACTAGATTAGACTGCGTTAGTTCGAACTATCGGAAGTGGTTGAGCTACCGGTGATGATGGACTACGATTATATGAGTTGTTCAACTCATATAATCGTGTTTACCCATGACTGATATTTCAATCACTGAAGAAGAATAGTCCCCAATATAGTCACTAGAAGAATGTCGTGGCCAGTGATGAGTTCTTCTTCTCCGACAACTACATAATGCTCGTGGTTGTCGCAAAGGGGGTATTCATTATCGGTCACGACTTTGGGCGCTATAGGAAAAGCTACATCATATAAAGTTAGAGAAGGTAGTCGGTGGAACTACCTTCTTTGATTTGATAGTACGTAAAGTTTCTGATATAGCGCATATTCTGCCAGATCGATGGGATGTATTATTTGTTTTGTTTTATATATGACCAAAAAGCTGCGAACTACTTCTAATCTAAACTGTTCTCCGTGCTTATGAAGGGCAATTTTTATTGCTTTCCAACAAACTCACTAAAGGACATTCCTATGATTTGACGCCCTTACGTCCTCCCGTCATTATAAGAAGATGCAGGGCTTTAAATATTTATAAAACAATCATAAGTGAAAACCGTCGTCGACAGCGGTCCGAGGTGTCGTCCAGCTTCATCGGCCATGGCGCGTGGACAGCGGTCCGGGGTGGAGTGGCGCTTCATCCGGGCCGTGATGAAGCGCCACTCCACCCCGGACCGCTGTCCGAAAAATTAAATTTTTTTTCTCGCGTGGACAGCGGTCCGAGGTGTCGTCCAGCTTCAACAGCCACGGCGCGTGGACAGCGGTCCGGGGTGAAGTGGCGCTCCATCAGTGCCGTGATGAAGCGCCACTCCACCCCGGACCACTGTCAGAAAATTTAAATTTTTTTTGCCTTGGACAGCCGTCCGGGGTGTCCTCCAACTTCTTCCGCCACAGCACGTGGACAGCCGTCAGAGGTGTCGTCCAACTTCATCGCCCACTGCGCATGGAGAGCGGTCCGGGGTGGTGTGGCGCTTCATTAGGGCACTGATGAAGCGCCACTCCACCCCAGACCGCTGTCCACGCAGAAAACTTAACGGATGCAATTCATTTTTTTTCCTTCGAAACTGAGTGCCTTTATTCTATAGCTATGCGTACGTAGTAGTTATGACGATCATTTAACTTTCCAAATAAATCGATAGTGAATTCTAAAACGTGAAATACGGAACCCCTTGAGTTCAATCCTATATTGAGCGAGCGCAGTGTTCGGTCAGGAAGTGAAGGAAACGAACGTGATTGAGAACGGAACGTCCACTATACGTTCTCGTGAGCATTCTCGACGGTGGTAATCCGCGTTTCGAATTGTTTGCACCCATTGTATCCAACATGGCGCCTCTGAGCCATAAAAGGGGGCGGGAGTCAGTGCGATCGAAGAGGAACAGCGAGGGGTCAGAAATGGCGCTGTTTACGCGAGGAAGAGGAAAGGCGAAGGTTTCCACGCCTCGTAGGGCAAAATCACGTTCCGAGCGGGGCACACCGCGCGCGATGAAGAAGAAGACGAGTACTCCCGCGCCACATAAGGTAAAAGGTGGCGACTCTGTATCTTTGTTCATCAGCCTTAGAAAGGACAAGAACAGGGTTGAAGTTGGCACTGCGGAAGTACGTGGCGTGGGGCCTGCTGGTGGTACCGGGAAGGGGCTCTGCCGTTCGATGCATGGCCATCTTCTAAGCGCCACTGCCTTAGAGAGTGAGGATTTGGTGGTTATCTGGAGGACAAATATTTCAAGTCATCTAGACGCAAAGTGCCCTTACCGTTTCCAAGGTTCGGAGGAACCCCCGAGTAAGCTCGCCGAATTGTTATCGGCTGGGTTGTATGCCTGTGATACGTCGATTATTTCCTCCATGGAGATTCCGCAGAGTCCCACTTCGCACCCCACTTCGCACCCCACTTCGCACCCTGGGGCCGGGAAGTCGTCCACCTCTCAGCCTGAGAGTGAAGATGTTGATGAGGTCAAGGAATTGGCTGAGCAGTTCTCTAAAACCGCCAAAATCCAGTCTCAACCAACGAGAGGAAAAGGACGAGGAGTTTCTAAAGGGATGAAGAAACCGGTGGGAGCAATTGAGGTGGTTAACATCGTGGATGACTCCGATGACGATGTTGTGGAGGTGATTGGAACTACTAAGGCTTCCCTGGGTGGAACTGAGGGGATTTGTTCAATGAAGGAGATAAAGTTCCGTCGGATGAGGTGGACACCACGCTGCCGCTACCGAAGATATCCCTCGCCGACTATGTTCAGCAGCGGTTGACGACGGATATCGAGATGATTGAAATCCCAAAGAAGACGGTTCGCAGTGTGAACCTGGCGCACAAGGAGGCCACGAAGATGAAGTGCCTCAAATTTGGTTGGCTTCTTTCCACCAGTTTGATTGCCGTTACACTTGTAGGCGATTTGGATGCGAGTGACATCGTTGACAGGAGACTTGTGCTGCCTGTAACACTTATAGACGGATATCACCGATTGCTTGTGTTACAGGACCTGCGTGAGGAAGGAGGGAAATGGGAGGATGTAGTGAAGGCTCTGGATGTTGTGTTATGGAAGACGAAGGATAGTAATTTGATGATCATGAATGAAGTGCTAGGACTTGGCAGTCTCCTGAACGAGATGAGCTCCAATGTTCTGAAGATTTCTTTCGCAGACAAGCTTCACAGCACGGTGTCCTGCGTTGAAAACATCATTGACGAAGGAGGAGTGGATGTGAGGAAGGTGACGTCCAAACAGATAGCGGGCGCGTTGAAAAGAAGTAGGGTTATCGGGGACTATAGTATACGTCACTTGAATCGCTATGCGGCACTGGCTCTGAAGTTTGTGCAAAGCGAGGGGCTTCTCCAATTATTTGAGAAGGCGTGTGAGGAGGGGCCGCTGCTGACGCTCGCACATGTGTCCAGTGACCTTGTTATGGGAGCCGCAGATGGGGAATTCCGTTGCGTCGTCCGTTGCTTGCAATGGCATGTGCGACTGAGAATGTTCTCTGCAGGGAGGACGGGCCGTTTTGAGGATATGAGGAAGCACTTCTTTCAGTCTGCAATTGGTATGTTTAAGCTTTGCGACATGACTGCCAAGAGGAAGAATATGACAGTTGAGAAAGTGATGCAGACGGTTCTCAAGATTGGAAAAAAGGGGGTATATGTCTTGGAATATCTCGGGAAGCAAACAGCCAAAATGGAGCTCGCGCGAGCAAAGCGTTTGTGGGACGGGATGGTGTCTAGGATGGTGAAGACTGCAAGTAACAAGCTGTAACAACACTTTAAAGTACCGTTTCGAAGTTCAGAGGAGAACGACGTTGTAGAGGAGGTTATTGAAGAGGTTGTGGAACCGGAGGGGACGGCCAGGGCTCCATCTGCTGAGGTGGAGAACGATCCCATGGTGGTGGAAAGCCCTGAACTGGAACCACCGGTGTTAAGACGTAGCACGAGACGTAAGATGTGACAAAGTAGTATGTACTACAAGCTGCTGTCTTCTTTAGTCATGACCTCTGTAGCGGCGCGTGACCTTCAAGCTAGGTTCGGTCACAGTTGCTCTCTGTTTCAAGTGCAAGCCTGCTTTGAGGCGCAGTATAAATAAAGAGGTACGACCTGGACTGCTCCTCTTGCGTGGAGAGCAGCCAGCCACGACCCAACATCTCATCATCTTCCCGTATCATACAGTGCACTCGCCTCTGTATTACATTTGGTAGCATCAACTTTCGTTCCTCACCGCTGGAACGCATCACAACATCTTTTCTTTCACTGCTGCGTGTCCCAAGATGCCGCTAGCCTGCCAGTCGAAACTTGGCCGCCGCGTTCCCACACCCACGCCGCCGTCCCAAGCAGCTTCGTCCCGTCGTTCGGCGTCTCTCCCGCCAGAACCACCACAGGTTTCAGCCGTCCCTGCCGAGGCACCGCCAGCAACCCAGTCGCTCTCTCACATGAGTCCAGCAGCTCTCCCCTTGGCGCAGATCAGCCACTCGAATTCAGAAGCTCCTGTCCCCGCCAATACAGGTAACACTGCTGCAATCAACGTTGCTTCTAACCACACGACATCTCCTCCTCCCCCTGCCGCTCTTCTGTCAATGATTCAGGAGCAGCAGAACACCATGGCCTTGGTAGTTTCTCAATTGCAAGCTCTCCAGAACCGCATCGAAACTCCGCAAAGTGTTCCATCACCACAGTCTCTTACTCCAAGAGCTGGTCCGCCGGTCACAGCGTCGCATCCAACGAATCCTTCTACACCATCCCTCCTGCAGGTTCTGAAGTCCTCTAACTTTTCGACCTACCACGGCCGTGACAGCGAGCGTACATCGATCAAAGTGCGTTCTTTTGTCTCCAACGTGCGCAAAGTAACCATCCTCTGTCCTTCAATCACAGCAGCACAAGAAGTACACATTGCGTCATGCCTGCTACGTGATAACGTGAACCATTGGTTCTCCCGCACGACGCGAGAAGGAGAGAACTTTCATACCCTCGAACAACTCCAGACTGCAATGATGTCCGAATTCGTCCCTGCAAACGAGACTGCACTTGCGCGTGTCCAGCTTATCCGTATGAAGTACAGCGATGGCTCCCTTGAGAGCCATATCACAAAGTTTCGCGAGCTCGTAGATATCTGCAACACTCCAGTCACGGAAGCGTTCACCTTCTTCCAACTCAGCCTCCCTGTTCTTTTCAAAAAGAAGCTCTCCGTCCGCTTCCCAGATGGTAGACCACCGAACATGGCCGAAGTGTACAACTTTGTGCGCACAGTCCACATCTCGGAGAAATGGAATGAAGGATCCCAACCGTCGTCCACATCATCGAAATCAAAGACGTCGAAGAACAAAGACCGTTCGTCGAAATCAGGATCTGGAAAGTCTACGGAACCGTCGTTGATTGGCAAGGATCTTTCTTCAGAGTGTTGGGGACCAGCCGATGTCCGCAACCCACTGGAGAATCGCATCTACCGCGCTCACGATCGTTGCATGAAGTGTGGAAAAGGACCTTGGAGTGATTCCTCCCACCCGTGTCGACTCAACGTGGCTGGAGCCTCCGGTCACAAGAATCGCTCGAAAAACTAGTCGAGCCGCACGCCGGTGCGGCACCGCTTGGCGCTCGATCGCTCCCAAAGCTTTCTGCTATCGACGCCAACCCCGTCGGCGAGATGATGTACTCTGGCACGCTCAATGGATCTCCAGTTGCCTTTCATCTGGACCCCGGAGCTTCACATGCCTTCGTCTCGCTGAACACTGCACACTTGTGCAACCTCTCCCTGGAACCTTCCGAATACCACCTCACCGAACTTGGCAACTCAAAAACTGTCCCAATTCATTTCCAGGCGACAGCTACGATCGCTCTACAGGCAGGGGAAGCCCCCGTTAAAGTCTATGTCATCGATATGAAAGACACGGATAACGGGCTTCCACTCATCACCGTCGGGCGTCAATGGCTCCAACAGGTACGACCTCACGTCGATTGGTCATCGTACAGCCTAACCATTAAGCGCGCTAATGGTTCTCAAATGAAAGTGCTGCCACGAAACCACTCTACCTCTTCGAAGCGAGTTGACAAACCAACGGTACCGACGATCACTTACAAGCGCATGCGCCGCCTCGTCAAGCAGCGCGGCTGTGAACTTTATGCGTTACGTCTGCGCCCTTCCACGTCCGTCGAATGCCACACCGAGCTGGCCTCTATCGTCGACGAGTTCGAGGACGTCTTCAAGGAAGAGCTACCATACGAGCTGCCTCCGCAGCGCGGACAAGACTTTGAGATCAACCTCCGTCCGGGTGAACCCCCTCCTGTTCGACCCGTAATCAGGCTCTCTACCGCAGAGCTAGACGTACTCCGCAACACCCTAGACGGGCTCCTTCGCAAAGGACTCATTCGCCCCTCCTCCTCACCGTTTGGCGCACCTGTTTTCTTCGTCAAGAAGAAGTCCGGCGAACTACGTATGGTCTGTGACTACCGTGCGCTGAATCGAATCACCATTCCAGACGCCACGCCTCTTCCCCTCATCGATGAGGCTCTGGACCAAGTTGCAGGAGCTACCGTTTTTTCTCAGATAGACCTCGTAGGGGCCTATCACCAGATGCGCATCAAGGAAGAAGACTGCCACAAGACCGCTATCAGGACTCGCTATGGCTCGTTCGAGTGGCGGGTACTGTGCTTCGGTCTCTGCAACGCACCAGCAGCTTTCTCGCGCCTCATCGCTTCCGCTCTACGCCATCTCAACGGACAATGCCTAGTGCTTTACCTCGACGACATTCTTGTCTACAGCCGCTCCATGGAAGAGCACAAAGATCATCTCCGTCAGTTATTCTCCGCTTTGCGAGAGCACAAGCTGTACGCTAGACCAAGCAAGTGCTCGTTCGGAGCGAACAAAGTGGAGTATCTAGGATTCACTGTCTCAGACGAAGGAGTCTCTACGCAGGAGCGTCTTGTTTCTTCAGTACGCGACTGGCCAACGCCCAAGAATCTGAAGAACGTGCAGCAATTCGTGGGCCTCGCCAACTTCTACCGTCGCTTCGTCAAGGGATATGCCGCGATCTTACAGCCACTCACAGACCTTCTCCGCTCTCATATGTTTGAGTGGACGCCCTCGCAACAGTCTGCGTTTGATTCGATCAAGGCTGCCCTCACTTCTGCACCTGTTCTTGCGCATCCAGACCCTACAAAGCCGTTCGTTCTGGCCACCGACGCATCCAAGCATGCAGTTGGTGCAACTCTGTCACAGGACGGACACCCTATTGCTTACCTCTCACACCGTCTTTCTCCGTCAGAGAGCAATTGGGACACCGGGGACCAAGAGCTCTTGGCCGTGATGATCGCGCTCCGCGTGTGGGGTCCGTACCTTCGTGGACGTCGTTTTCTTCTACAGACCGACCACGACCCTATCCGCTATCTTCAATCAAAGTCAAAGCTCACCGGCCGACAATGTCGTTGGCTTGATGAGATCCAGGAACATTCATTCGAGGTTGAACACCTCCCTGGAAAGCGCAATGTGGTACCCGACGCGCTTAGCCGCCGCCCTGACCACCTTCCCATTCTCCGCTCGCTTACCATCTGTATTCCGGATCTGCATGCCCGCGTTCGAGCACTCTACACATCCGACCCCTTGGCTCGCGACATCTTGTCCGGACCTTCAACGCAAAACAACAGTTCTCCTAGGTCACGCCGTATATCCACAAACTTCTCTGTCTGCGACGGAATAATATACTGGGCAGGCACTGGTTCTCTTCGCCTGTAAATCCCTGAAGGCATCCTCCGTGACGAGCTCACAGGCTATTTCCACGGTATCGGTCATGTCGGCGCAGACAAGACATACTTCAACGCAGCTCGAAGTGTTTATTGGCCACAAATGTACCGCTACATTTTGCGCTTTGTACGTCAGTGCCGCAGTTGCCAGTCGAACAAGCCAGTCTGCAAACCACCGCAAGGACTTCTGCAACCGTTACCAATCCCCAATCGCTGCTGGGAGATCGTCACCTTCGATGTTCTCACCGAACTTCCCACCACTTGCAATGGGTACGATGCCATCCTAGTAATTGTGGACAAACTCTCCAAACAGTCCATATTTGTCCCGACGAAGAAGACTGCCAGCGCTCAGGACACCGCATTTCTCTTCGAATATCACCTCTTCGCCAAACACGGAGTTCCCCACACCTTGGTATCGGACAGAGACCCCAAGGTAGCATCAAGGTTTTGGAAAACTCTCACTCAACTTCTGAATGTACGAAGCAATACATCGACGGCCGACCATCCCCAAACGGACGGCCAATCCGAGAACCTAATCCGCACTCTGTCGGCTATGCTTCGCTCGTTAATACAGGCCGCACCTTCGGATTGGGACACCATGCTCCCTACTCTCGAGTTTGAATATAACACCTCGCGTCACAGCAGCACTCGGCTTTCCCCCTTTGAAGTCGCTCTTGGCTACAATCCACACACACCAGTTACTCGTACCCTTGGACAATGTTCCGATCGTTCTCAGTCAGCTCACGACTACGTTAGCAGACGACAGGCGATGGTCACTCTGGCGCGCGAACACCTGGCGAAGGCCAGCTGCAATCAGAAGTTTTATGCTGACCGCAGTCGCCGCGATGTATCCTTTGAACCAGGAATGCTTGTCCTTCTCCGCGCTGATAATCTCTCACTTACACGCCGCTCGTCGCTTCCGAAGAAGTGGCAACCTCGTTTTATCGGCCCCTTTCGTATACAAGAACGTCTTGGGCCAGTAACCTATCGTATCGAGTTACCATGTACCATGCGACGCGCGCATAACGTCTTCCATGTCGCGAAGCTCCGCTTGTTTCAAGATGATAACAAGGGCCCGTTAGATATCGTGATCGACAACGACGGTGCAATCGAACAGGAAGTCGAAGAGATTATTGCGCGCAAACGCTTTAATCGACGTGTCTTTTACTTAGTTCGCTTCGTTGGCGAATCGTCCGAGGACGCAGCCTGGCTACCGCGTACAGCTCTCCGCAATTGTGCCGAATCTCTCAAGAACTTTTTGGCTACTCAGACTTCGACGAGGACGTCTTTAGCCAAAGACCGGGCGAATGTGACAAAGTAGTATGTACTACAAGCTGCTGTCTTCTTTAGTCATGACCTCTGTAGCGGCGCGTGACCTTCAAGCTAGGTTCGGTCACAGTTGCTCTCTGTTTCAAGTGCAAGCCTGCTTTGAGGCGCAGTATAAATAAAGAGGTACGACCTGGACTGCTCCTCTTGCGTGGAGAGCAGCCAGCCACGACCCAACATCTCATCATCTTCCCGTATCATACAGTGCACTCGCCTCTGTATTACATAAGATGCTTCCGGGCCACTTGAGAAAAGAGGAGGTTGGACGGGTCGTAGGGAAGAAGAGGAAAAAGAGTAAAAAGAGGAAGAGAACTTCTGTGGTGCTTACTGACGACGAGGATGAAGATGATGTGCAACCTGCCCCGAAGCAAAGAAAGAAGGGTACGGTGAACACATCTTCTGTGGACATACCTTTGGAGGTTGTTAACCTGTTCAGGAAAATGACGAGGACTGCATTGAAAAAGTTCTTTAAGAAGCAGAAAATCAATGTGATGTCGCCCAGTGAGTGCTCGAAGGAGAGTGAAAGTCGTGAGAAGGATAGTGGATTTGTTGGGGATGAACCGTGGGGGGAAGGTGAAGGAGGAATGCATAGCTTTGAGGATAACAACCCGGATGTTCTCACGAAGGGAATGAGGACAGCTGGGGAGTACACCGGGGGATCAGATATGTCGTGGAAGAGTATGGTGAGTGCACTGCCGAGTGAGTGGCCGAAAGGGAAGAATGCTGTGAAACATCAGCACCCGTGGATGGATATGCTTCACCTACAAAAGCAGCATAGGGCGGGGTGTTTAACGGTGGAGGATTTGAGGGCGGTGCATAACGCGGTGTACTGGCATGCAGCCCGGAATATGCACAAGAAACTGGGGACTACGAAGAAACCAGTTCTTGGGGTGAGGCTCCCGTTGAAGGGAAAGCCGGAAGGGAAGGAAGAGGCTCTTTGGATGGCAGCGATGGAGAGGGATGACCTCGCGCGAGAGTATTTTGCCGCGAAGAGAATGGAGTTGATGGAGAGAGGATTCTGTGTGTTGTAGGAATGTGGAAGTGACGAATGCATGTCAGATGAGGCGAGAAAGAGGGGGGTGGTGGATGAAGATGTGAAATAGAGTATGTTGGAGTTCTTTCACAAGGATTTCTTGGAACAGCCGAACCTCAAGTTCGAGGAGAACCACAAGAGATGGAACCCTATCATCAGTGCGGGAGATGGGAAGGACGCGGGGGATAGGATGCAGGGCATTGGGTGATACATTACCACGAAGAAGGGGATTGTGGATTACATGGAATCGGATGAGAAGAATGTGATGATGGTGAGAAAGAGAGCGTTGTTGGATGCTAGGTTTGGGCAGATAGAAGCCGATCTTCGTCTGTGTAACAACAGTAGGGCGAAGAAGAGGATGTATGCGCCGGAAACAGGAGGACGTGTGTTGTGTACGGAGGAGGGATGCCCGAGGCAGGTGTTGCACACAGATTTCCGAGGGTTGACGAATGTGGAGAAGAACAATGGAGAGATTCCAGGATTCTTCATGATGGCCTCCGGGGGGAGCTCTTTTATGATATGGGTATGTGAGAGGTCACATAATATGTATGTGACGGATGACAAGAGTTTGAAGAGGCTGTCTCGTACGATGGTTGTGAAGAAGTTCAGGGTTCCACCGTACTCCATGTTGATTGGAAGGGGAGATGTGCTTCATGCTGGGGCTGGGTACATAGATGCGCTGGTGAAAGAGAATTGTCTACGGTATCATATGTACTTTGTGCCCGAGTGATACAAGCTCCCTGATGCGGTGCACAGGCAGCGTGCTTTTCGGCCCAAATTCTTAGATGAGGAATTTGGACTAGGGGAAGACCCGAACGACCAGCTGGACGAGGAGGAAAGTTCTGTGAGCAATTTTGAAATGGAGGAAGAGGAAGTTGGAGAGGAGGATTACGAAGAGGAAGATGAAGAGGTACAAGGCCACAAGGCTGATAACACGGATGGGGACTACGAGGAAGGACCGATGGTAATGGATTATGAGGAGGACTAGATAAAACATGTAGGGCGTGTAGTGTTATGTGTGTGAGAGTGAGGTGACTTGACTAGTACTGAGAAATGAACGAATGTTTTGATATAATGTGAGCGTAGAAGGATTGTTGAAGAAAGGAAATGAGTTACAAAGCGTGGGGTAAGATAAGAGAGTATTGTGCGAAGATATCTTTTTTACAAAATGAGACCAAAGTAGTACCGGTACTAAAAGAGTATGTCTTTTCTAAGGACATTGACATAGTTGGTGTGAAAAGGGGCAGGGTCAGCCAAGCCCACTCTCTTAGTGTCCTCGGAAGAAAGGTAGAAGTAAGCATTTCTGAATTCGTACTCAGAGAATGAGGCGTGGAAGGAGGTAAGAGTGCTGCCGTAGGCGAGGAGAGATTGTACTGTGGATGGGATATTGTAGGAGATAGCTGAGTTGGAGGAGACTATGCCGAGTAGTTCCTTCATTATCGTTGAGACTATGGTATTGTAGCGGGTGGCCACGCCATGCATGGTAATGAAGCGGTGGGAGGAACCAACTAGGTTGAATGAAGAGATCCAGACGAGCTTTTCGTAGTAGGATTTAGAGAAGGCGTATTCGTCAACGATATTGCGAGTGAGACCTGCGTTAAAGAAGCGTTGTGCTGCTGCGAAAGCCCATTTACCGGTGACAGTTGTGAGGCCGTTGGGAGTAAGAGAGGTGACGCCATCCTGTGGAGGTGCAGCGAGAGTGGGTACGGCGATGTAAAGAACTGCTCGTCTGGTTTGATGAAGACCATGTTTTGAAAGAATGGGAAGAATGTGGCCATTCTGAATGAAGACCAAGTCTTGTCTGCGAGATAGAGGGCAGGAGCGAATTACTGTTTCCAACAAGTTGCTCCTGCCGCAGAAGAAAATGGGACCTTGTGGAATGCTGTGTGCGGCTATGAAATCTTGGAGTGAAAGAATGGTATCTTGAGGGGTACCGTGGTCGTAAAGCATGGAGCCAATGCGGCCTCTGCATACAGCAACAGCTGGGGTGTGGGAAGAGCGGAGAAAAGAGGAAAGCGAGGTCATTATGTCGAATTTGTTGGATGCTGTGAGGATATATTGTGCTACAGAAGAGGAAGGGAGAGATGTTTAAGTAGAGAACGGCGTTGCCGATTTATACATCGATAAAGTGGTTTCAGAGGAAAAGATAGTTTTTATGACTAAGTAGTTCAAAGAATGAGGTAGGTGCGTATGAAGGGATTAGGACTGATGAATGTGTTTATGAAAAGAGATGTGTCGAGATGAAGTATGAAGGGGAAGATGTAATGGTAAGGAGTTAAGGAACGGGCGCTGTGGGTTGGTTTTGTGGGATGGTACTGAAAGGAAAAAACGAAAATATCGAAATATCTGAAAGAAATGGAGTTTTTGGAGAATGGCGGGAAATTGAGGTATAGGAAATTGTGATACAAATAGGCCTGCGAGGTAGAGGGGTGTGTGGCCACGAGTGTAACGGCTGTGATCAGGGGTGGCAAGGACTAGGGTTGGGGTAAGTCGCTCAGGCCTGTTCAAGTCGTTTATCGCCGAACGCCGTCTTTTCTCGGGATGTCGAATGGATAAGTTGGTGGCGAGGAGCTAATGGCTCTGCTTCATAGAACGAAAGTGCCAGAGACGCCGCCGCAGGAGGGAGGGGGTACTGAGGGGGTTTGTGTGAGTCAGAGGGTTTGTAATGGGGATAGAGGAGGCGGTGGAGGTGATGGGGATGGGGATGGAGGAGGAGGACCGGAGAGAAGGTTTATAGGAGAGATGGAGGAACGGGTGAGGAAGCTTGGGGGAGTTTGAAGGAGCACTTTGACGACATGCTGTAGGAGATGGTGGCAGACATGGGAGGGGTGGTGCTGGGTGTGTCGGAGGTTGGGGTGCCGATGGAATTGATTTCGACGATTCGGGAGAGGATGTAGTTGACTGGGGTGGGGGCTGTGGGACATGTAAATGGGATGTTGGAGTGCGTGGGGAGGGAGATGGGGAGGCTGCGAAAGGAGAACATGGGGCTGAAGGGTAGGGTTGAAGTGTTGGGGGAGCAAGTGGTACAGGTGGAGAAGGCGTGCAAATTGCTGATAGATTTGAAGGAATTGGTGAGGGGAGGGGGAATAGAGGTGGGAGAGGGAGCAGGTAAAGGGTCGGCTGTGACGCCTGGCTCTCGGGTGGGCGGGGGAGTGTGAGGGAGAGGGGGGGAGAAGAGGAGGGAGGAGAAGGTGTGGGGAGTCGAATGAAGGAAGGGTCGGGTGATGGTGGACGAGGATGGGAAGGTGTTTGTGCCGCCGCAGCTGCCGGGTGGGGCGCCGTTGGTGGGTTTGGGGAGTGCGGCGGCGGCTGCGAGGACGGCGGAGCGTATATTGGAGGAGCAGGAGGAGAAGAGGCTGGGAGGGGTTGGAAGCCGCTTTGGGGCTAGGAGAGTGTACCAGAATGGAGAGAGTTGTCCGTTGGACTTCTTTAACTTCACGTTTAGGGAAACTGAGACTCAGGATCCGAATGCCGACTTGGAATAAACCAGCGCTGGTGACCAGAATGTAAATTTTTTGAGTGATTTTGACGACTGCGACGAATTTAAGGTAACGGGCAGTGGCGCATGAACTGCAAACTAGCATACAACTTCAACAAATGGAGTTCAACTGCGGCACGTGAAAATGCGATTTCCAAAATTTTATTTGTTTTTTGCCTTGCCAACTAGCGCAATCTGCGAAATTGCTAGTTTTTTCGGACTTTTATTTTCATAATTAGGCATCTAGCATACTAAACTAGCATTCCGAGAACACCGACGTTACCATTATTTCAAAATTTGTTGTATAGTTTAACAGCATGGTAGTTGTTGATTGGAGGAAGAAAGGTTGTACACATTGAATGTGTTTTCTTTAACATTTGATCTTTTTCGGATATAACTAAATGAAATGGATTAGACTAGAACGCTTTGTGAGACGCAAGTTTTTCTTCGGAATCGGTGATACACTGCACAACTACTGATTCTTCGACAATTTAGTGTCTATTTGGTTTAGAGACCAAATGCTATCCCTTTGGGCACTAAAAATTCTTACCTCTACAAGGATAGACATTAGCGAAGACCAATGAGATTCGCGTGTAGGGAGTGTAGCGTGTGGCTATGGGGACCATGCAGTTGATTGAAAAGCACAATTATACGTGTGCCTTTTGCACACGTTGAAACGGTTCCATGCACTTTTCAAGTGCATTCTACAGATCGACACAAACGACTGTGTACCCTGAAAACGTAGTACGTCTCCTGTTTCTGTTTTGCACCTCACCGTTTTGTGCATTCGCTCTGTGACTAGGCACATTTGGTCTACAGCATCATGAATATGGAAGAAGATACACCACAAAGCATGAATTGCTCTTCAACGAAAGGAAATACAGCGCATGGAGCTGGAAGCACAAATAAATTAAAGTTAAAAGACGAGACATGGAAGAGTGAAGTTCATGTCGCACATCTAGACATTCTGAGGTGACCGCCGACAACGAAGACGTTGCATGCCAAATCTGTGGAAGAACTCCCTGCTACCGGATGCAGTTGGGTCCCTCGGTAGTAAGCAAGACCGCAACCGTTTACCCGGCTGTTGCAGCGTATGCGGCGAACAATAATGAAGCCCACAAACAGGCTTACAAATGCTTTATCTATGAAGGGTACGGCATACTGGGCAATGGGAAGCACGTTCAGATACCTCACTGTGTGCTGGAAGGTATCAGAAAGATATGGACAGACAAGACCGGAGCATACATGGGATTCAAACAGCATTCGTTTACGTTTTGAAGAGCGCTTTGGCGGTAGATATACTAGCTTTCACTTTGTTTCGTCTGTTGCGATGTGCTTTAAAACATTGTTTCGCTCTTGCGCCCAGAATTGCAGTGTAAATTGCTCGATGGGTATCTCGAATGGATTCTGGGTCATGGAAGAAATGGAAACAATTGACGTGGAACCCGTGACCACATGCTGTGCATGAATACATTGTGTAATTTATTCGATCTCGCACCGAAAGGAGACTGCATAGAAGGTAGTGCACGCTCCTTTGTCCCTGTGTTTCGAGCAGAAAATGACGCGAAGTAGGCGGAGTTCAAAATGATGCTACCATCGATGCTCTGAGTAGCACATGTGATCGAAGTAAGCGCAGCCCTTGCCTGCTTGTATTCAACGTGCTCGTGCACGAGCTGCTGGGCGAGATTTCGCGTCATGCGCCAGGCGTCAATGATGACCTCGCCGGGTTTGGAGATCCCATCAAGCAAAGCATGGGCGTTGATGATGGCTGCGTCTAAGATGAATGTCAGAATACTCATTGTGACCGTGCGCTCCTTTCGAAAAGCAGCCGTTGTAGAACGGAATTGGTCGAATCTATCGACGCCGTCCATGAACAAGTTTATGCAATGATAATAGATGGTACCTGGAGTGTTGTGCGCTGCAAAGATTCTTTCTCAGTCTATCTCTGCAGTGGAGCTAACCCGTGAACACAATGAACGGCATGATAGTCTGGTCCGTGATAACGGGATGTCGGTGTATCTGCTAGGTCGTTCGAATGAAAAGAAACCACAGACCTATCTTTGAATACAGCAAACCCGGCATTCTTCGCTATGTTATTCTACTCACTGGATCCAATTCCCCTCTCAAACACTTGAACAAGGCGCCATGCCCCCCTTGCTGCATGTTTGAGGTCTTCAATAGCTTCTCGCAGTGCTAGACGGTGGATACCATCCAAATTTGTGAAACGAACTGTTCCAAGAATTCTACACTCACTTCACTAAGACGGAACAGCTGGCTCGCCAAGACTTGTCTCGTGTATAATTTGTCGATCACAATCAAACGTCCCTGACCAGGTACAGGTTATTGTTTTGTCTGATGTGCAATTTGTGCATACCACAATGCCGACGGCGATTTCTTTTGAACCAGAGTTCCGTCGACTTTGCGTTCGACAGCACCCCTGAGGTTACGAAACAGCGTAGTATACCTTCGCACAGGACTCTGACAAGTCTTAATCCCAGATCCGTTATTCTGAAAACTATGTAGATAGGCATTCGTCCACCCAACCACAGCGTAGAATCTGATGCCGAACTTCACCGGCTTTCACTTCATGTAAGAGCGGGCTGAAGTGCGTCCCTTTCATCACACGGTATTCTCGTCTAACGAGCTGACGCCAACCTGCACGGCCAGAGCAGCCGCATTCCTGGCAAAGTGGTCCAAAACGGGCCTACTATGCCAGAGAGGATCCACAAGTACCACGTCCGCATCATATTTGGCATATATGCGAAGAGAAGAACGAAGTTTCATAAACACGTCATGTCCCATGACCTTCTTGCAGAAGGGAATGCCAAGCACGTCAGAAGCGCACCAATAATCACGTAGTCGATTTAGACGGTGAACGGATGCCACGAGCTCAAGGACCAGATACGCAAGCAGCTCTTCCATTCTAAGCGGTTTTGTTCGTTCGCCGTGCTTAAGCAGTTCTTTACTGTTCTTTCTTGTGCGCAAAAGCTCGCCTGATAAGCTGTGGTTTCATCAAATGCAGCCCACTACGTTGCTGCAATATACTACAGTAGTGTACAATTTCGTACAACTCTTTTTTCTCCGCTGGCCCAAGCGCTCTGATAACAAATTCCTCCTCATCGCTTGCCTCCTCTCAAGTATCTCCTGCGGCTTCAATGTGACACTCCGCCGCGTTTTCTGGAGTGTTAACTACTTTACCACCGGAGTAGTGTGAGGCGTCGTTTAGCGTTGATTCATTTTGTCGTAGTAGTGAGACCTGGAAAGCAGAGCAAAGCGCAATGGTGAAATACAGGATTCTGGCGACTCTTGTGTTTTGGCAGGTCTCATGGCCTTCGGAGGATCTTATACTGCCATGAAGTTGACCTCAAAATTTGTTCAATGCCCAAGGAGGCCTATGAAAACACAGACACTGCCAGGAGGGCAAAGTATGAGGCGGGGTGCAAAGCAAATGTGGTAACTCTTGATATCTCTAGATAGCAAGACCTCTAAACTCTTCGTCATTGGTTCCGTTGCCCTAAAATCTAGTGACGGCCAATGACGTTCAGTTTGCTTATTTCTAGTGACCTATACATAAGAATAGTGAACACCTGGCACGCTTAATACCAAGTGTTCTCGTCCAAATCCAATGACATTCGCATGTTAAGTCTATTTTAACATACACAAGCTTTTATTGTACAATGGCTAAGATCTTTATAAAGCTTCATGGTCTTAAAGAAATTTCGTTGCTTATTGCATCAGTATCTAACGCGTTACGCCTGCATTTTTTTGTGGGCTTGGTTAGGCTTGTTACGCTGTTTAAAGTGTAGAATGAGCCGGTGAAAATTGGATACGTATGTGTGGCGGAAAGTGCGCAGTTGAAAGGTTGAATAAAATAGAACTTGTTGTTGATGACTGAGTGTGTGTCCTCGTCAAAAGAGAATTGCCTCTTTTTCTTTACCTTTTATACTACTCTACGACTATTCCGGGAAGGACAAGGAAAGTCTTTCTACGTTCGTATTTTCCCGTTGAGGTAGTCTCTCGAAAGGTGCCACCAACTCAGTTGGGCTGTCACCTGATATGGCTACATTCGCTCTTTTTTCTAAACCAAACTATATTGTAAACCATATATCATTAAGTATTCCAATCTCTAACCACACACTGCTCCGTCAGATGCTCAACTTTGTTGCAAAGTAGAATGTTTTCGAAAACATTATTTTTAGTTAACTTAGTAAATATATCGGCCGGATTATATTCAGAGCGAAGAAAACCAACGTCCGAAATTTTGTGGCGGTCATCAGATTCTCTAACAGAGCTTATATCAATGAGCAAACGCTTTTCAGCAGTCTCAGATGACTTTGTTATGACGTTAAAAAGACTCATTGAGTCCGTGAACAACTTGATCGGAATATTCCTTCCAAGAATGCGTTCTAAGTCGTTCTCCGAAGTAAATCCAATGTCAAATGCGTCTGCAAACGCATACAACTCACTTCTTAGTACGGATTACACAACACGGCAACTCTTGTAACTCTTGAAATTAACGATGTTACAATTGTTGTACTTGTCAGCGAGTAAAATGATATATCCAAGCTGGGATTTGAAATCATCATTATTTACAAACGAAGAGTCACTATATATTCTAATGTGTAGTCATTATAAATCCAAGTTTACGAACTTCATGCAAAGCGGGTCAGCGTTCTTGATCTGCTTACTCATTTTGTTCATTCTTTTCCCCTCTTTTATGGTACACTTTTTTGCAGTAATTTGTGCACATTTGTGCATTTAAAAAGAAATGTGTGGGTAAGAATAAACGAGCCAAGCTAATTGTGATCTCTTGGAACGAAACCCGGTATAGCTTCCTGAGTTATTGAAAGGGAGTAGCCTGTTCGAAAAGTCCTTCTGATGAATTTCATAACTTCCTTTTCCAGTTTCCACTTGCGTTCCAGCGAACTTGAAGCTATCCGTTTCCCTTTCCCTGGATTTAAAACGTTCCAATGTTTTCTCACTAATGTGAAGAAATTATTTGTCCCCAGTGATGATTGAATCGTCGACGTTGGATCCAATTAGACCAATTAAGGCATCGTGCATGCGTTTGTAAAACGCGGAAATGTCGCCTTTCATTAAGTTCATTTGAAGATCGTTTCGGATATGATCCATGATGGTTACATTCCAGTAATCACTAGCGTCTGGTAAACCGTAGAGAGGTTTACTTAATTGAAGCATAGTTCCTTCGGTTAAATTCATTTCCTTAGGAGGTTTCAAGTACACTTCTCTTGCTAGGTTCTGACTGCTTTGTATGTACGCCTGAGTGACGTCATGGCTCCATACTGTCCAACCAAAAATCGCTGCGATGGACAAGATAATGCGAACCCCCACTATGCCTTACTGTGGTGGCATTATGTACTAAATATTTCTGATCCTTATCAGAAAAACCTTGTGCTACAAGTCGAGCTTTGAATAGTTCATCAGGGTTACCAGGATTCTTAATTGAATAAACGAATCGGGATACAATGATATTGGCGTCGGTTCGTACTTCAGATTTACTAACTTCTTTCCAAGTTCCTCGTTTCACTAATCCTTCAGTTTCCTTTTTCTTGGCTTTCAAGAATCCAGGAGAGTCTTTACGGGGGTCGTTGGGTTTCAGAACTTCGGTTATAAATGTGTTGGATTGAGAGAAGCAGTAATTGCGTAAATGCTTCATGTTATTCGGTACTGATTTGGTCTTCTCTAATGGGTCATTATAGTTTTCGTTTACGTGTGGCTTAGCTTGATGAACGCTATGTTGTACTTTGCCATTCTCTTTCTGAACAAAAATCTGCTTGCCTTCAATACGGGTGACTTTGAATGGTCCTGTCCAGTTTGGGGTAACGTTTTCTCGAAAGATGAGTACCATATCACCGGGAGTGTAGTCATGGTGAACTGCTTCTGCTAGACGTGAGTCCAGGGCAGTTTTCAAACGTAGTTCATTTGAAATGATTTCCATTTCTGAACGAGCGGTTAACACGGCTTTCATGCGCTCTTCCTGGTCTAGCAGTTGAACGCGAATGCCTGGGAAACGGGGTAGAACTCCAAATACGAGAACGGATGGGACGAGGCCTTCAGGGTTCATGGTATCGTTCATAGCTTTGACAGCTGTAGCGAGAATGAGATTATCATTTTCAATATCTGCATCGTATTTAATCTTGTTAGATGTACGAAGTAGGGGTGCATGATATCGTTCACCGGCACCGATTGAGTTATGGCTTTCCACTCCAGAAAGGCAAAAGTCAATTCCAAATTCATCCAGTTTGTCTTTCCACTTCGGCGAAGTGAAAACACATCCTTGATCACAACAGATCAATTCCGGGTATCCAGTGTAAATCTGAGCCCAACAGTTTAGAAAAGTATCCCAGATATCATCCAGTGATTGTCCTTCGAAGAATCGAGCGGCACCGAAGTGTGTCTGAATATCAACTACATGTAACACGGCCTTCTTATTAATTGTAAATAAGTCTATAGCTAGATCCTGGTTGAAGATTGCACCATGTGGGAATGGAACGCGAAATCGCTGTGGTTTTGGAGTGAAATGTTGACACGTCTGACAAGCTTTGCTAATGAAAGTGAGCAATTCTCTTGTCTCTTTGTTCTCTTCTTTTGGTTTAGCTCGTTCGAGGAGATTGAAGAGATTTTCCACTGATGGATGATAGAAGTGAAGATGGAAACGACGTAATTCATTTTTGCTGAAAAAGGTTTGGTGTTCATTCATCTCGAGATAGATGTGTCCTAATTTACGTGTCAAAGGCATTTACCAGCCATTCTTGCACACCAACAGATTGTCGACATTGTTGACGTAGATCTTTTCTCGATCAAAGAAGTCTATGCCAAGTAGAAATGGAATATCACAATCAATAACGTCGACCATTAGCGTTATGAGGCGTCCTTGCGGTGAGAAGATTCGGATGGGGATTTGTGCAATACTGTTGAAAATGCTGTCTCCCAAACAGAACAGAATGTTGCTCTTGCGTTTCTTCATATCGATGCCGTACTTGGTGCAATATTCTTTAGCTTCCTTATGACCAATGACAGAGCATTGTGCGCCAATATCGAGACATCCACCATTAAATTACTCATTACAAGAGAATTCCAACTCGTCCTTTGATACCAAAAAGCACGTAGATTTGCGTCTCAAATATCTTCGAAATTTATGTGCTGTACCTTTTGGAACACTGTGGAGTTTGCGTCTCGGTGCGTCTCTGCGAGTTTGGCCAAAGTCCAGAAGTGAGGTGGAGTTGTCGATGTCAAATTGCGTGTAGCAAGTCTTGAAAGGATCGGGCTGTTCGTCAATGATTTCGTCGGAGTCAGAATCTCTTTCGTAATTAGCCTCTAAGGCATCATCGGGCTCATCCTTTGTTTCGAAGAATGTGTTCGGGTCTTCAAAATCTGATTAATCCTCACTATAACCTGGGTTTGGGTGCAAAGCTCGTACAGTACGTGTTTGAGGGCTTTGTTCTGTGAGTTGAATTTACCAGAACGTTGAAGGTGTTCTACCTTACGGGAGGCGACTGTGGCAAGATCCTGGGAGTTCTTAAAATTTCTGATTACTTGACCTTCTTCACCACATCCAAAGCAAATTAAATTCTTGCGGAAGCGATAGTTGTTTCGATAGTTCTTTCGACTATGCTTGTATCGACCGTAGCGAGCGGGAGGGCCAGAATTGTAATATATGTTGAACAGTTTGGACTTGGATGAGGAACCAAATGGGTTGGTTTCCCTCCGAGCTATCTTCTCTTCATTCTCACGTTGGATGGCACATTCCAATTGGGTGTAGAACTCTTGGAAATTGAGTTGTTCAGTATCCAAACGTGCAATGGGGAGAGTCGCTCAAGTGTTTCCGACAGCGGCCTTACGGAGAAATTCAATACGACCGGCTTCAGACTCAAAATGAGCAGGACCTTGCCGTGCAAGTTTAGAAATTTCAACTTCAAGGGTTTCCAAAGCCTAGGTACTGCTGCCTTCGTTTTTCTCGTAGCTTTCGAAACGGATGGCGTTCAACTGGTTTTCAATTTGTTTCTTTCGTGCAGTAGAATTGTATTGGTTTTCCATGAGGTCGTTTGCCATATCGAGTGAATCAACACGATCGAATATCTTTCGCAAGAAAAAATTTCTTAGCCTTGTCACGAAGGATATGGTGCATAAAAGAAATTTGCCTTTCCGAGGGAACATCGTAGTCAGCCAGGGCTAATTTTTACTCCCTAAAGAATTCTTCCTAAGATTCACGGATTGCTCCAGAAAATTTAGGGGACTTTTCTTCGAAGCGCATTACCGCACTGTGTGCTAGTTTTTAATTACTAGGTTTTGACTCGTTTCTATTAGGATGGTGGTCCTGAGAGTTTTGAGGATGAGTTAGAATATTTATGGTGTTGACATGCGCAGATTCTTCAAGAAAAGAATTGGTGGTGGGAGGGATTGTACCAGTGGAGGGGGGGTCAATAAGGCGGAAAGGAATAGGATTCTCGACAGGTGGTTCTGCCTGTGGTGAAAGAATGGCTTGTGAGTCGTCGAGTAATTTCATAGCTGTATTAATATCTTCATGGTTGATATAAATTGTATGAGCAAGACGAGTGTGGAGGAACGCCTTTGGCGGGAAAAGCGCAAGCTCACGAAGACGTTCGGAATCTTCCCCTCGACAGGGCAGCACAGCGAACGGAGCACTCCGGGAATGACACAGCTAAGCCGGGTGTAAATCCGTGGTCAAAGCACCACGACAAGCGTCGGAGCGTTGAGGCTGATCAGTAGTCGGTAGAGATCCACGTGTTCACACGGTCACGAGATGAGTCCTCGAAAGAGAGTAGCACGGCAACAACAAGGTGTCGGAAACGGGCCACAGCGAACAGGGCAACAAGGCAAACCCCAAAAGGGGAGAAGGCGAACCACCAGAGTGGGGAAAAGAGAGAGAGAGTAAAGCAAACCCAATACAAGGGCGAGTATACGACAATAGGTCGGAACGAGACACACAAATAGTGGTTATACTCTGAGCGCCACAAGGGTGGGTAACTATACGTGAACAACACGGCTGTCACTCCACTTGGAGGTGAACAATCCGCGAAGGCGTGATAGTTAGAGCCAGGAAGCCCTTGCTTGGCAAGGGGCAGTTTACTTGGGGGAGCGCTGCTCAACCCTCTAAGTACTGAGCTCGGCGCACCACTGACAGTGGGTGCGCCGGGCAAAATAATCTATAAAATATCTAAGTAAATACAGCAATGCTGGGTGCACTGCTTCCGGCAAATCCGTGCTACACGTGTGCTATTCACACCCGCTAAGCGGCGCCTCGAGCCGTGCAATCCACGTGTACATGTGTGGAAATTACCTCAGCGAGGTGACGCGCTAATAGTGGTGTAGCTCATATATATCTACTAACGCATGATGCGGAAATTAACTAAGTACCTCAAATCGCCTCCAAGAAGTGTTGTCCTTCAACGAGGGAGTGTACGGTTGGAATGACTGGACAGGTTTCCACCAAGTCGATTAATCAGCCTAGCCAAAGAGCTGAATATACTCAGATTTTGAGTTAATTCATGCTGAAATAACTGCTATGGTGAGAAATCATTGCGACGTTCTCGAACAATTTGATTTCCGGTGAGCTTGGGAAGATCCAGTTGATAGGATCGAATAGCTTCCCATAGACTACGCTGCGGTTCATTGTGTATGATAAAATGTTCTCCAAAGGGGTTTGGGTGAATATTTGATGGCCCATACTGGGAGAGTTGGAGAATTGATGATCCCGGGGGAAAAAAGGGTGAACGAAGCAGGGGATTGGGTGTAGTATCCGGAGGGAGAGTAAATGACTATGAATCGAAAAGTTATGCGTAGGCATCGGAGAACTAGACGAGTCCGTGTTACGATTGATTGGAGTCCTTGCGGAAGCTTCTGGATTGGAAGGTCTTGGGTTAGAAAGTCCGGCGTTTGATCCGGAATCTGAAAGACAACACTCCTTGGAGGCGATTTGAGGTACTTAGTTAATTTCCGCATCATGCGTTAGTAGATATATATGAGCTACAGTGCTATTAGCGTGTCGCCTCGCTGAGGTAATTTCCACACATGTACACGTGGGTTGCACGGCTCGAGGCGCCGCTTAGCGGGTGGGACTAGCACACGTGTAGCACGGATATGCTGGAGGCAGTGCACCCAGCATTGCTGTATTTACTCAGATATTTTATAGATTATTTCGCCCGGCGCACCCACTGTCAGTGGTGCGCCGAGCTCAGTACTTAGAGGGTTGAGCATCGCTCCCCCAAGTAAATTGCCCCTTGCTAAGCAAGGGGTTCTGGCTCTAACTATCACGCCTTCGCGGACTGTTCACCTCCAAGTGGAGTGACGACCGCGTCGTTCACATATAGTTACCCACCCTCGTGGCGCTCAGAGTATAACCACTATTTGTGTGTCTCGTTCCGACCTATTGTCGTATACTCGCCCCTGTATTGGGTTTGCTTTACTCTCTCCTTTTCCCCCACTCTGGTGGTTTGCTTTCTCCCCTTTTTTTGGGTTTGCCTTTTTGCCCTGTTCGCAGTGGCCCGTTTCCGACACCTTGTCGTTGCCGTGCTACTCTCTTTCGAGGACTCATCTCGTGACCGTGTGAACACGTGGATCTCTACCGACTACTAACCAGCCTCACGCTCCGACGCTTGTCGTGGTGGTTTGACCTCGGATTTACACCCTGCTTAGCTGTGTCATTCCCGGGGTGCTCCGTTCGCTGTGCTGCCCTGTCGAGGGGAAGATTCCGAACGTCTTCGTGAGCTTGCGCTTTTCCCGCCAAAGGCGTTGCTCCACAAGTGGTCTCCCGACCTAGAAACGATTAGTCCTTGTTGGAAGATTCACTCGTGAATTCACTCGTTGCGAGGTTAGTCCTTTTGCCCTTGTCTCCATTTGGAAGTTCACTGGAAGTCCCAGCCAATTGGCTGTCGATTATCCCGTTGTACGGTTGTTCTGGTCATGACGCTGTCAGATCGTCCGAAGACACGCAGTCAGACTGGGAGATCGGATCCGCCACTTCCGTCACGGATCCCGACCCGTTCACGGTCCCGGACCGAAGGGATGCCGGCTACTGAAGCTGTGCCGACGACCACTCGACTTCCGCCCACGTCGTTGATCAACCCTCATCGAGATGATGGACCGGCTCCTGCCGTTGCTGGTCCCGCTCCTATCGTAGGAGGTACGGTCCCTTCCGTAGCTCCCACTCCGGAGGCGCCTCTGAGGGCTACTGTCAATGACACCCTCCACTTAACTGTGGAAGAGCAGCTCCTCTCTACGCGGGCTGCCCATGCTACCCTTGCTAAGGAGTTGTCGCTACTTCGAAAGAAAGTGGATGACACTGCTTTGCAGGACTTTTCTGAGGATCTCCGCGTATTGCGTGGTGATGTCAACTCCCTCTTGGAAGCTTTCGGAGGACCCGCTCATTTTGTAGAGGACGTGGCTGAGAAGTTTACTCGCCTCCGCGCCCGTCTAGAAACGGTGGAGCAAACAGTCTTGGTTGGAGCCAATCGCACGGCTGAGCCGGTTGCTGTTTCCCACCGTGACAAGAAGGTCAGTGGATCCAAAGCACGCAAAGAGCGGAAGAACTACGACTCTGATTCGTCAGCATCTTCTCTTTCTTCTCGCCGGTCAACCGGGTCTGATTCGTCCGACTCGTCGGTAGAAGAAGCCCCTCGTGAGCGTTCGTCACGCTCAAAGCGGTCATCAGCCACCCAAGGTGTGATACGCGCCCGCTCGAAGGGAAGGAAGCACTCTGGATTAAAAGAGTTGAAGCCTACCAATCTGCTCTACAAGAAGCTGTTGTCATACCGGTATTACCGTTTGGAGGACTCCTCATTGGATAGAACTCCCCGTGGGACGGGAAAGGTCAAAGACTGTATCAAACGGATGCAGCTGTCGCTCCGTAATCAACTGTTTACAGGCGATGATCCCATCTTGGTGTTGGATTTTTTATCACGCTTTGTAGCGGAAACCGACATCCTTGGGATGAATGAAGGACAGGCGTTTGTCGCGCTGCCCTATTTTCTACGCGGACTTGCGGAAGATCAGTACAACTCTGTAAGAGGTTCATCTCGCGCCTCTGAAGGAGCGGTTACTTGCTGGCCTGAAGCAGTTCAGTATCTACTGAGGTCCTATGCCACTGGCACCGCCATTCAGTCGGGTATCCTCGCTCTGAGAGACACCAAACAACGCCCCGGCGAAACGGAAACCGATTACTCGGTGCGCCTGAATAAGGCCTTCCACCGATGTGGCAATGTTTATTCCGCTCAAGAGCGTTGTACCATGTTCATTGATGGACTAGACCCGACTATACGGACCCTAGTGGCCCGTCGCCGTGAAGAAAACCGTAAGACTACGTACTTGGAACTGGTGCAGTATGCACGCGCCGAAGGCGATGCACTACGAGCACGAGTCCCGGGTACCCGGTTGAAGTCCGCTAAAGCGTTGATGTTAGAATCGGGAACCCCCTCGGCATCAATGCTGGCTGAGGCACACTCCAACAAGGAGTATGATCAGGTGCACTTTGCCCGTAGCGACGTGCTTTCAATCCCGACAACGGAGCTTCCCTCAACCACGGATGCCTCGTTTCAAACGGCTCCGGACGGTACACTGCTGTATGCAGATTCGAACCGAGTTCGACCGCCTCGACTGTCATATGAGAACGGTGGAACCCGGGCTTCACGGCCTGGCTGGCAAGCTTCCCGCCCAGCGGTGCGATTCTCGAATACTCGGAACGTCAATGCCATTGTTGGATTTATCTGTCACCTCTGCTATACGCGAGGGCATACTTCTCCGCAGTGCGTTTTAACCATGCGTGAGTGGGTACAAGTCATTGCCAACTACGAATCCCTCTCACCTGATGAGAAGGCTTCCGTTCCGATGGCATCGTACATCCGCGCGAAGATGGATATTCCACGCACAATTGCGGCTCCGGTTGCCCAGAACATGGTGACCTCTCACCCCCGTACCCCTCTCGAGGGAAATTCAACCGCTACTGCGGACGCTTCTGCCACTGGTGTCCAGGCATCAATGGTTCAGAACACTGAGCACACGCCTCAGGCGGAATCTGCTCAGAAAAACTAATTGTGGGAGTCTCCTCTTTTGGAGAGGCGCCCTCAGAGTTGAGGCTGAAGGCGCCCGAGGCGTCCCCGCCTCGCTCCCAGGTCCGAATCCTCTCGAGGAAACAGGCCGTCGAAGACGTGAACTCAGAACACCTTGGTGTTCTTCGTCGACCGTGGATACGGGTAAGAAATAACCGGTTCCCGGATAGAGTTATGGTGATGGCCAAACGCAACTACAAGGTCTATGCCAACCTTGGCCTTTCACCCCAGTTTATGGTGCGTTATCTCACTGTATTAGATACAGGCGCAGGTCCGAACTTCATTGTTGAGACAGCATTGCCACCCGCCTTGCGGTCACACATTCGCCGTGGCGACATTCCTGACCTCGCTGACGCGAATAACAACCCGTTGTCAACGGTAGGATACATCGAGTTGGTAATCCGCCTGGGCTCATGCGTGGTGAAGCTCGACTTTGTCGTTTGTCGGTCCCTGGCCGCCCCAGTCCTTTTGGGTTGTGACTTTTGCGACCGCTTTGTCGATGCCATTAGGCCCCGCCAGAGGCGTGTTGAAATGGAAGATGGTTCGTCCGTGCCGATTGTTCGTCGTCCTTTGAGGCATGCCTCCAAGAAGCACGTACCTCTACCACT